>CM060260.1:1077500-1772500 GCA_030684275.1 Acipenser oxyrinchus oxyrinchus
CCCCATCTTATCCGCAGGACCATAGTTGAAGCAGTATGTGGACAGAGTTTGAGAAGTCGCCAGTCTGTCACACACAGACGGAGGAGGAGCACCCCAGTGATGTGATCTGAGCTGCTTGTTTTTGGGGTGTGGGAGAGCCCTAATAGTGGAGAGTAAGATTGCTGTTTAACGAATGAGTGAGTGTGTGTTGGTGGATCAGGGCAGCTTTGTGTTTGCATGTTTCCCATGGAAAAGGACACACATATGGTTCTTGTTTGGAATGTGAACTCAGTCACTGCCGCGTTCTCATTGTCAACTGTGCGGCGAAACAGAACTTTCTCATAATTATCATAAAATAGGGTTGTGCTGTTCAAGTGATTCCTAAATGAAGGAATCAGCAGTTCTGGGGGAATTTCTCAGAACTAGCCAGTCTTTCACTCAGCTCCCTGGCTGTGCTGTTAAATAGGGGGGATTAAAAAGAGATAAAAAGCTGGCTTATTTCTAACGGAAAGAGAATCCACCCAAAGTAGATTCTTTGCGCTGTAACCCATACCTTCCGGATTGTGTACGCTCAGGGCAACACAGTAGTGTCTGAACGTTAGGACTGCAATTATAAACCGCACACTGAAACTGATACCAGGTTCTGCGGAACAGCTAATCAACGGAAGGCCTTTGTAAGCACATTCCATTCTTAACCATGAGCACCTTTGAGTTACAACAATGCGCTCTGTGTGACACCAGGGAGAGCTGAACAATAGGACTGTGCAGTAAACAGCATGACCTCACCGCAATCGCTGTCTCTACTGCTCCAAACAGTGGCTCAGCAGCGCTGTACTGTGAGAATAATAACCTGGAATATATTGAGGTGAATGCTTCTTCAATGCACAGTGAAACTGGAGCACAACCACATGCATGCAAAGGATTCTGGTCTTTATAGTGTTAATAACCTGGAATATATTGAGGTGAATGCTTCTTCAATACACAGTAAAACTAGAGCACAACCACACACACGCAAAGGATTCTGGTCTTTGTAGTGTTTTAACAAAGCAACTCATCTATATAGTTAATATACTATATAGGCCTACTGAGCTGATGGCTACAATAACAATATTTTTTCAGGATGGTGTTACAGTAGTGACTGCGGTTACAGTGCAGTTATACGGAGGCCCTTCTCAGCAGGGTCGACACTGAGCAAGGTTCTCCGGCAGCTAGACTGCAGGCTGTGGAGACCCACTCTGAAACACAGGGTCCCTGAAGGTTCCAGACTGCAGCCACCAGGAGCGTCTCCATGTCAAGCCTTTAGTGATTCAAAATGAATCTTCCTCTTTGGCAGTGCAGAGGTTTTGACAATGGAGTGATCATCAGTTTGGATTGCTTTGAATTCAGACTCGTCTTAGATCGAAACGATCTTGGATCAAGATCAGTCATCTCGGGTCTTTTTTGTTTTTTCGTTTTTGCATGACGTGTGTCAGGATGGGATGATGTGTCCTAAAAAACAAAAATATGGACCGGTACGGAGAAAACAGCCAGCTTAAAAAAAAAAATGACAGCCAAACGCGAAACGGAATTGGCACATTGTTCTTGATGTGGGATTAAGTAAACACACAAGAGCTTACCGAAAGCGTTTGAACTAGAGAGCCGTGAAATCAGAAAAGGAGACTTCTCTAGGAGCACGTGGAGTGCTTGTAGGAGTAAAAACACAGTCAAGGGTTTAGATTGTGGGGTGCACGTTTAATCATGATATGTATTTTATTATGTTGTTTTACACAGTGCTAATTGAATATTGTTTAAGAGGATTCTTTTATTAATCAGAACGCTGTAACTGAGTAGCTGTTTCCTGCTGTGTGCTCCTTAACCCCTTCGGGTACACAAGGAATTGAGCAGCTGTTTAAACAATTCCTTCTTAAAATACATTTGAGAGAGACTCAGGTATCACAAGAAAACTGAAAATGTGGATGACCAGATCCAACCTGCCAGTGAATTTTAAACCCTGTCTCGTGGACCTCATTGCAAAAATAAGGAAGCTAGCATTTTACTTCTGGGACACAGAAGTCCTTTGTACCATTTAGAAAGGGTTTTTTTGGTCATATTTTGTCATGCATTTCTAGCTTCATCATTGCTGTCAATGTATCAAACATTAAAAAAAAACAAAAAAACTAACTAACAAATTAGAGATTTTTAAAACCGAAAAATCCGAAATTAGGAAAAAATAAATCCGAAAATTCTAAATAATAAAATGGATTTCATCGGGCCCTACAAAAGAGCCAGACTGTGTCTGTGTTGGTGGGACTGAATCTGTAACGTCAGTGCGTCACACAACAATTACACAAGCGTAATCTATCCAACCTTGCCGTTGCTAACGGTTTAGATCTGCTAACGGGATATCACTGCGTGCCAGGAATATGAAGTGCTTCTGTCTCCAGGGAGTCTCTGGACACTTTTCACAAGAAAAACCACAGTGAGCTCCATCATGCTCCTAATCTAAATTCCATGCCCTGATTTTTATTGACATTTCTGTGAGAAAACAAAACACAGAAAGCTCCCCACCCCCACCTTGTAGGATGTGGATGAGGAGTTTGGAGGTGAACAGAAACCTCTCCCTCCTATGAAGCTCTGCCCAGCAGCTATTCATTTGAACTTCAATGCATCGCAGAGAGGACTGGAGGCAGGGGCTCCTCCAGGTTATAAAAACTAGAGGGGACGTTGCCTTCTGCACCAGGTCAGATGTGAGGGGCAGCTTTCTTTTTTTTTCTTTGATGTTTTGTTTCATTGATACAGTGTTGGGGCGAAAATACAAAAGCAAAAAAAGAAAAAGAAAAAACCTGAGAATTTCCATTCGCACCTGCTTCCCCAGACCTGCTGTAGAGAAGTGCTTGATAGCAAGGTTCTGTTTCTTAAACCGAAGATCTTTGGTCGCCGAACTGAAAGGGAAAAACTTGAAATGCTGCCAACAGTCAATCCATCCTTCGAACCTGACAAGGATGAAGGAAGCTTGAATGTAAATAATAAGGTTTTTTCTTTTTGAAGTGTATAATATATTAGCTGTGTTTCTTCTTCTCCCTGTGGCTTTGATACAAGCCGTACCATTCCCAATTCCTCAGGAGATGGAAAGAAGATCTATATTCTACTTGGCTGGTCATCACTGGATGGTATATCACTCGCTTTATGCCACAATAACAAACTGTATGTCTGCTTATGTTTTAATAACAGGGTCGTTCCGGGCAAGTCTGTTTCAATGCAAATATCATTAATACTCAAAATCGTATTAAAAGCAATTGTAACACAAACCGCCCTGGTAACCCTTCCAGGTCTGTTCACTATCCTGAACGCCACTATTATTATTATTATTATTTGTTTATTTAGCTGACGCCTTTACCCAAGGTGACTTACAGAGACTAGGGTGTGTGAACTATGCATCAGCTGCAGAGTCACTTACAATTACATCTCACCCGAAAGATGGAGCACAAGGAGGTTAAGTGACTTGCTCAGGGTCACACAATGAGTCAGTGGCGGAGGTGGGATTTGAACCGGGGACCTCCTGGTTACAAGCCCTTTTCTTTAACCACTGGACCACACAGCCTCCAGCGGACCACACAGCCTCCAGCACTAGAAGAAAAAGAAGAATGATACGTAAAACACAACATTAGCGTCTGTAAAAACACTGCAGAAATACAGTAGTGGCACATGTGGCTGTGTAGTTCCATTGCAACAATTACAAAATGAAAGAAAGTTGGTAGTTGCTGGCGTCTTCTGTAGTCGTACAATGACCATGTAACCACACAGGTAATTACAGTGGAGTTGGATTAGAGACACTTAATGCAAAGTGTTACCAGACTATAGTGGTGGGTTGGGATCTGGTATTTTGGTGTTCTCATAACTAATTCCTGCACTGTGTTTGATCCATCACTCTGCGTCAGACAGGCTGCTAATGCTTCAGTATGTAATTACTCAGCCTGGGGGCTCTGTTGAGCAGCTACAGAAACCTCCATACTGAAACTGCAAATTGCTGTTAGTCAGTGGAGAAGCTTATTCACGCTGCAGGAAGTTTCAAGAGGAGTCTTTAAACACAGCTTTTCCTCTGGGGAATGGTCTCGGATTCTGTTTTCCTCTCTCATGTCAATAACTCTCCCTTATGCAGCTGGGTGCAAGCAGATATCGCGTCTGTGATGTTCTTGCTTTGATATTCAAGTTGATTAATTCCACGATTTGACTGAAAGACTGTGGATTCCTCAAAGAAAACCACAGCACATGAATCCACAGCAACCTAATTGCAAGCGTGTTTACCCCTAAGCAGTCAATTTAAATGTTGTTTTTGTTATTTCAAGTTATTAACAACAGTTTTAATTCCTTTTAGTTTAGGCTTTAGCGGTATAGACACAGAATGTTGTTTCAGAGCTCTGCAATACTTTTTATGCCTCACAGACAATGCAGCTTGGAATCGCTGGAATAAAATTCATATTGTATTTGACATATTATGTTCTCTTATGTTTATGACACAATAGTAAAATTATAGTCTGCATTGATCAATAAACTTTACCAGCACTTTGTTTAACATGTCGGTACGTTACATACATCAATAAGCAAGTAATGTGAACATAAGTTTCCAAATATATATATATATTCTTCTTATTTGTCTTATTACCAGGAGAGCACCCATTGACATTGAAAGCTCATTCTCAGGGGATCCCTGGCAGGACAACACAGACAGACAGCAGCCGTGTCAAGCAAACACAAGCTTTTTACTTGTGACCCACATGAGCAGAACACAAAAATAAAATATAGGGTGCTCTTCATTGTACATGGAAAATGAGAATGTTATAGATATGCAAGTATCGGGCTCCCAAGTGGCACATCCAGTAAAGGTGCCCTATAGCCTGGAGATTGCTGGGTCATTTGCCGACCGTGACCGGGGGTTCCTAGGGGCGGCGACACTGGTCGCGCCGCCGGGTAGGGAGGGCTCAGGTCGGCAGGGTAATCCACGGTTCACCGCACACCAGCGACCCCTCTGGCTCATAGGGCGCATTCAGTTCTGTAGTGGAGCCATTCAGATCTGTGTTGTCCTCCGGCACTATAGGTCTGATGGCTTCACTGTGGACCTGCAGTGAGAAACAAGACGGCTTGGCAGGACACGTTTTGGAGGATGCCAGTGGCTGCCACCGTTTCGCGAAGTCGGCGCGGGGGTTGCAGCGGTGGACTGAGATGAATACGTACGATTCCAAATTGGGAAAAATTGGCGATTCCAAATTGGGAAAAAATTGGGTAAAAAAATATTGGCGACAACTAAATAAAAAAAATATATATATGCAAGATATTGCAGTTGAGTTACATTTTATTAGACAGTCAGTTTGTAATAGGAGAGATTGTGTGCCAGACCATAGACTAGCTGTGCTCCTGTACTGTATGTAAATTGTGTATTTCTATTAAGACAATTTATTGGTAGTTTTCTCCGTCAACAAATTATTCTTTTTGGGGATAATATCCTTTTTTTTTTTTTTTACATGGTTACATCATCCCTTGTCTATTGACTGTTTACGAGAACTGAACTTGAATAAACAGCTAATTGCGCGTCGCTCAAAATAGAGCGTTTCCAAATATAGGCAGATGTGAGATAGTAACTTTGGTGTCACATCAAAGCGTGTTTTTGAAAGAATGGGTAATGCAGGCGAGAGAGAGATATGACGATTGCTGGGATTGCAGTGACCCCAGATAGAGTGTCTGGGGCACTGGAATGATGCGAGACCGAGAAGCAGCTTTCGCTGGGCGGGCTGCTGACTCCTAACCCCGAGGTCTTCAGGAATCCAACCCTTGATGATTCTTTCTTTATTCCCTTGTCATGCTGAAGAAGCTGCCTTTGAAAGCTGCAGTAGCTATAGGAACAAGAGACATTTCTCCACTTAATCTAAACTGTCACAAGCACTGAGCTGGGCCCTTTGGTCATTAAGAAAATAACAAACGGATATAACTAGCAGTCAGGCTGCACCAGGAATGGGGTAGCCCTGACCAGGTGCTCTTCAATGGCAATGCAGAGGCAGTGCATTGATTCAGTGGGGCAGTGGGTGCACACAGGCAGATATAATGGTCATATCTCAGTGTGGTGATTAACTGCAGTGCTGTGTTACTATATCAGGACCAGTGGGCTGCTGTATCAGGACCATGTGCAGTAGTTATTAAAAATAAAACGAGCCAGCACAAGATAATACAGTGAAACGATGTGTAAAGATTATGCATAAATGGTATGGTAATAAAAGGTAGTAAGCTTGTTGAAATGAAACAAATCAAAGAGATAATTGATAAGCTACAGATAAACAGCATCAAGTGTTTGATTATCGATCAGACTGCCTGATAAATAAATATAGAAACACAATAAAAAGAGAACTGCTTTAAACGAAAGCCCCGGGCCAGTTCATGGTACCTGAGGACCAGGGTTAAGAACCCCTGCAGTGGACTGTGCGCAGGTTAGAGGCATGAAAGCTGATAGCAAACCCTGCAAACCCACAATGGGACTCGCACTTAACGAAAGGTGAGAGACTAACAGCACTCGGCCCCCATGCAGACAGGCATTATGTGGGAGCTTAGTCAATACACATCAATCCTGACTTGAAAGACCCTGGCTCCTGCTATTCACTCCTGTGTCTCTCCTCTCAACTCTACTACCACTTGAGTTAGTAGAGACCACCCAGCACACTCAGCTTGTGACCTGTGAAGACATATTCATAAAGAAGACATGGCTGTCCCAATATGGGAGTGCCGATTGTACTGCATTACTCACAGTTTAATGAGAAGGCTGATGTCTAATTAGTTAATAGCTTCAGTCTCCAGTCGTTATACTTTCAAAAATAAAAGGGAAAAAAATCCTTCCAGCATTCTCCAAGATATCGTAACTAAAGTAAAACATCTGTAAAAGAATGATTATATATATGTATATGTATATGTATATATATATGTGTGTGTGTGTGTGTATATATATATATATTTTTTTTTTGTAAACAGGGATTCATATTGTGTTTATTTCTTTTAAATGAGTATTATTAATCAGGCTTGCAAAAAGGCTCTTGTGGTAATCTGGAGGAATCTCAGGCATTTTCCTTTCATGCTTACTTTTTAACTCTTCTCCAGTAACTATTTGCCTCCCAGTTTAAGTAAAGAAGCCCCCATTTCACTGCCTCAGCGCTGGTATGACTTTTGGAATGAAAACCCTTCTCTTTGATCCCGGGCAGTGTTTTTGAATCCACTAGTTGTGTATTCTAACATCAATGGAAATGTGGTTTCCAGCTTCCTCTTTCATTATTTTTCACAGAGATAAAAAAGAACAAGAAAAAAAGTCCCGAGCTTTAGACATGAGGCAATTCGTTCTTTTTTTTTTTTTTCTCTTCCTTGTACAGTAATTTATCTGATTTCATTCTGCTTATTCAAACTGCCAAGATGAAAATTTTATCTGTGTAAGATTGCTGGTTGTAAAAAAAGCTTTCTTCCTGTTTCTTTAATGTTGGGGTCGTCAGAAACGGACACTGTGCTTTTTATTCAGTACAAATTACAACACATTAAAAGAAAAGGAAAAGCTAGAAAGACAGGGGCTTAAAGTAACTTTGAATAAGATCTTCTGCTGTGAGTAGACCCAACCAAGAACAAGCAGGATGGAGTGTGGGCTAATGCATTGAACTAATAAACAGGCCCACAGTAAAATACAACAAAACCAGTCAGACAAACTTGATATAATACTGTCCACTTTATAGGTTAGTAAATTATACACAGTGTCACAGGACAAGTTCATCTTTCAGTTTGTAGTCGCCTTTCCCTTTTAATTGTCAGTGTTCTTAGTCAGTAGCCTCAGTTATCAATGTCCTGCCAGCATCTCCATGTAAATAGAAATCATTTACACATTAATGCCCTCACTGATTGATCCCCCTTGAAGGAGGCTGGACCCAGATAGGGATGACATGTGCACGATGCCAAAGCTTGGACACTGAAACATACCGCATTTGTTTGTGGAAGAAATTGCACACAGTAAGTATACAATAAAATATACGTACTATGTAATTTAATTTTCTTGTGGGAGTGTATAATATACTGACCACCAACATAGCAGACAGTTATACCCTTTTTTTATTAAATGTTATTGAATTAACTGTCTTCAAATTCCTTATTCTTGGGGGTGATAGACACAAGTGTGTGCTAGTGACAGATTTCTGAAAGGCTCACAATAAAACACGTTCTTATATAAGTCCTTTCTCTTGAGAAGCAAAGCGATAATGCATCACAACATCGCTTCCCTTTCACCCAATGGAAAACACGTTGGATAAAATACTTGGTTGTCTATTTTAGCAACCTATACGGTATAATAGCGTCACATCTGACCTTGCAAACTGCTCTGTGGATGACGTGCCTTCACTGTATTTGTATTTTATTTAGCAAGGGGGATCAAGAAGCCATCCAGACTGGGAGAAAACACCAGCAGCAATAACACACGGTTAAAAAGGTTTAATTCTGCCGCTGTTTTCGATTGTTAAAAAAGAACCTCGTCATTAGCAGCTTTTATCGTGCTGTCTTGAGAGATCAAACCCTGTCACAATGAAATGCGTGCCACTCTTGAATTGCAGAAGCAAAAGGACAGGTGGCAGCCGAGCGGTCGGTTGCATATTGTTTTCAGGCACTTTGATGGACGAACTTTAAACACAAATGACACTTTAACACCCCCCCCCCCCCACACACACACACACTCTTTTGTTTTATTAGCGTGCCACAGATAACCTTTATTAAACCCCATCTAAAATTACACCCGTGGACTGGTGCTCCTTTGATGCGCCGGCTGTTTCATTGGCTGTTTACACTATGATACAGGTTGCGCTAGGAGATAAAGCACTTCTGAGAGATATTAAAACTTGAAAGTCCCTTGGCTATTTATTGGCACATATTTGATGTTATTCTTGCTCCCTTGGAAAATTAGCATATCCCTTTCAAAGGCTCCCTCTGATGAACGTAATCCTTTCTCATCATGTATTTGCTACAAAGTCATGAATGATAGAAGCATATTTTGTACAGAAGTGACACATGAAAGTGAGAGAGCGAGATTAGTGATAATGAATCCACTTTGTGTTTTTATTTATTTATTTATTTATGTTTGTTGCTGGCTGGTCGCTAATAAAATGCAGCTTTTGAAATATGTTTCCTGTGATGAAGTTTTAATGTTGTAGTGACATGCGATGTTTAGCAGATGTCAAGAATTTGCTTATTTGTGTATCTGCTCCTTGTAGAAGTACTCAGAAACTGTCAGGTGTTTTTTTTTTTTTTTAAAGGATGAAAGGAAGCAGAAACAGACATTCATCTAAATGAACCAGTTTTGTTTTTTTCTCTGTCCGTTCCTCTGTCTGCCTGTCTGTCTGTTGAGAGTATTATTATTATTATTATTATTATTATTATTTGTTTATTTAGCAGACGCCTTTATCCAAGGCGACTTACAGAAACTAGTATTAATCAGGACTAACCCAGGTAAGACAGCAGACTCATTTTCCTGCAGGTCTCCTGACAGGTAACTTGTAATTGAGACAATGTTTCCACGATCCGCACATCAGCAACAGGCTTCCTATGAAGTATTTTGTTTTTCTGTATTTGATGATTTTAAGGTGTTTTCAGAGAGAAGATGAAGGTATAAGGGTTGGTGAAAAATGCATATTGAATTGAGTTTTCTTCTCATGATATATAAGCAGTGGCCGATCTAAATATATTTGGAGGCAGCAGTGTGGAGTAGTGGTTAGGGCTCTGGACTTGACCTGAGGGTCGTGGGTTCAATCCCAGGTGGGGGACACTGCTGCTGTACCCTTGAGCAAGGTACTTTACCTAGATTGCTCCAGTAAAAACCCAACTGTATAAATGGGTATTTGTATGTAAAAATAATGTTTAAAAAATAATGTAATTGTATGTAAAAATAATGTGATATCTTGTAACAATTGTAAGTCACCCTGGATAAGGGCATCTGCTAAGAAATAAATAATAATCTAGCTTCTCTTTAGATTGATCCTGCTGGTGTTTTCCATCCAAGCCTGAATAACAGTGAAATCAGTAATCACTGAACAGACACCTATGTGTACAAATACAGCAGCTGTATACGCTCTATTAAGAGGTGTTTTGTAGCAGAGATGTTTGACATTAAATGCCTTCCAATTTTATTCGGTCTTTGTCGACCCGTCGCATTAGCCCACTTACCAATTAGGGGGACTGAATCCAATCGCCTCATTTCATCTCCCCTACATAAGCAACAGACTTTACCAAGCTACTGTACAGTGAAGGCCAGAATCTCCCATATCTCCCTAAAGGTTGACAGCTTGGCGCAACCAGGATTCGAATCACGATCACGTGACTCACCCTGCCCTCCAAGCAGTAGTGATTTTACTGAATGAAAGTGTAGAACATGGAAGGCACTACAGAAATATATTTATAATACACTATGGTACATCCGCAGTGTCCTTTACGTTGTCTGTCAATATAGACGTTTTTATAAACGGGTTTATTTGACACTATTGACTGAAAGGGTGACTGGAACAGCAGGCTCCACAGAGGGAAGGGCCCACAGGCTTGTGGAAGAAATGGAGCTTGTGGAAAAAATTAAGAAGGTGCATCAGCATCATATCATACAGATGCCCTTCTATATTTGAATGGTATAATCCTATTAACCTGTTCTCTGAAGGCTGGAAATACATGGAGTGACAGTCTCACTGTGAATAAACCACACAGCACTCACGCCAACACATTGCTATCATCCCCCGTCTATATTCATTTTGATTATACTTTTTTCTCTGTTGTAAATGCTTTGGTCTCCCGGTGCAGGCCATACTTTCTATACACTGTGTCGTATGTTATTATGTTGATATATTTGTACAGAGTAATTAAGTGGCTACAGAGTACTATTACTATTACTATTCTCTATGGAAAGTATATACAATCTGCCACTTATCGCAGCTTGTTATTGAAAAGCCTGCTTCAATAAAACCGAAGGAAAAAAAAACAAAACACAAGTATAACACAGCTAATGAAGATTCACAGAGCCCACTCAAATCTGAAAAACGAATCATTTTGCAGCCTGAAGGCAATGTTAGAATTTTATTTGCACAGCATTGTTTTAGACCGCTTCCACTTTTATTTATTTATTTTTTTGTTTGGGGGGGGTGGTGACATAAAAGCAATCCCAGGCTCCGAGCTGCAGCAACCTTGCGACTTATTAAAAATGCTAATATCCTTTTTGTGCTTTGAAGTCTGGCAGACAATAAAGAGAACGTTACATTGTAATCCTTTGTTTGTCACTGAGTTATGATACCCAGCCGAGCCGCATGACAGTCCAAATCAATCATTCCTTGCGCTCGGCAGGCCTCTTCTACCTCCTGAGGTGACGAGGCACTTTAATTAGCTTGCTTTCACACTCGCATAATGTACGTCTGTAGCTTCAGCTAGCAAGGAAACAGGCCACACATACTTACACACACACACACACACACACACACACACATATACACACGTATACATACACTTACACACACACACACACATATACATACACTACATACACTACACTTACACACACACACACACGTATACATACACTTACACACACACACGTATACATACACTTACACACACACACACACGTATACATACACTTACACACACACACACACATATACATACACTTACACACACACGTATACATACACTTACACACACACACACACATACACTTACACACACACACACGTATACTTACACATACACACACACATACACTTACACACACACACACACACACATATATAGACACACACAGCTCTTAATTATAACTCATTTCTGTATCTTGTAGTTGATTTTACTCCTATAGGTATCTGTAACCACGCTTTTTGTAATTGCTTGTATTTTTTCCTAATTACTACTTGCCCTTAATGGAATTTACTCTTAGAAGCAGATATCTTTACTATAAGCTTAACTGCTCTTAGTCGAATTCACTCTTTAAATGTTATTATCTACTGTATTCTTTATTTTGCTGTTATTTGAATGTGATCTTATTTTCTACTGATTTTACTGTACTTTATAACTGCTCTTATCTATAATGTGATATTGTGTAATGTGATATTTTGTAACAACTGTAAGTCACCCTGGATCAGGGCATCTGCTAAGAAATGTATAATAATAATAATATTAATAATAATAATAATACATACATACATACATACATGCACACTATATATATATATATATATATATATATATATATATATATATATATATATATATATATATATATATATATATATTTTGAAGAACATTTCCTGAATTGATGCTTGCTTCATGTGAGTTTGATAGGAAGTTAGTTTGTGCATCATTTTTTAATTAATGACACTTATTATACCCATTCTTTTGTGGTTATGAAGCTGCTTGCATCAATATATTTTGTATACATTTTTCTTTCTTTCAGCTAATCGATTAGGACAGTTAAAACAAAGGCACGAGTATGCAAATGACCCCACTGGTGCCCCCCAGTCTCCGATTGACAGAGCAATCACCACAGAGGGTCTGAACAAGCTATCTGTGAGGGGTCAGAGTGGGCTGTCGGAGCAGGTCTGAGCGACCCTTTGTCCTTCAGATCTGGCTCGCTCTGATAGCTGGCTAGCACGGGGCAGAATGGGACACGGCGCAGGGCAGGGCTCGGGCAAGCCACCAAACAAGCCTCTCTTTGACAGCCCCAACACAGCCATGCGGAGGCGAAGGTCCTCAACGACAGTTAGTGGAGGCAGCTTTGCACTGTAATACGGTCTTCCTGTTATTTCATTTAGCTGCATGATCCCGGACTGCAATTAGAAAGATGTTTTGTAAGTGATCTCAAAATGAAGCTGTGCGTTGTTACTGGATCAGAATTCATTAATGCACAAACATATTTAAACATTATTATTATTATTATTATTAACAATGTTATATATGTTTTTTTCAAAAAGTCTCTGCAGGGCAACTTCTAGTTCTCTGTAGAGTTCAAATAAATAGTTTTATCATTTTAAAAATGTTATTTAAATAAATAAGATGAGTGTTAAAACATTATTTCTTTTTATTAGTGAAAGTGTTTTTTTTTTTTTTTTTAAGATTTCAAAAGTTGCCTGCAAAAAGTGAGTTTTGCAACTTGGTAAATATTAATTGTAAATTTGATCTTTTGTAGTGTTTTTAACGTTGTTTATAACACGGTTTTAGATGTATTAATAATTATTAATAACTAGACTACAGTATTTAGGGTTATCCTTGTATGAATCCACACACGCACACACACTGACACACGCACACACACTCACACACACTGACACACATGCACACACACACTCTCACACACACTGACACACATGCACACACACGCACACACTCACACACACTCTCACACACGCACACACACTCACACACACACACACACACACTGACACACGCACACACACTCTCACACACACTGACACACACGCACACACACTCTCACACACACTGACACACGCACACACACTGACACACACGCACACACACACTCTCACACACACTGACACGCACACACACACACACACTGACACACGCACACACACTCACACACACTGACACACACACACACACGCACACACACTCACACACACTGACACACACGCACACACACTCTCACACACACGCACACACACTCACACACACTGACACACGCGCAACCTGTAAACAAAATTAAAAAGGGATTTTGAAAACATCTTTGCAGAGGCCAGCAAGAACAACCTAAAGGAGAACCATCAATTTGTGCTGAGCTTCAGAAAATACGTTTAAAATAAACCAGAACTTAATTCTTTCTTTTTTCTTTCTTTTTCTCTTTCTTCAGGGGTAGTGAGCGCTTGTTATTTACCCTGCGCTTCACCTTTCAGACGGGAGCTCCTAATCATTTCATGATGTTTAATCTTGTGTAATCTCATCTTCATCTGCTTCTGTCACCTCAATGTGCTGACTGAGGGATCCATTTACAGGAATGTATTGTTCTCATATCCTGTACTGAGAGTGACTGGCACAAGCTTACACCTGCAGCACACAAAGGCGCTCTCATTCCTGCCATGGGCTGTGATACCGCTCTGGTAACTTACACTAAGCACAAAGAATGTATCTCCATTGACAGAAAAACATGACGAAATCCACTATGTTGGCTGCTTGAGTTATATTGTTTTACAGCGTGCAGGATGTCGGGTGTAATGCGTTACCCTTGGAAGGAAATAACCACAGTGGTGTGAATGCAACTCCCATTAGGTACCTCCAGTCATGCTAGCAAGCATGCAGCTTTACCACTGGCCCAAAAGCCAGAGCACACGGGTAACCCCTCGGTACAAATACATTCAGTTATTGAATCAGTCAATGCATTTAATGTTCCTCTACTCCCATTACCCATACCAGTGCAGTGTGCCGTGGTGTGCAGCAGCTCTCTGTGCTTTACCATGCTTCACTATGCAGTCAGTATACTGTAGTGTTATCTACTGTTTCTAGAATCTAGATGATAACTCATAAATGAAGGCTCAGTATCTGGGTTTTATTATAAATAGGTGAGTACATTAAGGCTGGCTGGGATGTCTTTTGCAATAACTGCATTTGGCCACTCGGTGGCTCTGTGTTGGATGTAAAAAAAAAAAATTAAAAAAAATATGTAACATGCAGCAAAGATTAATAAGAGTGAGCGGAAAAATTCACTTAACTCACCCATACTAATATTCCAGCGCTGCTTGAACCAGCAGGTCACATGGCAATGACATCATCGAGAGCTTCACAGTGTAATATTCCAGCACTGCTGTGAACCTGCAGGTCACATGGCAATGACATCATTGAGAGCTTCACACTGTAATATTCCAGCACTGCTGTGAACCGGCAGGTCACTTGGCAATGACATCATCGAGAGCTTCACACTGTAATATTCTAGCACTGCTGTGAACCGGCAGGTCACATGGCAGTGACATCATTGAGGCTCCGCTGCAGTGATTAGCTCCATATGCCCCCCCCCAAGCCGAGCTCTGATTTTTCCACATCATGATTTTATCTGAGATGCCGAGAAAAAGGTAACCCGACCCGAATGGGACCCGTTGTTCATATGGGAAGAATCCTGCAAGCTTGCATCTTCTTAATGTACTGCAAAGGTTATGCATGTGACTGACCTTCGTCTTGTATAGCATTAGGTGTGTTTATTTTTAAAGCAGGGGAATGGATAGAAAAGCTGAACGAAACGACCTCTGAAACAACCACAGGGCTCATCTTCAATAATAATGAACTATGAGGAGGCTTCAGCCAGACCTGTAATCTTCTGAGGCAGCGACAGACACTTTTATCAGCTGCTGCTAAGATCTACCCCCCTGCCAGGGCTGGAAATGCACATTCCATAGAATAATGCAAAAGAAAAAAGAAAAACAGGTTCAAACATAAATGAATCCTGATTTATAACAAAAAAAGACAATGTTTTAATGTTCAAACAGAAGTGGATCTGAAAACCATCTGCTTTGAGTACATCCTCATTGACTCCCACATTAGCTTAAAAAATACAATAAAAAGGCAACACAATATAAAGGTTTACTACGTAAAAGTAGAACAAAGTGTAATAGCAATAAAGCTTAGTAAAAGTGTTATGATGAAGCATATTAATAAACATGGCAAACCAGGGTAAACTATAGTAAATGCATAGTATAACCATGTGAAATGCATGGTAAAATTACTAAAATTACAATGCAAAAATACAGTAATAAACTTTTTATGAGGGCTATCGTGCTGGTTGTCACTGTAACAAGCTACCAGCAACATTAAATGAAATTCAAAATGAATTCATAATGATAGGTGGTTGAAGATAAGGCAATGATCTATCGAGTCACTCATCTCCGTAACCCCCTTTAGTGATTCAGGCGCTTTTAATCAAAACCCAGAATAAATCAGGTCTGCCACATGAGTCAGGCTCGCCGGGTAACACTGCACACAATGTCTCCAATGATGTGCTTTATACTGAACGGAAACAAGGCGTATGGAGAAGCGTTTAACCATCGCGCAGTGCAGCGGTTACACAGGTACCCGCGGTGCACAAACCTCATTGAAACATTCCCTCTCGCATCAAGAGGAAACAAAAGAAGACTAAAAATGTAAATGGAAAAAAAAAACAAGTTCTTTCATCTCGATTGCAAAACAAAAAAATATATATATCTAAGAAACCCAGGAGCTCCCGGATTTCTTCTTCCTTCTTTCTAAGAAACTGTTCCAATGAACTTTCCGTCAGGAGAGCGCCTGGGCTTCGTGTCTAATGAGTAAACATTGGAAAACAAGGGCTTTACTTCCTGACGGAAACCGATTGCCTTTCCCATCACTCACTCCTGTGCTCGACATGAAAGCTGCGCAGCAAAGACAACACAACAGCAGTTCAGCTTGCATAAGTCTTCTAAAGAAGCTCTCCTCGTATGAGAGGCGCTGGAGTGTTATCTTCGGGGTGCGGTGAGTGCTGTGTTATAAATTAATAATGTCCTCCAAGTGTGTGGCAAAGGGAGGTTAAGAAATACTTTCTCGTCCAGAGAAAATTGGATGAAATTACCAAGAATGGTTTAATAGTACAAACAGACAGCACAGTGTATGCTTATGTAGATCTGGCTAATATATATTTTTTCAAACCAGCAATATATAGAGTGAGATCACAGACAATGGACCATGGGGTTTATTTAATTGCTATAACCAGTAACGGAACTAAATACGACCATCATTAAATGATCTCAATCTGTGCGTTTGCTTCTCTTTAGACCCTCCCATGAGCTTGCACAGTTTCGATCATTAAAATAGACCTCGCTGTTTTCCCGGTGATGGTTCTTTGTAGATACAAGAGAGTATAGAGCAGTCCTATAGTAACCTCCCCTTTGCTATTATCAGTGGCTTAATAATAATAAGAGCATTAACAACTTACAAGACAATCCACAATTCCTGAGGCCGACACTGAAGGGGCCTCTGTGATTCTGTGATAGATCTGATTCTGTCAAGGCCAGCTTGTGGTAAAGGTTTCTGTTAATAAATCAACAAAACAAACAGCAGCTTTTTCACATGAAATGCCCAGACACAGAACACACGTCTCTCTAAGGAGAGGAGTGCGGAGCGCTAGAGAAGTGAAATACTGTGTGCCGCTGGAGCTGATCCCGAGTGCGGAGCGCTAGAGAAGTGAAATACTGTGTGGTGCCGGAGGTGATCCCGAGTGCGGAGCGCTAGAGAAGTGAAATACTGTGTGCTGCCGGAGGTGATCCAGGGTGCGGAGTGCTAGAGAAGTGAAATACTGTGTGCTGCTGGAGGTGATCCCGAGTGCGGAGCGCTAGAGAAGTGAAATACTGTGTGCTGCCGGAGCTGATCCAGAGTGCGGAGCGCTAGAGAAGTGAAATACTGTGTGCTGCCGGAGGTGATCCAGGGTGCGGAGTGCTAGAGAAGTGAAATAGTGTGTGCTGCTGGAGGTGATCCCGAGTGCGGAGCGCTAGAGAAGTGAAATACTGTGTGCTGCCGGAGCTGATTCAGAGTGCGGAGCGCTAGAGAAGTGAAATACTGTGTGCTGCTGGAGGTGATCCCGAGTGCGGAGCGCTAGAGAAGTGAAATACTGTGTGCTGCCGGAGCTGATCCAGAGTGCGGAGCGCTAGAGAAGTGAAATACTGTGTGCTGCTGGAGGTGATCCCGAGTGCGGAGCGCTAGAGAAGTGAAATACTGTGTGCTGCCGGAGCTGATCCAGAGTGCGGAGTGCTAGAGAAGTGAAATACTGTGTGCTGCTGGAGGTGATCCCGAGTGCGGAGCGCTAGAGAAGTGAAATACTGTGTGCTGCCGGAGCTGATCCAGAGTGCGGAGCGCTAGAGAAGTGAAATACTGTGTGCTGCCGGAGGTGATCCCGAGTGCGGAGCGCTAGAGAAGTGAAATACTGTGTGCTGCCGGAGCTGATCCAGGGTGCGGAGCGCTAGAGAAGTCTTGAGCTGGCCCTGGTTAGTAATGCATAGAATTGCTTTTGGGCAATTCCGTCATCTGAAAGAGATCGCTGCTAATCCTCAGTGAGGTACCAGAACAGGCCCCTTTGAGCCATTCTCCCTGCGTTCTGCGTAGCTTGGAATTGGGATCTGTCTTTCTTTCTGTCTGTCTTTCTGTCTATGTATCTACCAGGGGTGCTCAGATAAACTAACCTTTCCTTGCAGATAGATACTGCAGTTCCAGCATTCGCCCGCAGGGTGGTGGGTGTTCTATACAAAAATCCAATTAAAAGAAAATTACCAGTATATGACAATAGCACAATTGCTATGTGCTTAATTAGAATGCCATCAGGATTAATTAGAGGTAATTAAAAACACTTCAGTATTAAGCACATCCTTGCATCTTTTCAATATATCATCAGTAATTACACATTGCACTCGGTGCCAGAATATGTAGTAAATACTTTGTTTCTTTTAGTATCACTTTATAATCAGTTTTGCATCAGTACCTGAAAAAAACTCAATCCAACTGCATTGCATTAAAAATTGCTCTGTCCAAAATACCATATTGTCAAAAAGGCTTAGTGGCGCCTTATTCATTTACCGACACGCTAATGGTTTATGACAATGGAAAACATTGCTATTGACAGTATGCAAGCATCACCACTACGTATTCCATGAAAATGAAGCATTGTGTCGGACCGCAATACCTGCCCACAAGGCTTTAGGATGTTCAGACTTCTCCAGATCAGGACATGGCAAAGGATGCAGGGTTTGCCTTATCGCCTCATCAGAACCAATGCCATGTGACTGACACTAGACCGTGCTGCCACTCGCTCATACACTATACCAGATAGCAGAACAGCACAGTGCAGAAGCTGATACTGTACATCTGCATGCACTGTGCAAAGAATTATCTACCCGGAACAATGTATATTTTCCCTTCTGCAAAATGAAAAATAAGTGGCTGCCAGTCCCTTTGAAATCTTCCTTCCTTCAAGGAAAACAGGTATGCTCAACAAAGAGCAAATTCACAATTCAGATTTTGAAACAAATGACATAAACCACAGAGAGGCTTTTCTTAAAGACTCGGAGTTGCCAGATGTCTTGTGAACAGGCAGGAGAGGATTGCTTCAGATCGTTCCCTTTGATGAGACACAGCTGTATCCCAATCCCAGGCTGTTTGCTATTTAAGCTTCGGAGGGTGTGAAAAGGAAAGTTCTCTTAAAAAAAAAGGAGCACAGAAGCTGGTGCTTTAGGTTAAGAAAAACTGGAGAGAATGTTTATGCATTAGATTTCAAAGCATATTATTTTCACTGCGAGAATATCCAGATTTAAAGATGTACTTTGAGCAGTAACATCAAAGTTTTGTTTTCTGCTATAGGCTGTGTGACCCCATGGTTTATTATTGTTAAAAATGTGTTTTTACTCATACCGCAGTGTCTAAAAGTAAGTCTTTTGTACTTCAGATTGTGTTTGAGAGCATGTTATCTGCCAGATTATTAAATATTACATTTCTTTTATTATTAGCATAATGTTAGTGGTCAGTACTAATCACAATGCCAGGTGATTGTTATGCTGCGTGTGCAGCAGGGTTGGAGTCAATAACGTTTTTTCAATTCCAGATTCAATTTCAGATTCCAGATGAACTTCCAAGCAGGTTACTTACTGGCTGCAAAGCATGTCAGTCAATCGTGGGATCAGCTGGTTGGTCGATGACCGGAAAGGAGTTGAAGGGGTGGGGACAATCTCAGTCTGGTTGAACAGACCAAGGAAGTGCAAGACTACCTGAAAGTCAGGCTTTAAGCTAGTTTAGTACCAGATATATCATTTTTTTTTAAATGGCAATATTTGCAGTGGAAGAGCTGCACGGCAGGTAAGGTTGGTGGAGCTATTTTGAGAGCTACAACACTTTTTAAGACATACCAGGCTAACCCCTTCCCAAAGGCTTTTTAGATAGCTCAACAATGGCAAGTTATATAATAGGCGCTCCATTCAGTAAAACGGAAACAATTCTGTAGCTCACACAAAAGCGCTTTTCAGTTGTCCTTCTATCCATTGCATTCCATTCAGTTCATCTTTTAAGAATTTCCTTTCTAACATTACCGTTGTCTTTGTTTCCCTTATTGAAGCTTTTTTTTTTACTGGTAATAAAACATCCATTTTGTTGTGCGTGAAACAGTTATATTTTAAAGATGAATGCGTCCCGGCGCCGGAAATTCTCAACTGAAAGAAGACCTTTCAAGCCAAAACATTTTTCAGTTTAAAAAAAACAACAATGATCTAGTGACTAAAACACCTACCCTTTAATGTGTTATTGTTTATCTTACATTTTTTTGAACCCCGATCAGAACCAAAAAAGCGGGCCGCATCTTTACCAGTAATGGAAGCGCAACAGATTGGGCAAGTATTTACTGCGGTCCTGATGCGGTATGATGGTGCTGGTTCTCACCGTTCAGATTCCAGTGGTATGACAAGACGTGCGATAGCTACCACTGTGGTTCTATTGCACCAATACATGAACCTGCCGTTGTGGTGTCACCACACTGCTCTGGATGGGTATGTCTCTCTGTCGTGTTCTTAACAGATGCTTCGTATCAGACTGGGGTCCCCTGACACAATACAGTTTCAGATGTGTCTGTCTGCGTCTGTAAGTGGTGTTTGAGCCTGGAAGTGCAGACCTGGTGACAGGGTGCTCAGTGACAATGTGCCAGCGAGGCTGTGATCTGCAGGGCTGTGAACCAGGTTTAAGTGGATGGATTGATGCTTGAGCTGCAGCAGCACGGCTGGATTCAGATAGCTCTGTTTGAAAGATGCTGCCTGGGCTCCACACTGACCACGACAGCTGCAGTCCAGGACCAGTTCACGCAGACAGCCCACCTGTCACTGCTGCTTTACACACGGACAGCTTGCACTGCTCAATAGAGGAAGAGCTGAAAGCATAGGAATAGAATTAAAACACTTCTTAACCATATCACAAAGGAGGCGAGCAGCATTGCAGTTACAATCATAAGTGCCCTGTTAGGTACAGCAGTGGATGGAAATGCAAAATACTCCTTTAACCTGCTCCAGAGTGGACCTCTTCCCATCTTTATTTTTAGACATGCTCATTATTGATGCGTCTGGATAAAGAGAGAGGTTCAGGCTCCACTGTTGCCTATCCAGCACTATCATGAGTACCAACACTCCTCGAAGCGGAAAGTGAATGGGGCAGGGTGGAGCACACAGACAGCTAGCTAGCTAGCCTCTCATCCCTGGATTTGTATCCGACTATTCCGTCATCCCTGGATTTGTATCCGACTATTCCGTACTAAAAGTGAAGTGATGGTCTCAATTTTATTCGCCAGTGGATTTTGGTGTGCAAGTGAAAACACCAGGCAGCTCGGCTCAGTTCAGTAGAACTGGCAGCCTCTGCTTGGAGGAGGCCCAGGGCTGAACGGCAGGGGGGGGCTTAGGTCATGATGTCATGAGCGCAACATTCACAAGCCCCCCCCCCCCCAAAAAATAGAAAAGTAAATGTAAGCCACAAGCTTCCAGTAACAGGCGAGCAGGTACTGTAGCACAATTAAAAACCTGGCGTTGCAAACAACATACATTTAACCCACAGGGCTACTGGTTCAAAGCCAGATTCAGTCCCCGCATCAGCTGTGCAGAACAATGTAGAGATTAATAGTGCTGATAAAATAGGAATGAACCACCGCAGAACAGCACACCGCCAGATTCATAGGGTTCCAAGAGAGGCAGAGAGGACGCAAGGTACCCCACTGGAAATGCATAGCAGAGAGTTACAGCATATCAAATGAATGATAACAGTGACAGAGGAGCATGGGCAAGCCTGCTAAATGTGCTTGGGATTACTGTATACGTTTATCATGGTAAACCTGCCTACAGCTGCATTGATTTACCATACTGTGCCATACCATTTACACGGATGAAGGCACTGGCACAAATGTGTGTGCACTTGACTTCCATTTATATTTTGCATCACCATGTAATACAAAAAAAAAAACTCCTTTAGGAAGAACTTTTCCCCCCCAAGTGCAAGAATACACAACTCTAAATGCATTACAGAAAGCAGTAAATGCATTCCATATCTTTATTGATAAATATAGTCTGGTTTAGCAATCCAGTCTCTGGTGCTGTACCATGCAGTCTGTGGATCATGTTTCATTGGGTTTAATGTGCCTATTCAATCTCAGTTTCTGTCTCTTGTTAATGTACAAATTGTGAGTCAGCTTGTTATCACATGTCACTTGTGAAGCAACAGCTTGGAGTGAGATCCCAGTTTAACATTCTGAAGTACTCTGTTCATACACCAGGCTTGAATGATTAAGTTGTGAGGTTCTGTTCTCTCTTAATTCAATGCAATACTCTTGGGTTATTGGGTTATTCAAAGCACACACACACACACACACACACACACACACACACACACACACACACACACACACACACACACACACACACACACACACACACACACACACACACACACACACACACACACACACACCATGCTCAGCCTTCAGATCTAATTGTAATTCAATGCTTATGGTTTCGAATCAGTGTTAAATTATACCAGTCTTTTAATATTCATACAGGATAGATCATTACTCGCGTCTGCTCCAGAGCTTTGTGTCATGTTACAAAAACAAGATCATTAAAAAGAATGATTCATTTTAAAGCCTGTTGTGCAGATCATTAATGGTACTTTAGTCAATGTGAGGAGATACCAGCTAATGCACACAGCACTTGAACTATGCAGATGTGCTGCATTGAGCAAATGTGTTTGTTTGGCCTTGTTCTAAGCCGCTTGTTCAGAATTACTTGTTTATTTATTTAGATTAATGCTGTTGACTGACGATATGCAGTCCTCTGTATTTATCTAGAGAGCACCGCTAGCACTGGCATGGCATGCGTCTGTATGCCAGCAGCACCAGGACACGCCTTTGGAATGTTTATTGTGAGAGATGTAACCGGATTGTGTGCGGCTGATGCCCCTGGGACCCCCTTGTAAAGGAGACAGAGCATCTTAAGAGCCAAAGAGTCACTTGTGATTTAACTGGAGTCAAACCCAGGCTTCGATGAAGGTATGATGAAGGCATTATCCCACTGTGTGCCACCTTGCCCCTGTTTCAAAGGAAAAGCCAACAGCTCAGAACTGGAACTGTGTAAACAGGATAACAAGAAAGGTTTTCAGCAAATAACAGGCACGCGAGTGCCGTCCACCCGTCATTAAAATCCACCAGAGAGAAAAAAAAAAACGCCCTGAATATTTTAAATTGCGTGATTCTAACAGAAAAGTAACAATCACTTCAAAATAAACGTCTCAAGGCTATTTATTTTTGTCTTTTGATCTCTGCAGGGTATCCATTATCTCGAAAACATTTGTATTTGCTCCCGGGGAATGTTATTTTCAGAATCGTGTTTTTAACGCAAGTTTGTGATGTTATAACTGCTAAATAATGACTTCAGATTCCAGTCAAATCCGAACGTTCGGATTGTACAGTGCAATAAGGAACCAGTAGAGGGCAGCAAAAACAACAGCCTTTAATGGAAGGAGAACTGTATTGTTTAATGTGAAGAAACGTGTCAGGACAGTTTGCCATGCTTTACCCATGCTTGTACCAGGCACTGATACTTTTATTTTGTGTGGAATAAATAAGAATCGAATTGTTATACAATTGTGACGATATCAGGAGTTTTATATCATTGGTTAAATAAATAAGTAAAATAAATATTGGGTGAAGACTACCAAATGTCTTAATAAACATACTCAGCTTAAACATGGATTATAAGCACTGAATTGCAATGGTCTTTGAATTGCTGATATCTGTTTATTACATGTAACTGAACTTCATTATAGGGTAATGAATAGCACATCAATTAAATACCAGTTTATTGCATGTAAAATACAGCGATGTCCACGCTTCTTTGCGTCTAAGCATGCTTCTATTTGCTTTGCCACGTTATACAGCAGTGCGGGGGAAACAGCTTCGATTCACACAGCAGTGTGAGCTGCTGCTGCTGCAGTCCAAGATTGAGGAGGAACTGCAGGGTGATTACGGAGCCAATAGCCGTTAATCTTCTCTGTTACATGGGAAGAACTAGGAAGATCGAATTGAGGCTAGGGCTAGCTTTGCTGAGCATACGGTATGATTCATAACAGCTGTTGAACCTGCAGTGTCCTTACTGCGTGCCTATCCAGGTCAGAAATGATGGTTTGGCTACAATCCCTTAGCTCTGGCTTATTTCATTCAATAGTCTTTTTTGATTCCCCAACCCCTACACATCAAAAAGGAGCGAAAGAACAGTCCCGGCAAACAGGATTCAGCATCTCAGCAGCTCTATCTTTTATAAGCATCTTCAGAAATAATAAGAAGCCACCTTTTGAAACAACAGAAACAGCATTTTGAAGAGGCTTGTTGTGAAGCCGTGACGCAGTGCTGTCAGCGACGAAGCAGCTGCACCCCCTGCTGTCCTGGGCTCCGTCTTTGATCACTCTGTGAAATTGAAAAGAGAAAGGAGGGGAGCAGTGCCCTGCACCTTTAATTTGTACCTTCCTCACTGGAATTAGAACGGACATGAATTATTCCATTTGGGTACGCCTCCTCTTCGCTCACTTTTGAAACACCTATACAAATTGGCCGGCGAAATAATAAATGTTACCTTTCATCTTGAAACGCAAACTGCTTTCCTTCTGAAGTCAGACATGTGCAAAACAACAAAGTGCTCTCGATCTCGTTACAACCACAGCTGCAGTGAAAAGTGATCTGACGATACAGCTCTGGCATGCTCGCTCGCTCTCTCTCGCTTTCTCTCCTTCCCTCTGTCTTGCAGGTAGGGCTCTTTTCATAGGAGTGCCTTGGCATCGCTTACCCGAGCGGTTACGGGCAAGCGACAAACAGGTTTTCATTCCTCATGTCAAATTTTCAAACTGGAGGGATGTGTCCTCCTTCCTGTCTCGGTGCAGTGGACCCTGAGGACAGAGGAGGAGGATTTGTACTGTATTTGGGGGTCTACTGTAAAGGCACCTGCACAGGTGATTACAGGAGCAAGGCGGCTCAGTGGATTGGATTGGGATATGAAGCCAGTATGAGAGCTGTGCTGCTATCATCCCAGGTCTCTACACTCAAAGCAGTGCAAGTGGTACTGGAAGGCTCCGTCACAGGCAGGTTAAAAAATGTAATTCGCAAAAGACAGAAACAAAACTTTTAAAGTAAGGAAAACTACTGAAGTAACCGAGTCTTTCTTTCTGCAGTCTACCTTTTCTAAACCCCCGACCCTCTGAAGTATTTGCTGGCCCGTGCCCAGACCTCGAAGCAATGTGAGTGCAGCCCTGCCTTTAATCTGTGGAACACTGTGTTCCTGACCCTGTGTTCGCTCCGCAGTACTGGAAACTTTACAGCTGCCTCCCATTATGTCACTTAAAGAAAAGAAGAAAAATAAACAGGGGGAAGGGGAAAGGGGTTCTTCATGTTGGAGGCCTATGTACACCAGGCGTGTGAAGGTGGTTCAGCCAGGGCAACACTAGCCCCTTGAATGTCAGAGAGTGGGGTAATCCAGTGCGTTTTAACCCTGCTAATCAGCTACACTCCTGACCCTGAGCTCCTCAGATAATGCGATTTCACATCACATAGGACCTCTATGAGCCAGGTGGCAGAGTCAAAGAAAGACCCTATTGTTCCCTCTCCCGGGTCAGTTTCACCCCGGAAAGGGAGCGTGGAGCTTGATAGCAACCAGAGGAACAGTAATCCTGCCCAGGTGTGTGTGTACGAGCGAGGCAGGAGCTGGAGAAGGGGAGAGGGCTGAGCGAGGCAGGAGCTGGAGAAGGGGAGAGAGCTGAGGGAGGCAGGAGCTGGAGAAGGGGAGAGGGCTGAGCAAGGCAGGAGCTGGAGAAGGGGAGAGGGCTGAGTGAGGCAGGAGCTGGAGAAGGGGAGAGGGCTGAGCAGGGCGGGCATGGAGGCTCATCATGAGGAGGGGGCTTCGTGGTTGTGTTAAAAGCAAAAAATGAAACCAAGTCCTGTTCGAGGTGGTCTCACTTTTCTTAGTAAAACCCATCATGCTTTTGTGAAGGTAAGCTTGTGTGAGAAATGAAATGTCATCGTGTCTTTTATTTGTTTTTATTTCAGGTGGGCGTGTCTGTTCCTGCACCTCTGAAGACAATGGCTTCCATTGTTCAGTGAAATGAATGCAGAAGAACTGTTTTGGGTTGAGGCTGTGATGAACACCTCGGTATAATGGGAAACAAAACAGAATAACGAGGTAACCGTGTTTAATGTGTGCATTTCCATAAACTGGTTACAGTCACAATCAAACACGTGTGTGCTTAAGGGCATGGGGTGGATGCTCAGTATTTACAGACTAGCTTGCATGTAGTTAACCTGCCTGCTATTTCGAAGTGCATCCCTATCTTACCTGGTCCTTCAATATTCATTGCAGTGCGCGGGGAGGCTGAGGAAGAGGAGTGCTGATTGCATTGCTGAAGGAATGCCTCTACGTACCCAACACTGGCAGGCACTCTCTTGATGGTCTGCTGCCTTGTGCAGTGTACCATCAACTAGCCTGGCTCCTACCTTATATATATATATATATATCCTTCTTCATCACCCCTCGTTCCACCCACACTTTCTCAATGCATCTTCAGTAACACATGCAGACAAGCATGTTTCTTTAAAAACTTTGCTTTAACAGTAATTGTGTCCACAGCCACCTTGCAAATGATCCCGGAGTGAGCTGGGCATGGGAGGAACATTTAAAAGTTACGCAAAAAAATACAGTCAGCAAACCTAAATGAAAATATGCAGCGCTGAAAGAAGTGAACTGTTTTTCATAGGTCTGTATAATATGCCACTTAATATCTAATAGCTTCAGATTATAAAGATCAATCTTCCTCAAGACACAAAGATCTGCCAGTTAGGGACAATGTTGCTAAAGAAAACCAATGGAGATGAACAGTTTTTTCACATGCAGTTAATGATTATAAATCACCCAGTTTAAGCAAGGATCTGCTAGAAAGTGAGCTCAGATAATCACCCGTCACCATTGTCTCCTATGTTGTGGTACAGCTGGGGCGTGCGCAGCATTGCACAGCCTGATCACCGGTGTGGTCTCTGCAGCGCCAGGGTGGTCTGTGTAACAAGAGAAGACACCTGCTTACAAAGTCCTGGGACACTAGCATCTGTGTAAACTGGGCTCCCAGCCCTTGGGAAAGTGTTGAATGAATCTGTTACATGAAACATGCACTGTTAGGAGCACCTCTCGAAGCCTCTGTATATACAGATAGATATATACATGCATGTATATATATATATATACACCTTAAAACAGTGGTGGCACTGTGTTGTTGGAGAATGCATTATAGCTGCCATGGGGAGTCCCATTCATTATTGCAGGGGGTGTCTGAGCGGATTCACTGTGTGAAGTCTCCTGGAACCTGAGCACCCATTTCTCTGCAGGAAGCCCAAAGATACCCCGAAGTGCCATCGTGTACGTCGAGGAAGGAACCCGCAAAATAATAACAGCCGGCTCTCGCTCCCTGGAGCTAACTTTGTTTGTAGTGCGAGGGGAGAGTTTAAAGGGTTATTAAATCAACTCTTAATGGATCCTTTTCTAGGGTGGCCACCGCGTGTTTATTTACTTAAACAGGAGCGTGTCTCCAGACTGCCCATCAATCTGCAGATCACCCCGGTACAGTGCTGCACTCCCACCCTCGGCAGGGAAAATGCATTTCAACAGTAACCCTAATACCTTATAAAACACCACGCAGCACGCCTCCAGGAAAATCCAACGTCTACTGCCCTGTCAGTGACCAGCTGTATAACTGAACTGCAACGCGCCTTTGTTTTCTTAGAAAAGTGAAGCATTGCACCATAAGGAAGGTGAAATCATGTTAAAACACAGAGACTTCCCAGGGCCAGCCTCGTAAAGCATGGGTAAAGCATGGTGGCCCGTCTGTTTTATAAAACCGCAGTGCAGGTTTACAGTAAAGAGGAACTAGGCTCGTAAACAGCCCAATAGATTTTACACACTGTGGTATCAGCGGACACTGTGCAAGAAGGGGGTTGCAGAGTCCATAGACCCCACAAAAAAGAAAAGGTCTTTTATTTTTATAACCTGCTTAGAAGACCTTGTTACTAATACATCTCTAAAGTTCTCATGAAGTATTTATAAGTTGCTGTTTTTTTGTGGAGGTGGGCTTGTATTATTAAAATCCTAAAAATGGCAATGCTTTAAAAAAAAAAAAAAGAATAACCTAAGACATTTAAATAAAGCCAAGGCTCTTGAGCGAGTCTCTGAAAAACCTCTTCAGAGTCGGCAGAGCGGGCAGAAAAGGATCTTGACAGTATTCTTTTTAAAAAATGATTTGAGAACAAAACGAATGGATCCTCTTATATAACAAGACTCTCCTTTCTTAAGGACAGGGTCAGGGCGAGATTGGGTTTTAAATGATTGTTCGGGTCCCAGCTCAAGGGAAGCATGTTTAACAGGAGAATTTCAATGCAGAGGGGGCTGCTGTCCTGCATAGGCAGGAGGGTTCTGTACTGCAGACCGATCTTATTTTACCAGGAATGTATACACTGCACAAACGGCCCATGCAATCGGGAAGCGCTCCGCATGTGAGATGGGATCAGGCTTTGGCAAATGCAGTTTAAATGGTAAAGGACTGGATCATCCACACAATATGAGCAGAGGACTTTTTTCATTCTTTCTTACCTACCTTTCTAGATTCCTGATAATCTGATTTTAGAAAAAGACTCCATTTGATGTTTGGTTGCTGTGAATTGAATTTATTATCTCTCACATAAACCATGAAAAAGCCCTCAGAGTCACAAATCTCCAGCCTGCTCATCGTCCAGAGTAATGAAAATACTGAATACAGCAGAACACCAGGAGCAACCAGGATCAATTATCCAACACATTCTCCTTTCTAATGACAGGGGGATTATGTTGTGTAAATAAAGTGCCTGTGGGCAATGCAGGATAGACGTAGGCTGATGTGAAGTTACCATTTAGCCAGCTTAGTGCAGCCACACCCTATGCAATCAGTGTTGCCCTGAGTCAAGCACAGCAGTAATCGCCAAGTCTTTTGTCAAAATAATAGTTTCCCATCCCATGCTAGTAGGGTAGTGTTGAATCTTTTTTTCATCCACAACTTGCAAACCCTCACTCAAGTGATGCAGTGGAGCACTAAAACAAGTTAGACAAGCGAATAAAGCGAGCCGCGCGTCTGATAGTTTTCAATGTCTTTGTAAGCTGCCTTATCGAAACCTTCTTGCAAAGGCAAATTGTAAGGTTAGAAAACTAGAAAGACAAATCAGTTCCGTTCTTGATCTTCTTGTTATTTTATTTCTTTGTGCTTGCCTTGGCATTTCATCATATAGCGTTTTACTCCCAAATCAATTCTTCTTTGTACAAAACAACTGACCTCAGCCCTGTTCGTTAAATAAAATGCACTTAAAATAACTTCAGCCCAGAATCCGATGAAACGGGATGAAAACGAAGCTCGACTCAAAATGTAAATGGCGCTTTGTTATCTCCGTACCGCTGACATTCATTAAAAAAGCAAGAAGAAAAAGGACATCACACAGAGGAGCAAATTAAAAGCCACCAGGCCAGCTCTCTCCTCCCTCTCCCCCCTCGTTTGAGATCAGAAGGTCTTGGTGAAAGGCTACAGTAAAAAAAAAAGAAAAAAAAGTGAAAGGTTTAATTCACTTGTATCCACTTTACAAGGAAAAAAAATCATTGATTAGCCAGCCACCTGAGGCCTTCACAGCAGAAATAAATAATGAAAACACCTGTCTTTAATCTTCAGAGGCTACCGAAGCAGGAGCTCTGTGCAACCGTATGCTGCAGCCATGTTGGCAGTGGTGACACAGCTTTGATGTGCCTCCTCATTCAACACAATGTTGTTTAGTTCAAAGTGGAGAACAGAGGCGATTCTGTGCTTTTAAATGATTAGCTCTCTCAGCCCTCTGTAATGATATAGCCTGACTGGGGTGTGCAGTTTATTAAATGCATAAAGACGATATTATTAGAGCAGGGAAAGGCGGTCACGAGCGTTGCCTTTCAGCTTAGCAGCGGGAGTGTGGGACACTTTGATCTCAATCACTCCTAAATGTCTTTGTGAGATAGTGGGGAGCTGTCTGAAATTACTGCTGGCACCATGGCTACATCAATTATTTACTTTTTTCTTATAAATTAAAGTGTTATTCATCTCTGTTTTAACTTTTTTTTTTTTTTGAATGGGTATTTTGTCCGCATTAATAACATCCTTTCCTGACCTTTTCAAAATTCTTTAGTGGCACCAGCTACATTGGAGTTATTTTTCTTTTCAAGGTTAAACAAAGAGCTGATGTGAACGAAACAACACTATTAATCACTCTGCAGAGACACACGATGATGGGTAGTCATGTCACACATATATAGATGGATGACTGCACCAAGCTGTGTGGTGTAAAAAAACCACAACAAAAAAACAACACTGCTTTCTGTTTCACTCTGGTCCTAAAATAACACTGGGGTTCCTTAAGCAAGTGTAAATGCTTTTAAGAGGAATAAGACAATGGGACGCTGTAACACTACCAAGAAACAGTTCAGAAGAAGCTGTGTTGCAACAGGTTTATTCCAATCTTACTCCTGTTTTTTGAAAGATGAAAATTCAACAGCAATGTACAAAACCGAGAGCGCTTAAGATACCTTCGTTTACATGACTTCGCTGTTTGATGCTAGCCTTGTAAAGTCAGTAGGTAGTTTTTATCCTCCTAAAAAAAAAAAAAAAACAGGAGTTAATTAAAGACTGGAGTCTCTTTGAAAACATGGCCTGTTGCTTATTTAGTGGGACATCTAACCTGGTGTAAATAAATAAGGGGGTGGGGTTGGCGGGGGTGTGCAGGGTTAGCAGAGCCTCTATGGAGTGGTGCCTCTATTACTGAGTGCTGGCCCCCAGCAGCTTACAAAGAGTCCATTTCACAACTCACACTGCCCACAAGTCTATGAATTTCAGCTCAGCAGCTAGTATTCAGCGCTTTTACAATACCACCTCCTCACACCAAAACATCGAACTTCATTTCCCAGCCTGTGAAGGAAAGTTTTTTTTTTGGTAACATTTGCCACTATATGTGTTGGCTGGTTGATCTCTCAGTCACTGTCTCAAAGCAGGCAGCCCCTGCTGGTGCAATACACCTGGACACCACATGGGGGCATCGTTTCACTTTCAATATGCCTGCTGTGTCAGTACAAGAGCAACCATATTTATTTTGAAACTCACAGTAAAATAGTAAGGAAAATACTTACTCTTTAACAGAAAACACATGAATCTTAAAATGCCTTGGGTATTGTGACATTTTACTGTTGTACCGATAACTAAGTGAAAAGAAGTGTGACACGACAGAGGCTGGGCTCATACTGCTGACCCTGCGCATAATAACCACACTGCAAAAGAGCTGGGCTCATCTGCATTCATGGTTGTAGAGCTTTGAACTGACGGGACAGGACAATCCGTAACAACAGCACTGCACTGCCCATTACAGAAGCACTAGGCAACTGGACATTATAGATTAAAAATTGTTGCTCAAATGGAAGAAAAAAAATGGTTATATTACACCTTTAGTTCTGCATTAGGTCCAGGAGTTCCTCTCACCTAGTTTTGAAATACCCAGAGTTAAACTTTAGAGAAAACAGCACAACACCTCGCTTCTCTCGTAAGGCCCTATGCTCTCCAACCCCCAGCTTGCAGAGAGCTGCAGCACAAACCTACCTACATTCTGCAAGAGCTTATCTTGTATCAGCTTCCTCTAAAGAAACAGTCATACAGACCAAAAATCAAATTGTACCCGTGCTAACACATTTCTGAGCTTGCTTACAGCAGCTATACAAACCATGCTTCAATATCATGACTGGGTGATGTTGCGGAAAACATTAGCTTTTATTCATGGGGTTATTTTAAGCATAAGTACAACAAAATATAAAACAAAAGACTAGACGAGGCATTTTTACTGTGGTACATCTTAGTGTGAGCATTCCGACCCAACCACTGATGTAAACAGGGCGGGGGCCCTGCTGGTTCTACTGAGAGCAGTGCTGTGTACCATGAATCAAAGCACCAAGCGTACATGAATGGATGTCATTTAAAAAACAATGGGCTCAATTCTCAAAGCTATTGACTCCAAATTGTGGTTAGCAGACCTTTTTATTTCAGAATAGAAAGAAATGCACCTGGAAAAGTTTCCACAACAACAACAACAAGCAACTCAGACATTAAAGGCAGGGGCTCTGGAAAGCATTCCAGAGAGCCTTTCTTATTTCTTTTACAATGGTACCTGGAGATTATTTTAATCATGGTAATGATGGAGTTAATAGGTTTGAGAATCTGTCCCAATATGTGCTCCCTCTGATTCACACAGATTGAGGCCAGTGTGTCAGTGACATTCCCTGCACAGTACAGTGTTGGACATGCACCCTCCTGATAACAGGGTTCACCAACCAGTCTAGGTGGTGCTGCTTGTGCTGCTGATGTCTCTTTCTTTTTGGCTGCTCAGGCTAAGAAGGACCACTGCTGTGCAATAGTGTTAACGCCGCAAAGACCACAGAGCAATAGTTGCATGAACACTACGGGCACTGTAAGATTCATCATGCAAGCGCACTGCAGTGCATACTCTGCAGAGAGAGAGAGATAGAGAGCGAGAGACCTGCAAGGACAAAACAATGGAAAGCGGCCATTAGGCTGCGTCACTATCCTGCGTTCAACTGATCCTCACTCAGCGTGTTCCAATGCAAAAAGTGATAGTTACACATGTTAGCTCATGCCTCCTTCCAGGGATAACTTTTTTTTTTTGCATGACTAGAATGGAACAGTCCCTACTCCCCTCCCAATAATAAGAGGATATGAAATTCAGTGTGTCCTATATGTTCTATGCAGAAAGTGTCCAGGTTTGATGAATCACATCATTGGTAGAATCAGTTTCACTAGTTTGATAAAAGGCTGAATTGTAATTATTAGAGGTAAGTACAAAACCAAATTTCCGGCCCAAAAGTAACAGCTGGGCGCACATTCAAGTAATTTAAGCTCACCTCTGCTAGAGTTAAATCTATCACATTAAAAACAATACTTACCACAACCCCACAGGATCTGTAATGAGACTTCATGCTCTTGGGACTTCTTTAGTGTGACAATGACAGAGTCGCTAACACTGTGCTGAACTACACTGTGTAGCACCTTCTCAAAGCCTATCTAACACAGTACACTGAGTGCATTACCCTTCGGGATCACTTTCACACAAGATATATCATGCATATTAGTATTCAGAAAATGTGTGAATTATGCCACAAAATGATATTTACTGGTTTGGATAATTGCACTAGAAATGGGAAGGTGTATGAGACAAAGAGACAGTATGCACTTGAATTGCTGGGTTATCAATTACAGGACATTTGGTTTGTACTGCAAGTAATGTTATGCTTAAGTGTTAGAAATGCGTATATGTATATTATGTGATTATGGAAAAGTATGCACAGTGTGCATTATAATTATACAGTGTTATGAGCCTGGCATAATGTTCAGGAGTGTTACTAGAAAGTCTGGGAAAATAGAGAGTTCAGAATGGTAACTGGAGAAAGAGGTGTTGTGGTATTTTTACAAGGGCAGGATACTCAGGTGGTACCTATGTGCTAATTATTCAACTATGAAGGACCCCTAACAGCTGTGAGCCCCTGCTGTACAGAGCAGATTGTAAATCTGAATACTCAATGTTACAAATGCAAAAGATTTCCTCTCCTCAACTGTTATGCAAAATGTGTTTTTTTTTTTTTTTGGTGACTTTCAAAACAAGGAAAAAATGATGTCGCCGTCGAGCAGAGAGAACGAAAGAGATAAGTTTGAGTTTCCTTTTGTTGTGGTCACAGAACTCACTTCCAACTCCTACTCACACACTGCATGCGCACCTCAGCTCGACGCAGCATGCGACTCCAACAGGAAATGGTGCTTTTTTAAATTTTTTCACCAATAAGAAAGATACATTTAGATTAGGGGCAAGGTTTTTTTTTTTTTTTTAAATAAACTGGAAACATATCATATCTTACCTGACTTGTGACTGAGAGTAGAATCTGTCTGCCTACATTTTAAGTGAGAATCCAGCTGAGCTTTGATCTCTATAGGATTTTCTACACTGCTACAACACACCGACGAAGCTGAGCACTCTGATTCAAACAGGTTTGGATTTCCTCTACACGGATGGCCCTGCAAGCGATCCAGAACCAGTTTGTATCTACCCAGGACTGAACACGGCGGTTTTTCACAGACACAGGGAGTTATCTTTGAAGATGCCGGTGATCCTGGGGGAGATCAGTGTGCTGACCACCCCTCTGGCCATGGTCCGCATATTAGAGATGTTGTTCGGATGCACGACCTTCAGCTTGGTGTCTTTGGCGAGCAACAACGAAACAATCAACAAATCCAATACCTACACGTTCTGCATGTTCACCTGGTGCTTCTTCTTCATCCTGACCGCCCTGATCTTCCTGGTGGAGTTCGTTCAGTTCCAGAGCCTCGTCCCAGTCTCCTGGAAGAACCTGCCCATCACCATGGCTCTCCTGGGAGCACTGATGACCCTGATGGCCTCCATCGGCTTCCCCTACTGCACCATCAAGCATGAGGTATCCATCAACCCCCGTTTGGTGGCTGCCTCCATCTTCTCCTGCTTAACGTTCTTGGCGTACGCTGCAGAGGTTTGTATAACGAAGGTGAGGAACGTGGAGCAGCGGGGGTACATGGCCACCACCCCAGGGTTTCTAAAGGTCTTCGAGGTCTTCGGAGCCTGCGTGGTCTTTGTCACTCTGGACGGCGACATAGTGCAGATGTGCAAGGCTGGCCCGCTCTTCTGGTGGTGTGTGGCGGTTTACTGCAGCTGCTTTTTGATGTCCCTGTGCACCATCGGAGTCATGCTGGGGCAGTGTACGGGACGCTGTCCTGTCCCCTTCGACAGGATCCTGGCAGGCTTCGGCTCTCTGTGTGTCCTGATGTACATCACAGCCATGGGCTACTGGGTCTGGGCTCTGGTGCATCCTGACCGCTGTAACCAGCACACTTGGAAGGTTATAACCGCCACCGTAATGACTTGCCTGAACTTGCTGGCTTACACTGTGGACTTGGCTTTCTCCATCAAGCTGCTGTATTACAGAACCTAAAGGAAGCACTGAGGATTCCAACGTATTGTGTACAGTTCTAGATTCTACACTTTATCTAATGTAAAAGTACTGACTCAAACAATCAGCAGGTGTCCAAGCCATGGGTTTGTGTTGGTTTTGTAGCTACCAAGATAAAAACAAATTCCGACGCAAGAAATACAAAGAGAGAAATGTATCATATTAGACAAATAGGTGTTGCTTTGAAAATATAATTAGGTCCCTTTTTTTTTTTTTTTTGAAAACGTGAAATTGTGAAATTTGGAGTAATTAATAATTACTCTTATTAATCTCTCTTATTAATATATATATATATATATATATATATATATATATATATATATATATATATATATATATATATATATATATATATATATATTATCTAGCAAATTTAGTGCATGTGTAGCAAACAAAACAAATAAGCCAGATTCAGTACAATTTTCTGGACTGTAGCATTTCTTTGGGGATTTGTTGTCAGAATAATACCTGGTCATTTCAATAGTAAAAGATTAACTAACTGATCTAGATAATTGTTATTAGTGTTATTATTAGTGTTTAGCTGGCTCCCTTTTGTTAAATTTGCATGGTACTTTTTCACTTCTTCTTTTGTGAAGTGAAACCTAAAAAAACATCATAACAAAACCTTTGCTGACAGTATTCTGTGTAACAGTCCAGATGTAATTATGTGTTCACCAAGAAATGATTTATAATGATTGATGAAAACCGTGAAACTACTGCTTTTCCTAAAAATAAATGAAAGGTAAATACTCAAGATTGGGGTTTTGGTTTATTCCCTTTTCTCATTTGGGAAAAAAAAAACTTTCTTTAATAAGCTGTATAAGAGGAGAGCAATAAAAATAACCTAACAAACAAAACAAAAAAAGACTTGCAAAAAAAATGTCCCTTAATTTCAGAAAGCACATGGTTTGAAGCAAGCGCAAAGCAAATCTAAGGAATTTTTTTTTTAAATATTCCCCCAGAAACAAGTTAGCTGCAGGCAGGAGTAGTTAAATGATTTTTTTTTTTTTTGGGGGCAGCACACAGATTTCATTACAAAGAGCACAGAGGTGATGAAAGCTAAACATACACCAATGTGTTGCAGTGTCAATCTGAACAGCACTGCGGGACAATGCTGCTGGATTGTGTAACCCTATAGTCCATGTGCAGCTAAGGATACAATCCAAAAACGATAGATGTTCTATATGAGCCTCTTCCCCTCCTGTGACACGGCCGTATTGTTTGCATCCTGAGCATGATCTGCAAGCGCAGCGCAGGTGGAGCTGTGTGGGCTGCTTTTCTTCATTCACTAAAGTTCACAGAATAACAAGGTCTTAAAGGGTGGGGGCTTTCCATGGCAGTGACAAATCCAGAGATCACCCAGGCTGAAACTGGCAGGCACACTGGAGGAGCAACTCCTCCACACAGCGGGACAGTCCCACTTCACATGCCAGCGTTTAGTTTGCCTCCTACCAGGCAGAGCTCGTCACCCTGCTCGCTTTCTGCCTGGAAGTGGCTGAGACAGCGTGGGGTGAAGTCAGATCTGCTGAGCTCCGAACGTCACCCCCCCCCCCCCTCTTCACCACAAGAATGCAGAAAACAACAGCTTCATGGCTTCCTGCCATCGCCATTATCTACAGATAGTATGCAAACATGTAGCAAGAATGGTACCTGAAAACATTCTCCTGTTGGCATTGTGATTCATGTTATAGTCAGGTCACCTGAAAAGGGGGAGTTGCTATTACTAGGATGTTTATTATCTCACATTGGAGATATTGTCTGATTAATATCATTTTATATATAATCTCAGGTTTTTATATGGTCACTGTGGGAGGGAGAGGGTTGGAACTGTTTTGCAATAGGTCAAAGAAAAACACTATCCAGTTACAAAGTGCACAATAAAAACAACCAAAGCTAATAATTAAACACCTGATGTGGTTCTTTCAAGATTAGTAACACTTTAGGAGCGTTTCTCTTTTTTAACAAAGCTTGAGTGATTTACACTGGAGTTCATTTAATGTCTGAAGTACGTAAGGCAAGTCTGCTAGACAGACATTTCTTGAGTTTTCCTCAGAGCTGTAATGGAAATGTAAGATGGAACCGATACAGTACTAAACATAGTAAGAGGCTGCAGTTGTTTTTATCTAATTAGAGAGAGGATATGCGCAGACCTTCCCTTTGATGCAATCGTTCCGCGCGTTTTAAAACTGGTCACAATGTTTTGACTCATGAGGATCATAAATAGAAACTGCTTTTCACACCTTCTCCAGATAACAGCGCTTGCATAAGTCTTGGCCAGTTTTAAAACTCACTGAACGATTGCATCAAAGGGAAGGTCTGCGCATATCCTCTCTCTAACCAGATAAAACAACTGCAGCCTCTTACTATGTTTAGTACTGTATCGGTTTCATCTTACATTTCCATTACAGCTCTGAGGAAAACTGTCTAGAAATGTCTGTCTAGCAGCCATTAACTTGTGAAACTACCTTTCCAAAAGGAATAGTTTATTAAGAAGGACACTCTGAAAAATACTGAACTTTATGTTAATAAGACTATGACTACCACTGCTAATTATAAGAATAAAACAATAACATAAAGAAGATGAAGAACAATAACAATAATTAAGCAAATATTATAAACAATTTTTGTTTTGATTTTCAGGCTAATATTTATTGATTTAAGAGTTGTCCGAAAAGGTCTCCTCGTGACTTTGATTTAACTAGAGAATGGCAGCATTTTTTTAATACCAGTGCTTTAAAGAGACGATTATGAGGAACACTAGGTGGAAGGAAGTGTTTGCATTTAGTGTGGACAGTATTACCAGTAAGTGTGCTTCAGGTGAAATTTCAAATCTGAACAGCAGGTGGTGTAGTCGGACAACATTTTTTTTTTTTTTAGGATATTACCTCAATCTTTAATAAAAACCTTTTGGAACGAAAACCAACAGCTGTTCATTTTACAAAACTAGGTTAAAAACTCTTTTTTTTAATTACCTTTTTGAAGCCTGATTTTATGAATCAATCTATTAATATTGTCATTTTACTCTTCTCTTGTAATTAATTGTATGTTTTGTTGCTTTTAATTAATTGAATTGTTCCTCAGTTAGTTTACTCGCAATCTTACAATGTGTTCTGTACTCTGTGATTAATTTGACTGTTTCGTGTTGTTGATTGCATTGTATTGTAAAGCGCTTTGGGACACTTTGTGTGAAATTAAAAAAAAAAAAACTTTAAAGCTGCAAACAGGTTTTAAAAACTGGTATACTTATGCAATCGCAGAGATTAAAAAAAAAAAAACTTTGGAGGATGCATGCATTAGTTAGATCCCATAGTCTTACATTGCCATTAAAACTGTTTAATCAATCTACGAGAATGTTGACTGCTTGTGTTCTAATCCTGCCCATCGCCTTTGATTGGTCTGGTCTGGCAACAGTGAGCCTGCTGCTTGCGCAGGAGCTGGTAGTGAGTTGTCAACAGCCTGTTTGTAGTACGAGACGTATACGATAGAGCACACACGGTGAGCTGTAAGTACAAACCAACCAGGTGGAAGGACATGAAAGCGCCATACGGTAAGACTAAACGGTGAAAAATGTACGTCTGACATGTTTTCAGATAGTTGCTTTTTTTTAATTGACTTGAGTTCCGGTTGAGAGCGACTTATTTATTCATTTGTTGATGCATCAATAATACTTCACGACAGCGACTAAGAGACTTGGATGCGCATCATCGTGTTGCTGTGTTACATTCCTACCAGACAGTCTAATCCGTGATAAAAACAATGCATTTTAAAATACAAACACAAAAATACAGTATACAGTACTTATACTGTAATGCACCGTGATGTGTTACTGTAAACACCTGCCGAACGTTCTGTGGCAACACGTCATCGTTAATCAATCAATCTTTGTTTTATATAGCGCCTTTCATAGTGGACCGCCATCACAAAGCGCTTTACAAGATGCAGTAACAACAAGAACATCCATAATACTTTAAATACAGAGAAATGCATAATACATGATATACAGAAAAAAAAACCCAATGCATAATACATTAAATACAGTGGAAAGTGCATAATTCATCATACTAGTATAATACATGAAATAGTAGCAGCAACACAGCAGCTAATAGCAGATATCAGGATTAAAGAGCATGGAAAGCAAGATGGAACAGGTGGGTCTTGAGAGTTGATTTAAAGCGAGCGACGGTGGGAGCATCACGCACCAAAGCTGGGAGAGAGTTCCAAAGAGTCAGAGCCATGAAGCTAAACGAGCTTCTCCAAGTGTGGCGCACTTTTGCTTGGGGATAACAAGCAGGCCAGAGTCGGAGGACCTCAACTTGCGTGCAGGGACACAGCGGGTTGAGGAGGTACTGGGGACCTGTGTGATGAAGGGCATTGTCGGTGAGCAGGAGAGTTTTGAAAAGAATCCTGAACTTCACAGGTAGCCAGTGCAGCTGGGCAAGGGGGGGGGGGGAGAGACAGGTTCCAGAGATTCCAGCATACTTCTGAAGGCGGTCAAGAAGAATGCCAAAGGTGGCTGTTAGGTCAAGGAGCACAAGCACAGAGGGAGCATCAGCATTGAGCAGGAGATCATTCACAATCCAGAGCAGAGCAGTTTCAATACTGTGAAACTGAGATATATCGGTATATATTCGGTCAAGATAATAAAACAATATACTAATATCAAAATAATGAGCATGCCTTAATACACTAACAGATTTTAATCGTGTATAATAAGTCCATTAAATAAGGCAGTTGAACCCTCACACCATTGCATGGCCAGACATGATGTAACATCGCCTGTGACTGGGACGCTGGATCAGTCAAGCATTTTCACTTAAATGTTGCAATAAGTCCAGCAAATGCTGGCGAGTTCCTGACCAGCAGGAGCAGCAGCTTTGAAACGGAGCACATCTTTCTTACTGGATAGCCAGACTGTATTTAATAAAGCCCCAGCACCTGTTTACAGTAACGACTGTATACTGTATTCACCACAATCATTTGGATGCTTACAGTACAGCACAATCTGGACTTTAACCGACATTACTGTCCCTTAAACAGCAAGACCAGTTAAACCACTCTGCTGCCAGCTGTGACCAGTGCTGACCTTTGCTGGGGTACCAACAGGGACAGTGCTGTACAGTAGTTCCCATTGCAATTGAATTGTGAATCTTTTTTTTTTGTTTTAACCCTATACAGCCTAGGGTTGCTTTCAGGCAACATTATACTTTGTTGTTTTGCTTGTCTTCTGTTTTAATGAAACATGCCAAATAAGTTGGTTTCTGACTCATTGGCCTGTCTGTGGAGGATCCTGGGAAACAGTGTTAATCTATTAAGGCACGCTTGATTTGTATTCTATATTGAAATGTGTCTTGCTGTATGGATGTATGTGTGTATGTATGTATGTATGTATGTATGTGTGTATGTATGTATGTATGTATGTATGTATGTATGTATGTGTGTGTGTTTGTGTATTCATGTGTTATTTAATATTCTCCTCTCAAAAGCACTCTCGAAGAATTCATTCAGAGCAGCTCAAGGGGAAGCTGTCTGTGTGTATTTTGTGTTCAGATAAAGAGAGAGAATTAATGGCAGACAGGAGCCTGAACGCTGAAGCATAGCCCTGAAAGGTCTTGCTATCAACTGCATTACACACGGCCCTTATTAGCCTAGCTCTGTGCTCCATTTAAAGGTTATTACCACAAGTTGAAGCGTTGTGCACTGAAGCCTGTGCCACGCTGATATGCTTCCCCACCCCACCTCTCCACAATTCACCCCGAGGAGTCTAATCAGAAGCAATTTTTAACCAGATCTAATTTGTAAGCTGCGCAGTGTAAATAATGTAAAATTACTGCAAGGGGATGGGTGAGCGAAAGAGTGTAAACATTTAAAAAGAAAAGCAAAGGCAGGTTAAAACAGTCACTATAATAAAATGCAGCTTTAACTGGATTAATGCAATTCTATACATTTGTGAAAATGTATAAAAGGGTTTGGGGTTACAGGTTTAATATTAGGTAGTAAACAGTTAATAGCTATATGATGCATTATAGTTTGCTGGAGCACGGTGTGTGCTGCATTATCTAGATAATTAGCTAACCACTCAGCGATCAGAGTCATTTTTGGAGAATTAGTGTGTGTGCTTAAATGCATTTACCCAGAGAGGCTGCAGAATGAGAATTCATTAACATTTCAGTAGCTGACATCTCTTTTGATTGTGTGTTACACATACTGAAATCTCATTGTCATTGAAATGCGCAATCAACCCGTTATAAAAGGAGCGCAGATTCTTAGATTTTGAGAAATTGCACATGCAGGTCTCATAGAGCAATTGTAGAGGTCTGTGTCATGCACAGTGTGAAGGTGATCAGTGATAACCATGCTGATTGCAATTGCTTCTAGGAGCACAATGAGTTATGAGAATCCCATATGGCCCAATGCAGACACTGGAACAGGTGGGGATTGAATGGCACAGGTTTTCAAGGTAAGCTCTTTTGAAAGTGATCCTGAACTGTAATGATCAGGGAATCCGTGTCAGAATTGACCTTTGATGAAGAGAAGTGTGGGGGAGTGATTGTGGACCTGCTAAACATTGTGTAACAGGCCTCGCATCCTGGGACTTTCACGAAACGAGCAGGCTGACCTCATTAACTGAGCAGGAGGTGAGACTATAACCAAGCGGGCAGTGGAGTCTAAATGTTGTAAACCCATCTGATTCTCCAGGAACCTGATATGGGGTTTTACAAAGTTATGCAAAAACTTTTTAACACAGGTAACTGAATGGCCGTATTGTATCTAGATGAACTGTACACTCGACCTTTAAAGAGAATGGGGTGGGGAAGCTCTCCAATCCTGCATTCTTGAATAGTTCTTGTCCACTTGCATTATTTTAACCCCACATAGCAGCTGGTTTCTGTTGCTGTTTTGAGAGATGTTTAGAAGCGCTTCGTTAGTCTTACACTCCTCATTGTGTTAGGAGGTACGAGGTGCAATGCAGGAGAGCTCGAAAGCAGTTTTTTGAAAAGTGTAACATCTTGGACTACATTGTGTTTGCTCGTGTCACCAGTAATATGAACTTTAATCCTGATGCGTTGATGCTGCGGTGTCTCCCAATTCTATTTTGAAAAGCGAAACAGATTCCCCCCCTGAAACAAGTGCTTGAATGTTTCAGTGGAAATGTTATGCACATTGAAATGTGTAATAAAGAAAATCCGAACACTGCATGCACTGTGGTGAACTGTGTGTATCGCACTTCCATTTTTACACCTATCTAGAGGAACGCTTGCCCATTTGTGATGATACTTTCCATTATTATTATTATTATTATTATTATTATTATTATTATTATTATTATTATTATTATTATTATTATTATCTCTAATTGTGGTTCAGATACCTCATTACACGGCAGGTCAGCCACGATGCTCTGAATTCACAGTCTGCTATGGGATGTTGCCTGTAAAAGTGAGGTTTCCAATTAGCCGAATGGCTCTCATTTAAAACCCTTAATTAACGCTGGTCTTGGAGCCCCTGACATGGTAATCAGTTAGATGCTCCAATGTAGTACATCATGTCACTATATACTAAAGCCCTTGGAGCATGAATCCTGAAACGTGATCAGATCAGAGCCGTGTTGTTGCTCCGCTGGGTTTAGTTTGTTTCAGTGATCTTGTCCCTGTATTACAGCATGCTCTCTGGTTCCATCGCGCAGAAGAGGAAAGCATGTCTGCTTGTGCAGTACCTCGAACCCGCGTTGGCCTGAGGTATCGGAATGAGTTTTACATGTTAAAGCTGGAAATGTGACATCATAGTGTGCCTGTGAGTCTCAAGAATATTTATGCCAAAAAGCAGCGAGGGGCCGTATTTTAATCATCAGCAGTAAGCAGAGTGGGCAGCAGTAAGAGGAAATCCTGGTATCTTCAGAATGGCTTGTATGTATCTCATGTATTTCCTCTCACATTGATGTGACAGGCACTGTGCATCTTTTGCAGGTAATATGATCTTGCTTTAGTGACACCTGCCAGTGCACCAAGTTGAGTAAAGGCAAGACTCAATTACTTACGGCAGATAAAAGTGCCCAAACATTCAGGACTGACACTAATCTGACACACAGAGCTCTCACAAGACTGCAGAACGGGAGCTATAGGATCTTAGCTATGTTTTCATTAAGCTTACCCAGGCACGCTGGTCTCAGTAGTTTGCAGCATGTTTTGGAAGCCGGTGTAAATGTTAACATGACTTTATTAGCACATGACTTCATGCTAACTTTGTAACTTGTGAACGGTTTATTAAATGGTACCATTCATTTCCCCCCTCTGATCTTGGTGTTTTGCTTTTGTTCTTTCTCTGGTAGCCGGACAGGAACCTGCATGCTTTTTAAACCTCTTCACTAGCAGTAGGTGTAGCCAGCCTTCACCAGAAGGAGGGGAGTGATTGGTAAGTGATCGGGGAAACCCGAGCCCTCGCAATGAAGACAGTCTGATTGGAGCTGTGTTGTAATTACATGCATTTGCCGTGTCGCTCATCTAAAAGTAATGAGCTCTCCCAAGTGTGATGTTAAGTGAGGAATACATTACCTGCGAGAAGTGACACCGCATGATCACCAGCCTTTCCTACAGGAGACCAAGCTAAATAAGTACCTTTTAGATTAGTAAATGATGTACAAAGCTAACTGAAATCACAGACGAAGTGGGCTCTTCTAGTGGCGCATCTTCTTACCATTGCCCTAAATATTGTTAAACATCCTCTATGGAGGATCTCTTTCAGCCATGCTGTTATTGTGTTCAGTGATGTGACTAAAAGGGTCGCGTTACGCAGGCTGGGTAGAAATGTTACAGGATTTAAATACCATGACCCACACCATGTGCAATAAAATCTCATAACATGCATAGAGCAAAAATCTGTCAGAATCACAGCCACTGGCTTAATTTTGGAAAATCTTCTTCCAACGAATATCAGTGCAAAGTTTAATGGGATTCGTTGCAGTTATTGATACTTATTCCTCATTGCTGGATGCATTATTAGAAGCACAGGGTACTTTACACTGACCTAGACTAACCTGTGCTGTCCATCCCTCCCCATGCTTCATCACAGTTGGGTCTCAAGATGGCCAGTAATGACATCCTGTGACACCAGCACAGGGGACAGTAAAACAGCATGCTTCTGTCACATTCCTGGTAAACATTGTGGAGTACCTCTTGGAGTTGCAACGTGGCCGGCAGTCCCATTTGGCAGTCCTGTGATTCCAAGGCCCTGCTAGGAGCAGGCAGAGTGCAGGGGAGGCTCCGTTTTGCACAAGACCTCTAATTAATAAAATCAGAATAACTGAAGGACTTGAAGAAAGGCATCTGTACGAGAGCTGGGGAAATTGATCGGGGCGTCTAAAAATAAAGATTCTTTGTGTAGTCACAGTAGGTATGTAATGCGATTCCCAGCTCTACTGCAGCAGCAGAACAGCTATAATACATTTTTACATGTGTTAATACAAAAAAATAATAAGATAGCAGTATTATCTAGGATTACGTTTGTGATCACAAAGCCAGACAGGAAGAAGCTAAGAACTGCTATTATCTGGCGTGCCTTGCTGAGATTTCTTTGCATCAAATTATATTAACGCACATTAGGGAAAATGCTCTTCTTACTTGCTTCTACTGTAAAAGAGGCTAAAAACTAATAATACTGCATTCAATTAGGTCGCCTCGCCAGACTGGAAAAAAAAAAAAGTTCTGATTTAAATATACCATTCTTTTCGGATTGTGTTTCGTCTAATATAGGGCAAGCTCAGAAAACGCATTGACCACCTCTTTGCATTCAGAGCAAGCGATCAGGCAGAAACCAGATACAGGTGCCCTGGATAAGTTTTCACAACCCTTAACACTCCAGAGGTAAGTGTTCCTTTGTGAGCCACACCCACACCATGAAAAACCTGCGTTTCAAAAGAGCCCTTTTGTAATGTGATGAATGGCAAGATAACTTCTATTTTCAATAAGGAAAGAAGAAGAATAGAGAAGCCATAGCCAGCATTTTGTTAGTCGGCTGTCCCTGGGCCAAATCTACTGTCAACGCTTTAAAAAAAACCCATCAGATCTAATAGTTGCTTGTGCCTTCAGGTTCTCACCAAACAGGTTTGACGGAGCTCCACTTGTCAGAGTGGCAGAACTGTGAATGGAGAGGCTTGTGTTGGCAGGCTCTTTGCAAGCAGTGTCCTGCAGTGACCGTCTGCGATCGCGGGGCAGATCTAGAGAAACGCTGGTGCAGCTGAGCGGTGAGCAGCAACATTAACCCTCGGGGTCCCGTGTCATCTCAGCGCCGTATGTTAACACATGCCGTCAGAAATCACAGTGGAGCCTCGCAGGACTCGAGTGTCCCAGTCTGTATACGTATATGTAAAAAGAAATACAAATAAATGTCTCCTTCTTCAGCTAGGCAAAAATAATTCAGGACCGAAAGTGTTAAACACTCAGTCAGGAACTCGGTGAAACTAATTGACAAGCGCTGCTACAGAATGTCAGATTGTAGAATCTCGTATTCATAAAGCTTTACAATGTGGTCATCTTAATATCTTAATAACTTAGGCTGCACCTGTGTTTTTTTTTTTTGTTGTTTTTTTTTAAGTAACATTTTAAGACAACTGGAAACAAGAGAAATCCAAGTTCTTTTTAACATTTGAGAGTTCAGGCTTTTTCAGCTAAAAAAAACAGAGCAAGCTTTTAATGGCTTTAAAATTATGTCGTTGTCTGCTAATTTTTGAATACAGTTGTGTTTTTTCTTCATGGTCAGAGTTTTGGGTGTTTATTTTTTTGCATCTGGCCCTAGAGGAAGGGTTAAGGAAAGTGAGACAAGCATCAGTCACGGCAGTCAAAAATCCATCGGGGGCTGTGATGAACAGTGAGAGTTGCCATGGTGACAGGTATATTGTTGTTAGCAGTGGAGGTGATGGGCAGACACATTGCTAAACACAGCGACTTCCTATTAAAATGCTGTGGTAGAGATGGAATAGTGTAGAGGCTTGCAGAGCTTTGCATCCCCCTTTAAAACTAAAACGAATCAAGTATGCCCCATGCAGGCAGTCGTCTGATTGTGTACTCGTCTTTGCCAGCGTTTTCTATAGGTCCGTCCTCACCAACTTATTTGTACAGATTTGAGAACAAAACTCTTATTAGTGTTGTGTATTTATCTGTATAACGTTCATGGCAGATAACCAATACAATATTTGCTGTTGATTTATGTGAGGCACTATTTATTTATTTTTTCTTGCCAGCATCAGGAAATTGCCAACTACATCCAAATTGAAAATGCTAAGTCCCATTTGTTTTATTTTTTTTTCAAGTTGATATTGTAAAGCAGATATCCAGCCAACTGGCACTTGGATTGCATTATATCCTGAGCAGGAAAACAAAGTGAGCAGGGAGCTTGATGCAGTGGTGCTGCAATTCAAGTGCAAGGCAGTGTTAGCTGATGAAGTCTTGGATGTCAAGGTGTATTTATTAGCCCTGTGTGGGAAGAAGAATTCTCCTTCGGTCCCCTAGCGGTGTTGTGATGCTGCTGCTGTCTGTTTTTATGGAGCCCCGAGCCAGCGTATGTTCCAGTGTTTATTAGTGGAGTGTGACCATTGCGTCTAACTGGACTGTGTTGGTTCTGGCATTGTCTGTTCTGTTCTCATTCTGTTCAAATTGGATTGTTTTTTTTGTTTGTTTTTTATTTCACTTGTTCATGGTTATTAATCAACTTCAAAATGTCTTCATTGTCAACTTGTGGTCATTTAGTAAAGATTTTGAGCTAAAAAGCATTTCTGTATAATTAACTCTAGCCCTACCCCTACTATACTCTTAGCTCTTAGCCCTAATCCTAACCCTAACTTTATGTTGAGACTGTAAGCAGAACACCCTCACTAATGAAGTTGGAGAGAGCGAAGGTGGGGATAAAATATATCTTAAGCAGAAGACACTCTGCAGGTTGGAAATATCTAGCGATAAATGGGTACAGTACTGCTTATAAGGAGTGTCGATATTGGGGTGGGCTGGAGATGAGTGAGACCGACCAGTGAGTCATTGTGATCAGTCGCATGTATTGTTGTTTAGGCAGTCAGTTTAAAACAGTGTGTGTGTGATATACAGTATGTGTGTGTGTGTGTGTGTGTGTATATATATATATATATACACTGTATATATATATATATACATGTATATATATATATATATGTATATGTATATATATATATATATATATATATATATATATATATATATATACACTACGATAGGTCTGTAGGACTCGGAAACTGATACTAAGAACACTATACGTACATGAGGAATAAATAAGATACACAGTTCAGGGTAGAGTGGAAGTGACAGAAATCTTTCATTCTGAACCATTGTGTACAGTAACGTTATACTGTATCAGTTACAGTGTAAGCTCTGAAATCCCTCATGCTGCTCTGTTACCAGTCAGAGGTAATAATGGCAAACTGATTAACTAGTTCAGTACAGCAGCACCTGGTACAAGACGCTTCCTTCCTTCCACTGCCTGAAACTTTAGCAAACACAGATCTGCTGTTTCTGTGACTGTGTTGTTTGCTGACAGTTCAAAAGGTCTATTTGCTTTTAAGGATTTCACAGGTTCACACCGAGTGGTACTCGCTGCCACCTGCTGCTAGTGCTGCAGATTGTTTGGTTATTCTGAATGAACTCTCCACAGAAATCGGGCGCTGGTAATCAGGAGAGGCTGATTGGTGTTGATCGGCCAATTTACCATTCAGAGTGAAGAAACAGACTCTGCGGAGAACAGCAATGCACACCAGTCCAATCAGCTGTTTCTTCCCTTGTTTTACTTGGTATGGTAAATTAGCCCGAACGTGCTGGCTGGTTTTTGAAAGTCAGGCTGCACCGGATGATATCGGAGATTATATATATATATACAGTACTGTGCAAAAGTTTTAGGCAGGTGTGAAAAAATGCTGTAAAGTAAGAATGCTTTCAAAAATAGACATGTTAATAGATTATATTTATCAATTAACTAAATGCAAAGTGAGTGAACAGAAGAAAAATCTAAATCAAATCCATATTTGGTGTGACCACCCTTTGCCTTCAAAACAGCTTCAAGCATCAATTCTTCTAGGTACACTTGCACACAGTTTTTGAAGGAACTCGGCAGGTAGGTTGGCCCAAACATCTTGGAGAACTAACCACAGTTCTTCTGTGGATTTAGGCAGCCTCAGTTGCTTCTGTCTCTTCATGTAATCCCAGACAGACTCGATGTTGTTGAGATCAGGGCTCTGTGGGGGCCATACCTTCACTTCCAGGACTCCTTGTTCTTCTTTACGCTGAAGATAGTTCTTAATGACTTTCGCTGTATGTTTGGGGTCGTTGTCATGCTGCAGAATACATTTGGGGCCAATCAGATGCCTCCCTGATGGTATTGCATGATGGATAAGTATCTGCCTGAACTTCTCAGCATTGAGGAGACCATTAATTCTGACCAAATCCCCAACTCCATTTGCAGAAATGCAGCCCCAAACTTGCAAGGAACCTCCACCATGCTTCACTGTTGCCTGCAGACACTCATTCGTGTATGCTCTCCAGCCCTTCGGCGAACAAACTGCCTTCTGCTACAGCCAAATATTTCAAATTTTGACTCATCAGTCCAGAGCACCTGCTGCCATTTTTCTGCACCCCAGTTCCTGTGTTTTTGTGCATAGTTGAGTCGCTTGGCCTTGTTTCCACGTCGGAGGTGCGGCTTTTGGCCGCAAGTCTTCCATGAAGGCCACTTCTGACCAGACTTCTCCGGACAGTAGATGGGTGTACCAGGGTCCCACTGTTTTCTGCCAGTTCTGAGCTGATGGCACTGCTGGACATCTTCCGATTGCGAAGGGAAGTAAGCATGATGTGTCTTTCATCTGCTGCAGTAAGTTTTCTTGGCCGACCACTGCGTCTCACGGTCCTCAACGTTGCCCGTTTCTTTGTGCTTCTTCAAAAGAGCTTGGACAGCACATCTGGAAACCCCTGTCTGCCTTGAAATTTCTGCCTGGGAGAGACCTTGCTGATGCAGTATAACTACCTTGTGTCTTGTTGCTGTGCTCAGTCTTGCCATGGTGTATGACTTTTGACAGTAAACTGTCTTCAGCAACCTCACCTTGTTAGCTGAGTTTGGCTGTTCCTCACCCAGTTTTATTCCTCCTACACAGCTGTTTCTGTTTCAGTTAATGATTGTGTTTCAACCTAAATATTGAATTGATGATCATTAGCACCTGTTTGGTATAATTGTTTAATCATACACCTGACTATATGCCTACAAAATCCCTGACTTTGTGCAAGTGTACCTAGAAGAATTGATGCTGTTTTGAAGGCAAAGGGTTGTCACACCAAATATGGATTTGATTTAGATTTTTCTTCTGTTCACTCACTTTGCAGTTAGTTAATTGATAAATATAATCTATTAACATGTCAATTTCTGAAAGCATTCTTACTTTACAGCATTTTTTCACACCTGCCTAAAACTTTTGCACAGTACTGTATATATATATAATTTAATTTTTTTTTTTAAATGTTATTTTATATTATACAGCGGCAATAGCGTTTTCTTGGGGCTCTGCCAGGCTGCAGAACTGCAAGCATTTTGTTGTTTTTCTTCTCTGCAGTAAATCACGTCTCTTAGAAAACGCAGTGCTTCCTGCAAACAGATTCGTCCGTCAGCAAGCAGACCGTTGGTGTTGTGATAAGCACACTTCCACCTCTTATTTGAATGATGTGGGACTGTTCCATTCCATTACAGGTGCTGCTGCTGCTTGGCTCTCGTCAGCGGTTGATCTTTTTCATATTGCAGGCTTTCCTTCTTTATGGTCTCATTATATTTTGTTTGCTTGCTTGTTGTTTTGTGTTGTCTGCCTCTCTGTCTATGCCGGAGCAGTGGTCTAATCAGCCATGAAGGTTGCTGACTGTTCTACACTGTTATAAATTACCAGCCCCGATTCCCAAAAGCCCCAGAAGCTGCAGACTGCTGTCAATCCCACGGTTTGCAGGCTATTAGCCAGGTCCAAGTGTAGTTTTTCCCACCATCCAGACGTAATCCTCTTTTTATCCCTAGCCATGTGTGTGCAAAAGATATCCGCAGAAGCAGATTTGCACCCAGCTGACTCTCTGCTCCTGTTCCATTCAGTCAGGAGGCTCCACAGTTCTGGTTATAAGCGGTTGATCTAAAGGGAAGAGGCGCATTGGGCTAATTTCAGGGATAGGAATTTGAGCCCTGCAGAGCTTTTCTTTTTACAGGTAACTCAATTCTGCACACTTGAGGTTGAAGCGTATGGCTAATTAAGGATCCCATACTCAAGATCCTCATGTTCTTATTATCAGTTTCTCACCTGTTTATTATTACATTATGCATGCTCTGTTAGATTCCCTATTGCTGTTTCTGCTTTTTTAAACGATGTGCCACGCTTACTGCAGTAGTTACATGCTTGCATGGCCAACAGCGATCTAAGCAGAAACAGCCATCACGAATCGCACAAAATACACGTCGAACAGGTGAGGAATTGCATGTTGAGAGTGTGCAGGTGGCATATCCTTTCAAGCTCATTTCTAGTAAAATGTGGAACGGATCAAACCGCTGTGCAGTGGGAGCCTTATTTCCATCGCTGTATCGTAGTAACCCTGGAGACAGCAACGGAAAGCGAGGTTGTAAAAGACGCGACCTGTTCCCTAAGGTTTTAGGCTGAAGCAGCAGTAAGTGCAGAAGGAGTCCATTAACGACAGGGTGTCTGTTAATGCCAGTCAGAAGGTAACAATAGATGAGCTGGTATGAGGATGTGAGTGGGTTTCCTGCTTTGTTAGGAGGAGGCTCTGGTGAGCATGACTCGGAATTCCTGTTGTTTGCGAGGGCCAAGTCCTGGAGAAACGAGAGACAAGCAGCAGCAGCAGCGTAACAGGCTGGCTCGCTGCAATCTGACACACACACAAAAATGAAACGTAAATTAAAAACAAAGAAATACGAAACACTCAGACCCCACAAGTGCATTAGCATTTGGTTTCAAGAGGTGGGTGAAAGCTTAACCTCGCATGACCAGGGGCTTCCTGGTTCGTCTTCTTGTAGGTCATGTGTTATGCAGTGACATCATCAAGGAACAGATCCTGATCGTCTCCTCCATGTGGCATGCTGTCACGCAGATATATGATGCGTACATCAGATTGTTTGAAAACATGTCGGTTCTCAAGACAAAACCCCAACCATGTGACTGCTGGGATTTGTTTGTTTATTTTTATTCGATTTTATTATAAAACTTTTTAATGGGTTCCTTTGGGATGTTTTATTCTCAGGATTATTTATGAAAGGCACTATGTAAGTATTATTATTATTATTATTATTATTATTATTATTATTATTATTATTATTATTATTATTATTAGTAGTAGTAGTATTAGTAGTTGTACTCTGTGTTTCTATGACTGAAATAGATGATTGCTGGCTATTGATCATATTTTTCTATAGTTTGAAACTCTTATAAAGACACAATGTAGTGATACTGTACAGTATTTAGATCTAACATTGTCTCAAAAAAAGGGGGGGGGATAGCACAGATACAACTGGCCTAATAAAATTGTGTGTACTCCCCGTCTAAAGCCTAATGAAGAATCAGCAATACAGCAGGAGGATTGAAATCAATAGGGGTGTGTAATGCACCAGCCTCATACTAAGCAGACACGGCTGTGACTGCTGAAGACTCAGTGTAGGCTGAAGTGTTCAAATGAGATCATGCCGCTTTTTCATGACATAGTTAGCAACACCAGAGCAGCAACAAGGACAGTCCTGTTCGGGGAGAAAGAGAGTCTGTGATGCTGGCATGGAAACGATTATTCTCAATCCCGAGACCGCCAGAACAACATTTCCGTGCTACATTACTGCCAGTTAGGGGCATGGCTTTCATAACGAGTGGGGACAGTAGGTGCTGTTGGGTTCAACGAAACGAAATGCCTTGCTTGCGCATCTCAGTACCTGCAGCTGTCCGTATGTTTTGTGTAAATTGCTGCATTTCATTGATGGAGGACGGTAGGTTGCATGGCAGGAGTCCAAGCCCGGAATTGTTTTTTATAAAATGAGTCATTTTTTCTACAGCAAAAACCAACGCCCAGCTAAACGACTTTTAAGATGTAAATATTCCCAGTAAGGGCCAAGCAGGCTGAAGTAATACTGCAAGAGAAACCTGCTGTAGGGTGATTTTTAAATCAGAAGTGTAACTAATCCCAGAACGACTTGTAGAACCTCATTGTATTGCAGAACTGTCTGAGCAAAGGGAGACGACGTTCGATCACAGATGTGCTGCTGTAATTAAATTGCCAGCATGCTCGGGCAGTACAGTTGTTTGTTTTGTTTTTTTGTAACTGTTTTTGGTCCCTGTGAGTTTGGTAACATTATTATTTTTTTTTTTGGTGTAACTGCAGAACCCTGAAAAGGGCTTGTAACCAGGAGGTCCCCAGTTCAAATCCCACCTCAGCCACTGACTCATTGTGTGACCCTGAGCAAGTCACTTAACCTCCTTGTGCTCTGTCTTTCAGGTGAGACGTAATTGTAAGTGACTCTGCAGCTGATGCATAGTTCACACACCCTAGTCTCTGTAAGTCGCCTTGGATAAAGGTGTCTGCTAAATAAACAAATAATAAACCCTATTGAAGTTTTTTAACAGGGTCAGGGGACCCAATCTTGCTGCAATCTAATTTATCACACATGAGAGCTGCGAGAGTGTTGCACTGAGCCACGTCTGCAGTGTCCCTGCTCATGGGATCCCAGCGACTCTCCATTACAAATCCCTTCAACACCCCTGTCCTCACCACTGACAGAACTGACAAAGCGCCAGGCGGTTTGCACACATTGTATTTTTTGATCAAGACAAATCTTTGTGGGATTTGATGTGCCTTTGACTATGGCAGGAGTTCAGTTTTGCTGCTCATCTTACAGGGTTCTGAACCGAAAAATATTTTGCACCTGCAGAAAGGGCACGGCTTCTATCTCTCAACATCTGCCTCAGCAACTTTGAATGTCTTCACCCTTAACTATTGTAGCTTCAAGCGATTTTTTGTTGTATCACCAAGAAGAAGAAGAAAAAAAATATCAGCCAGAACTTAAAATTTACGTTTTATAGTCTTACATTTAATTAAGATTTATTTAGAACATATTTGGAACCCTCACCCATTCTACTCCTGCACACATGCACACATACACACACATGCACACATGCTTCCAAGTCAAGGTTCATTCTGTCCTTGATTTTTACATTTTAGTATAAAATTTATTAATGAACTGTAATGATCGTGGCCCCAAACCTTGTTAGTAGGAGGGATGGCTCATCCAACACAGTACAGTCTCAGCAATCTCTGAGTGGCCTCTTTTTGAAGTATACCATGGTTAAGGACTGCAGAAGTGTAGTTATTAGCAGCTGTAAAACAATGGGACTCTATTCAGAAAACAAAACCATTCTTGCTTTAGACCTGCTTTAGATTGAAATGTTGTACCACTCATTTGAAAGGAAAACCGTCAAATTAGGAAGCCGATGTTGCATTAAACCATTTGTGTGTTCCAAGTTAACAATGCATGCGGTTTCTAAAAAGTGTAATTAAATGAATTTGTAAAGCTGTGAACTGTGAATAAAAAGATCCCCATTTTCTGCTTCGTTGAGCCAATACGTCACAGTTGCTTAAGCAGATTTTAAAAAGTTTTTGAAGGTGCAGTTCTTTGCTGCTCATGATTTCGTTAAACTTACGTAAGCAAGAAAACATCCATGGATGTCTAAGTGTTTGTTTGTTTTTCTTGTCCTTAGAAACAGGTTAAAGACAGCCATGTGGCAATGGCAGAGCTCTGCGTTGCTTTCTTAGGAAAAGACAGTCAAGGCTGCTTATCTGGAGGTAGAAGAGAATGGATTTTGCACTAAGCAGACGGTATGTGTAGTTGTGTACCAGAATACTCTCAACTTCTTCCATCACAGACTTCTATTCGAAACGTTTGTCATTACATTTAATTAAGAGTCTTTTCGTATTTCTGGACCTTGCACCTAGATGGCAGTGTGTACTAGCCAGAATGGACGTGGCGTTCGAAGGCTGACCAGACCCCTGGTTGCCTTTGACACACAGAGACACACACACACAGCTCTTGCGAGTCTCCTCTGTGTATCAGTCTTTTTCTTTGTTGACAAAAACAATGTGTGGGGTCAGCCTGACATTTAACACACTGGCTAGAAAAGAGCATGCCAGGGCTTTAGCGTTCATCGGGATGATCTCAGAGTCGTTCTCTGTATTAATCAGCTGGCAGAGTCATTTTCATTTTTAATGCCCTTGCCATTGTATTGTGTTGGCAATCATTCCCAGTGCTTCTGGATATCCAATTTTAGCCTCCCTTTGCCTGTCTCTTTATGTCCCTGTATACGTTTACATATAGTTGATTTAGTTTTTGTAGCTTTTGAATAACATTATGGTCTGACATTATACAGAATATCTAGAAATCTAGAATACCCAAAACAATGGCACGTCTCCTTTCACGGTATAACTATTCTCAATGCAACCTATCCAAATGCCTGATTTAATCTCACTTTGGCACTCTGTGACCCAGTACGCTGACCTTAGGTTTTTTTCTGAGTGCTGATTGTCCTGCAGCCTTGGTTACTGTATAATGCCAGGCTGTGTGCTGCTAGTTCCTATATTAATCATCTCTGTTCCAGAGCAGCTCAAATAGACTCTTCATTTCATTTTCGCGCTGTGTTCCTCGCGTTCGCTATCAGAGTGGAAATTCGTTTGCCACGTCTCTTCCACTTGGATGACTGTCAGTGATTGACAGACCCCCTAAAATAAAACCGCTTCAGCGAGTAGATATTTAATTTGCTTTGTGTTATTGTGCAATACGTGCGTATATGATAACAGTACGATATTAATGTTTTAAATTGTTTTGTATATTTTTGTTTGTGATGTGCAGTACGAAATAAAACGAACAGTAATTCTAAGTGCCTATGTATATTGCAGCTAAAATGGGGAGCCAACTCCAGGACCGCGATATATCCGAATCCGCAGTATAGCGAGGGGCGATATAACGAGGGGTGGGTGTGCAATATAGGTAGCATTATTAAAAAGAAACTCAACACATTACATTTTAAATTTCAGTCTTGAATTTCACTGCATAAATCATCTAGAAATACCAGGTCGTAAAGTTCTCTGGCAAGCGTATTTATATATTAGACAGATGTAGCTGTACATCTTTTGATTACCGAATATGAAAAAGTTATTTGATGTTAGTGTAGCTCTCTCAAGGCTTCTTGTATAAATCTACATAGTCTATGACTGAGGTGTCTTACAGTTACTATAAATAATCTGTGTTATACTTTTCGGTTTTCTGGTGAGTCCTGGGCTGTGATGAGCTACTGTCGGGGGTGGAGGTGAATCAAAGGTTCTTGCTACAGCCTCCGAGACTTCAAAGCAAACAGTTCATCTCTCGAGTAATCATCGTTCCTCCCTGCTAATTGCAGAGAGCTGTAATCACTGCCAAGCTAGATGACACCGTCGCCGCGCAGAACATTCAAGTAGGGAGAGTGAGTGTGTTGAGCCATCATTGCTACATTATGATGTTCATTTACAAAACATATGGGTATAGTACACCTGGTCTGAATCTCTCTGTTTAGAAAGGTATGTGCACATCTACAGTGTACAGCGCGGTCATTTTATTAGGAACTCGAAGGAAGTAGGCACAGCAGCTGAATCACCCGATGTCGTTTTCTGTATCTATTGAGCAGTTCAGCTGGCTTATTGTTTGATTTACGGTTGCCACACGCAAGCTGTCTAATCCAGAGAAATGAATTCCTTTAAATCGTCTTTGCTGAAAAACTAAGGCTAGCTGCTCAGTTTTCCAGCTTAATAAATAAGTTATTTTGAGGCTCTGATCTCAAGGTTAAGAATTACTGAAAGCGAATCAGTATTCTGATCCATCGTTCTCTTTCGTGCATGAAATACAGTAATACTGGGAAAGCAATTTCTGAATACTGAGAGGACTGCAGTACATAATCCTCTGCACATGCTGTCTGTGTCATGTGAAGGCACCTTACTGTAGTGCAATCTAAACTAACCTGGACTTTAATAAAAAGGGTGTGTTGTCTCTATGGCTATGTATTCGGATCACTGTTTGCATGTAAACACAATGAATGATTTGTGCACTCATTTTTGCAAGCAGTTTTTTATTTTTTATTTACATCTTCCGCTGGGAACAAACAGTCCATTTGTATTAAGTTGCTGTGGTGTTGTTGCCAGAGTAACATTTTTCCAGTTACGTTATACAGTTTAACGTGAACTGAGTGGAATGTTGTTGTTTTTTGTTTTCAGATAATAAGTTAATTGTTTAGTTTTTTACCCCCAATGACATCGCTGATGCAAGCAGCATGTGACAGTTCTTGACAGAGCACAGCTGTTGTGCAGACAGCACCCACAGCTTAACCTCCTACTCTCAGGGCTGCGATGCGCTGGGGCTTGGAAAGGGTTCAAATTGGAGCTCATTTGTTTTTGTTAAAGGGTTAGGAGATTTGATTAACATTTGTTTTTTAACCGTTCCCTTAACTTTTTAGGTAATCCTTTTGATTTGGGTCTTAGTTTTTGTTGCAGAATTGTAATAATTTTTCTCTGCATCTGAATCACTCCACATAAAATCCTAATTGCCGTCTCCTTTTTGAGTGTTTCCTGATTGTAAAAGAAATCACGTGCAGTGCAATGATCTTTCAACCCCCCATCATATCACGTTACAGTGTTTCTTTGGCGTAAAGAAGTACTCAGAAAGGATATTCAGGTACAGTACAGTGAGAGTTATTACATTTCAGTTCAATGTAAAACATTTCACATATGAAGCTACTTACCCAAGCAGTATACAGTAATGGCTTGTGGTAGAATTTGCATCACAATTTGTTTCTCATATGTGTGAAACCTGTTCATCTCTGCTGCAGGTTGTACTGGTAGGATCATTAAAGCAGCATTTGCCTAATGTACAGTTTGCTTAGCCAAAGGATCAAGCCCTAATGTGAGTTAGGTTTCTGTGTTCGTATATTCTTCTTGCATAAATTAGGCAGGCGAGTGAGTGTTGATATATGGGTGTATTATATTATATTATAGCAGCTACAATATGTTTTCTATTCAAACAACGATACATTTTCAGTGATCCGAGGTTCTCTTCAAACCGTGACTTGGATACTTTAATCAATAGAATGGACCTCATGATCATATTTTTTTTTTCTTACTCCAGTGCAATTGATGACAATGTGGCTTTCATACAGGCTGATCTGCAGTTCTCCTGTGAGGTAGTGATTCTGCCAGCTCTCCACTCCAGCAGCTGGCTGTTTCTTTGAGCATGAGCTTTGTCAAACTGTTTGTATCGCAAGCACTGTTTCAGCAGTGTCCTCGTTGCTTCTTTGAGCACAGACTCTGTTCTTGTTGTGGAGTGGTCGGAACCGCAGCAAAGCTGTTTGCTTGTACTGTAGCTTTCTTCTGTTCTCAGCTGTGATAGGCTGCCGTGCCCGTTAAGGGTGCCAATATAGAGACTCTTACCCAACACATCAGACTGTGCCATGTGTTTGTATATTTATTATTTCCTGACAATTGCAATGTGAACTCTAAACAGAAAGCCATTTTTTTTTCTTTTTTTTCTTTTTTTACTGCTTTACTGGTCCTGTGAAGGTTGAAATAGGTGCCCTTTACTTGACAATTACACTTTACTTGGCTAGATCCAATTGTACACTATATTGTACAGTAATATATATATATATATATATGTGTGTGTGTATATATATATATATGTGTGTGTCAATATATATATATATATATATTTACATTATAGACAATGACATTGCACGCCATTTAAAAAAGAAAAGCACAGTTCCTATGCGGTGAATTGCAACAGGGAAATGCAGCTGTATGTATTCAGGGATCCCCCCATACCGGGGGTGCTGTTTGCATTGGAGGTGAATCAGTAGGCTCCAGTACATGCTGCTGCTGCTGCTTTGTCCCACTCCTGTGTCTGTGGGGTTGGGCTTGGAAAGGAGTAATTTCAGCTGTCAATGTTTACCTGGAAGTTAGCTATTGGTGAAAGCTCTTTACTTTACACCAAGTTAATATTGACCTCTTCTGCAAACCGTGTGCCGGTCCCTCCATTTTGATCTTTATATCCAGAAAGCCACACGTTTCTAGAGAATGGTAAGGCTGTACTGTTCCGTTTCCTTTTTTTTTTACCTTCAGTTCTTTTTGGTTTCGTTGTAGTGTTTTGTGTTCGTTGTATAATCTGCTTGCTGAAGGTATGTGGGTATGCTTTTTGCTGTCTTCCTAGAATATCCGCACTTGGTTTTCCTGGTAAAATAATGTAATTAAATACACAGGAGGTTCATTCTGTCAAGGAAAATGTTTTATGTTTTGAATTAACGTCAACAGAAGGCCATTGTTTCCGATGGAAAGCCTTCTGAGCAAGTCACAAATGTGATTAAAATAAACAGCCGGGCAGTGTTTGTGTGTTAAGTGACACATTCTGAATGCAGCTATTTTCAAATTGTATGTGCTTTTGCCGTCGGCTCTACTGATAATGAAATGAAAAATACACATCAGATCAACAACAACAACAACAACAACAACAGTCTCTATTGCATCTAAGCCCTGAACATTTAATCAAGAGTAAGGTAGAAATTGCAATCACTGCTAGACGTGCCATGTATTATATGTACCCAGAGTACAGTAAAACATCTTTTCCTTTCGTTTTACCATGCGGAGCTTGGAGCACCACTGGCCTAGCCGTTGTGTTTTCTGAGGTCAACGGGACGTCCTATTTTAGAAATCAGTGCAGACAGACAGTGACCTGTGGGTCCAGTACAGCCGCTGACAATGGAGTCTCAGTTAATGAACCGGTAAAGATTACTTTAAAATGCAGTGCCTGATGAATCAAAACGCATCCACTCTTGTGTGGCATTGGGATAAAGAGAACACAGTGGATTGCTTTGACAAATATATATGTAGTTGCTGGATGCAGTCCACATTACATTACATTGACTTTGTATTTTTGTAGGTGTTGCGTTTTCTTTCTTAGAGATAATGGAGAGGTAGGCGAAGGGAGCAATGCATCCACTGTAATTTTTTTTTTCTCTGACTAGCTCTCTGTCTGTCAGCCTCTGACAGGTGTCTGCTTGTACTGAGAGCTGCTAATGAAAATCTGCAGGTCTGCAAGAGAAGGCACTGCAGCAGCAAGCAAGGCAGGGTGTAAGGTGGGGAATGCAGCTTCTGATGCAGGGATGGAAACAAGACTCCTATTGCATAGCATTCATCCACTCCAGATATGAATACGAGCTTGATTAGCCACAGTGTACAGGTAACAAGCTCAGGTGTGTCTTATTAAACTCATAGTAAAACCAGGAGTGGATCAACCTGCTATACAACGGGAGTCTTATTTCCATCCCAGGGCTTTCAGGAATACCAGACAGTAGTTGGAGCTGCTCTTCCATGCACCCTGTCTTTGCAAGGTATAAAATCATGCCTGCTTGCTTTCTGCAATCCCAGTTGTTGTTTTACAACAAGATACACCTGCCAACAGAAAGATCAATGCATATATTCCTAGCTTTATAGTCGCAAGCAATTTGGAAACTCTTCATATAGCAGCGGACTGTTTTGAAAGAGCTTTGCTGTCTTTTTTTTTTTTTTGCTTTATTCATTGCTACCGGCTGCTGATTTGCTGCGTGATTCAGGGGCATGAGATTAAATTTGCATAATCTTGTTAAAATAAGGGGATGATAAAGACAGGATAGTTTGAGGATGTTGCTGTCACATGGCATCCCCCCTCGGCACTGTGTGTGTTTAATAGGACATGTTGCTGCACTTATTAAGTTTATTATAGCCATGTTTTTTTCTAGACACATTCTGCTGGGATTCACACAGGTGTTTAGGGAGTCATTGAGGGCTAGCTTGCTTATGAAGTGCATTATCATGATTTCTCAGCCCCCAGTATTTCAAAACACATCTTAAGCAGAGACGAGAATCGGAGTAACCTGTAGTGCCTCAGTTTCCTGAACACAAGCCAGGTCTCAGGTTTTGTGTGGAGAAATTCTGGCACCCCCAAAAGATTCCAAATAACCAGCCAGCCAACGAGCCAGCAAGCTAGTGCCTGGCAGCCAGCCAGATATAGAGCCTTGCAGATTTTGGAATGCTTGGGGGTGGGCACTGGGCAGCTGATTCATGTAGCTGGTTCTGTTTTCTTGCCACCTTTTTAAAACCAGACCAAAGGGATCCAGAGGAGAGCTCAGTTGTTTTGCTTGACTCAACATGTGCAAGAGTGTAATATCGATCTCCTTTTCTTTGCTCAGTCAAAGAGATTGAGAGAGGAGTGAAACAAGTCTTGTTATAAAAAGCTGCTCTTTTAAAATGTGTATCTAGATGATTACTGTAACAGGCATGTCATTTTAGTGATGGTCTTTATTGAATAATAGAGCCTAAAAGCAGCTGTCTGTCATTCTTTGTGAAAACCATCAATTTCGCCCAGCAGTAGACAAGCTCTTGGCTATGTTTCACGTTTGATTTGTACTCTTTTCATTTGTTTGTCTCTGTCTCTATTTTTTCTGCAGACTGTGACACACCTGTAGGACTGCAATGACAAGTCCGAGCAGTAGCCATGCAGAAAGAACAGGTGCAATGTCCTCGAAGCAGCCGGCCACCCCCAAACTGCAGGTCCAGCGTTCCCTCTCAACAGAGACCATCACCATCCACTTCTCTGCCTTTGGGAAGGAGGAAGAGGAGGAGGAAGAGGAGTTGTACGGAGATTCTTCCGCTGAGGAGCTGGGTGACCAAAGCGTTGTAACTGCCCTCGAAGCCAAGGAAGAGCTTCTGTTTGAGCATGATCCCACTACCTCAGCTAGCGTGGCTGTCCTGCCGGTGGCCTCATCAACACTACCCTCCTCTTCAGCAGCAGCGGTGCCAAGCGAGTTCTCCACCTTCCCATCCGTGCCACACGTCTCCAGCACAGCTGTGGTCATATTGTCGCCCTCGCCAGCCCACGTGATCTCTTCGGCAAGCTTGGGGAGCTCGTCCTGGCCTTGGGAACACAAAACAGCCGCCACCACCGCGAGCACTTTACCATCCTCCTCTTCCTCCCCGTCGAAATCGGCGGTCCTCTCCTTCGGCACGCCTGTGTCCACCCTCCCCAGCACCAAACCCTTCATGAGCCTCGTCAAGTCTCTCACCTCCGACGTGGAGCCCAAAGAGCCCGCGCCCACGCTGAGGCACGGGCACCTGATGAAGACGCTGGTCAAGTCCCTGTCCACTGACACCTACAGGTCGGACGCAGACTCCGTGTCGTACCGTTCACCGGACTCCCGGCTGAACCTGCACCTCTTCAAGCAGTTCACCCAGCCCCGCGGCACGGGCGGAGACTCTAAGACTGCCCCCTCATCCCCCCTCACCTCCCCCTCGGACGGACGCTCCTCGTTCTTCAAGGTGACCGAGGTGGAGGCCAGGATCGAGGACACCAAGAGGCGCCTCTCAGAGGTGATCTACGAACCTTTCCAGCTCCTCAGCAAGATGATGGGCGACGAGAGCAGCAGCAGCAGCAGCAGCAGCTACAGGCCAAGCGTTGTCTTGGCGCCTCCGAGCTCTCGAACCTCGCCAGTTTGAACGGACTCCTGGAGAACAATAACAACTACAGCATCAAGGAGGAGGAGTGTGACTCGGAGGGCGAGTGTCTGCCGGGGATTCGCCCCTGGCGGATTGAAAGCTCCTCAAGCTTGGAGGAGCAGGGGAGAGAAGCGCACCCTGACGCTAAAAGCCTGCTAGGCGGCGGCACGAAGAACGTAAGGATGTCGTCTTCGGTGATGGAGAAGTGCTGTCTGTCTGCGCTGGCCAGCAAAGAGGACGAGGAGTTTTGCGAACTGTACAGTGAAGACTTTGACCTGGAATTCGAAACGGAAAGCGACGGGCTCAAACCAGAGGTCTCCAGCGCGGTGGCGCGTAAGGAAGGAAGCATGGACGTCTGCAGTGAAGATGAGCCCGATGTTGATGATGAGCCGCTGCCCAGCATACCTCTCAAAACCTTGCTCGTTCTCATCGCGCTTGTGTATGCCTACTTTGTGCTGCCTTTGCCTACTTACATGAGCGGCTTGCTGCTGGGCGCTGCAGTCGGGTTCATGATCGCTGTCGGGTCGTGGTGGCTGGTGGCCCAGGAGCTCCGCTGTCTTCACAAGCGGCAGCGCAGGGGCCACCAGTGGAACACCGCGCACTTGGATATCAAGGAGCCCGGGATCTTTAAGGTGGGTGAGCCTTGTTGTTTGCTCAAGCCAGCTTTGCTCAGCGCTTGTGCTTCAGATCGAAGGTTTTGAAGCATGGCCCTAGCACGAAATTAATTTTAAGTTGTAAGCCAAAACCTTTTCTTTAGATTAGTTTGCTAATCCCGCTGAATGTACTTGTTGGTGGACAGCAGGTGATGGATCCCTTGCCTTGCTTTGCACCATGTTTGATGAGCCCTGATCTGAGCTCAGTTAAGCCCTTGCCATGCTGTCATTCAGTGTGGTAATCCTAGAACTGTGCGCTGCAGTATGCACTATACCAGGGAACAGGTACGTTTCATTCCAGGTCCTGGCTATGCTACAGCTGTTCGGATTCATGGCAAAGCCACACATGTTCTCACAGGTTTGTATTATATAGCCGGGTGGGACTTTCATATAACCGTGAAACCAGAGCAACTACTTTATTAAACCAGGAGACCTTTTACTTTCCAACTGGGGCAAACCTGTCTGCTGTAGATGTAGATTTAGATTGCAAAAAGTATTCTTTTGACAAAGAAAAATGAAAAGGTCTAAGAAGTGTGCTGCTGGGAAATTAGACAAGCCCTTTGAAATAGCTTTCCTCAGGCCCGTGCAATGCATTATTAATCACTTTGAAAACGAGCACCCCCCCCCCCCCACCACGTTCATTCTATTAGCAATTACTGTCCTTCTCCAGCACTGTATCACACACCCCCAGATCCAGACAGCACCACACTTAAACACACTGCATACCAGCGTGTACAGATGTAGCAGTCTGTCTGTCTGTCTGCTGCAATATATTTTTTAAGACAGCTTGTCAGTTTGCACAGTAGCCTGCACCATTTGGGAGGTTTTATCCTCCTTCTAAATGATCTTTAGCAGCTAATCTTCGACAGGTAACAGAGTCACCTGCCCCGAAGCCCTGTAACCTAATCAGACTGTGCTGCTTCCCCCGTCTTGACACCACCCTTATGATCGTTAAATACATGCATTATATATATATATATATATATATATATATATATATATATATATATATATATATATATATATATATATATATATATTAAAATAAGTTTAATTTAAAATATGCAATCTGATATGTTGCAATTAAGGAAAACGTATGTTGCATTGAATATATTTTCCAATATACTGAAACATCTCTTATATATTTGTCCAGTGTACAGTATCTGTTTCAGTATTGCTTTACCATGCTTTAACTGTGTTTTATTACACTTTGCTATGATTTTACTATTGTGAAAAGATCAGCTCTGTTAGCATGGTTAAATATTAGGAGTTTAATGAAAGCCACTGAACTGAGGCAGTTAATATCACGGGCGTGTGTGTTTTGCTCACAGTGACATCGTGGTGTAGTGTGAGCTCCTACAGATACTGTACTTTGTGTGGAAGCTCTCGTTGAAGGTGGTAAACGCTGTGTTCGGGAGGGTGGTTTACTGGGTGTGTTTTACTGTCAAGGCATCAAAGTGGAATTTGTAGTGTATTGGTTTTATAGTGTGCCTGGGCAATGTGCAGCACTGAAAATGAGTGCAGTATAATTGTGCTTTTTATAAGTGCATTTTCAATTTCCTCCAGGAGTTTTGTATTTATTGGTGAAATTAATGTGGTGGGGGTTGGGGGGGGGGGGGGATCAGGATTATATGTTAGAGCAGTACCGCTTGTACACAAGCGTGCAGTAATTCCATTTTAACAGGTTTTTAAAAACAGTTTAGTGCTTCTTTGTGCACATTCGCATGGTTTTCTCTAGAGCATGCTGTACAGACTGTGTGTCGGTTCTTTAAAGAGCTCAAGCACTGCAAAGAAGATTCATTTTATCTTTCAGCAGAGAGAGATTGGGATTAAACTGATCAAACATCTCAGGGCTTCCAGAGATACAGCTGAACAGCTTTTCTGCTGATCAGCTGCACGGAATAGCTTCTAGAATATTAAAAGGTTCCTTGTTCTTCAGGACTCTCTGTCTCTCTCTCTCTCTCATACGCCTTATCAGTTATAAAACCAAGCATCAGCAGACGGTTTCAGACAGCGTTATAAAAACTATGCTGACCCCCTTGTTAAATACAATGATACAGTAAATCTATCAGAATGATTGATTGCAAGCGTAGATTATCGAGTGCATGAATGCTATAAGTGGATTTTAAATACTACTGTATCTCCCCCCAAATCTGTCAGGTGCTGCTATAGTAATGCATTTGAAATCCCTGCCCTAGTGCTTCTGTACAAATTGAACATGTGGTCGTCGTCCCACCAGGGCATCAGGACACCCAAGTCCACAGTCCTGTCTGTGCTGTCTGAACTTCTTACACGACAGCTCACGTTACAGAACTCCGATAAGCTACCTTCCTAGCTTCTGTACCACAGTCACACGCCTTCTGTACCACAGTCACACGCCTTCTGTACCACAGTCACACGCAATCAACTTCATACACTTGGGGGGGGTTTGAAAAAAAGGTAACCGTTGATTAGCTTGTGTAAGTACATTTGAAAAGGGACATTGAAAATGTAATCTCAGTCACATTGCTGTCATAAACAAGCACTCATCAAGAGGGAGAATGAACAGTGCTGTTCAGCATTCAGTGAGTCGTCAGGACCTGAAAACTCTTTTTATGCTTGAATGGGTTTTAAGAAAACCATCATCTCAGAAACAGAATAATCCTCAATGTGTCATGTAGGGCTTTTCGAAATGCACGGTCAGCCGTCAAAACTGGGGGGGTCTCATTCCAAAAATGCATGTCCCGGGGAAAGTAACATAATCAGGACTTCATCAACTTCTGAATTCCGCTTTACTGTAACCAGCCGGTCTGAAGGCTTGGCTAGGAAGAAGCTCCAACGGTATTGCAGTTTTTAAATAAGAAAGAGAGATGGACAGAAAATAAGAAACACCCAGGGATGTTTCTTTAGGCATTCTGGATACAATGTGGAAGTGATTTCCAAAGCGAAGTATCTCGAGAGCTGAAAGCCCTCACACTATAGGGTTTTTAATAGAGTTCTGGGAATTACCAAGAGGCATCATGGGCAGATCTGAAAGTGCGCTGATGAACGCGCTGGCCTGAACCGTGTGTCTGACGCTGAACAGATTCCACGGTCTTTATAACGGATTTCAGTTTGCCCTGCCAGTTCAGCACTGCACACCTTCTTACCCCTGGGCTCTCGCTTCTCTACAGGGCTGGATGAATGAAATCTCCAGTTACGACCCGGAAACGTACCACGCCACGCTAACACACTCTGTCTACGTGCGACTCGAGGGGTCCACACTGAGGCTCTCCAAGCCCAACAGAAACATCTCCAGGAGAGCGTCCTTCAACGAGCCCAAGCCAGACGTCACCTACGTCAGCCAGAAGATTTATGATCTCACTGCCAGCAAGGTGAGTGGCTCTGGAGCTCCTGCTCCTGTAGTGGAATATATACAGGGGCTGCTGTTCAGTACTGCACTCCTTTGCCTTATCTGTATGTCTCAGTGATCCATTGTTTCAATGCAAACCACATCTGATGTACAAACGTTCTGGGTATGCAAATCATTTTTTGGGTGATTTTTTTTTGGCACAAAGAATGACAACCATATCAGTCATATTTATAGCGGTTGCTTTACATAGCGGGCTCTTTCCAGGAACATCTCAATAAGGACGCTTTTCATATTCTTTATCGCAACCTGGGAGTTGCAGTACATGTGTTTTTTTTTATTTCCAGTTCTTCCATCATGAATCGTTAAGTAGATGGTACAACATTTGCATGTGGTTTGGGTTCCGGGGATGCGATAGCTGTGGTCATAATTGGCTACGTTGATAAAGACACTTTGATGGAACATTTTACCAAAACTCCCTGAGCTTCACAGCATGGCACATTTGAACTATCCCACTTCAAGTTTTGAATGGGTTTGAAAAAGCTGCAAGGACAATCTGTGGTCATAGGTAAATTAGTGTACAGTCAAAATGCAGCATATTGATGTTTTAATGAGCAGAAAACTTCTGAAGCAGTTGCTGCTACTATTTAGTCGGCTGCTGTTTAGTAAACTAAACTTTTATGGTTTTTTTGCATTTTTTTTTGTATGGCTCTAAGAAACCCCTGGTAATCAATCTGGCTATTTTTAGTTAACAGGCTGTATATTTAATGTTCTTTCCGCAGATTCACCTTGTGCCCCAGAGCCTGGCCCGGAAGAGGGTTTGGAACAAAAAGTACCCGATCTGCATCGAGCTGGGCAAGCAGGATGACTTCATGTCGAAAGCAGAGGCGGGGGGGTACAGGGAGGGAGCGGAGGAGAGCGTTGAGGCAGGAGGGGAGGAGCTGAAGGGACTGAAGCAGCCCCTGCTCTCCCAGGAGCCGCCCAGCCACAGGGACCCCACGCTGTACCTCTTTGGCAGGACGGGGAGGGAGAAGGAGGAGTGGTTCCGCAGGATCCTGCTGGCTTCTCGACTCAAGTCGGAGGCCAAGAAAGCATCCAGTTTACCAGGAAACAAGCCCGGTAAAGAAAGCAGCAGCAGCAGCTTGTGTAAGATTGTTTCAAACTAAAAAAAAATAAGGGTAAAATACTGACATGCAAAGTTCTCAGCTCTTATTGGGGTCTAATTCCCGTCATGTTGTTCTTCCTCATTGTGACGTGTCCCTGAGCCCCGTTGTGTTTCCTGTTTGCTGTCCCAGGGTTCGCCCCGTCTCACAGCAGGAATAACAGCCAGTCGGGGGCGCTGACGCACAGCCGCAGCAGCAGCAAGGGCAGCGTGGAGGACGTGATGTCTCCGCCCAAGCAGAAGGAGCTGGCGGTCAGCGTGAGGCAGAAGATGCTGCTGGACTACAGCGTGTTCATGGCCAAATACATCCCCCTGGAGAGCAGCAGCAGCAGCCCAGCCCAGAGCCCGGCCCACAGCACTGACAGCAGCCCCAGCGCCGCCAGCAAGGTACCTGCACCCTGTGCTCCTACCAGGCGGTCATGGCGGGGTAATCATACCTGCAAAGAAATAGTCAAATAGTGGTGCGTAAACATGCACAGTGCTTCAAATGCTTAGGGCAGGGGTGTCCAATCCCGATCCTGGAGGGCCACTCCACTCCAGGTTTAACAGGTAAAATGAGATCATTAACTACTGCAGGGTCAGGACATTTTATTGGTTCAATTAAACAGTTTAGAACTGGGTTGGAACAAAGACCAGGAGTGGAAGGCGCAGGTTTGGCCACCCCTGGCTTAGGGTAATCAGCAGACCTTGCTTTTCAATGATTTGGAAGTGATAATGCAGTAATACTTTTAGACCAGAATTGGAGGCATGGGTTAGTCCTGTAGCCTTGATGCCCGTCACCACAACATTGCAAAGTGATCTTAGCCAATGCAGAAATCATTCTTTTCTTTTCTTTTCTTTTCTTTTGATCACAGTTGCCAAGCAATCCTCTAGAGGAAGAGCCTGAGGCCTGGCTCAACGCTTTGCTCGGGAGGATATTCTGGGATTTCCTCGGAGAGAAGTACTGGTCTGACATTGTGTCCAAAAAGATCCAGATGAAGCTGAGCAAAATCAGGGTACGTATCTAAAGCAGGCCTTTTCAAAGGAATGGTGTCTCTGTTTCCAGACGTCACTTCTGTTTTATAAGAGCTCCATTTCTGCAAAACGAGAAAGAAGAGCGGCAGTCTTTGCATCAACTCTCTTTGTTTCTCACTCATCATGTTACACAGCTGACAGTTTTAGTCTTCTTTCACAAAAATTGTGCAGATTGCACACTGCAAAAAAAGAGTAATCTGACCATATTATTAAAGATATTAAAGATATTAAAGATGCTGTACGCCATCAGCCGAGAAGCGCGGTGCCAAAGGAAGTATAGTTTGACGCTGGATTGATTCACAACCCGCTGAAATCATTCGACCAGCGTCCTTTCGCTCTTTGAGTACCATGCTGATTTAAAAAGAAATAAATAAAATGTGGCACCAAATAAAATCCATAAATTATTAACCGAGGGATTCAGGCTAGCCGCTTACAAAAGCCTACATTTCCCTGAATTTTAAAGACATGATTAGCGTGCTGAGTTTGCCGTTTGTCTTCGGGACAGGCTCGTTAATGCAGAGAGGAGGATGGCAGAGCTCATAGAGACACAACTCGTCCACTGTATCTGATTGAGCTCCCAGTCAAACCTGGAGTGGATCACAATGCTGTGCAATGGGAGTCAGCGTTTCCATCCCAGGCCGGTCACTGCAAAAAGATACAGATTACTGCTGTAGTAGTAAAAGTAAATACAGCGATAGATTTCAAGGAAGTGATCAGGTCCAGATCATTGCAGGAGTCCTGTTGTTTCTGCCACCCGTTCACTCCCTGTGTTAGAAAACAGAAGCATGCTGGAGCGCTCGGATTGTTTTCTGTGCACTGCATGTGACGTCAGAGTGATGAGCTCTTACCTGAGACATAGGAACTTATCAGTCTGTTTAATTACCTTCACCTACACAGTACAGGTGTCCTGCTAGAGGCTTGGTTTTCATAACCTTGGCTGTCAAGTTGTCATCACCTCAGTGACAGCGTTGAGGTCTGTCCCAGATTCAGATCAGCTCAGTGAGATTCCATTATGTTGTGGCAGGAAAAATGTGCTTCGCCCCCTTGTCAAAGTGAATATTAATTACCAATAGCAAAACAAGGTTAGAAACAGCTTTTATAGCCTTGGTTTCTACACTAAAGTAGTAATAGTAATAATAGAGATTATAGTAATAATAGTAATGGGTTACGATTGCTTGTTGTTTCTTGTGTTGCAGCTGCCGTACTTCATGAATGAACTGACTCTAACAGAGCTGGACATGGGAGTCGCTGTTCCAAAAATCTTGCAAGCCTCCAAACCCTCCATCGATCACCAAGGCAAGTTGCATTAAAACAGCATGGTGTGAATGCGTTCAGTCCTGCTTCTGTCCGCTGTGCTTCAATACTGACTGCACTGCTAGAATCACAGATTACACAACGTTCAGTCCTGCGTCTGTCCGCTCTGCTTCGATACTGCACTGCTAGAATCACAAATTACACACCGTTCAGTCCTGCGTCTGTCCGCTGTGCTTCGATACTGCACTGTTAGAATTACAGATTACACAGCTTTCAGTCCTGCATCTGTCCGCTGTGCTTCAATACTGCACTGTTAGAATCACAGATTACACAGCTTTCAGTCCTGCGTCTGTCCGCTCTGCTTCGATACTGCACTGCTAGAATCACAGATTACACACCGTTCAGTACTGCGTCTGTCCAGTTTGCTTCGATACTGCACTGTTAGAATCACAGATTACACAGCGTTCAGTCCTGCGTCTGTCCGCTCTGCTTCGATACCGCACTGCTAGAATCACAGATTACACAGCGTTCAGTCCTGCGTCTGTCCGCTCTGCTTCGATACCGCACTGCTAGAATCACAGATTACACACTGGCTATCCTTGCCTCACTTTATTACTGTGTATGTCCATGCATCCGATTGAAGCAGGGAGATGCAATGAGATAAGAATTGTCATTTATTTTTGGTGGGTCCGTTCGTAAGAAACCATTTCTGAATTTTCTGCAGAACCGAAGGTAACTTTCAACAACAATCGGTTTTTGTTTTAATATACAGTAACTCAACCTGTATACGTTTTTAAAAGAGGCCATGCGATAGTAATGCATGAAAGAATTGTGGGTAAGCATTTCAGAGCATAAAATGATTTCTCGGTTCCCTTATGTGGCATGTCAGCTAACTAAAATGGAGCAGTGTAATTTCGGGGTGGATTAGCACTGATTTGCATACAGTTAGGTATACAAATGCATTAAACTGAACGATGCCTTTTATTCAAGTAGAGACCTGCCATAGGGGCTGGCTGCCAAACAGATGCAAGGGACTGCACAGCTGTCGGTAATCAAAAACAAAGGATGGTTCATAGATAATTGGAGAATAATTGCATTTGGCTTGATTCCGATTCTCTCCCTCGCAGTCTGTGTTCGGTGCTCCCAGCCTCCTCTGGGTCGTGCAGATGCGTTTTTTTTTGTTTTTTTGGTTTTTTGACAGCTGGCTCAAGGATTTTTGTAAACTTGCGCTTAATAAATTAACACCTGTTGAAAAGACTTCCTCTCAGTGAGGCCGCGTGTGGAGAAATGCACTGTGGCTTCTCTCTATTGGATTCTTTACAGGAATCGATGACGACGTTTGCTAATTCAGGGTTTGCATTACTCGTTTGTCATTTGCCCCAGGCTAAACTGCCACCTTGGTTTCAATGGGCTCCCTCTCTCTGCAGCTCTCTGTATTTACAGAGTCACAAATGAGTTTCACAGTCTCAGTCTGGACCACAATGCACATCAATCCACATCTCAAAGCCTCCACACAGTAACACTCAACTCTGCAGTACTGGCTGCATGTATTTGAGAGGCACGTCGGGCAGGTAATAATGAACAGCAATCGCTCCGTCCTGCTCTTCTAGAAGGGAGTCTCCCTTTCTAGCTTTTAGATTTAGTGCTGGCACGGTTACTGCAGTCTGCTGCTTCATTCAGCTCTGTTGCTAAGCCTGGTTTCAGAGCTGCAGTGTGTTTGACCGGTGAGACAGGTTGATACAAGCGAAGCGATCTCACTGCATGAAATTGGAAAATGATCACAATGTAATGTGCCTGATGTAGTGGAAGCAATGCAGTTCACAACCAAGGTGTTTGTTTAAAAGGAAGGAGCCCTCTAGGTGTCAATGGATGTTTTGAATTTCTTCTGCTCAGCTTTCTTTTCTTTTCATCAGTGTTTTCACAGCTCCCGGTCCCCTCGCACATTGCCTGCATCAGCACTGGGTTTCTTTATGTGGTTCAGCTTGCGATGTGACTTTATGATATCCTGTATTGTATTATTCCTAGTCTAGGAATGCAGGGATCAGTCTCCCAATCTGCAGGTTCGATTCTGCCATGTCTGTTACAGACTTCTGAAGTCAGGAATTGAGCTAGATTTAGGGTTACCATAGGACCCCATGTACACCAGGACAGTTCAGGCTTTTCAACCCCAATGCATTCTGGGAAGTGCAGTCCTGTGAAAGGTACATGAGACAGGAAAATGTACCGGACTGCATCGCGATGTGAGTTGAAAAGCCTGAACTGTCCCAGACTGGTCCCAGTGTGCATGGAGTCCCAGGGTAACCCAAGCAGTGTGCATGGAGTCCCAGGGTAACCCAAGCAGTGTGCATGGAGTCCCAGGGTAACCCAAGCAGTGTGCATGGAGTCCCAGGGTAACCCAAGTCAGATTGTTTATCAGAAGTAGAGTCGAGCCAGCTGTGCCCGGGATGGTTTCTGTTCTGTTTGTATGTTTCTGTGTGTTTGGCTGTAAGCGTTGCCCCATGGTGTGCGTTATTACCTTGCTTTTCCTGTAAGCAGTACGGTCGTGATGGGAGCAGGCAGGCACATTTGCCTCAGTGGTTTATCACGTTGGAATGAGATTAAACATCCATCTATTTTTTTTTTTTTTTTTTGTTAATCCATAACCTCTTTATCATAAAAAATTGAAAATTGCAATTTTTTTTTGCCAAGCGTTACAACTAGAAGTCTTTTTTATTCAATGTCCTTAAATGTTCAAAACCAAGGAGACAATCACAAAATACAATTTAACAGTCTCCACCTGCTGGCTGCTCACAGCCGTGTGCCCAAGATGCCCCCTTGTGGCTGTCAGTGGAACAGCGGTTCATTTGTATTTTTAGAAGCTCTTTTGCTCCCTTTTTTTAGATGCCCATTTATAACCTCCAGCTGCTGCAGGTAGTAGCAGCGGTACGTCGGCTCAGCTCATGCCTGCAAGACATTTGGACCACAGAGCTGACACTAATAGATTTTAACGAAGCGCGTTGCTCAGGAGTACCAAAATAGGATTTAAGTTAGATGTTAGAAATGTCTAATGAATATGAAGCATTACATCCACTGAGCTGTCAGCCCTTAGATGACAGGCGTTGGTATCATCAAAAAGAAAGCAGCTGGAGGTTTGCTGTTTATGCTTGCAGCAGGCAACTCTTTCAGCAGGCAACATGCCTCGCTTCTATTGATGCTCAGCAATTGTTTCTGAGTGACGTGTCGATAAACGAAGACTGGGAAGTGTCTTCATAGTATTTTTTAGTTTTCAGTGTGTCTTAATATTCTGTTGACCAGAATCTCGAGTGCAACTTAAAACAAATGTAACAACTCTCTCAAGGCGTGTAATTATGGATTAATGGGGGGATGCCGAGCATGCAATAGGTTATATTCAGCAAAGAAAAAGCAGTCAGATGTTGGTGTTTGGATCTCCTAATCCACTGCTGTATAGATTTGATTGCTTGTTAAGCACTTTATATAAGCTGGTTTTTGGTTTTGACTACAGAGCACTTAATTAGCTGTTTGAAGATATTTATACGCCGTAGCTATCCGAACAGGCCTGCTGACTTCAAAAGGGGCCGTGTGTCTCTGTGCTTTGAAAAGCACCACAGGATCCCTCTCTGCACGCAGTGAGAACCTGGCTGCTCCAGCAGCACGGCGCCCCCTCACTGCATGCTGTGGTGCTGCGGGCAGGTGGAACAGGGCCTGGGTACAGTACAGCCAGGGTGGGATTCAAACCCAGGGGCGAGTGAGCTGCTGCATACTGAACAGAGTCTGAACAAACTGCAGAAAGAGAGCACTTTATATAGTGATTACCTGGTGGGCTTTAGTGTTGAGACCGTCTTTTTAAACTCCTGTTTAGATGGTATGGTGCATCTCTTGTGATAAGTCACTTGAAAGGTGTTGGAATTTTTCAAATGGAATGGAAATAAGACTCCTATTGAATAGCATTTTCACCCATTCCCTAGTTTTAAGAGCCACAGTGCATAGGTAACAAGCTCATGTGCGTCTTATTAAACACAGTAAAACTGGGAATGGATCAAAATGCAATGCAACGGGAGTCTTAGTTCCACCTTTTGCCTGACTGTTTGCTCAAGATGTGTGTTTCGATTGTTTATTGAAAAATTCTTGCTTGCCAAAAAAGAATGGTTTAATGATGTATTGATGCGTTGTTGGGTTTTCAGGTCTGTGGATTGATTTGGAGATTTCCTACAATGGGTCTTTTCTGATGACGCTGGAAACTAAAATGAACCTGACGAGGCTGGGCAAGGAGCCCGTCGGGGAGGGGCTCGGACGAGTCGGGGAAATCGGGAAGGAAGGGTGAGGAGAGCGGCACAGCCTTTCAGTAGCACTGCTCGAGATCTGATCTCTGAACTATGCACTAACTCATTTTCCTTTATTTGTGTCTATTTGTGTTTTGGCTTCATCAATCTGTGGATTTGTATTTATCGGGTGAGTTCTGACCAGTCTCTCTGTGTAGCATCCCATACACTGTGGAAATCATGTTTTATTTTGTTATTTATGTAATATTTTGTATGATGTATTTAAACTGGAGTCAGCTGATGCTACTAAGACTGTAACATCCATCACTGCAAACTACATTGTAAAATAGGTAGCAATGCTAGTAAAATTCTTCAAAGCATTACAGCATTGCTGCTAAGACTTGCCACCTCCACACCAGCACCATGTGCACACTTTGAGAAGCTGCTGACATTAGTTACAATGTGAACCGCGTTACTGCCGCATGACTTCCTTGGATAGATAGAGCAGCAATGCTTAATGTTGCATCCGATGAACCCATTAACCTGCCCGCGACTGTACTTCTATTACGCACGCTTCCAGTGAACTGCCTGCTTCATTATAATGGTCCACATGAACACCTCACATGTTAAACAAGACAAATTGGTGCCTTTAGTTGAGAGTAAATGGTGTTGTTTTATATACCAAGGAGTCTCTGTGATGGGCTGCATTTAGTCTAATGGATGTATACTCTGTACACAGTGCACAGCTCACAGTGAGTAAGTCCCATCACCGGCTGTATCCCGGCTCTCACACGCCTCTCCAGAGGTGGGGAAGATGGATGGTTCCCTGTGGCCTCGGCACATGCATCAAAATTCTCATAAAGAAATTGTGCGGCAAGCAAGTTACAGCTTGCAACGTTGAGAGGATAATAAAATACATTGCGAATTTGAGAGTGGATGGCAGGTAATGAAGAGTGGTATTGGTGACCAGGTGAAGCTGTAGCACCTAAAGCACCCGTGCCCTTCAGGAAGCGATCCGAATCGGCCCCGACACTGTGCCTGGACGGGTCCCACAGCCTCCTCTCCATAGGCAGTGTAAGATTTCAAGGGTTTTGCGTTGATAATGCAACAGGAGGGGAGTGCACATTTATAGTTAGCAGCTTCACATCCCTGTCCTCTGGGATCTCACTGAGATGAATGGCTTGTGTCTGAGCTCTGCATGAAGGCGCCCCCACTCTTGTGATGCAGCAGCCTGGATGCTTTCCCTGGGAGAGACTGCACAGGAATCTTCATTCATCGCTCTCTGAGTGCCATCTAGAGGTCAGGAGGACAGCAACCACTGATTGTATAAACCCTACAAAGACACTAGAGGGGATCTCGTAACCAGCACACGATTCAGCACAGTGGTGTGTCTGATCTGGAGAGAGGCAGCACTGGAATAATAGGGTGATCACAATGCAGGTCTGGACTGAGGTCCATTTGTGATAGAACTTGCATTGTTTCTAGCTGTAGCCTGCACAAAAACAAAACAAAACAAAAAAAAAAAAACTTTCCATTTATTAGAATGAAAATGACTGAGTAAAGCGAAAGTAGCAAGATTAGATCTGGATCTCTTTCAATATGCTGTGTCTACCCAAGTATGTGACGGAGCAGTAAAAAAACAAAATCTGTAGCATCAGCTGTTTTCATCTGGTTTAGTTTTTCTGCATGGAAATAAATGGAAGCAATGCCCTTGGGAGCAGGTTGAGCCACCTCCAGATTGTACTGTGATTCTAATCCGCGGGTGTGTATCGGTAAGCTCATAGTAAAACCTGGAACGAATCAGGCTGCTCTACAATGGGAGTCGTAGGTCCCATCCCTGGGAAGCATGCTGTTTTCCCCCTATGCACTCATGCATAGTGCATGCTAATGGCAGTAGCTAGCCATGGTGATTTGAGAAGTTCTCTGAGGTGTGTGTGTGTGTCTGTCTGTGTGTGTGGGAGCAGTAACATGGTGCGAATCTCTAACAAGGCATTTGTTCTCCTGATGTTCTCAGGGTCAGGCCGAGGACGTACTGTCTGGCAGACAGCGACGAGGAGTCCTCGAGTGCCGGCTCCTCGGATGAAGAGGACCCCCCTGACCTGCCTGCGGGAGACAAGGCTTTAGCACTGGGAGCAGAAGGGTGAGATGCAGCCTCCTCTTTAAATCCTGTCTCCTCCTTTCTGCACCCGATCTCATTTCTCACTCTGTGTTGTACCGTGTTTCACTTTGCTTTGGTACCTCACCGAAGTAAATGAGCTGGACAAAACTGAAATTTAAAAAAAAAAATACAAGTATGTACACACAAGTCATTTAAAAAAAAAAAAAAAAAAGATATATACAGTACTGTGCAAAAGTTTTAGGCAGGTGTGAAAAAATGCTGTAAAGTAAGAATGCTTTCAAAAATAGACATGTTAATAGATTATATTTATCAATTAACTAAATGCAAAGTGAGCGAACAGAAGAAAAATCTAAATCAAATCCTTATTTGGTGTGACAACCCTTTGCCTTCAAAACAGCATCAGTTCTTCTAGGTACACTTGCACAAAGTCAGGGATTTTGTAGGCATATAGTCAGGTGTATGATTAAACATTTATACCAAACAGGTGCTAATGATCATCAATTCAATATGTAGGTTGAAACACAATCATTAACTGAAACAGAAACAGCTGTGTAAGAGGAATAAAACTGGGTGAGGAACAGCCAAACTCAGCTAACAAGGTGAGGTTGCTGAAGACAGTTTACTGTCAAAAGTCATACACCATGGCAAGACTGAGCACAGCAACAAGACACAAGGTAGTTATACTGCATCAGCAAGGTCTCTCCCAGGCAGAAATTTCAAGGCAGACAGGGGTTTCCAGATGTGCTGTCCAAGCTCTTTTGAAGAAGCACAAAGAAACAGGCAACGTTGAGGACCGTAGACGCAGTGGTCGGCCAAGGAAAATTACTGCAGCAGATGAAAGACACATCATGCTTACTTCCCTTCGCAATCGGAAGATGTCCAGCAGTGCCATCAGCTCAGAACTGGCAGAAAACAGTGGGACCCTGGTACACCCATCTACTGTCCGGAGAAGTCTGGTCAGAAGTGGCCTTCATGGAAGACTTGCGGCCAACAAGCCATACATCCGACGTGGAAACAAGGCCAAGCGACTCAACTATGCACGAAAACACAGGAACTGGGGTGCAGAAAAATGGCAGCAGGTGCTCTGGACTGATGAGTCAAAATTTGAAATATATGGCTGTAGCAGAAGGCAGTTTGTTCGCGAAGGGCTGGAGAGCGCATACGAATGAGTGTCTGCAGGCAACAGTGAAGCATGGTGGAGGTTCCTTGCAAGTTTGGGGCTGCATTTCTGCAAATGGAGTTGGGGATTTGGTCAGAATTAATGGTCTCCTCAATGCTGAGAAGTACAGGCAGATACTTATCCATCATGCAATACCATCAGGGAGGCATCTGATTGGCCCCAAATTTATTCTGCAGCATGACAACGACCCCAAACATACAGCGAAAGTCATTAAGAACTATCTTCAGCGTAAAGAAGAACAAGGAGTCCTGGAAGTGATGGTATGGCCCCCACAGAGCCCTGATCTCAACATCATCGAGTCTGTCTGGGATTACATGAATAGCGAGAAGCAACTGAGGCTGCCTAAATCCACAGAAGAACTGTGGTTAGTTCTCCAAGATGTTTGGGCCAACCTACCTGCCGAGTTCCTTCAAAAACTGTGTGCAAGTGTACCTAGAAGAATTGATGCTTGATGCTGTTTTGAAGGCAAAGGGTGGTCACACCAAATATGGATTTGATTTAGATTTTTCTTCTGTTCACTCACTTTGCATTTAGTTAATTGATAAATATAATCTATTAACATGTCTATTTTTGAAAGCATTCTTACTTTACAGCATTTTTTCACACCTGCCTAAAACTTTTGCACAGTACTGTATATATATATATATATATATATTTTTTTTAATGGCACTGTTTTGCTTATGAACGTTCAATACAATCCAATTGTCAATACAAATTAAATCATCGTAAGAAGTGGTCCGAAATAGATAACTATTCTGAGTCTGTGACCTCAAAAGCTACAAAAGCTTAAATTGTTATTTTCAAACCAGTGTAAAGTTAGGAACAGTGAACCAAACCCCTGCTGCTATCTACTGCACAAACAGCATGCAGGGTTCTGACTGTCATTCCTCTTGGCTTGTATTTTAATGCAATGTTTTTTTGGTTTTACACTTTCCTCTGTATACAAGTGGGGCAGACAGACCCTTCTAAATGTGCGCATTGCCTTGCATGAAGAATGGCTGAATCACGCTGGGGAGTTATCATGACAGTGTGCTCCGACTCTGTAAAAGCCGTTCGTCCTTTTAATGAGTCAGCTGGCAGACATCACGTTGCGTTTAGCAAGGAGACAGCTGTGTTATTCATGACCGATTAGTAATATCTAGAATAAGTTATCCAATATTCCTCATTCTCTCCAGTTCACAGTTGTCCAAGGAGGTGATGCATCAGCAGGCTGTTGCTTTAGATGGCAACTCAAATGTTCAAATATTCTACCACTAGATTAGGAAGTCCTGTATTTAATTTGATATACAGCACCCAAACCGCACTCAGTAGTAATTTGCCCACATGCAGGCAACGGACAGGAACATAGTATTGCATCTTCAATATAGAAAGCTGCACTGTATAGATGAGAAAGTGTAAGTGTGGGCTATTCAAGCAGAATACGGAGATCTGAAATGAAGAAGCGTTTTCTAAACAACAACAAACCGCCCTGGTGTTTGCATTTGACTGTATTTTACTCGTAATCCGGTTCGGATATTATTAAAATTCCTTTTTCTTTTTTTATTTTCAGCTTCGTCGGAGGGCATCGAGCCAGCAAGATTATGAGATTTGTGGATAAAATTACGAAATCCAAATATTTTCAGAAAGCTACAGAGACGGAGTTTATTAAAAAGAAAATCGAAGAGGTTTCTAACACTCCGTTGCTGTTGACTGTGGAAGTGCAGGAGTGCAGAGGCACTCTGGCTGTGAACATTCCCCCGCCACCTACTGACAGGGTGTGGTAAGTGCAGGAGAAGAGACGAGGACATTACAGCATCATTATACGGAGAGCGCAGCTTACCACCCACGCAGCCCTTTTCATAATGGCCATGCCCGTCCAAAAACCCCAGTTATAGAAGTGTAGTGTTTTTTAAATTGGTGGTGTAAAGCAGAGCTGTAGGTCACTCCCCTAGTAAAGCAGTGATACTTCAGAGGGCAGCGTGTGTCATGGAAGCGTGGTTTTTAAGATCTAAATGTTTTTTTTAGGTATGGTTTCCGAAGCCCGCCACATCTGGAACTGAAGGCTCGTCCCAAGCTGGGAGAGAGAGAAGTGACTTTCGCACACGTGACGGACTGGATAGAAAATAAACTGGAGCGCGAGTTTCAGGTAAAGCAGGACGAGCTGGGAGACAGTGTAACAGAATATTTACTGCATATACTGACCAGTACTATCTCATCTTAACATCCACATGCAACATGTGGGGACCCTTATAGAGGTTTACATAGCATTGCATGGTAAAGCATAGGGAAGCATTGTCAAGTACGGAAGCATTGTAAAGCACAGAGAGGTCTGGTAAAGCATAGGGAAGCATTGTAAGGCACAGAGAGGTATGGTAAAGCATAGGGAAGCATTGTAAAGCACAGAGAGGTATGGTAAAGCACAGGGAAGCATTGTAAAGCACAGGAAGGTATGGTAAAGCATAGGGAAGCATTGTAAAGCACAGAGAGGTCTGGTAAAGCACAGGGAAGCATTGTAAGGCACAGAGAGGTATGGTAAAGCACAGGGAAGCATTGTAAAGCACAGAGAGGTATGGTTAAGTGTAGGATAGCATATCTATCAAATATGTTGCTGTGCACATTGGATTTCTATTTCAAAACAGCAATGGTAGACTTTGGTACAGCAGGGCTGTCTGATGTAGTGCAGCTGTTTCCTTCTATAAATAATGGATTACACATAACCCCCCAGTCCTGTTACCAACAAGTCCTTCTGTATTGGGGTTTCGATCCCAGACATTCAGGGAGACTTTCCTTCACATGTAGTTACACAGGACTGTGCTCTATAATTGGATACTTCACTGCAATGCCTCAGCCCTGTAATTCACACACCCCTGTTTGCAGAGAGGCTTTCTGCTGTTAAGAAATCCTGTAGTGCTTGTTGCTTTAGGTTTTTGCACCGTTTTTACTAAAGGCCTAATACAATGTTAATACTTCTAATGCAATGTTAATACTTCTAAACAAGAAATCATTCGCTATGTTGGTTCAAGAGATTTACATTCCTCACTACAACTCCACACCCACCCAACCTCAAAAGAAGATAAACTCAGGTTCTGTAAAAAGCTTGTTTTTATAGTTATCAAAGCCCTGTTAAAATGTAGACCTTCGTTTTCAATTTGATCTCATTTGAGAGAGAGAGAGAGAGAGAGAGAGAGAGAGAGAGAGAGAGAGAGAGAGAGAGTGTGTACGAGACAGCATTCTTTTTTGATAGGACTGAATTCCGCACCTCCCCTCAGCTGACCTTGCACTCTCTCTGTTGGTGAAGCAGAAAGCCAAGGTGATCCTAAACACCTTTTTTTGTGTCTTTTTTTCTAATGTTTACAGAAAATATTTGTCATGCCAAACATGGATGATGTGTACATCACTGTAATGCATTCAGCCCTGGACCCCAGGTCAGGAGTGGAGGGGGAGCCTGCGAAGGAACCCAGCCCAGAGACTGCTGAGCGCCTATAAAATGTGAAGCTGTTTACAGTATTGTGAAGGGGGAGGTCCGGGTGCTCGGAGCTCTGACCCAGTCTCGTCTTTCAACCACTTGTGCCACCTTCGTATCAGCTTCTTGGGATCTGTCTGTATTGGAAAACAACCCCCTCGCTTCACCCACTCCCCCTCGCAGGACTGCTGCCCCCTCGCTTCACCCACTCCCCTCGCAGGACTGCTGCCCACCTCGCTTCACACACTCCCCTCGCAGGACTGCTGCCCCTCGCTTCACCCACTCCCCTCGCAGGACTGCTGCCCACCTCGCTTCACACACTCCCCTCGCAGGACTGCTGCCCCCTCGCTTCACCCACTCCCCTCGCAGGACTGCTGCCCTCTCGCCACCCACTCCCCCGCAGGACTGCTGCCCACCTCGCTTCACACACTCCCCTCGCAGGACTGCTGCCCCCTCGCTTCACCCACTCCCTCGCAGGACTGCTGCCACCCCCAACCCCCATTTATCAGCTTGCTGCTCAGTTTGCTTTCAATAGGAGAATAATAATAATAATAATTATAATTATAATAATAATAATCATTATTATTATTATTATTATTATTATTATTATTATTGTTTCAGGTAGTTTTCTAAAAAAAATTTGTAATGTAAAAATATAACGGAAAGAAAAAACGAGACTTGCAGATTTGCTGCGGAGGGGCTGGGTGGAGCCAGTGATCCACCTCATTAGAAATGCATTCACCCGTCACCTTATATCTAGATAAAGACAGAACTATCATTCCAAAGGCGCTGCACCACGCATTAGGATGCACATCGCATTATCAGACATTGTTTGCACAGTTCCGGATTGCAGGAGGAATTATGAGGATCAAGGTGGAAAAAAAAAAGATCACTTTGTGGTGTATGTGTGTGTGTGTGAGGGCGGGCGACTGCTCCATCGTTATACCCGAGCATAGAGCACGTAATACTGCTATGTGTACAGTATGGGCAGGGTCTGCAGGGGGGTGAACAGGTTTCAAGATGTTTATTTTGAATTAAGTGGTATGTAAGTCACTGCAGGTGATCTCCAAGGCTTTATATAAAAATACCAGATTTAAACGTGAGACACACCTTAACCAAACCTGCATAATCTGGTCTGCAAACACTAACAACTTGCTTATAAGATTCATCTGACCCTGTGTTACTGAATGCTCTGGATAACCCCCAGCCCCACGCTCCACCCCGCCCATATTTACTGAAACAGAATCTTTTGTATGAGAAGTGGAGAGTTTTAATGGCTTCTTCTGTGGAATGCCTCCACAGAACTGTTTATATCCAGCTATAGGTTAGTTACATGTATACGACGACGAGAGCATTCCAGAACCCCTTTATCAGAAGCCTGTGTTTTAAAAGATGTATGTATATAGGTGATTAATAAGACTTTGTAAATGAATGTGTGGTTATTTGAAGTGTTCAGTTCTGAATGCAGTTCAAAGATGCAATGGTAGCTAGCTGAGCTGTGCAGCCGTTGAGTTGTAAAGAATGAACACTTCCTGAGATGAATCAGAGCTTTTTCTATATTGATACTGTATATAAGAGCTGTGCTGTCATTTTCACCGAGGGTGCATTCAGAGCACCCGATGCTGTGTTCCCCATTCAGACTCCACCCGTTGCATTTGTGAAAATGCCAACCATAGGAACATGATTTACATTAAATAGGATCTCTGAATTCTAAGGATTATCAGTAACTTAGATGGATAATCGTGACTTAAAACAGCCATAAGCAAGAAATATTAGCCATATTATTGAGATGCCTTCTGTGAGCCATCGGTTTAATACAGTCTGTGCTCTTTTAATGTTCTTTGAGACAGGAAAACTAAAATAGCAATCGATTTAGCAGTGTCTCTTCACTATCAAGTCTGATTGTTCAGAGAATAGGCCTCATTATTGACAATACTTGTATTTGGTAAAACTATTCTGTTGTATCTGAGTCTAGTTTATTTTTCTAATGCTGAAGTAGCTTACTTGCGAGTATTTGTTTTCCAGTAAAGGATCGCTGTGTTGCAGTGTTTGCGTATCAGTAGTCTCGCACACGCTAAAGCCTAACGATGCGCTCGATGCCATGGGCCGGTGTTTGCGTGCATCCTCATTAAGGGATGGCACTTTCATTTAAAAGGAGTGATCACCAAGAATTCAGATAACCCTCTTGATAACTCTAGAATGATTAGTCAGGGATGTGCAGATTAAAGTAGGTTTTAGAAAGTTGAAATCTTACGGTTTTAAACTTTCCAAAATGTAGTATTTCCGAAATCTGCATATCCCTGATTTAAATCTGGATTTAAAAAGTAAGGGAGAAGGAATCGGGGACCAATGCTCATTACAGTATCACCATTGCTGTGAACTGCAAAGCGTTCCACTATTTGCACTTGTAACTATGCTTAAACAAAAAGAATTCAGTGCAGAGATTTGTAGCACAGCCTTGCAAGGACAATGAACAAATAAGTGTTTTTTTTATGGTTTTTTGATTTTGAAAAAATCTAAATATGAAACAATAATATATTTCAAATTGTTTTTTTTTTTTTTTTCAGTTTGCCATATTAGTACATAATTGTTAATTTATTAAAATTGTGGAGCGTACCTGTCTTTGTTGTACAACACTAACACATGACTGCTCGTCCATTCATTAAGTTTTGCATGTCTTGCAATCAGGCCAATGCAAACTGTTTTTTTGCTTTGTCTGCAAATCTTAGGACAAAATGCACTAAAGTCTTATCTAATGTATGGATTATGGCATACCACACTTCATATATTAAGCTATGGGGAAGTGAAACTAGCTTGCTGTGATTTTAATAAATGTGTCCAGCTTCCCTTATGCATCTGTTTCCTGATTTATTGTTTCCTAAAATTAGAAAATAACAGGACTTATCCACACCCACACATGCAGGCTAGTCTTCATGTATCAGGTAACCATCCACACCCCAAGCAACCACCTTAACCACTATGCAAAAGAACCAGGAGGGTCTGCATTCATGGTCATAGTGCTTCATATCCTTTTTTCACTGACTGGTCAAGAATCTGCAAGAGCAGTATTGTGACATGTGTGAGCACTCTGTCCTGCTGCTGTACCTCTGTATGCATAGTGGTGCCAAGTAGAATATTAATTACAATGCATGCTTAGGAATGTCACTGCTCAAACCACAGTGCAGTCAAAAGTGAAACAAGGTGCAGTATTGCATAAAAGATTGTGGGATGCTGCAGCTTTGAATATCAGACAGGCTAGGAACTTCTTTGTAATATTCAGTCAATCTTAAATCTGTACTGTTAAACCGCCAAGAAGACCTTGATAATTAAGAAAAAGAAAATAAATACAAGATACAGACCTGCTTTCAGACTGTGATTAACACGAATCCTCAACTCCCGTGAGGCAAGATTAGTGCTAATCAGGGTCTGTGAAGCTCGCCTCTCAAATTGGAAGAGATTTAAAAAAAAAAAAAAGTATGTGCATACATTAGTTAATTGTTAAAATGAAATCTGCAAGCCCACCCTTCTGCTGTTTTGACAAACATAAGTAACAAATGGAGGGAGTTGCTTGCTAGCCTAGAAATTGCATTTAAAGGTATGTGTGTGTATATTGAATTAATTGCAATTACAGGTGCTGTTCGTTATAGTAATGGGCCAAATTAGGTTATATACAAATGCAAATAAAATAAATGTCTTAACTAGCTATGGGACAGAACTAATGTTGTGCAACTGAAGCAACAGAATGTAACTTGCTTTTAAAAGAGCAGCTCAGGAAGGATGCTGAGAAGCCCCAGTTATAAACAAGCATTGCTTTTGCACTTGCTTGGCCCATGAAGCCATGGTCAAGGCATTTCACAGGTTCAAAAGACAGTGCAGCTACCCAACAGACCCCTCTACCAGTCACTTACACGAACAAAACCCCACCAAACACTGGCTTCTAATGCAATTCAATGAAACGATAGACACGTCTACTGTGACACTTCATTTATTACAACAGTAACAAGGAATCATTTCATGAGAGCACATTGAATTAACAGGTGGTGTTCCCGGTATGGCTTCCCATGGCTGTCCCTCCACGTGGTCGCTCTGTAGTCATCTGTTAGAATGCAGAGGGGGGTAACACATTAGTTAGAGCCAGTATTCTGACAGGACAATAGAAAAATCACTCAAAAAAACACACACACACACACAGCCATTGTCAGAAAGTAAAGTTGACTTCATTGTGTTATCAGAAGTCTAACACGCATAGTTTCATCACTCATGGCTGTTTAACGCTAAACGGTCAAGTTTGACTCGTTATTTATTTGCAATAAAAAAAAAGTTACCTTGTCAAGGGGTTGCCTCCTGTGCACCACACAGGGCTTGGAGACGATTCAACCACAGCCTCACACTGAAAAACAAAACGTACATATTTACAATGCGTCTATATAAACCTAACAAATAAGACGTCTTGTAAAATGGCCCTTTATAGCTGTGGATGGCTTCGTTTTTGTTCTCAGCTTTTGTTATCTTACCAGTAGGAATCAATCTCCAGGCACATGGCGGCCACGTGGTCGTCCTTCGTTTTCACATTGTGCTAATTTCTGTAGCAACACGGACTCCTGCGAAAACCAAAATAAAAAGAATGTATTTAATTTGAGATGGCACAACTCAGGGTACACAGGGAATAAAAATGGGTATGTCATTTTAATTGGTTTGTATTTAACTGGAGTCGAATTCAAAATACACCAAATACATGATTTATAATTTGGAAGAAAAAAAAAACCCGCGTTACTTACTTGTATCAGACCTTACGTGTCCGCCCTTGCACGAATGCAGTAGATTACTTTAGCATTGCTGCTGCCCACTTTCCGCACGCCCTCCATTTCTCAAACTCACCGGAACAGTAACGCCGTCTTCCCCAACCTTGAAATAAATAGGAGACCTGCATAATTACGCACTTCCGGTAGATTGATCATTTCATCGTCTAGAATGGCCAAAAACTCACATATAACAAAGTAACAATTTACGTGTTTATTTTTTTTATTTTTTTATAATTAATATAAGGAATTTAGTTTTCAACGCAAACTTTCACGCGTTTCATTTTTTATTTTTTTCTCTGTGCACCGCGTACGCACGCGCCTTTAGGTAAGCTAACGCGATGCAGTCTGGGAATTGTAGTTTCGTACGCGCTTGCAATTCCCCATTATATTTGCACAGCCTGTAGCTTCCAGTTCTTGCCAAAACCCTTGTAAAAAAAAACCCACATTTCAAGGAGTGATTGTGTTTGCCTAATTAAATTACATTACCAAATACGAGATCATTAATAACAGATTGTGCTTCGTGGGGGGGTGGGGGCGAACAGTTCCCAACGCGTTCTGCAGAGTTGTTTGGGCTACAGTAAGCAGCGCTGAAATGTATTGTTAGTAATCTATAGCCTATAGATAGTATATCTATGTATGTATGTATGTATGTATGTATGTATGTATGTGTATATATAGTATAGGGGCTGTCTCTCCTACTCGATTACCATAGCCCTGTGCGGTCACCGGTGACGCAACTCCAGAGGTTAAACCAAACCCAGGAAGGAGCTGGGAGTACGCTGAGCACTAATGTAATGGAGGAGCACGACCGGGGCTTGTGCGGAGAAATCGCGGCGTCTTCAGAGGCACAACATCGACTTTCGGGAAACTTTTGAGACGCACCCTTGCTCGTACGAAGGTCTGTGTGATCGGGTATTCGCCTCTGCGTTAAAAATGAGTCGGGGTGTATGGAGCCAGGCCTTTGCGTGGCATTTTCTCGCATTGCTGTGCAGTAACCCTCTCCAGATGGTGAGTATTTTACAACTACAGGATCGGTGCCAGCGATGCTTTTTGTAACTAACATAAAGTATTGGATTGCATGTGTCTCAAACACAGGTAAACTCGCTGTACCGGTTTCAGCACCTCGTTACTGTCTTGTGTTTACACAATTGTTACTTCTTTCTATAGTTCATGTTCGGTAGGAGCACTGCGCGTTTCTAAAACATAAGACCAGCTGTTGACAATTCAATACTAACCCGATTTAAAGAGATATCCGCGTTTGATCTGCAATCAATTTGATCATCGGGTTCACTAGTAGTATTAAGCCCCCCGTGGTTAACTTACTTGAACCCACTTACCGACTTTAAGTGCTTGTTATATTCTGTGACTCAGCCCGTGGGTGTAATTATTGGATATTTGGGGTTTTATTCCTGTGCCACATACAAAGTATTGATGTTTGTTTTTAAACACAGGTATCTCAGTGGTAGCCCTGGGTTTACACGCAGTTCTGTGTTGTGAAATACAACACCCACGTTATTGAACTGTCTGGGTGACAAAAGTGTATACCCTTGTTTTCTGCACTGATCAAGGACGATATAGTTTTTAATCTGGTTGGGTTGTTGATAATACAGCGCCCAAGCTTAGCTCCGGGCCTCTTGCTGATTAGTAGCATACGCTACAGCACACTACACTAGTTTATCTGTCTGTTTGTGGAGTGATTTGATAAGATTTAGCAAAACACATTGCAGACGTTAATTTATTATTATTGTTATTATTAAATAACACCATATGAAATGCTGACCTATTTTCACGTGTTTTAAACAACAGTGAAAATACAATACCCAACAGCAGCTCATTGTGTCGTGTTATAATCAACACTGGGCATTCTGACTCTGAGCTTCCCTCTAATTCCGGAGAATCTTCCAGTCCGGTATCAGTGATGCGCTGCCCAGTGCACGGGACGTTGATTCATTATTAAAGAATGATTGAGTGTGTTGAATGTCTGCCACCTCATATGTTTTGGCAGTTTCTTTGAAGCAGAGTGCCCATTGCCTGCACACTAGATTAACAGCCAAGCACACCCATAACACAGTTAATATAAATACCAAAAAATAAAAACGGGAGCCCTTCATTTCTTGTGGTCTGAAGACCGGATCCAGTGCGTGGGGTAATAATGATATAGCCCGGTCTATATATGATATCAAGTGTCTTTCATTTATATAGGATGTTAGTCTCTTTATTCATGTTCACAGAAGCAGCTGTTGAAATGATGCACAGTTCAGCTCTGATGCACTCGGTTCATGCCCTCCTCTGTATGAATTATTGACAGGAAACAGGTGGCGCTTTTGCATTTCTCATATCTGCTGTGAGTCACAATAATAATAATAATAATAATAATAATAATAATAATAATAATAATACCATGCTTTTGGTAGCCTAGCTGAAAGGGCACATGTGTGGTATCTTTTGTCGTCCAGTTCTATGGTCTTTAGCACTAACCATGAGGCTCTTGAGTTCCTGTGTGCCGCTCTGTGCTGTCCCTCCTGTGTGCACTTGGGTTCACGCACGTGGATTGCATGTTGAGCACTCAGTAAACACTGCCACTGCTTACTACGAGCTTGATTAGCCACAGTGTATAGATACCAATCTCAGGTGTGTCTTATTTGACTCATAGTAAAACCAGGAATGGATCAAACCGCAATGCAATGGGAGTCTTGGTGCCACCCCTGTGATATTTGAGTGAGTTGAACTTGGGAAGCCCTTCAGTTGTCTGGGAGCTCCCCTTGTGTCTCGGTAATCTTGGTGGGGATTTTTTGTTTTTGTTTCACAGGACAAAACCGTTACATGTGTTCAGTACCAGTTCTCCTTTCCGTTGAATTCAGTTTGAAAGCGAGGCTTTGGGTTGAGCGTGTTGAAGGAACTCGCTCACTTCTGCACTGCACACTATGCTCTGCTGCAGGTGGCTCTTCTAACAACACAAGTTTCCTTCCTCTTATCTGTGACATCTGGAGCAAGGATGCGGTCTGTTTGTTTTCTCACTTGAAAGACAGCGATCGAGGCCACAGCCTTGATGAACCAACTAACTAACCAGCTTGCAGTGCTGTTGTTGTGGACTTCCCTGTGGCTAAGAGGGGCATTTGATAGCAGTTTGTCTGCATGTAGAAAATAAATGAAAATACGTTTTCTTAAAGATTATAAAAATATCTGGAATGGACCCATTTTCAGTACAAATTTCACAACATTCTGCGTGGCTTAATTTCACCGGGTTTAATCAGATAAGCTCTACAGTTGAGATAGATAACAGCACTGCAAGTGAGGCGCATTCTGCAGATCCAGTTTTAGTCTCACACTGTCTTTATTACAGCATTGGTTCACGGGTCAGAACCAGTTGAGACTTTTTTTTTCTATGAGATTGAGAGAGATTGGTCCCTTTTAAAAACAGGCTTGACAGAATCACTGTGAGTGTGACCTGCTTGCAAACAAAGAAAATAAAGACTCTGTGCCTTGTTCTGTACCCTGCTGGATGTTATGCTGATGATCAGACCCTTGCAATTGCAATGCCCAGATACGTTTTGGAGGTTGAGCAATAATCGCTGTTGATTATGATAAACACACAGACGCCCTAACGTTGAAATAGTGCAAGACTACACTTGGGGTTAAAATGATCTGCATGTGTTGAGCAGGTTGGAAGCCTTTGGGAGAGCACCATGTGAACCAGCGCAGCTGTGGAATATTGACTTGCTCTACTCCACATGTTTTGCTACTCGATTAGCATTGCTAGGCAAATAAAGAAGGGCAAGTGGGAGTAATGGCTCGTGTAATCCTGATCTCCTCCCAGGGCTTCTGGTCTCCTCTGTTAAAGGTGTAATAGTACAGGCAGTCTACTGTTCCGTGCTGTATGTTATCTGAGACGTAGATCATGCAATTTGCATTAAACTGGTGGCAGCCTGTCCTGAGCCCGGCAGAGGTGCAGCATGCTCGCAGGGTCCCCGAGGTGCAGCACGCTCGCAGGGTCCCCGAGGTGCAGCACGCCGCAGGGTCCCGAGGTGCAGCGCCGCAGGGTCCCCGAGGTGCAGCGCTCGCAGGGTCCCCGAGGTGCAGCGCTCGCAGGGTCCCCGAGGTGCAGCGCTCGCAGGGTCCCCGAGGTGCAGCGCGCTCGCAGGGTCCCCGAGGTGCAGCGTGCTCACGGGGTCCCCGAGGTGCAGCATGCTCGCGGGGTCCCCGAGGTGCAGCGCCGCTGGGTCCCGAGGTGCAGCGCGCCGCAGGGTCCCCGAGGTGCAGCCGCCGCAGGGTCCCGAGGTGCAGCACGCTCGCGGGGTCCCCGAGGTGCAGCGCGCTCGCGGGGTCCCCGAGGTGCAGCGCGCATTTGCATGTACGTTGCAGCGATGGAAATAAGACTCCCTTTGCATAATGGTTTGATACATTCCTGGTTTTACTACGAGTTTATTAAGACACACCTGAGCTTTTACCTATACACGGTGGCTAATCAAGCACATGTTAAAACCTGGAATGGGTTAAACTGCTATGCAATGGGAGTCTTATTTCCATCCCTGTGTTGAATGCCTCTCGTGGTATTCTAGAAGCTTACATTCCCATTGTGCCTGGTGGTTGTCTTGATAGGTAGTAGATGCTGTGATTTCTGGTCCTGACTAATGATTGCTCCAGGACTGTGTTTTCGTCCCTTTGTCTACATTAACAATCAGTATGAAGCATGCTGTATGTGGGCCAGCGCTTTGTTAAAGAAGACATTTGTTGTCTGTGTGTGAACTGTAATGTTATTGCTGGGTGGGTGTATTTAAGAAAGGACCATTGTTTCACATGATCTGCGAGGGGCAAAACACCAAGAACTGCAAGATACTATTCACAGTGTGCAGGTCAGGATACGATATGTATCGGAGCACTGTGCGTGTTACAGGAGTTGAAATAAGACTCCCACTACACAGCAGTTTCAACAATTCCAGGTTTTAATACAGCTCAGGTATGTTTTATTAGACTCCTAGTAAAACCAGGAATGGATCAAACTGCTCTGCAATGGGAGTCTTATTTCCATCGCTGATGTTGGGATGCTGATGGATTGCTACTTTTGGATTTCAGCATGATGGACTGTTTTGTTGACAAGATTAAAACCCATCAATTCTTATCTGCCCACAGTATTGATGTTTGCTTTTCTCATGAGAGAGACCAAGCCGCGATGCTGAGAACGTTTCTTGTAAACCCCAAAAAGTAGCCTTTTCTTTCTGCAGAACATTTTTACTGTTGGTTTCATCTGTTGTTAATGACAGATTAAGATAAGAAGTAGATTTACTTAAGCGTTATGTTAAGACACTGGAGTAAATGTCCCTCCTCCCTGCATTGAACTGCCTATGATTAGAATGGGTGTGGTTGACCTGCCCTGCTTTCATGATTTCAGTATGAAGTGTCTTGCCCTGTGCCCATACAGTATTCCACAAGGTTTCAGCATGAGGGTAATAACCAAGCCTTCGGACATTTCGTTTTCCAGACTTCTCTTCCACTGCAGCAGTTATTGTGACCCCACCAGACTGCAGTTATGAGACTCGGGTCCTAATAACTTCTGCATGTGCCATGCATTTATAATGTGGCGGCAAGGAGAATAAAAAAACAAACAAACACCTGTTTTCATTTAGTTTCCCCTAGCTCCAACAGGGCTGGCAGGCTTTGCACTTATAAGCTCCCTCCGCTGCATGTACTCCCACCTAACCAGCGCTCTCTCCTGGGCTCCTGTTCCAGTGCTTCTGCAGTGGGAACACGGTCACTCTGCCTGAAACTCTGCTCTTCGTCTCCACCCTCGATGGAAGTTTACACGCGGTGAGCAAGAGGACCGGCTCCATAAACTGGACGCTAAAGGAAGGTAAGAATCGTCCAGGCGGTGCTGGGGGTTTGCAGCATGTTAAACAGGTTCAGTATTGAACAGCTTCTTGACTTCACCACTGTTATACTGCACTTAGTCTTCATAGTTTAGTCTTGGTTGAACCATTATCTGTGTGCTGATCGCGGTGTGGGAGATTCTGTAGGAGCCCCTGTAGTGCACAGCCCACAGGGGGAGTAGTGGCACTGTGTGTTTGATATTCTAGTATTTACCATGTGATCGTTCATGTCGTTTTTCTTTTCCTGTTTGTAGATCCCGTTCTTCAGGTTCCAATGCATGTTGCAGAGTAAGTTCCTTAATTCACGTTTGCTGTCGCCTGCACATGAGCACTTTGAGTAGCAGCTGTCTTCACCTACAACCCACACGCATCGAAAACCTTCACACACAAAGTATATTCCGGTGTATAAAACCAGGCCTGCTATAAAAAACACTAGATGCCTCGTTTCAGAGTGTGGACCTTTTCCCTTCACAGTAAAATAGGAACAAAGTGACTAATAGAAATGCAGTTGACATTGATTAGAGGGCAGTCAGTAATGGTGCTGTTTCTCAGTGTGGGAAGTATCAGTTTAGAAGTTAACTGTAATTACATGGGCCAGTGTGACACTGCAGCTGGTTTAAGGCCCAGGCTTGTAACGTTGTTTGTAATCGACAGGCCTGCGTTTCTGCCGGACCCCAACGATGGGAGCCTGTACTCCCTGGGAGGCAAAAACAACGAAGGACTTCTGGTAAGAGAGAACCAGACGTGTGGAACAGTACAGGGCCTTTCCGTTCCTCATGTGTACAGACAGGGGATGTGTGTTCAAAAAGCTCCTAGTTATATTGTACAAAGTAAAATGCTTTGGAAATCACAGCCGTCTTTCTGTTGCAGAAACTGCCCTTCACAATTCCTGAGCTGGTACAGGCATCGCCTTGCAGAAGTTCTGACGGGATTCTTTACATGGGTAAGGCTAATGCTGACCACGAGATATGGCCAAAACGTTTGATGCAATTTTCAAAGCCTTTCCTCCATTCTTCAATGAACTCCTCTATTTTGTTTTTTTTTATGTTAATGTTACAAAATTAAAAACAAAACCCCTTGAGAGTCACGAAGAGGACTTGAAATAAGAAGTAACTTTGTTGTTTGGTTCCAGTTTTCTAAAATTAACAGGTGCTTTTTTGTGTGTGGTTTTTTTTTGTAAATAGGTGTTAAAGACTGGAGTAACCAAGAGCCTTCACACAAAGCATGGGACACTCCCTGTGGTTTAAAAAGCCTGCTTGCCAAACACTGCTAATCTTAATTAAGAAGCCATGGCAAACCGACAGCATCTTAAATTACAGAGTAGTTGTGTTCAGAGCCCCTGGGCATTCATGAAAACATGGGAGAGGGGTTCCTGGTACCTGCCTGACTCATTAACACGTCAGGATTAGTGGCAGACTTGTACAGGCAGTGTAAGGAGTACAGGTACAGAGTACAGGTAAGGCGCTGGGACAGAATGTAAAAAGGCTTAACAACGGCGAGATTTTTTAAGAGGATTGGCTGCAAGCTCTGCTAAAACTCTGTTCATCCAGAAGGTTAGATGTTTCTCTTGTTTGCCCCCCTGGTGCTGTATTTTCATCGAAGACTAACATTTTGCATTGGGATTGAGTTTCACTTGGTTTCAGATTCTTCTCTTTGTATAGCTGCCTGAAGGACTGTGCTCGTATGGACTGTACACATCTCCTTGTGTGATCTACAGTGCTGTTAGAAACTACACAGAGAAACATGCCCACTGAGCCTTGGGGTTCCTGAGCTGTGTGGGGAATCTCCGCAGTGAAGGAGAAGAAATAATAATAATAATAATAATAATAATAATAATAATAATAATAATAATTGTATTGTTTGCGGTAATCCTTTTGCTGGATTGATTGTGGTTTTTTTTCTTGTGTGTTTCTTCAGGTAAGAAGCAGGACCTCTGGTTCGTGGTGGACCTGGTTACTGGAGAGAAGCAGCAGACCCTGACTTCTTCGTTCGCAGGAACGCTCTGCCCCTCCTCCTCCCTGCTCTACCTGGGGCGCACAGGTAACTCCTCCTCCCTGCTCTACCTGGGGCGCACAGGTAACTCCTCCTCCCTGCTCTACCTGGGGCGCACAGGTAACTCCTCCTCCTTGCTCTACCTGGGACGCACAGGTAACTCCTCCTCCCTGCTCTACCTGGGGCGCACAGGTAACTCCTCCTCCCTGCTCTACCTGGGACGCACAGGTAACTCCTCCTCCCTGCTTTACCTGGGGCGCACAGGTAACTCCTCCTCCCTGCTCTACCTGGGACGCACAGGTAACTCCTCCTCCCTGCTCTACCTGGGGCGCACAGGTAACTCCTCCACCCCTAGCTGTTCCCAGAAACCTCTTCATAGCACGCAGGTAGATAACTGGCCATGGCCTGAAGGTAGGGACTATGATGCTGTCTAACAGCACAAGATAAAGCTGGCTAACGTGCAAACAAGGCGTTTGAAAATCTGTGTTGGCTTTAAGGGCTATGCACACCGGACGCGAACAACGCAAGCGAAATCGAGGCGAATAAATTATGCACACCGGGAGCGAAGTGAACGACACGAATACAGCACGAGTACATAAAAAAGACGACGACTGTAGCTAGTCATGAAAAGTAAATACTGTCTCCTTTTGCTGCTTTTGTGGAGATGAAATAAAATATATAAAACAAAGAAACAGAGTATGGGTACACCACATACTAAAAAAAAGGAAATTTAACAGTGACTGTTTATATGTGATCTGGTTTAACAGGTAAATTATTCAAAAAGAATACATCTACACATTTATTTGGAAATACTGAAGAAATTAGTTTAATATAATATACTTTTGTTGATTTTCAATTAATAAAATCTTCTCAGTTATTGTGTGAATGTGATTATTATTGGTCAATATTATTAAAACAAAGATGCGTAATTTTACAGAAATATAAAACCAGTGTGTGGCACTTCCCATCACTTTGACTAAAATTACGGTGCAACAGAGAGACATACCGTCAACTTTTAAATGTTCTGCTTTTTCTTGCCATATGGCATCCTTCTTTTTATTGTCTTTATAACCACTGACACTGGCATCATAAACAACATTATATTTTTTTACTTTAATAATTACATTCTCATGTTTTTTATTTCTGTGGTAGTCTCTGCGTGAGCGAGACAGACAGTGACAGTCTGACAGCCACTACCTTTGACCTTATTTCTGATTGGTCCATTGCGATTTTATTTCCAAATACGGCTGCGGTGTGCATTGTGCTTCATTTAAATCAAGAGGTTTAATTATTTTTATTCGCCGCCGCTTCATTTGCGTCCGGTGTGCATCGCCCTTTACAGCTAGTTTTTAAATGCAATTTTTGAGTCTTCCTCCCAGTGTGGATGTCTTGGTTATGTGTCTGGTTTGTACAGAGTTAGGGCCTCATCCAATACTCTTGATCATCTGCTTGCTCTTTCGTAGGTTTCCTGTAGTTTTAGTTTGGTGTGTTCTTGCTTGCTTGTTTGTGTTTGTATAGACTTTTATATTCTTCTTTGCAGAATACACCATCACCATGTATGACACGAAGAACAAAGAGGTGAGGTGGAATGCCACGTACTTCGATTACGCTTCCACGCTGCCTGACGAAGACACGGAGTACAGTAAGAATGTGTATTTCCGGGGTTACAACACATGGCATTCATAGAAATGTTAGTTTCTCCCTTTTTAATCTAATTTGTACCTCCCCCTTTTTTCTCTTTTAAGAAATGTCTCACTTCGTGTCCAACGGAGACGGTCTGGTGGTCACCGTGGACCCTGAGTCGGGGGATGTCCTGTGGATTCAGAAGTATAACTCCCCCGTGGTGGCGATGTATATCTGGCAGCGGGAGGGGCTGCGCAAGGTGGCGCACACCAACGTGGGGGTGGAGACCCTGCGCTACCTCACCTTCATGTCCGGGGAAGTGGGGCGCATCACCAAGTGGAAGTACCCCTTCCCCAAAGAGACCAAGGCCAAGAACAAGCTCATGTAAGCCAATCCCTGTGGGTCCCTGTGGCTACGGTGTGCAGCTCGCTGAGGCCACGGCGATGTGTCCCTGCCACTACTCTAGAGAGAGAAAGAAACCTGTCTGCCCCAGAATCTTCTTTTTCTGCTTAAAGAAATGAGTTAGGAAGGAAGAGATCCTTTGAAAATATTAACCACAGTTTGAATCGTTAGAACCGTTAGAAAGCAGGTGATGAAACTTCTGCCCCAATGTAATTGAGAAACAGAAGTGTGCTATGTGCGTGTGTGTCACTGTGCATGTGTATGGCACTGTGTGCGTGAGTGCGTGTGTGTGTGTGGCACTGCGTGTGTGCATGCGTGTGGCACTGTGTGCGTGCGTGTGTGTGTGCGTGCGTGTGTGTGAGGGCCTCTGTGATTCTCTTAGCAGTTTCCTGTGTGAACCTGCCCTCAGCTCCTTATCACATCTCTTCATTTCTAGGGCGACGCTTTATGTGGGCAAGTACTCCAGCAGCCTGTACGCCTCCCCCTCCCTGGTGCACGACGGGGTCACTGTCGTGGTGAGTATGGGCACTCGAGGGCCCTGTTTAAGAAAGAGGCATTGAAAACAAGATGAATAGACCAGCCCTGTAACATGCAGGGAGCCGAGCTGTAATTACACCTGCTTTCCTGTTTCTAAAGCAGTATGTACAAAGCGAGGCAGGGAGAGGGGAGGGAGAGAGAAGGGTTTGCAAATTGCACCGCAAAGATGGATGTTTCTTTCTTCAGGTTTAGTTTATGTGAATCCCTTTGCGTCCGTCAGGGCCAGCACAGGTGAAGTACATTTCAACAGAGAGACCTGAATAGTCCACAATAAAATGTAACACCAGTAGAACAGTACATAATTGCAAACAGTTATGACCATTATTATACCTAAATATTAATTTCTTGTTAGGCAAGCTGGGCTTTGCATGCTGTGGCTTCAGTGCACAATCTGTTTTTTATTATTTTTAATTATAATTTGTTCCTGTTTACTCATAGCCTCGAGGCAGCGCCTTTCCCTTGCTAGAGGGTCCGAAAACTGCGGGCGTGACCATCGGAGATCAAGAGGAGTGCTTCATTACCCCCAGCACTGACGTCAAATTCAACACAGCGGGCCTCAAGGAGACAGATCGTATCAACTACATGAGGAACCACTGGCTGCTGATAGGTAAGCATGGCTTCAGTCAACCAGCTCTGCCCTCTAGTGGCTCAGTGGAACACATGGCTCGGTTTATTTGTGGTACAGTTACTGATATATATTGTTGCTCTGTTTCATAAGCTTTTTTCTACAAAGTAGTATTTTTTCCCCCCCCCCCCCAAGACTGTAAATACAATTCATAAAACCTTTTGATCCCACAAAGTTTGTACAACTTACTAAAGCAATGGTATGGGTAATTATAATTTGGGATCTGTTGTCGGTTTTGAATCACAATGTGTTTATGAAAACTACTTATTTTATTTTGGCTTCCGGCTGGTAGATTTTCAATAGGAGATGATTCTTGAAGTTTTGACTCCACAGGTCATCACGAAACCCCTCCCGCGGCGCACACCAAGATCCTGGAAAAGTTTCCCGAGAACATCCCGCGTCATCCGGAGAACGTCATTCCCACAGGGACTGAAAAGAACAAAGAGGAGGCGAGTGGAGGGAGGACTGGAGGGGTGTTCATGTTTTAACTACAATAAAAACTTTCATTGTAGTGCACTGAAGTTAAGCAGCAGCAGTTCATTGGAACGATGCAGAATAATTTGCAGAGGTGAAGTGGTTTTTATTACTTCAAGACAGATATTGAGGAAACTGTGGCATCAGAGTGCACTAAAATCAGAAGCGAGAGTAATGTACATTGTATAAAACAAAGTCCACTGTATAAAACAGAGAAACAAGAGCCTTGTTTCAGAGTGTGGACCTTTTCCCTTCACAGTAAAATAGGAACAAAGTGACTAATACAAATGCAGTTCACATTGTGTTTAACAGATTATAGGGCAGTCAGCAACAGGGCTGTTTCTCAGTGTGGGAAGTATCAGTTTGGAAGTGGTGCGTCCGACCGGCCATCTGTTTGAAGAGGAGCTGAAACTAACCGCCTGTAGCAGCTGCTCTGGTTGTAAACCTGACACACAGTTCACTGTAATTGTGGCCCTTGAGCCACAAGCCAGTGTGGAGGCTCTCTGTTAAAGGAGTTTCTTTGTCCGGGCAGGTGATCGACATGGACGGAGAGGAGGAGGAGCAGGAGGTTCAGGTTCCCATCGTTGACCTCATCAAGGAGAAGATCCCCAAGCAGCAGCAGCAGAAGCTGGAAGCCCCCGTGGACTCGATCCTGAAGGACATGGCCACCGTCATATTCAGCACCTTCCTCCTGGCAGGATGGGTGGCCTTCGTCATCACATACCCAAAGGTACGGCACTGCATTCGTCAAGGACACCTTTCAATATATATATAGCTGCTTTTTTTTTTCTTGTAGTTTGATCTTGCTAAATATGTTTGGGTACAGAGAACTGATAATCTGGTAAATTGGTTTTTAATCCCTGTGCTGTTAATTTGATCTTTCTAATTGTGTTCAGGTACAGAGTACAGATAACCCGCTATCTTATCAATGGTTCTAATCCCCGTGCTCTTGTGGTTGTGTCGCTCTCAGAACGTGCAGAAGCAGCAGCAGCTGCAGCACCAGCAGTTCCAGAAGCAGATGGAGGAGAAGATCGAGCTGCTGCAGAGACAGCAGCTTGTGTTCCAGCCGCCGCTTGAGCTGGGCCAGGATCCCGACTTCCTGGACGTGGCCCCGCGCGCCCGCACTGAGAGCTCCGCAAACAGCAGCCCCCGCGCCTCCAACCACTCGCTGCACTCCAACCTGTCCCTGTCTGAGATGGGCAGCTCTGCCACGGAGCACGACGAAGGAGGTCAGCGCATCACAATGCAACCCACACCCACACGCCCACACCCACACCCGCCCGCCCGCCCAACCACACACACACACACACACACGGTCGTAATATAAACTGAACCCCATTTTGCATTAAACATGGCATGCCTTGTCAGTCACTGGGATGTAAGTGCATTTACTTGTCTTGTTTTTAGATGACGATTCTAATGAAGTGAGGGTTGGAAACATTGCATTTAATCCAAAACAAGTGTTGGGCCACGGGGCTGAAGGCACCATCGTATACAAGTAAGTGTGGAGCAGAGCGCTACATGGAGGGCAGCTGGGGCAATAATTTAACAGTTTGGAAAAAGTGAAAGACGTTGTAAAAGTTGACTTATTTTAACTGTTGGCTGTCTTGATTTGTGATGTGCTACGGGCAATACAGGGTTAACAGTAAGTAGTAATCTTGCAATGTTGACATGGAAATAAGACTACTGCAGAGCAATTTCACATATTCCAGCTTTTACTATGAACTTGATTAGCCCCAGTGTACAGGTGATCAGCTCAGGTGTGTCTTATAAAACAATGGGAGTCTCATTTCCATCCCTGACGCTGTTGCTGTTCTCCCCTTGTGTCCCCCAGGGGCAGGTTTGATAACCGGGGTGTCGCGGTGAAAAGGATCCTACCCGAGTGCTTCAGCTTCGCGGATCGGGAGGTGCAGCTGCTCCGTGAGTCTGACGAGCACCCCAATGTTATCCGCTACTTCTGCACCGAGAAGGACCGGCAGTTCCAGTACATCGCCATCGAGCTGTGCACAGCGACTCTGCAGGAGGTACACCATATCCAGTTGCTTTGGGAACACTTAGTGTTGGGGTCTAGTCTGGTTGACCACATGGCTCCAGGTGCACCAGGATAGGTCAGGTTTTTGTAACTCTCATCCCAATGCATTCAGGTGTCTTTCATCTGCTTCTTTTCTTTATAAGGTGCAGGACTACAAGTACCAGAACACATTACTGTCCCAAATTGTCCATAGGCCTAGTAGGAATTATGTTTACATTGCCAAATATATTTTCCAAGGATAATATAATCTGCTTAATAAATGTATTTTGATGCTCAATATGAAGCCTCTACGTATATTCATGTTGATTTATTTTATTTTTTGAACACATGATACCTAAACCAGATGCGCTAACCCTGTTACTTTTTTTATATTCGCAGTACGTGGAGCAAAAAGATTTTGACCGTCGTGGTCTGGATCCGGTTTCTCTGCTGCAGCAAACGATGTCCGGTCTGGCTTACCTGCATTCTCTTAATATTGGTACGTTAATTCTCCTGCACTATCTAGTACAGTAGTTTTACATTCGGATATTTTTTTTTTTTAAAGGCTGTCTTTCAAAGCTCGACCCTGACGTTCTCTTGTGTTTTTTTGTTTTCCGTGCAGTTCACAGGGACCTGAAGCCCCACAACATCCTGATCTCCATGCCGAGCGCGCACGGCCGGGTCAAAGCCATGATCTCGGACTTCGGGCTCTGCAAGAAGCTGGCAGTCGGCAGGCACAGTTTCAGCCGCCGGTCGGGGGTCCCTGGCACAGAGGGCTGGATCGCTCCGGAGGTGCTGAATGAGGACTGCAAGGAGAACCCTGTAAGCAGCATGTCTGTGTGGGGCGTGAGGCGTGAAGCATGCTGACTCGGTGCAGCTTTATACATGCCTTTGTTGCATGGGTTTACTTGTATTGTAATGATAACAGACCCTAGATTTGCTGGACAAACTAGTTTAATTGCATGATGGTCTAGCACTATTTAAAATATATTATGTAAATGCTTGGTCACTGCCGTGTTGCAGTGTTTATTTAACTCTGCACACACTGTAATAACGCTTGCTTGTTAGCTTCTTGTTTCTTCTCTCCCTCTCAGACCTATGCTGTTGATATCTTCTCCGCGGGCTGCCTGTTCTACTATGTAGTGTCCGAAGGCAGCCACCCATTTGGCAAGTCCCTGCAGCGGCAAGCCAATATTTTGTTGGGCACTTACATGCTTGACCAGCTCCAGCCTGACAATCATGGTGAGTGTGCTTCTTTACTGCAGCACCAGATCACTGCATTACACGGCAAATATCAACCATCCACACTTGGAGCCTGTGTTACAGATATAGTGGAGGAGCTTATCTTAGGTACATAATGAAATATACACTGTGGACCAAAAAACACTGCAGGTGTGCAGTGACTGTAAAGACCGTGACTCTTTGTGGCCTGATATTTTAGATTTATATATATATTAGCTGATCTGTTAGCAATATCGTTGGAACATTTGTCGGGTGTGTTTTTGTTGTTTTGTATCAGGTGTATGTATGAGATGCTTTTCTGCAGAATGTGGTCCTGATGCACCCGTTTGTTATCTCTTTCAGAGGGCATTGTTGCCAGTGAACTAATTCAGCAAATGATAAGCATGGACCCTCAAAAGCGCCCGTCAGCGGAGTGTGTTTTAAAACACCCCTTCTTCTGGGGCTTAGAAAAACAACTGCAGTTCTTCCAGGTTTGGTGTCTATCTGTTTGTCTTCTCGCCTTTAACTTTTTACTCCTGAAAGACATTCGCAATGATATTCTGCAGTGTGAAAGCTGCTGCATTATCACTGGTTTCGTTTTTTATATATAGTTTTATTTATCTTGCTGATTTCAACATTAAAAAAAAAAACCTATGTAATAAATATACAACTGAGATTTAGGCTTCTTGGCAATACTGTTTCATTTTAAATAAGCAACAAACCACAGTTTCAAGACGGTGAAACCAAAAGCAGCAGGTTATATCTGTATTTCTATTGCATACCGGAAAGGAACTAGTCAAATTCACTGACGAAAGTTTCTCCTAGACGTCGTGATCAGCAAACGTTTTGTTTTTTGCAGGATGTTAGCGACCGGATAGAAAAGGAACCTCTGGATGGGCCCATAGTGAAACAATTAGAGCGAGGGGGTAGAAGCGTGGTGAAGTTTGACTGGAGAGAGCACATCACTGTACCTTTACAAACAGGTGAGACAGCATTCCTCTACTACAAAAGAAAGGCAGGTGGAGAAGAACATGAGAGGGGCGAGGAGGCAAGAGTTTTGTTGAATATGTTGGCCTAAATTTATAGAGCAGTTGCCATAATGTGTGGTGTGGTGTGGTGTGTGTGTGGGGGTTAGGCTGTTTAAACTCCAATGTTGGGGACTGCTCAGATATTCCTGTAATTGCGTGTAGCAGCCATTTGGGGGCAGTAGAATGTGTTGAGACTCCACTAAACATCTTGGGTCTGTGCAGAAGCTCTGGAATCTGCATTCTGAGTTACTTATTTATTGTTTTGTAAAATCTTTTGTTTGTTTGTTTTTTTTTTTTTCCTTTCTCTTTTCTAACAACTCTTTGTAGTTTGGGCCCTGTCTGGTTTCCTTTAAGTTGACTCTGTTCTTTAAAATACAATATTATCCACTCTTGTGAATTTCCAAAGAAGTTTGTGTAAATGTGTTTTCCTGCTCAATTCAACAAAAAGAACCGGCTTCAGGTCCCTGTGAACTGAATGGGGAAACAAAACACAAAAGAACGCCAGGGTCGAGCTTCAAAACACCGCATTTGCCTTTTAAGATGCTATTTATCAATTTATGGAATCTCTTCAGCAGTTTGTTGCATTATTTCACGTGTTTAAAAATGAACATTTACAGTTGTTTTTTATTCATTTTTCTATTTTATTTTTTTTAAACAGATCTCCGAAAATTCCGATCCTATAAAGGAGGTTCAGTAAGAGATCTTCTTCGTGCAATGAGAAACAAGGTAAATGTCTTGCTAATTTATTTAGTCTAGGCAAATAATGTGTTTTTATTTAGTCTAGGCAAATAAGTGTTTTTATTTTATGAAATCAGGAGATTAAAGGATTGCGTTCTCTGTCCTGTAATATGTTTGAGGTTTATTAACAAGCTTAAGTATTGATAGGTCATATTGCTGTGCTCCAAAACCCAAAACCCAAGAAAATATCATACCGACATTATGGCTAATAACTGGAATCGAAGTATTAACGTGCCCGGCCAATGGCAGAGCTAAATTCCAACATGCGTGAGCTACAGGAGGCAGGTCTGATCGCTGAGACTCATTATATACTCTGTTTACACAGCAGGCCACTTCTATGACTTTAATGGTCTGATTGGATTACGAAATATTTGAAAGGGGCATTTCCCTTCCACTGTGTCTGTGTGCTCGCTCTAAAGCAAACCCAGCCCACAGTGTTCAGTCCTGCTGCGTGCACCTTGCTGTCTCTCCCTGAATAATCCTGACCTGTCCCCACACTGTATTGTGTCTCTGTCTCTCCCTGAATAATCCTGACCTGTCCCCACACTGTATTGTGTGTCTGTCTCTCCCTGAATAATCCTGGCCTGTCCCCACACTGTATTGTGTCTCTGTCTCTCCCTGAATAATCCTGACCTGTCCCCACACTGTATTGTGTGACCTGTCCCCACACTGTATTGTGTCTCTGTCTCTCCCTGAATAATCCTGACCTGTCCCCACACTGTATTGTGTGTCTCTGTCTCTCCCTGAATAATCCTGGCCTGTCCCCACACTGTATTGTGTGTCTCTCTCTCTCCCTGAATAATCCTGACCTGTCCCCACACTGTATTGTGTGTCTGTCTCTCTCTAATTAATCCTGACCTGTCCCCACACTGTATTGTGTGTCTGTCTCTCCCTGAATAATCCTGGCCTGTCCTCACACTGTATTGTGTGTCTCTCTCTCTCCCTGAATAATCCTGACCTGTCCCCACACTGTATTGTGTGTCTCTCTCTCTCCCTGAATAATCCTGACCTGTCCCCACACTGTATTGTGTCTCTGTCTCTCCCTGAATAATCCTGGCCTGTTCCCACACTGTATTGTGTCTCTGTCTCTCCCTGAATAATCCTGGCCTGTCCCCACACTGTATTGTGTCTTTGTCTCTCCCTGAATAATCCTGGCCTGTTCCCACACTGTATTGTGTCTCTGTCTCTCCCTGAATAATCCTGACCTGTCCCGTCTGTGTTTCCCTTGGATAGAAGCACCACTACAGGGAGCTGCCTGCGGAAGTGCAGGAGACGCTGGGGTCCATCCCGGATCACTTTGTGTGCTACTTCACGTCCCGCTTCCCCCACCTCCTGCTTCACACGCACCTCGCCATGCAGATCTGCAGCGGGGAGAGGCTGTTCCAGCCTTACTACTACACAGGGGAGTCGGAGCAGAGACACAGACACTCGCCCCTGCCCGAGACCAGCGACTCTCCGTGAGCGGCATCGTCTCGCTCCACAAAAGACATTCCAGGGCCGAGGCTGAGCACGATGGTGGATTGAGCTCGTGGCGAAGTGCCTTCGTTCCCTCGCAACGTATCTGAAGAAGTATACGGACACGCACAGCCTGCTTTCTGCACTGCGCTTGTGTTTAAACTGACGGGGAGTGACAAGGACAGTCCTACTGCTATTGCGGCATTGACAACCTTTCAGGCCTGTTTTAAACTTTTTGTTTCTTTTTTTTCTTATTATAAAGCGGTTTGTGGTGCATCATGTACAAGCTGCTGCAATGTTGGACAGCTAGATGGTGTGATGGCAAAATCAAGTGTCGTTTTATCAGCTCTACTGTGAAACGGGTCCCACGGCAAGGCCATACTAACTCGGCTATTTAAAGAATATATATATATAATATATATATATATATTTTTTTTTAAGACTTTTTTTTTAGGCATTAAGGTGCAACACTTTTTTAACGTTTGGCCATCAAAGAATGGTTTATTTTTTTACTTTGTTCATGTAGCTTAAAGATGAGGGTCCCCCACCCACTGAAGGGAATTCACCTAGCTGTCACTGAAATGGCTGTTCATGAGTTTTAGTATTGAAAGGGTTAATTTTCCTATTTTTTTTAATTTTTTTTTTGTCTGTGGAAAGTCCCTTGCATGGCACTGGCCTCTTATCTTTCATGGTTTCAAAACAGCTATTGTTTCTCTGTGTCACGTGACCAGTTACACCCTTGGTTTATGTGCTGTACAGTAAATACCAACCAGGGCTGTGTGGATCACAGGTGTGTGTGCTCGTGAAATCAATAACTTTTCTCTAGCAACGGGTGTGTCTGTCACATTCAATAGGAACACACTGTCAATACCCTCAAAATAATAAACACTGAGAACTGCTTCAAAGGTTTGCAACCTTTCCAAGTGGAATTTCTCTTAATTTTCGCATTCTTGGCTAGAAGCTGGGCTTTTAGGTAACACTTTCCTCATCAGTGGCATTCGCAGATCACAGCGAGGGGTTGCCCTGTTTCCTGCCTCGTGCTGGTCGGAGGCAGAGGGGAATGACTGCAGACTTTGACTCTATTTAATGATCTCTACAGCGGCACTCCTTCAGAGCGTCTCTCCAAACCCTCACGCCTGCTCCATTTACTCTACTTTTTATATTTTGTATTGCAGTGTTATTAATAAACTAACCCTTGGGGGACACACAAGCGTGGTTGAAGGATGGTGGTATCTAAAATTGAAGCCAATTTGAAAATAAACCAATGAAAGTGTGTTGGGGTGGGGTCCTTTTTTTTTTTTAGTTTGTTTCCTCTCTCTGTATATGCATACACCAAAGTGCCAGATTATCTTTTGAAACATTTAGCAATGTTTGGAATGTGTAACGCGGATTAACACTGGAATGTTTTCAAAACGTTGCATTAACTAGGAAGGTAGTCCTGTGTGTGTGTGTGTGTGTGTTTTTTATTTTGTTTTTTTTTGCTATTTACACATTTCTAAGAGGACTTTTTGTAAGTTTACTGTACATGCAGTATTTCTTGAAGTGTCATGGTCTATTTGGACTTGGTGCTGGGTTTCAGTATGGGGGAGGTGCTTATTATTGTAAGCCCTTTGTCGGATATCCAGTGCTGTAGAAACACGGTTCATTTAAATGGGGGTACTTGGCTTTTAGATACTGTTTATTTTTCATTTTGTTTAGGTTAAATCGGTAAATCAGAAAGCATTATTTTTTTAGGAACTTCCTAAAGAATATTCTCCTATAGCAAATCTCTTTTTTTTTCCTGAAAAGCTAATTTATTTATTTAAGCTGAAGTTTCAGAATGTTGTAATTTCTGCATTTTGTGGTGTTGCTAATATGCAAGCAGTTCTTCAAGGTAAAATGCCAAATAATCAAACTGTATGTTTTAAATTGAGTGCATCAGAATTCTTACCAAGATGTAATTCTTACCAACATGTGTGTGTGTGTGTGTGTGTGTATATATATATATATATATATATATATATATATATATATATATATATATATATATACACATATATATATAACTGTGTTTTCTATTTGCACTAATTGTTATGGAAAATCTGTCATTGTTGGAAATTGAAATAAATTCTGTGCAATTTGTACTTTTGTGGTAAATTGTTTTGTTTAAAATCTATTTTATTGATATTTCGTGAAAACACACCTGGTCCGTGCACCGACCAGTCCTGCTCACCTCATTTCAGAACATCTAAATACAAGCTGAAGGACTAAAGGCCACTATAGACCAAACATACAGGATTATGTTCAAATAAACCTCTATGTAAACTAGGGCCAAAGAAATAGCAACCAGGAGGCTGTGTGGTCCAGTGGTTAAAGAAAAGGGCTTATAACCAGGAGGTCCCCGGTTCAAATCCCACCTCAGCCACTGACTCACTGTGTGACCCTGAGCAAGTCACTTCACCTCCTTGTGCTCCATCTTTCGGGTGAGACGTAGTTGTAAGTGACTCTGCAGCTGATGCATAGTTCACACACCCTAGTCTCTGTAAGTCGCCTTGGATAAAGGCGTCTGCTAAATAAACTAATAATAATAATAAAGTTTAATACAGAGATGAAACTACTGGAGTGCAGGTTTTCATCGAAACGTCCTTCCGCTATTAGAGGCTGCTTTTAACTACATAATAATAATGTGTATTTTACATACAATGAGAACCAGAAAACCGTTTAAACACTACAGCCGCAGGGTAATGAATACCCGAAAGTTTCGTTTCTAGGGCGGGTCCCTCAATCTCAGATTCTTTTTTTTTTTTTTTTTAAACTAATGTATGATGTATTATTGAGATCTTATTTTTTACAAAAACAAATTAACAACTTTTTCTCCACTATAAATGCCAAAAAAAGAATCGTAAAGGGTATATATTTTTAAACATGTATACATTTATCTCCGTAAGACAATCTAAATACAAGCTGACCGACTAAAAGCTACTGTGGACCAAACATTTAAAAGATTTTGTTAAAATAAACTACTTGTAAGAACCTTTATATAAACTACGACCAAAAAAATAGCAAACTACTGGGGTGCATATGTTTCTATTTTTCTCTAAAAGTCCTTCCGCCCCAGAATGTTATGTATCAAGATTTATATAATTGGTTGGAATGGATTCAATTTAAATGCAAGCTGCTACGTGAAACCTCACCGCCTGTATAACAGCAGAGCAATGCTGCTCTCCACCCATAAGAGCTGCCAGGGTGACACAGTACTCCTCTCTCGCTGTTCTGTGCACCTCCACAACAGGTAATGAAATGTTTTGATCACCTTTCTTGAAAGTTAATACAAGTTGTATTATAATAACTGTAATCACTGGTAGTTCTAATTGATTATTGTTTTAGGGTCGTGTTTTTATTATTGTTTGTTTATTTTTCATTTTATTGTATTATTCTTATTCTGCCTTCTGAAAATATAAATAAAGTGTTTTCTATGTCTAATACTTTTCACCCGAAGAAATTAAACGATTTTAGTTTTTGGCAGTAAGGGATGTGGCGTCATAAATTACGACACCGATTTGGGGGGGGTAAATCACACATGCAGGAAGACTCGCATAAGTAATAACTAAAGAAAATCGTACATATATTTTATGTAATCAGTACAATTACTAATTACTAGTTCATTAGAAATCTGAACATAATTCATACGCTTAGACAACATTATCAACTGATTTTGTTTTTAGGTGGAATATGTAAATATACAGGTCAACCCAATCTTCAGTGTGAGTAGTATACTGCGCTTTGAAAATGGGTAAGTATTCACAGAACTCATGTCAATGTGCTGCTCTGTAGTACCCTGATAAAATCTACACCTGAATCAAAATAAAATTGCTTCTCTATTTTAGTGTTAGTATTTTACAATCTAAACTGCATTTTCTTTTTGGCCTTTTTTAATCCCTTATTATTATTATTATTATTATTTTAAAGTAAACTTTTTTGTTTTTATTGATAAACTATTTTTTTTTTGCAATTAAAACCACATTTTAAAAATAATCTTGTTTTAATTGCTGTTTTCAACATATTCTTTATTAGACAGTTGTTATTTTAATTTAATGGTCTAATAGTTTTGTGGGTGTGACACGCCTTGGGATCCTTATACAAATCTATTTTATTGTGATTTTCTTTGCTTTGTACAGCGTTTTGTATGAAAGGCACAATATAAATACTCTGATAATATGAAAAATCTTACAATTAGGGTTAGATGATGCTTGTAAGTAGATTATGGTGTATAGTCAGAAGGAAAATTACAAATTCTTACAATAAACGATTCATGAGCAACATAAGTGTATTTAAAGTACGACCAGTACTTTAAATATAAATTGCTTGACGAAATTAACAGCAGTGTGTTACATTATGCTACATCTTTTTTAATTCAGAGATCAAAGATCTACCACTTGAAAAATGGACTGAAAACCATGTGAGCTCCTGGTTGGAATTAATAGGATTGAAAGATCAATACATACAGAAACTTCATGAGGATGAAGTTACAGGGCCAGTCCTCAAGGGGATAACAGAAGACTTTCTAAAAGCCAAGACTGGGATGAAACCTGGCCAAATCGATCTTCTTTTGAGTAAAAGAAATGAACTGTTAAAATCTCTACAACAGCACGAGACACAAAGCAATGAGCAGCATGTTCTCCAGAAGAAAGAAGCAAAGGAATCCCCTGCTGAAAATAAAAAACAAGAAGCAGAAAAGAAGAATCAGAAGGTGAGCGTGGTGAAGGAACCAGATCCTGCAAAGGAAGAGAGCAGTACAGAAAAAACAAAGACTGGCAGTGAGTCATCACATAAGAGAGACTGTAACCCTCGGCCATTTGATACAGAGGACATAGACTTTAAATATGTGAAGCACAGTCCTACAGCCATAATCAGGAATCATAGACAGAATCACACCGTCATGAGTATAAATCTTTTGCCACTGCTGCACTGTTAGATAGAACTAAATTGCAAGCAAAGTTTGCAAACGAGGTTCTCAGATTTGCCTGTGGCTGCATGAATGTTCGTACAAATGGCACAATACACTTTGGTGTAATGGACAGTGTGGTAAATACTAGGCATGTACATGGAGAAATAATTGGTGTACCTGTGAATGATAGAGACTTCTATGTTGATGCATTGGATTACATAGAGAGATGTTTCACGACCCCTTCTCAAAAGAAGAAGCTCGGCTCTGTATACGGATGCCGAAGTTCATAGAAGTCAATCACGGAGACGGCCAATTAAAACACTGGGTAATTGAGGTAGATATTGTACCTACAGTAAAGACAGTGAGAGGTAAAATATACTCAGTTCGCCTACCTAAATTTAATGAAAAGTCAAATAAGGTTGAACCTGACAAGAAAACAGTCTATCGCAGAGTAGGGGCCAAGACAGAACCAATCAGTGAAGATGATCAGATTGAGTTTATTGTTGGCATGCAAGAAAGGGACAGTAGAAGAGAAGCAGAATCCACAAGTCATCAACATCCATCACTGAATTCTGAAGATCTGGGAAGAAAGCTGTCTCTCCTTTTAAGTTGCGGCAAGAATCGTATAGATAATTCCCAGTTGTACATTCTTGTCACAAACAAATGGGAAACTGACAGTTTGAAGCATATCAACTTTTTACTGAACATCAATATCTTCTGTGTATTTGATTTTGACCCAGATTCGAAATCATCAGGCTTGTGTAGTCAGTATGAGGAGCATCATGCAGTAAGCCTGCACTTCTTGCAGGATTACACCAATGAAAGTGGGCTGACCACCAGTGAGTTTGTAAAGCACTTGCACTTGTTTGATCAAACCAGTTGGATATTCTGCAATGGGCGCAGTGATTACCTTGGTGATGACAGTTCCTGTGATGAAAAACATGGATCAAAACCAAGAAAAACACCTAAAAAGGCAATATCAATGATTTGCAATGAAATTCTTCCAACAGGGTCATTTGTTGTAATTTTTCTTTTGATGTCCCCTGTTGAACAGCCACTTGTTCATACTTTCCATGAATTATATGCTGAAATGAATGGCAATGACTATATAGTTTCCATTTCAGAATCAAAAGAAAACTTTACCAAGTGGGCCAGCCATGCACAGGATTCTTGCAGCCTTGAAACACTGAATTGCGCAAGCATAGTTGGAATGAAAATGAGCCATGTAGATGAAACAGTCCAAAGCATACAGCCCATTAAGACACGGACAACCAAACATTTAAGGGTCTTTAACAAGGGGTTGTGTTCACTCAAAAGTGTTGAGGAAGAAAGAATGTTGTCCCTGGAAATACTGAGTGTTGATCAATGTGATGATATAAAAAATGTTGATGAGGACTTCATCAAAAATACTGAAGGGTATTTTTATCAAGGAGGAAAAGTACGCTGGGAACATTTTTGGCTAGCAGACAACACACATTGTGGCGAATTCATTCTGCGTGATGCATACAGAGATGTAGCTAAAATTTTAGATGACATTTTAAAGTGGAATCCACCGAAAAAATCTGTGGAAAGAATCAACATATACCATCATCCAGGCAGTGGTGGAAGCACTGTTGCACGACAGCTCCTTTGGAACTTCAGAGGGATCTGAGATGCGCAGTTGTAAAACCACCTTACACTGTTACAACGGTCTGTCACCATGCCGTCCAGTTGAGAATATGAGGAAAAGGACAGAAGTAATTGTCTTCCAGTTCTCTTGTTGGTGGAAAACTGTGATGAAGAATACCTTGATGATCTGAGGCACGAATTAGGAAATGCCATTGCCTCTATGAAGATCAGCCCATCAACATTATGCTTTATTCTGTTGAGCTGCAAAAGATCTCATGATCCTGAAAAGATGTACCGGGGCCTACCATTACAAACAGTTGCTGTCACACACAAACTGACGGAGAAGGAAAAGAAATTGTTTGCTCAAAAACGCAGGATCCTTGAACAACAGTACGAACCACAGTTCATCTTGACTTTTGTTTTGATGAGTGAAGAATTTAAGGAACAGTACATTAAAGACTTTGTGGAACATTTGTTACAAGGTATTGATCATTCATCTCTTGTCACTCGCTTAATCAGGTATGTTGCCTTACTCAATTGCTACGTGCAGAACTCCTACATCCCAGTATCCCACTGTGAAGCTTTTTTGGGGTTAGGAATACAGAATGATAGAGTCCGACAGCATCACTTTGAGAATTCATTAAGTGAACAAGCAAGACTTGTATTTGTTCATTTGAGAGAGAATCCAACCTACATCTCTTCAATACGTATAATTCATCCCTTAGTTGCAAAGGAAATTCTGCACCAACTCTCAGGTAACCAGCAACAGAGTGCAATTGCAATGGATCTTCTTCAGGAAAAGTTGCTTTTCGAGCACAGGTTTGGACGAGATGACTTTATGAAGTTCATTAGGAATCTCTTCATGAGACGTTACAAAAGAAGCAAGGGAGACACCACTGACAGCTTCTTTTCCCCCCTTATTGAGCATGTATGTGATGTAGAAGAAAACCCAACCAAAGCTATAGATCTTTTAAAAGCTGCTTATATAAGCTTTGGTAAGGATCCATTCTTTGCACAACAACTTGCACGACTACATTACACACATGAACACTTTGAGGAAGCCAAACATTGGGCAGAAGTAGCAAAATCACACCTGCCAAATGATTCCTTCATTCTACACACAGAAGGCCAGGTTTATAAGAAATGGTTCTATGTTAAACATGATTTATTGGACAAAGAAGAAGCAACAGCTGAAAATACTGCGGAGATCATTGAAATTGCACTAAAGGCAACAGCGTGCTTCAGAGCTTCTCAAGCTGCAGCTAAATCAGAAAAAGATGTTATGAATAATTCTGGCTACTTTGGGCAAGTAGACGTTGGATGTCGGTTGTTGCAGCTCATTTCATCAGTGAATATATTTTTGAATGAAAATAGAGAGTCAGAACTGGTACAGTACCTGCTCACTGATCACATTCCAGAAGAAATCAAAAAGCCCTGGAACAAATTTCACAGCCAGTTGAAAGGCCTACAGAAGACCATTTATGAAGCTCTTGAATGGATTTCAGAAGATCTGAGTTACTTTCAAACTGATAAAAGTGAGGAAGAAGAAAAAGAAGAACAAAAACATAAAGAGCAGGAACACATCTACAATCCCAGGAAATGGCTGTTAAGAAAAACCTCAGTCTATGCACGCTTTTTAGTGATACCCAAGAACTGGAGTTAATGAATACAGAGGGTTTAACTACATTAATGAGACACATGCGTATCTACCAACTTGGTGGCGGCAACATTACTACCATCCTTTCTTTACTGACTGATCACAAAACTAAAAGATCAGGGGAAAAATTGGAACAAATAATTAGCATGTATCCTGAGGACCTTCAGAAGGAAAAGCTAGACCCTATATATCTGGTGAACTACATATTATGTCAGATTGCACTAGGATGTGCTTTACCTCGTTCTCCAAAGCTTGTTACTCTACAGAAGCTTCAAGAACTTAGTCGGCAGCTCTATAAAGAGAGAAACAACAGGTCTCCTACCAGTGCCTTCTTTCTGCATTCTTTGCTGTTTTGGCCTGATGAATCACAAGACATGGAACCCAGTCAACATAAAAATAAAATCCTGATGTCTGCAATCAGCACCTTGAAAGACCTGTATGAAATAAAAATAAAAATGTGCCCCAAGAAAAAAGCGAATCTTCACTCACTTTTTTAGGACAGAGAAAAGGTCTCGACAGGTTCATTCACAGAAGCAAGCTTGAAAAATTCCTCACTGGCACTCTAAATGAAAGGAGATTGAAGTGGCTCAGTGGTGAAGTTTGGGCAACACCAGAAATTACCCAGCTGTTGAAGCGTGTTCAAGGATGGACAGAAAATGGTGCAGTTTTTGTACAGGGCACCTGCAAAGGCAGCAAGATCAGAGTTATTCCACTGTATTCTGCCTCTATGCCCAATGCCAATGAAAATGTAATATTTTACTTGGGTTTTTCATTTGATGGTCCAGTTGCTTTTGATATTAAAGTTCTTCCCTAAAAAAAAATTACTTGCTTTCATCTTTGTGCAAAGTAAGTATTTGCTAAAGGCTTTTAAAAGGAAAGACTGCAACTGACCAAATAACAAAGTATGAACAACTTATGATCATCTTCAAACGTGCTAATTTGCTTCGGTTTACTGTTTAAGGAATGCCTTTTTTTCTTTTTTACCATTTCTTAGCTTTTATTAGATACTAAATAGAACTGAATTTCAATTAAAAATTTAGGATCTATAGTCCTTATTTTTGAGAAAGCATGTGGATACTGTATATTAATTTACCCCCAGGTTTTATCTTGTCATTTACCTTTTCTTTAATTGCAGTTTAAAAAAAATACAAATCCACAGCTACTAATGTTAGTGAACGTATTTTCATACAGCAGCTTTTTGAATAACGTTATTGCATTTGTAAGAAATATTTTACCAATATCTATAAAAATTACAGCAAATTCTAGAACAATGGAAAAGTTTCTTTACAGATTTAATCATTTAGTCATTTTTGTAAAATTGAATGCATTGTGTAAAAAAAATAATAAAAAAGCACCTGCATCAGAAATAGAAATGTAAGTTTGTTTGCCATTGATACTTAAATGTTGCCAAACTGCAATTCTTTTTGGTTGTGCAAATTCCAGCAAAGATTAAAAACTGCATGGGAAATGAGTTCAAACTACTGTATATGATCATGTTATATTACAGTATGTAATGTCTACATGGTATCAGCTAAACAGTGGTTTTAACAATACCAGCAAAAAAATAAATAAATTTAGTATGCAGATGAAGTTCATAAATAAAAATAAAAAAGCACACTTGTGTAGCCAACATGTTAATATTTATTTAGTTAACATCTTACAAGATTTGTTTAAAGGTTGTCTTCTGTAGTTTTGATCTCCAGCAGATTCATAAGACCTTGTAATCTTTAATGCCTACTACCTTAAACATGCTTGCTATAAGCCAGCTACACAAGAGTAAATAGCCATTGTCCAAAAAGTAAGGGATACCATACAGCAGAAACACAGGAAACTTTCACAAAAGTGTTTCACTGTAAATACATATCTGGGTTATTTTACTTAGTTTTCCACCCTTACCTTTTAATCTTCACTGCTTTATAGAGATTAAGTGAGCTTTTAAATAGGCCAAATTCATTTAAAAAGATAAATAAATAAAGGTTGTTCACAGTTAATAAAATCCCACGCATGAAATGTCTGCTAAAATCACTTGCAAGTCACTCCACATTCTATATACAGTAAACATCCCGATATGTACAATTGGATACTGTATATTCCCCCATAAAATGTATTTGAATACAAATCTGCAATAATAAATTTAATTCAAAAGGCATTGTGACTTAAGAATATTCCTTCTTAGGCTTCACTTCTCTTCCAAAAGATTCTTAACCATTTTATTCAGTGTATCGCTGCAGGTGTAACTGACACTGGATATGTAACAAAGCTCCTCCCTTTGTAGTAACACACAAAGTCTGCTGCCTCCAGTTTACTGCACAGGCATCTAATCACACATTTAGCTCAACACCTTTTACTTTACACACCCAAATTCAAAACCATACCTCATGTCTGGGTAAAGTTTTGTTATTTAAAATAACAGAATATCCAAGACTCTTAACATTTTGATGTAGATGGGCAACAAGCGGGTATGGCATGAACATTTGAGGAATTACCCAAAGCCAATCTGTGCTCCGCATGTAAACTTCAGTTGATGGCACAGTGGTATTTCAAATGCAAGCTATTCCTTTGTCAAGTGTTAATCTATCCTGGTCCTTCAGCTTGGAGATGTTACTTACCCAAATAACTTGCTTGTGTGAGGATTCTGAAACATAGCAATCTCACAGCTCTGCCAAAAAGTTATGTTCCTGAATCAGACATACTGGATGTTAAGCAATTAGGAACCCCTCACAACAACACACCACACACTTAACAATAGTGTTTAAATAAATATATCCTATTTGGACAACAAAAAAAGTCATGAGACTCAAGGCAAGAGACATCCATGAAAAAGGACAATAGCCAATGTATATTTTCTATGTAATACCAATGTTTGACAGTAGCAAACAATTTTGTATTGCTGTTTGCAAATACAGAAATGAAAACAGATTAATAAATCTTGATACAGCAATTGCATGTTTATTTGAACAGGAAAGAAAACTACATACTTTATCTTAACTATTTCTGCGCAAAACACCATTTCAACAAAATATATTCTTCTTAGAAATAGCAGGTACTTACAGATTAAACTAACCTGTACTGCCAGTGTTCTGGGCTTTTCCTTCAATACCAGTAAATAGTAAAGTGCTGAAACGTTGCTGCTACAGTTAACAGAAACACAAGTTACATTAAATGGCTAAAGAACCAAACCTGGAATTCTCTTGACCTATTACCAATGCCACTGTAGAATAACAAAGTCTGGCAATAGTACTGCAATAATACCCAACACAAGAGGACATTACCAACTTGTAATGCACTCTAGTTCATAATTCCAGAAATGGAGGGTGTTATTGCTATCAGAAGTCAAGGCCTATTATATTTTTGTAAAACTAAAAGGTTTGCTTTTTGCTGTCAGTGTGGGGTGGGGTAGGTCCTCCCCTTTTTAGATAGTTCATCTTTAAAAAATTTAATTTCAGGCCACCGACATAACTGGCATTAAAATTTAGACACGCCAAGGGTTTCCAGTAAGATTAGTGAAAATGTCAATATTGTTTTCTATGTACATCAGCAAATTTCACAGCTTCAATAAAACTGTTTAATGCAATAGTTAGTTCAGGGGAACAGACAGTATGTACACTGCGCAGTTTGACAAGCTCCGAATCTACTTGCACACCGATAGCTTAAGCAAAAACTTTAAGCAGGGTCAAGCTACCTTAATTTTTCACCCACAGAGAAGAAATATTCCAGAGTAATATAAAAGCTTGAACAAAATGTGTGGTACAATAAAGCAGGTCGTTCCAATATTCCTGCCAGTAATGCCATCTGTTCTGACTGTTCAAAAAGAGCTGCTTTGCCTATGAAAACATAGCCCTAATTTGTATATGGTTATGTAAAGCCAGGTCCACACCCGAGCGATCAGTTGCGCAACCCAATTGCTCCCTAAATCACGCAGCTCAGTTGCGAGCAATTGCTACGTCCACATCTGAGCAATTACTCGTGCAACACGGTTCCCATGTCTACAAGTTTCATTTGTTTATGACATGTGATGCAACAGGTTTTTAAATTTTTATTCCATCTACAAAAGGTGAAGTAGTTTTTTTTTTGGTTTTGACAACTGAGTTGACACGTTTTTTTGGTCAGGTCGTAATGTGTCCAGTAATTAACGAGGAAGAGTTGTTATTTTAAATGCCATATTCCCTAAAGAAAAAACAAAGCCACATAAAAAACAGTTTAAATTTTACCGCCAACATTTTTTAAATTAGTGCTTCTTTATGTCAGGATATGCAAGCTGTGCAGTCAGCATAATAAGAACCAATCAGAGTTCGCGAATTGCCACATGATTGACTAAGTCGACAGAAGCAGCTCAGGTGGTTGCTTGGAAAGTACAGCCCAGCTCTACTTCAAGAAACTGGTTGCGCAACTGCTGGCAACTGGTTGAAGGGCCTTACACATATAAGAGACTCATTTACACAAGTTGCGCAACTGATCGCTCGGGTGTGGACCCAGCTTTAAACAAAAATCGTTGCTTAAGAGGAAGGAGGAAAAAGCTTATACTGAGCTATAAGAACATATGCAGATAAACCCATTTGTGTTTCAATTAAGTTATAATTATGTGAGCTCTACATTACGATATTGGGAAAACTTCACAACACATGATTCCAAGTTTAAAATAAAGGTATAATTCTTTTATATCTGCAGTATACAGTGTTGTGCCAAAGCTGTGATTAAACAAATTCACACACTTTAGTCAAACTTAAAAGGTTACAAAATTAAGTTACATTTATTCAAAACATTTGTGAAATATATACTGCTTAACTAATTGTGATAAAAGTGCCATTCATGTTTAAGTTGCAATCTAGCAACACTTTAGCTGCAATGCAGAACTGCTGCAGTGCTTGACAGATAGACAATTAAAGTGGAATAACAGAATTACACTTTTCATTTCAGTCAACACTAATGTAGAGCCCATCATACTCTATGGAATAAAAAAAACGAATTTGTACAATAACAAGGGCCTTCACCAAACTTGCTACAAGTTTGGGGACATGGAAATCCAACAGCCAGAAAGCTGTGAAAGCCCTTGAATAAATAATGATAAAAATCTGACTTGCCTCAGACTGTACAGGGCAACACTGAGACTGCCTCAGCCTGTCCCATGGCATTGCTACAGGGAGAAGAGAAATCCTAATTTAGCAACCAAGACAGCCAAATTAAACTATTATAGGAAACATGCAATTAAACAATTTTCCACCAGGCAAGCGGTCTGTTAGACTAACCATTTTACTTATCTTCAGCAAGAACTGCCAGGAGAGAGGAAAAAAAAGAATGTCCCTTTGATTTAACATATGCAAACTGTATTAGACTTCAATAAAAACTGGCACATTAGGATTACAATTCACACAATTGGAACGTGAAAAAGCCATGGATGCCTTAGGCCAAAACATCCTCCGACAACGCAGAAAAAAGATACTAACATTATGTTACCATATTAAGCTTACACATCTACTTCAAAAGCACTAGGCTTTTAAGGGTTAAATATCAGTAAGGGAAATTCCAAGATAGCTGCTTTTGATGCAAGATAATTACTTGGGTTACTGTAGTTTACAGTAACCAAAAAGCAGTAATGCCAATTAATAGCCAGAATGTGTAAAAACCTTAGGATGTGCCAATTTTAAAAATCCAACTACTGGTTAACTATTAATGCAATTTAACAAATACAAATGTTAACAAGCAGTTTGGGTGACAACAATGTAGTAATAATTTATACTATATAAAACTAACAAGCCCCTTTACTCCCAATACCTTAAACATACAAATTCAAATTCCTGTTTGCTTAGTTTTTTTTGTGGTGCTTTCCTAGCTCTTTCCAATACTTTGGAATGTACTACAGGATGCAAATCTAAACTTCCGGGAAAATACCAGAGTCACCCGTTGAGCAGAGTGAAAAATGCAGCATTTTGCTTAAGGCGAGGGCAGGTGGGTATTAGGCTGATTTGTTTGTCTCTAGGAATAAATCACATTCATGTTACACTGACCAGACTCACTGCATACGCTCAGAACCACCATGAGCATTTGGGATTCAACAGTATTCTGCATTTGAGCGGAATCCAGGGGAAAAGGATCAATATTTGGTTATCTGTAATACTATTCTATTGGGGAAACCTGTGGTCACATTTCTAAACTACACTGTAGTGTGCTTGTGTCCTCAGCTACTTCACTTCCAAAAATAGTGTTGAGGTCTCATGTTTCAGAAGTCTTGTGTTCATAAACATTGCACATCACACACACACACACACTGCTGGGTACAAACCTTTATGCTGGGTTCCTTTTCTGGTCATGAAAAAAACAACCGAAGCTTTCATCACGTTTTATTACAATGAATTTTACAACAGTACAGATATAAATCACAAGATCTATTCTGTGGTCAAAGAAAACCCTGCAACAGAAACACATCTAAATACATGTAATATTGTGTCACACTGAGACGTAACATACAGATACTTGGAAATGGTACCTGAAGCCCTCACCAAACAATGTTGGGGACATGAAGTCCAACAGCACATGAAGTGCTGTGAAGGCCTCACATTCTGTATAGCAATGTAATTCACAGAACTTGCCTTTAAAAGGTGGTATGTTCATGTAACTCCAGCGCCTTCAAAATATTACGAACCATATTTACTAAACTTCACTTCTAAAAACCTAAATGAAACATGGAAAAGAAAAAAAAAAGCCACACAGTATCAAATGCAACAAGTTTTTTTTTTTTTTTTTTTTGTTCAAATAATGTTATGTAAAATATGAATGTCCCATGCGTTGCAAACTTTCTCATCAGTTTTGTTTGTTTTAAGTCACAACGAAGCCTTAATTTCACTGAAGTTTGGCTACTAAAAACACCACAAGATGAGAAAAGGTTTAATCTCCAAACCTATTAAGAGACGGAGGATCAGCTTCAATATCGGCCTCCTTGCGACATTACAGGAGGTCTCATTCCCATTGGTGGTCGGGGAGGCCCGCCTTGGAAGGGAGGGACCATAGGGTGCCCTTGTCCATAAGGAGGCATCCCTCCAGGCATGTAGCCTGGCATTCCCTGGTGAGGACCACCATACTGCCCTGTAAAAACAAAGGGAAAAAAAGGGCAGTCAATCAAATGTATGCAAATGCTGATTTAAATACATAATCCAGAAGTGTCAGTATGAGAATTTTTTTAAGATTTCAGTTACACTTCAGTAAACATTTTATTTATCTTTGTGCAACAGCAGCAAGATACCAACAAAATATTAAATATTTTTTAAAAAAAAGTGTGAAATGATACCGATTTCACAATAGGTGTGGGTTAGAGTACTCGACAATTATAAAATTACTCAAGCACTAATTTATTTCGAGTACTCGAAAAAAATTAACACATCTCTTCATGAATGCAAGTTCAATATATTGTAGCGACCCGGTCAGTTCAGGTTGGCAGACTTTTGTTTCATCTGTTCCTGTGCATTCACGTTATCTGTATTGTTCTGGGGTGGGACCATACCACGAGTTTCGGTAGTGTGGGTGTATGTTTGTGCTGTTGAACGAAGAAATTAAAGGTTTGCCTCTGGATAACACGAGCTGGAGGGTGGACGGTGTTCAGTTTCCGAAATGAGTTGTATCGGATAGTTGTCTTTCATTTTAATATTGATGTTTAAAACGTACCGTCATAATGACTGCCGGTGGCGGTTTTAGATATGCGTATAACTGCGGCGGTTCTAGTGTTAATGTGGTAATTTTTGTGGCGCATATGTAGAATAGTATTGTCTGGCATTAATTTCGAGTACTCGAAATTAACACTCAAGCACTAAATTACTCAATTCCCACCCCTACTTCATAATGCTGCTTTACAGAACTGCATACTATATACAACAAATGGTAGGATTACAACTTAGTTTATCATGACTGGCAGAATTGCTTCTTGGAAAATACTTGGCATACATATATTTAGGGTCACTAATTGCTACAAAAGGTTAGATTAGCATGCGAGACCATTACCATGTGGGGGCATTGGATGTCTCATTCCAGGCTGCTGTGGGGGCATGCCTTGCTGTGGGTGCATCATGCCCCCCATTGGTCCAACAGGCGGAGCCCCCATAGGTGGTTGCCCTTGTCTTGGTAAATTTCGCTGATATTTAGGCAGCTGTGCTCTTCTTTCCTCCTACAAATAGAAATAAAAATGACAAAAGCAGCAGTTTAGTAGCTTGCAACATTTGTGGAATCTCAACACATGCAAAACAGTATAAACAATTAAAAAATTGCATTGATAAAGCTCAATAAACACTACAACATTGCATTAAGTCTACTTTGACCTAATGATTATATATATATATATTACTTACTGTTGAAGATTTAAAAAAATACATGCAAGAACTTACCAATGAAATATCCTCATCAGGGTGGATCAACTTACTAGTTGCACTCGTTGTAGTGAGGGTAGCAGGCTTACTTGTGACAGTAGCTGGTGGTTTAGATACAGTGCTGTTTGTTGCATTAGTGGTCAAAGCTGTGGACTGGGTGTATGCTGGGAATGTTGGTTTAGGGGGCTCTGCAGATGTTGCAGGCGTATTAAGAGGTTTGAAATCAGTACCAACTGGTCCTGACACTGCCTGCTGAGCCTGTTCAATAAAACAGAAACAAATGTAAGTCAGTAAAAAAAAAAAAATTAGAAAAAAACAACTAGCAAGAACAGAGACCAAATTACATTTTTAGGCATCAGCAATGTGGAAAACTAGACCCACTGCAAAGCTCACCAACTATAATCTAAAAAAACAAACACCAATTTATCTTTAATGTCATGTCATATAAATGGTACAATAGATGCAGTAAAGCTGTAAACACTTCAGTAGTATACTTTGTAGCTCAATCAATAAGGTTACTTTGCTACAACAGGACTATGTAATGCAGAGCAAAGCTTACATGCAAGTTCAACACAAATCTGTGCATTCATGTTCCCGTAATGTGAAATAGTCTTTGGCAACAATTCTCCCCCCACCCCCCCCAAAAAAAAAAAAAAAAAGAAACACTAAAACTTCACAGATTTGTACTGAACCCCCATTTGAGACTGTTTAAACATGCAGCAAATCACACAAAAGGGGATCATCTATTGGGAAAACCAATTCACTGGGTTAAGTTGCAAAGCGTGTTTCAATTCAAATAAGTGGCCTGAGATTTATATTTCTACATTTAGATATTTCTGAAGATGCAATAACAATATCAATGCATTTCTTCAATGCATCACAGGTTACCAATACGCTTTATTCACTGCATGCCATTGCAAGTATTTGTAAAGCACTAATTTTACAAATTGAAGTTTATCTGCAAGCTCCTGCATACTTGTGCTGTGCTAGGAAACAGAGGTTTAGAAGATGCTGACACTGTGTCGGCACTGGATGAAGCTGCACTTGTGCTTGGAACATGAGTCCCCATCTGTAGCATAAAGAAAGAGCAAACAGTGAAAACCCAAGTCACAAATGGGTGGGGGAAAAACCTGAAGCTTCTATTTCAGGACCTTGTTAAAAAACTTGAGCATTAACATTACACAATGTTTGATTCAAGAGTCGGTCAACAGGACGAAAACGATCAAATGTTTTAGTTTTTGATGCCAAGTGATATTTATTAAAATATTCAGGCTTAATACTTAAGTAGTAACAGCCCTGAAGTTTTAGGGCACCCATGTGTACCGTCCACTAAATAAACAAGTGCATTCTGGTAATTAACTGCAACTCGTTAATTAATCTTACTATCATGTCAGTATTTACAATTTGCCCGTAGGTGCATTTAGAAGGCTTTGGCAGAGCTCATGTACAAAAGGGTTCCAGTGTAAAAACACAAAATAACCCATGCATGTCATACCTGTCCTGCACTGGGAAACAGTGGTTTCGTGACGGGGGGCTGTGGATTAGGTGCTGTTGCCACAGATTGCGCAGGCCTGCTTAGCAAGCCTTGCGCAGTAACTGGAGGACCTTGTCCCATAAGAGGCATACCCGGACGAGGCCCTACAGGTGGAGGCATACCTGGTGGTAAAACAAACATATGAACTGAATTTAAGCTGGAAACATAGAATAACCTGCAAGATCAGCATAAACATAGCCTTACATTTACTACACTTTTTTATGCAGCAAAACAATACCTGGAAGCAGCTGAAGTTTACAATACAGATAAATATAAAACCTCTCTACAAATTGACCGGCAGAACCATGAAGGAAAGCCTGCACAGTGCCAAATTTAAAAGGATCAATATTTTAATTGGTTATCGAACGTTAAGCAGTACTCACCATGATGCATACCATGCATCATAGGGGGCATACCAGGTCCAGGAGGCATCATGCCACCCATTGGCATCATTCTGTAAAAACAGAAATTACACTGTGTATCAAGAAAAAAATATGCCCTAGAGGAACAGCTGAGCAATTATCTTAAATGTGGAATATCTGACTTACCCAGGTGGCATGCCAGGCATAACTGGGGGCATCCCGGGCATCATATGTGGAACTCCTGGCATCATGGGTGGCATGCCTACAAAAAAACAAAACAAAACATTTAATTGGGGTTGTCCTTTATAAAATACAGCAATGTAAATTCAGCTAAACAAGGCTGAACGTTGAATGCAGCATAAAGTACCTGAATAGTTATTAGGAGGCATTCCTGGTGCCCCTGGTACAGGTAGCATTCCTGGCTGGGTCATCGGCGGCATGTAGCTCTGCTGGGGCTGCACAGTCTGCTGCTGGAAAGAGGGCCCGGCTTCTTCATCATCATCAAAATCGTCAGAGTCATCCGCATTGTTCTGCTTCTTTTTTTGACTTTCAGCTATTTAAAAAAAAAATAAAACAAACAATTGAGATTTAAACGTATTTACCAAAGGGTGTCAACTTTCAGATGTATCTAGTAGTCAATGGACGGGAGAGAAGGCAGTGACAGTTCTGACGCCTTTACCTTGTGTTTTCTGCTCTAGTACCCTTCTCCTTTCTTCCATATCTTTTTCCGGTATGCCTTCCATGCCATAAATTTCTAGTTCAATGTCCGTCCTTCCTGGTATCGCATTAGGTACGCCATCTATTGTTTCTTTATGTACCTACATTTAAAGCAATAGGAATTAGAATTCAGCACACAAACACGTGATTACCACTACTTTAAATTAATTTGGACATTTCACTGCAAGGGCCCAAAAAGGTGGCTTAACTTTGCAATATATGCACCAAAGAGAAACAACTACAATATATATATATATATATATATATATATATATATAAATTTGCACTTACCTGCATACAGTGTATAGCTAAACCTGGGCCTGTATATAATTTCTTGTGACAAATATGACATTTGAAGTGCTTTGCTTTCTGGTGCTGAATAAGAATTTTCTCATCATCAAAATCTCTGTTGCAGTACCTGTGTATCTGGAGTCAAGGTCAATAGTATGCAGGAGCATAAATCCAATACTCAAATAGAACGTTTTTTGTTTTTTTTTTGTAAATACAATTACACTACAGGTCTGTTTTTATCATTAACACGGGTACAATTTAATCAACAACAAAACACAGTAGCCAAACACAGTAGTGTGATTACTATCTTCTAACAGGGCTTAAGACCTGCCATTTATCTAAAAAAAAGTGTACTTCCTTATTTATGCAGGTTACAGCACACTTCAAATAACTTACACAACACTTACATTTGTGATGTGAAGACATATTTTGCGTAAATAAAAAAATAAAAAAGACGGGGGAGAAATACAAGGAAATGTTTTTCTAACTTTAGAATATAGGAGGTGCGTACCACTACACCGGAAGTCATGCAGTACACCCAACACCCACTTTCCTGTGTTTATTACTTCATTGCTACAGTTAAAAACGAATTAGTGTTCAGACCACCTACATTGTTTTTTTTTAAAATCAAGCTACAAAAAGCACACATTTCTAGATTTCAAAAACAAACAAATGCAGATTTATTTCTTATAAGAAACGTTATTAGGCGTTTGCTGCAGGCCACACGCTGCAAAAAAAAATAACTAATTAAATTAATTTGTTACAGAAATTACAGCAATTTACTCGAGTACAAATAATAAAATAAAATAAAAAACCCAACATAACGGATTACAGCTCTGTAAACCACTGAAGGAACACACCGCGCCGTAGCGTAATCATAATGGCCGACCAACACCGTCAAAATCCATGAACTCTTAATAAATAACGAGTCAGAAACATTGCAGTTCTTTTACGTAAAGGATACCAACACCACGGCTTCATTTGCTTCTTCTTCTTCCTACCCATGATATCGACAAGCGAGTTTTTAAGACAAAAAAATATATATATATGAAGCGAGGCTACTAGATCCGCGTCCACAACACAGCGACGCTAACAGAGAAAATGGCGCCGCGGACTGACTCCCACCTCCCCACAATGCAGCACGAGGAGATTAATATTAATGAAGATGGGCGGGGCTAGTCGAGGTGGAATATGAATTATTAGAGTATCCAGGCGGGTTCCTATAATAAACAGAAGCGCTGCGCACTTGTATTTTCTATGGTACACCTGGTACTGCACAGTACGGCTGCATATGTCTGTTTTGGCGTGGCTTTTAAGTGGCAAAATTGCAAATATAATTTAAAGAACTGAACTGCCAAATTCTCAGCAACCCATATTTTGTTCTGTATTAGAAAAAGAGATGTCTAAGAAGAAAAATTTTGTTTAAAAAAAAAAAAAAAAAAAAAAAAACCCTTAAAGTTATAAAGCAATGAGGTCATATATAAGGTATACGCAAGTATGCATAATCGCATCAATTTCCAGTTTTGAAAACTACGGTATAAGGAAGCTGGACCCAACACTTCTGAAAAAACACACGTGCCTCTGCCGGGGAACCCTTGATGCGTGTCTGTAACACTAACCCGGAAACCAAAAAGTGACGCACTTGCACCGACTAGCTGTTTGTTTTGAAGAAACAGCTGTCAGTCGTAGGTGTTTAATACACGGACTGAACCCCGAAGACAAATATACATATACATATACATATACATATACATATATGTCGCTATGTTCACTTCTCAGTCTTCCTTCCAGGACTCTGTAGACGGAGACGAGAAGGACACGGAGCTGGAGGCGGAGGGGTGTCTAACCGACCCGGTGACAACACCGCAGCAATCAAGCAACTGGTACTATTGTCTGTATCTCTACCAGAGCTCCAGGTAAACGTGAAAATAAACATTTCAGAACAGCACAGTGCAAAATAAATTCAGTGAAACGCCACTGCAGCGCGACATTATTTATTCGTCGGACACTCACTGACGTATGGTGTGCAGTAGCTATTTATTATTATTATTATTATTATTATTATTATTATTATTATTATTATTATTATTGTTATTATTATTATCGTTGTTGTTATTTTTCTGTAGTTACAACTTCATATGGGTGTATCATTTGTCAACATGTTTCATCACGTTCGTGTGTTTTTGAATTGAAATGAGCACATGTATGGAAGAAGTACTGTATGTTAATTATTTAGCATTTCGATTACTTTGATTGTATTAAGGCATGTAACCGTATTGCGTTCATTTACTAGACTACAGGGAGCAGATGACAGTGAGGCAGGGAGCCACAGGAAACCTGCATCCACACCCGGGGATGAGTTTAGGTAAAGTAAACTGGTGGGTCCAGGGATGGAACTAAGACTCCTATTGCATAGCAGCTTGATCCATTCACAAAGAGTTTAATAAGACACACCTGAGCTTGCTACCAATACACACTGTGGTAATCAAGCTCCTAGCAAAGCCCGGAATGAGTGAAACTGCTATGCAATAGGAGTCTTATTTCCATCTCTGGGTCATTTTTCTGAGCTGTTTAAAGTGTCCTGGATGGTGTTCCAGAAACGTTATGTTGTGACAGGCCTGAGATACAGGGCACCCAGTTCTGTAAGCTATTGGTCAAATATGAAAGCAAAAACGCACAACAGGGTGTCCAAACATGGTCCGATATCCGCACGCCTAGGGGTGTTATTAAATAGCTCAGCTCTGCAGATTTTGGACCCTATTTGGACACCCGGTTGTGTGTAATTGCTTTCATATTTAACCAATAGCTTACAAAACAGGGTTGTCCAGTGAATCAGTGCGTGTGAAAGTTCTGAGCCGTGCTGGCGTGAGATTGCCCCCTCTGCCATTTCACAAAGACACGTATGGCCTAACTATTTTAAACTGTACATTTGCTGCCTGCAGTCTTTCCCTGGGTGACACCAACCTGCCAGCGGAGGCTGAGCCAGAGCTGCAGAGTTACATTTCCAGGCGTCTGAGCAAAGGGGCTCTTCTAGGAGGCATGGGGAACATAGCGACTGTGTCGCTGAGGTAAGCGGTGCACTGTCAGAACCAAACATTGAGGCTACATTCCAAGTGGTCTGGTGCAATCGGCTATAGTTTTGAGAAATGTGTTGTTTTTAAAACTGTGAAATAAAGAGACAAACACAGATACTATCTGGGCTCCACTTAAAGTTTTTATTTCATTTTAGGACTAGCAAGAAGAGTGTATCCAAAGGAGAATCTGGGTTACATTAATGGTCTAAAAAAACAAACAGCAGAATGCCGCTAGACCGCTCAAATAATTCTTTTTGTTTTCAACGTTCTTTTTTAGTGTTCGGAACAAGCTCTTGGTTGCTATTGCTGCCTGGTGCAGCAAGACAAGTTACAGGACCAGGCCGGCGCAGCAGGTGGGATCAGCACTGATTTTGTCATCTGTTTCCTAGGGGGCTCGGAGAAGGGCCTTGAACAATATCCTTTCAACAACAATGTTTAAACACAGTGCTGTGTCAGCTTGCTGTTATACACTAGGGTCTATTCAATTGATCTAAATACCGTCATTATTTAAATCATTAAAAAATGGAAAAAATAACGTCTGTAAGTGTGTGTGAGTCTCTTTAGTGCAGGGCTTCTCAGACTTGATCCTGGGGACCCCCTGAGAGCTCAGTTGGAATAAAAACCAGCAAGCACAGGGGGTCCCCAGGACCGAGTTTGAGAAGCCCTGCTTTAGTATGTTTTTGTCTTTAAGAGTAGTGCAGTTTTTAACATTTAAACGGTGGCAGTATTTAGATCAACTAAATAATGTCTTATTCTAAGCAAAGAGTTAGCAATGGTATTATTTGAGATACGATTCCAAGGATGGAAATCAGACTCCTATTGCATAGCAGTTTTACCCACTCTAGGTTTGATTAGCTCCAGAATATAGGCAACAAGCTCAGGTATATCTTTATTAACCTCAGTGAAACCAGGAATGGATCAAACCGCAATGCAATGGGAGTCTTATTCCATCCCTGACAGCTTGCAATTCTGACCTCACTCTTTGCTTGTGGAATTTCTGATTCCACTGTCCCAGGTTTGTGTCATGCCTGTATTAAAGATGTAACTGCAGAGGTATCCAGGATATTAAGGGTCAGTTATTTCCAGCATCATATACAGACAATCGAAAATGAAACGTACAATGGGTTGATTTATTTAGGTTGTTTTACGTATAATTTCCTGCAACATTTTTTCATGTGTTCACATTCATTTTCATTTGCTATGTTTGCATCATGGCGGAGACACTTTGTAACACATAGACCTGGCATGCAAATCGTTGAAGCATAGGGAAGCTTTCCTTAATACAGAAAGTACTTTCAGGCTGGAGCTGGACACATACGTGCAGGGATTGCAAAGCTCTCTGAGTCCAGAGGTAATGTACATTCTTTGTATTCTTATACCAGTTATGTTTAATATAGTGCAGGCCTGTATACTGTATGACTCATTTGAAGATCTTTAATTGAAAAAGACTGCAAGGACAATCTGTAGCATTAGAAGCAAGTGCAGTCAAAATGCAGCATATTGATGATGTGTTTTAAACCTGCAAAATGTTTAACATGCAGAAAACCACTGACACTGTGAAGTTGCTATTTTGTAGCCAGCAATTTTTTTCCTTTTTTTTTTCCATTGGCGATATTTGAATATATTTTAATTGCTCTATAAGAAACCCTAAGTAATCAATATAGTTGTCTTAGCCAAAAAGGTCGGACAGCTCTGGTGCAGGACCGTACCTCCCTGTTGCTTTTTTGTTTTTCTAAATTACTGTTGCAATAGATATTCTAGTGGCTGTGCCGTGTAGTAATTTGTAGCTCCGTTGTAATTCCTCTTCCATTTCTGTCCAGCAGCTGAGTGACTTAGAGACCCACATCAGGCCTTACTTGAGCAGCTGGTACGAGGAGTGTGTAATGCACATACAAAGAGTGGTACAGCTGACCCAGGACAAGGTTTCCTTTCTGTTGCATGCTGTGAGTATTCAAATTTCATGCCTAATCTAGCAGGTAAAGCTGCAGCCCCTAAGATTTCCAAATCCATGTTTCTTTTCTTTATTACCCTCGTCGTTGTGTAGTTTCATTTCCTAATCTGTGCTTTGCTAGCGCAGCAAGCTAATGACTTTATCTGTGCAATGTGTATTGTGTCCACTTAGCGGGTCTGTTTCACTGTGTATAAAGGTACAGCCTGTAAAATGCAACACCTGCTACCATTGGCCTTGATTCCACATCCTGGAAACGTACAGTACTGTGCAAAAGTTTTAGGCAGGTGTGAAAAAATGCTGTAAAGTAAGAATGCTTTGAAAAATAGACATGTTAATAGATTATATTTATCAATTAACTAAATGCAAAGTGTGTGAACAGAAGAAAAATCTAAATCAAATCCATATTTGGTGTGACCACCCTTTGCCTTCAAAACAGCATCAAGCATCAATTCTTCTAGGTACACTTGCACACAGTTTTTGAAGGAACTCGGCAGGTAGGTTGGCCCAAACATCTTGGAGAACTAACCACAGTTCTTCTGTGGATTTAGGCAGCCTCAGTTGCTTCTCTCTCTTCATGTAATCCCAGACAGACTCGATGATGTTGAGATCAGGGCTCTGTGGGGGCCATACCATCACTTCCAGGACTCCTTGTTCTTCTTCGCTGAAGATAGTTCTTAATGACTTTCACTGTATTTTTGGGGTCGTTGTCATGCTGCAGAATAAATTTGGGGCCAATCAGATGCCTCCCTGATGGTATTGCATGATGGATAAGTATCTGCCTGTACTTCTCAGCATTGAGGAGACCATTAATTCTGACCAAATCCCCAACTCCATTTGCAGAAATGCAGCCCCAAACTTGCAAGGAACCTCCACCATGCTTCACTGTTGCCTGCAGACACTCATTAGTTATGCGGCTCTCCAGCCCTTCGTGAACAAACTGCCTTCTGCTACAGCCAAATATTTCAAATTTTGACTCATCAGTCCAGAGCACCTGCTGCCATTTTTCTGCACCCCAGTTCCTGTGTTTTCGTGCATAGTTGAGTCAGCGGCCTTGTTTCCACGTCGGAGGTATGGCTTTTTGGCCGCAAGTCTTCCATGAAGGCCACTTCTGACCAGACTTCTCCGGACAGTAGATGGGTGTACCAGGGTCCCACTGTTTTCTGCCAGTTCTGAGCTGATGGCACTGCTGGACATCTTCCGATTGTGAAGGGAAGTAAGCATGATGTGTCTTTCATCTGCTGCAGTAAGTTTCCTTGGCCGACCACTCGTCTCGGTCCTCAACGTTGCCCGTTTCTTTGTGCTTCTTCAAAGAGCTTGGACAGCACATCTGGAAACCTCTGTCTGCCTTGAAATTTCTGCCTGGGAGAGACCTTGCTGATGCAGTATAACTACCTTGTGTCTTGTTGCTGTGCTCAGTCTTGCCATGGTGTATGACTTTTGACAGTAAACTGTCTTCAGCAACCTCACCTTGTTAGCTGAGTTTGGCTGTTCCTCACCCAGTTTTATTCCTCCTACACAGCTGTTTCTGTTTCAGTTAATGATTGTGTTTCAACCTACATATTGAATTGATGATCATTAGCACCTGTTTGGTATAATTGTTTAATCATACACCTGACTATATGCCTACAAAATCCCTGACTTTGTGCAAGTGTACCTAGAAGAATTGATGCTGTTTTGAAGGCAAAGGGTGGTCACACCAAATATGGATTTGATGTAGATTTTTCTTCTGTTCACTCACTTTGCATTTAGTTAATTGATAAATATAATCTATTAACATGTCTATTTTTGAAAGCATTCTTACTTTACAGCATTTTTTCACACCTGCCTAAAACTTTTGCACAGTACTGTATATATACTGTTTAATGAGGTTTTATCATATTTAATGTATAGTGATGAAACAATTAACTTCTTTTTATAACATAACAGTAAAATAACAAATTATATACTTTCTGGAAACCTGTACTTCAGTATTTTTTTTAGAATACTAAACTAACATACTGAAAAACAACTTTTATGTTCAAGGCTTTGAGTCACAGTCCTGTGGAAGTCATAGGAGAAGACAAAGTCAAAAAGGATATTGACAGGTAAAAAAATATATATATATATATATATATATATATATATATATATATATAATATAAACTTTGAGTCCGCAAGAACAGAAATGTCGGGGTTTAAGAAATGTCCTGGGATTAAAGGGTTAACGTGTCTGTTGCCAGGTTTCTAAACGCAGCCAGTTTCCAGGGTCTGATTCATGAAGACACGACGACAGCCACTCTGTGTAATGCATTATCAGAGGAGCCCCAGAAAGATGTGACTATAGACTGCAGCCAGCAGCAGCCACAGTTCCTGAACGCAGGTGATTTACCATCCCTTTGGAATAACCATCATTATAATATAATAACACATGGTAACGCATATCCTATAATATATCTCATGCAATGTAATGTGTTCTACAATGTGCATATGCATGTGCAGCTTGCTGGTACCTGGGTTGCTCTGCATAGCTCTTCCTTGTGCAGGCATCCTGCTTTATTCTTACCTGGAATGTATGGTTTGAAGTGTTTTTAAAATGCCAGTGTCTTACTGAGCTCCGTTCCCTCACAGGCAGTAACCGGTTTTGTGAAAGCTGGGTCCAGGCCTTTCTGAACAGGGCAGACGGGGGCAATCCATTCCTTCTGAGACAGATTCTTGAAAACTTTAAGCTAAAGGTACCACTGTAACAATTAGATAAAACCGACTAACAGTGACCAAAAGTGAAAGGCTTTTATTAAGTTTGTTAAAGGATTCTTTTTAAGCCAGTTTTGCACTTGTCATTTGTTATGTTGAGTCTTTCAAATACTGCTCATTTTTGTTTGTCAATTACTCTTGATAAGAGAGAAACTCTTAATTTTATTACATGTAAGCAACAGGTTTCCCAGGCCATAGGTGATCTCTCTATACATAGAAGATATGATCATATTTCAAATTGTTCAATCATATTTCAATTGAGACAATGTTTTAAAGTAGGAATTTGGAATCATTGGCCCCTTTTTGGAATCGTTAGCCTTGTTTTTGTAAATTTCCCAAAACAGGGCTACTTTCCAAAAAAAGGGTCTGTGCCACTAGAGGGAGTAAAAATGCTGTTGCACATCTGAGACCTGTGTGCCACTGGCATCCATTGCGCTCGGTGGGGTTCATTAATAGAAGGGAACGCAACATAGATATGAATGAAAATAACAATCAGCTGGTGCACAGGAGGGTAAAACGCAGACACGCTCGTTCTGAACCTCCTGCTGTGTTTCCAGGCAATCCAAGACCTGAACAACCTGAAACGGCTCATCCAGCAGGCCGAGATGAACCACTACTCCTTGTTCAGGTGCTACGTGTTTCTGAAGCACTGCGGGAACGGAGACGTGCTCCTGCAGAACGTGAAGGTGGAGCACGCTGAGATGCCGGAGGCGCATAAGATAGTGCAGGTGCTGGAGGAGTTCATGTATGAAGAGGGCTTCAGTAGCCTCCAGTAACTGAGCAGGACCCTCTTTGCAAAGGGGAGACTCGAGTGTCTAACCCTTGCAATGCTGTGCCGTCTTTTAATAAACACTACAAGCTGTCGGGAAGGATTTTGTGAATCTAGAGTTGTGAGTTAAAGGTGAAAAAAAAACAAAAAAAAAAACTTTAATGCAACCACGGGCTGGAAAACTGTGGCTTTAGTAATGACAGGAAATGAAGTTGTGTTTTTCAGCTGCAACCCCTCATTTTGACCTGTGTAGTTATTCACTGTATGTTTCGGTGCTGTGTGGGTTTGCTGCCCTACCCCTCTTGTCTTACTGTTCTGGGTGAAGTGGAGGGCCTTGTTGTGGAGGCTCCCATTGATTATATCATTACTGTGTCAGATGCTTTTCAGATTTTACATTCCAGAAGACTCCACTGCAGCCCCCGCTCACCCGCCCACCTCTTTACAAGCCTAACTCTGTGTTTCATATTTACCAGCCTTGTGCTTTTTATTAACACTGGCCTTCAAGGGCCTTTTCGGCATCCTGAAAAGAAAGACAAAGGAGCCGTTACAGAGAAGTGACATGATGCTAAGAGCTCCTGAAGGGCGCACGAGGCTTGCACAGCAGATCATTGCTTGCATTCATTACAAATACAAATAGCTGTTTTTGTTGGGAATAACATTTCGATGAGCTTTCTAGTTGAACTGGAAATAGATGCAACAATTGTATTATCCAAATAAAGACTTTTAAGCAATAGAAAGTGTGATATACTGTATTGTGTATATAATATTGAGTGCATTCATCCCATGTATTAAAAAATGCTGACTTGCAAATACATTAAAGATTAAAAATGTCATTAAGTAACTGTTCATTGTGAGAATTTTTTTATTAATTTCAAAAACCTAAGAATTATTCTATTTTGACACATCGTTGTGGTCTGTTTATTGAATCAAACCATAAATGCATTCCCCCAGATAATGTGAATTCAGCTGGGCCCTTCCTGTGTTTGAGGATTATGATCAATGACGTCTGTGAACCAAGGCACCTAAACCTATCAGTCATGTCAGAGGGCAGACGAATCCATCTTGTTTTTACAAACTCAGTGTTTGAGGAGGAATAATAAGAAAAAAGAAAAAAAGAAAATCAATGGCAGTAAACCCACATACATTTTATATGACCTCTGCTTTCCCCGATTGCAACCTCCTTCTCGATTCTCCAGCCACCTCTGAAACTGCGTTCGTCCTGAATGTTTTGTTTATGCAAGTTACACAATACCCGGCATTTTCAGCAAACCTCGTGCATTTTGGAGTTTAGCCAAATGGCTGATTATTATTTTGCAACCAAACTTATTTCCAATGCACAGATTTTAAGATCCATCAATAGCAACATTTTTAATGAGTTTATCTTTCTGTTTACAGCTTCTAGTTTGTGATCAAATGGAATGCATGTAACCCCAGGTTTGCTTCTGATGAATTCCAATAGTTTTTTTTTTTTTTTCAGGCTCCAGTTTTGATTTCTTATTGAAAGCTAACAGATAAGAAATCTTGACCACAGAGGCACGCTGTATCAGCAGACCAGGAACGCAGGAGATTACATCAAAGTGAGCTCCTTGCAGAGTGCAGCGAAGCCAACGGCTTGCTTTCATATCAATTCGGAATCACAATACGCTCATAAGCAATCAGTTACAACACGAATATTAGCAGGGACTGAATACTAATACCCCATACATACTAGCTATATAATGCCAAACCGTAACTATGAAAGGCAATGATGTGATTCAAATGCATTATTCAGATAATGTAAAAAGGCATTGGAGTTTACTTAACATCCCCTACCAGGTGTGACTTATCAACTAAACAGGACTCAAACTAAATTAATGGCACTGCCAAAACTGAGTATATCTGTGGCCGAGCATCAAATGTATATATATATATATATATATATATATATATACACACACGCACACATTCTACCATTCACCACATTATCAAAAAAGGCTCAAATAAATCAATAAATGACCAGATTTTGTTTTAGAACAAGGTTTAATTGAACCCAATATTTACATATCAAATCTACAAAATATACATAATATAAAAACACACATGTATCAAACCCGGACCAGTGTTTGGTGATGTGCCATAGCCCTTTTTTTCTGGATAGACAGTTCCAAATAATATTATCATTATTTATATGTTGTTTTTTTTAATCTTTTAAGGCCGTACAAAATAGTTTTGAATACATGTACAATGATGATACAAGACAGACATTACAATAAGTTATCATTTCTAAGGAAGATGCATTATAATCTAATTCTGATGCCCATACAAACGGTTATTTATTTTTAAAAAAAATTGGACTGAATAAGGCTATCAGGTATCTATCTTTCTGAATCATGCCCCCACACCATCAGATAACACAACCCTCTGTCGAGTGCTCATTTCAACTGCACAGTTAGAAATTCAGTAAGAATAAGATTGTATAGAAGAAATGTTCTCAGGTCACCACACAGACAGTTCAATCAATCATTTCCAAGCTCTCTTTACACCAGTCTGAGATCAGCTCCCAGTAGCCAGGCCTGATTACTGTGAAGCTTCACCATGCACACAAAGGATAAAGTGTCAGATTGCCATTAAAAAGAGGACACATGTGACACACTAATGCTGTGCCTGCTGCTGTCATCTTTTACTGAATGCGGTACATCCATTAACAGAGGTGCAGCAGCACTGCGCAGGACTGAAAATGGAACGTAACCATTACCTGCAGTAATAAAAATCATACCGCTTAAGAAAGCTCGTCTGACTATTACTGAGCTTATTTGCCAGCACAGTATTGTACTACTGTATATTTGACTAAGTGTACCTGATGTACTTTAACAGGTATTTCCTGTGCTTGGTAGGGATTAGGTAGCGATTGTTTCACTTGCAGAACAGACAGGGGTTTCGAAGGTAACAGTATCTTTAATAGCATACCATTTAAATAGGAGAATGATTCAAACCGTTAGGAGGTACGTTAGCAGTGTGGATAAATCAGAGTATGTTTGTTTCAGGGGAAAAATTTCAATACAGAAAAAAACAAAACTGCACTCTTTATAAAACAGCAGTATCTACCGAATTCAAACGTCACTTGAATAACAACCCCTCCCACGCCCAAACAAGAGGTGCAAGCGATAAAAAAAAGGACAAACTCCTTCAATTACATTCTTCTAAGGTTAAGACAACTGCATCCCGTATTCAATCCACAAGGGCCCCCCTTACAACAGTTTACTGTGCTATAAATGCACGGTACAGCACAGCAGATCACACAGGAGAATGGCAAAAAGCAATTATTAAAACATTACAATCAGCATTAAATGCAATGCAGTGTGCATGGAAAAGCATCAAGTGCAGGAGGATCATGCACATTTACTATGGGAAACTGACAGAAGGGCTGATCCGAGAGAGAGGCATTCAACACAACTTTTCATTATCATGCATCTTGCAGTGTCATCCCTTGGCCACTGTGCATAATGACTGGTGTGACCAATTCTGCACACTGAGATAAGCAACTAAGGGATGGGTCTGAGATGAGCATTTCTTTGATTTGCAGAATTGCACTATGCATTCCTGTTATTAGAGGACAACACGATACACTGTATTAAACTGAGTTCAGTAACTTTGTTTTCCATGATACTGTATATGTACGAATTTAATTCCTTTGTAATCCTCCTACACTCCAAAAGGAGGCGCCAAAACTTCCCCCTCAGCACGAAGGTAGAGCATGGTAGATATTTGAACAACCTACTTCTGCATGGATCTGTTCAGTGATCAGCACGAAGGTAGAGCATGGTAGATATTCGAACAACCTACTTCTGCATGGATCTGTTCAGTGATTAATTTTTTTTTTGGCATTACTTTAGAATCCAGTAATGTTTAACGTGTAAACAGGCTGTACAAACTGTACACAAAAGTCACCATGCTCACGGGCACATCTTTGTTCTGTTTAGTTTATGCAAAGACACCTTCCGTGTTAGAAAACGTACCCACATTAAGGTCGTGGCCCTTCCACAAGCAGGTCCAGGCGGGCTTGGCCATGCCACACTTTGCCCACACGAGTGCGTGCCAGTGCTGGTATTTGACCTGGCATCTCCGACGGCAACCTGGGTCCTCAGGGAAGGGGAGGCAGCCGGAGCTCCAGCAGGCTGTAGGCGAAGATGTTCCAGAAGACGGCAAACAGAACGAAGACGACGTAGACTAAGATGAAGATCCACCAGAGCGACTGCTCCTGGAGCCTCTGCTCGTAGTTCCTGAGGACCACCACCCCCAGCGTGACTCCCACCGCCACCCCGCCCAGGTGGGCCACAAAGCTGGGGTTGGGGCAGGGCGGGTAGACCGAGGGGTAGAAACGCAGCCACACCGCTCTCCCGAACTCCGCGCTCACTGCACACAGATAGGAAGAAGCTTGTTATCACTGATCGTGGGAGGCGGCTGTCTCTTTAACAAGCTTCATTAATCCTGGTGTGTAATAATCAATCCTGGTGCTTACACGGTAATACACTGACGTTCTGCACACTGCTTGGTTATCACTATTTTGATGATCTAAACCACGGCGGTGTTTAGATCCGTCACTGCTGATGTCAATTGGATGGACTCCATTGTGATTCACAGCTAGTAAAAAAAAACAACCTTCCAGAATTATTTGTTTCTATTTTAATGGCAGATTTTTGCATGTGCATATTACAGTTAAAAAGCTTTGAAAACAGCACTGTGTCTTCTTTTACATTGAACAGAGTTCAACCTTCAAAGTGTGACTTTGTGTTCATTTTTCCATGGCCATAGCTTTACATTTTCACAGATTTCTCAAAGACATGATCCCCTTTGTACTACTTTTAAAAAAATTATTTTGGGAAAGCTAACCATCTATAAGTTGCATCAGTGCTTTATTTAGTGTCAGACAAGTATAAATACAGCAGCAGTTCCCGGTTACCGGTGCAGATGCCCTGAAGCAGAGAACTGGCTCACTTACCTGTTTCACTTGGAGGACATTCACAGCGAGACAGTCACATTTTTTTCCTTTCTTTTGCAGAAAGCATTAGCACTCTGCAAGCAAGTTAAACCAGTGGAGTGGAAGCATTCTTAATTTGCGTGACCATTATGTCTTTCGGAATTTAAATTTAAGATTTCAGCTTGGCTAGTACAGGATTAGGGTGGGAATAAGGTTCTCAATATCAATAAAAAGTGGAATTGACCACAACAATTTGTTTTTATTAACATGTAATAACATTTGCATTTCCCACCATCCACAAAGTGTCTCCAACAATCCTCCAACGTACCATTCAGATCCCAAGAAAATACTTACTGCAAAGCAATGCAGCCCCCATGCGAAGCAGTTTAAAATGGCCCTTCATTCCTGACCAGTTCTGACAACAGAAAAGAAATGCACATTACGGCATTGTATTTTCTCTTTTAACAGTTGTATATACACTTTCACTAGAGCTGTCATCCTAATTACAGTTCGTAAATCTACATGCATTAAATGGCATAGCCACACAATGCCATGCATGCGATCAATCATGTAGCGTGAATGCAGCGTGGAGATGTTTTGTTGGTTTGTGTTTGCATTTCAATGCAGCCGAAGCCCAGTGAAACAGCTTCAGAGGGAAGAGTTCATGAGGGGCTAGAAAACAGTTTTCTACAGTGATGTAATCAGAGAGGGTGATCAGAGAGAAGCTTGTCCTCTAACAGACTCACACATGGATAAGAAAACTGGACCCACACTTCAGGCAAATTAGGAACTAAAGTTTTGCCAACAAGTGAAAAACAAAACTTTGTAAACTAAATGAGAAACTGGCTTTAGTAAATGTTACAGTGAAAAACACAGTAATGCACAAAGAAATGTGAAACACAGGGATGAAAAAAAAGACTCTTATTGCATAGCAGCTTCACCCATTCCAGGTTTTACTACGAGCTTGATTAGCCACAGTGTGTGTAGGTAACAAGTTCAGTTGTGTCTTATTAAACTCCAAGTAAATCCAGGAATGGGTCAAACTGCTATGCAACGGGAGTCTGATTTCCATCCCTGGGTACAGCACAGTTAATACATTCAGGAAAACACAGTAAATGTAAACGTCACAGATTACCACCAAAGTGACTCCTAATGAGGCCGAGGGTTATCATCACTGTGATTGTTCTTGAACAGCTGCTTTTGAACTACGCTGTGTACAGCTGCCTGCAGTGCCGATCGCTTGTTCATTTGTAGTTTGCAGAGACACGATTACTTCAGGACCCTTGTTGTTATACAGAAATAGGAGCCAGGACAGGGGCGCTGGTCTGCGTTGTATGAAACGCGTTTCAAAGTCTTTGGCTGTCATTTTTTATTTTTTACTAAATGCACGCTTTCCTGTAGGGATCGGACGCTCTCTCTTATCTGAGGATCCATTAAGCCCTGGGAGGAAAGACGAATCTTAAATATTTAATGAGAACGGAAACTCGAGACCGGGCTTTGCCAGGAACAGCCCATTATAGTGGAAACAAACCGTCTTCAAGGTTAAAACTACAAAGGAAGTGACAGCAAGCGACGCCATTTACAGAAGGAAACCATTTACAGAACAGAAACGAAAATGACCTATCTCTGCTGAACAGCACTGGAGTGGGAATGACAGCACTTAAAACTTGCAGCAATAACAACAGCAACAATAATAATAATAGTGTCTCATGAGGCTGACAAACACCTGCACTCATGCTTTTAAAGAAGCTACACACCAATCCTAGTGGATTTTGCCAGAGTACAGACAATTAGGTGTGTGTGTGGCTTCTTACTACTGACAGGGAGCATCAGGAGCAATAAAGCAATCTCACTTCAAAGCATTTTCTTTTTTTCTCAGTTGTACTGCATATGTAACAGAGTGGAACTTGCATTTATATAGTGCCTTTCATCTACTCAGGGGGGATTAAATCAAAGCTATGGCGCCGCTATGGCCATTTTAAATGCTGCTATATCAGCGCCATAAGGTTTGATTAAATTGAGGCCAGGCGGTTGTGAAAGTGCCTTACATTACAAATGCTGTTGGAGCAACGCTAAGTATGGAGGACAGCTATGGGCTGGAATGCTGCAGCCAATCAACCAGCATAGCGGAGGTGTTTAAGAACTATTGGTTTGCTGGACTCTTAGGTAAAGCTATAAGGAGGAGATCAACTTCAAGTTCCGGATTGCTGGACTCTCACCATGACGATGTTGGCGAGGTGGGCGGAGACAAGAGCGTAGACCCCTCCCGATGATCCCACCACCGGCGCTGTCATGTCAGCCACCGACACGGCCAGGGAACCTGCAGGGACCAGCACAGCGCTGTGAGACACGAGCGAGGCACAGACTGCTGAGCAAACACACAAGCATGAGCACGGCCACTCACAAGCACAGAAGAGAGGGAGAGAGGGGGACTGCAGAGGGGGGGAGAGGAGACAGGGAGGGAGAAAGAGGGGGAAACGAGAGAGAGCGAGCGCGCTGGACCAAATAATCAGCCAGCTGCGTATACACACACACACACACACACACACACACACGTTCGGCAAATGGTCCCTAAGACACCATAACCATATTTTTACTGTGTAGCAATTGGTAGTACAGCTAACACACTGTGTAATAAAAAAACAAACACATAAAATACACCACATGGGATTCTGTGTAAGAAGAAATGTACTGCTGTATTAATCCCATGAGGGAATAAAAACAATTTATTCAGGTCACTGCCAAAACATGCACACACTAATTCATATGTGCTGCCAGTTCCTAATTCCTGGAATGACTGCAGTTCACTACAATAAAGCATGCCAAATATATAGTATACACATGGGAAAACTGCAAAATCACTTTGAAAAAACCATGCCGAAGCCCAAAAGGGAAATACAACACTAGTTAGGTTTTAGAATAAGGAATATGAACACACTGAATGACAACTGAAAGGAAGTTTTTTTGCATTGTATTACAGTAAAGTAATATGGCGAGGATGTAGTACAACTCAATGCTGCTTCGCTGCTGACTCTGATAAGAATAATGACAGTTACTGTATGTAGGGGCTTGATTGTAACACACCGGCTTGAGAACTGAACTGAAAAATATTATTATAATGCTTAAACTAACACAGCACCGGGGTGATTCTGCCTGCAGTCGTCTAGACGCTTCTGTGCAAAACAGCAATGGTTTCCAAGACGGGATTTTATGATTGTAAAGTTCCTGAGACTATGGGAAGTTGATCTCTGCTATCCAGGCAATGCTGTAGGTCCTCTAATGCTGAAACTGGCTGTGAACGACAAGTAAAGACCTGTGACTATTCCCTTTGAATCCTGGAATGAGCAGCTTAACACACCCTATCTATTGTTTTACTGACATGCCAACGTGTTTGATAGCTTATGTGCAACAAAAACAAGAAGGTGGTACTGGGAATAGTAAATGGCTCATATTACCTACGTTCCCAGCTAAACGGAGAACTGACTTCGGTATGAACAGGACTGTGGTGTAAAGATGTAAATGTATAGAGAGGAGCAGCGCTAGGCAACAGCTCTCCAATCAATCTCTCCCAATCTCTTTCCCCGATAAGGATTTCACTCTATCTGTAGAGAATGCTACAGGAATCTTGAAGGAATTCACTGCATGCTTGTTTTTTTTATATATAAAAAGGGGCATGACAGTGGATCAATATGTAATTAAAACAGAGGTGGTGTTGTGGAGGCAGGCGGAGGGGTGTGTGGTGAAGGACGAAGCGAATCTCAGCCCTGACCCCTTGTAGCCTGACTGCTTCATTACAGGCGCTTGATTTATTGCTTATTTTTCAGTTTTATACTGTCATTTATTTTGTAAGTTCAGCACCTTGGCTGGCTGTCATAGTGCCTCAATGTTGTACTTCAGTGAGCAGCTATAAAACACATGAGAGGGGCGCCAAAGAGAGGGGCACTGAGTCCCCTGCAGTAGAGAACACTGATACTGCACTGAGCAGCTTTAAAACACACGAGAGGGGCACTGAGTCCCCTGCAGTAGAGAACACTGATACTGCACTGAGCAGCTTTAAAACACACAAGAGGGGCGCCGAGTGCCCTGCAGTAGAGAACACTGATACTGCACTGAGCAGCTTTAAAACACACAAGAGGGGCGCCGAGTCCCCTGCAGTAGAGAACACTGACGTCTTAAAACTGCTTGATGATTTTCACACGTTAAGAACACAACAAGCAGGCCTGTTGATTTACTATAACCGATCAAACTAAGCAACATGCCTGTGCAGAAATACATCTGTAATCTGGCTGGAGAATGAAGTAGGCAACCCTGCAAAAAGATTCATTTCATTGACCGTGTGTTCTTTTCAACTAAACCCAAGATTATTTTAAAAGCCATCGTGCCTGACTAATAACATCCATTGCCCTAGTGTGACATTTAACTGTGCTGAGCGCAATCAAATCCCTGCAGACTCAATTACATCAGCTGGGCAGACCTTTTTACAAAACTCCCCATAGCTCTTGGTTAATACCAATTGCGTTTAAAAGGACTGTTGTTGGAAATGTATTTTATTACAATTATTCCGCCCACCCACTCCCCCAAGACGACCTCTATTGAATTAGGAGTTTCTTCCATTGGGTTTCAGGATCGTGGTGCACTGATGCCCCAGTGATTGCTGTTTATTATCATTTAAAATAACTATTTCAATTGGCCCGGTGATTCAGGGCCATCTGTCCTTCCTGGTGCATCTGCTACATGACTAACCAAGCAGGCAGAGAGTGACAGTGACCCTGCCTATTGGGTTAGTCATACACTCCAGCCTTTGAAATCGATTACAGCCCCGGTCCTGGATTCTACAGTAATCGCCATCCATTTCTGCTTGTACTGAGCATGCACACCGTTCACGGATGATCGCTGCAGCGTTGGGGCTAAACAACGAAAAACAAGCTGTATAAAAGACATTTGGTCTAGGCATGAGGGAGTCTAAGGTGCGATATCACACTGGAGTCCGAAACACAGCAGTTTGTGATCATAAACAACAGATCAGAGGCTGTTCCTCTGCTCAGAGTGGTAACTGTGAGTGTCGAGTGTGCGCATGGAACTGCTGAGTGTGGAAATTCACTGAGATCCAGTGAAAATAAAGGCTTGGCTGCCCCACCTACAAAAAAAAAGATGTTCTCGTACTGTTCCCAAGAGAGTTGGAACAGACTGCCAGTGGCTTTGAGGAATACAGAGCAGATACATGTTTAAGACTGTGTGTCATTGTTTTACTCAAACCAATCTCACAGCTAGTATCGATTATCTTGCTTGTTTTGGGGTATTTTATTGGTTGTGAGGTAGACGGTCTAATTTGGGTAATAGGGGTTCTACCAAAAACAAAACAAAACAGCCTGGAGTGCAGAGTCCCGGTTGTGAGCTCTGGAGGTCCGGTCCCCCTAGTCAGGGCCTACCTGCCAGCACTCCGGAGATGTAAAGGAAGCCGATCCGCAGGGCCCCGTGCACCATCTCCAAGGGAACGCCCACCAGCAGCTGCAGCAGCACGTTCAGGCTGAGGTGTTCTATCCTGGGACAAAGAAATTACAATGAGCCCGCGGAGCACAGTGGAGATCCTGAAAAAAGCACAACTGGAAAAATAATTCATAAAGGGGCCAATTAATTAACACACCAAACATGCAAGCAGTACAGTGTTAAAAAGAACGAAAAAAAATAAAAAAAATGAAACTAAAACTTCTTTAAGTGCCAAGATAACACCTTAAAAGGGCATGTGCAATCAGATGCATGGCTATACCCTACACTGATCACACGGCTATACCCTACACTGATCACATGACTATTTTTGGTTTAGCACCAGCACCCAGTTCTTTCTCCCTCCTTCGGTGTGCATTCCTGCGGCCGCTGGTCAGGGTCCCAGACAATCATTGTCTTTTATCACTGAGGAACACCATACATATTAAGACAGTCTCAGCACAGTGGCTCATTGTGAGGAGCCACAGAAACTTCTACCTACACAACTTCTTCAGCTTCTTCACCCTCCCACCCCGCTGTAGCTGGTATGTTTAGTTCACATCAGGAATGGCTCAAACTGCTGTGCAATGGGAGTCTTATGAAGCTCACAGTAAAGCCTGGATGGGCTCAGACTGCCCTGCAACAGTAGTCCTCCTCCCATGCCTGTAAAGACTGCTGTAAGCATGCACTCACCCTGCGTGCATGAAGATGTAGCTGAGGTAGCGCCAGGCCTGTGCTCGGAGCTGGGGGTGGTACACCAGAGGGTTCCTCAGATACAGCGGGTGAGACACCTGGAGGACCCACCTGTCCAGCAGCAGCCCATAATAAACAAACACAGCCACCTGAGAGGGAGCAGAGGAAGGACAATCAGTGCCCAGGTAGCAGACTGTCGCCTAGCAACAGAGAATCTATGTAGCCGTAGAGTTGAGTGCAGGTCTTCATTAAGAGAGCATATGTACAAGTGACTGCCAGGGATACAGAGGATAGGCTGTGTACTAAAAGGCACCGCCTGCAATTAATGAACCAAAAACAATAGACAGTCATAGTTACTGAACTAAAACCACAACTCATGTTTGTTTCTTGTTAATCTTACAAGGCCATAGGGAGTAAACTTTACATCGCAGCAACAGCTTAGTTATTAATCTGCCCTCCTTGTCAGCGAAAACATATCCCTCTGCCCACAAGGCGAATTTTAAATACGATATAACAAAAAACGATAATAATAATAATAATAATAATAATAATAATAATGACATTTAAAATGTCTGCTCTGAGCTGGTAGGTCAGCCCGACTTGCCTCCACGATGGTCACGGCGATTATGAACCAGGGCGGGGGGCAGCCGGTGTAGCTGTCGTAGAACCACTTGCGGTCCATCTCTCGGGGGAGGGTCTCGAAGGCGACGTGGCGGACGAGGCGCCGGGAGACGCCCAGGCCGGGTTCCTCCAGCAGGGCGGCGCTCTTCCTCTGCCGGCTGCCCTGCAGGATCGCTCTCCGGAAACTGTTTGAGCACTTGTTACTCATCTGAAAGGAAACAAACAAAACAATCCGCTCCCAGCGGCTCACTCCGTGTCACTGTGCTTTACGAAGCCTTGCACTGTAAACTTCTACAGCAGTGGGGATACTCTCCATGCTCCTCTATTGTTCATAGTGCTCGCTATTGACAGGCACAACCCTTTTTACCCAGGATTGACTGTAAAGTGAAATTGAGAGAGACATCCTGGCTTTATCAATCATCAGGGTCCAAATAATTGTTCTGTTTCTGTTTCGAAGTGTATTCAGTTCAGTTCCCTGATGCTTCATTTTCTCCTGCCACAATCACCGTGTCAGATGTTTTTTGTTTCTTTTCACAGAACTGTCTTGTGCCTTTTTTACTTGAAACTCACTGAAGCATGTCAAGCACAGTGCAGAGTTCTTTTGAGGCTATTCCACATTGTGCCGCACAGCCATATCTCTGCCTGGGATCTGAAGACACCTGCTCATCGCTTTCTCCTCTCCAATTCCACCCCTGGATGAACAGCTCAGGATGAATCTTTCACTCAACATTTAGCAACTGCAGCCTCTCTGAGATATGTAGAGCACCAAAAAAAAAATTTTAAAAAATGAAGTGCTACTTTCTCAAAGCTATTTTACTCCAAATTGTATTTTCAGAAAGTAGAAACACACCCAATAAAAAGGTTACCACACCAGGTATAAACAACGAAGACTTTCAGAAGCTTGTAAGTAGTCTTAAGTTGGCTTTGAGGATCTAGCCTTAAATCAATTTTAACAATAAGATTTATTTCAAACACATCCAGCCGGCCGCCTCCTCCTCCTTCACGCGTTGAACAACACCGCAGCTCACACTCAGCTAGGGCTTTTACTCAAGAGGTACGTCGCTGGTAAAATGCAAAGCTTCATTACTACAGGTTGGTATGATTGTCTGGAAAATGATGCGTTTGCTGGAACTGTCCCTATTGTTAAAAAGGTCCTTGATATCAACGTGCTTGTTGTTATCTTTCATTTAAATATATATACATATATTTTAATTGGAGTTAGAACTGAATTGAAAATGTTCATTTCTTTAACAACATTGTATTCTGGCACCAAAAGATGAAAGCGGGTCTTTAATTAGCTTTGAGAGGGAGAGGCACTTACGCATGAAGTGCTCAGCAGGCTTGTTCAGAACCCAGATTCTCAAATAAATGTTTTTTTGATAAGTCTGCCAACAGCACTGGCAGCCAAGTTAATGAAGGTGTGAATTGAAAAGGGTAATTCTCCCCTTCCTACCATCTGCACTCAATACGCTGTAAATAAATACATGAGGACGTTTTTTTTTTGTTTTTTTTCTTACCGAAATCTCTGCAAGACTGTTTCATGGGAAACAGCTATCCTGTTTTATCTGGAGAATTCAACTCATTCTGCTTTCAATACTCAAAAATATATATTTATTAAGCAACAGCCTGAACAATGAAAACACAGCAGAGCGTCGATCCTCAACCCGTTTCTCAGGAGTCATACACCTGACGAGGCAGTGATCCTTTCAAAACAGGTGCTACAGATTTCATAATTGTAGAAGATTATTGATAGTGAAGATATCGGAGTTGTAGGCAAGTATACAAGAACACCAAGAGAAAACATGGAAATCTAGCTTTCCAGTGTTTTCTATATTGATCAAAGGCAAACATTACATATATAGTGTGTCAGATCAATGTATTATATATATAGTGTGTCAGATCAATGCATTACATATATAGTGTGTCAGATCAATGTATTATATATATAGTGTGTCAGATCAATGTATTATATATATAGTGTGTCAGATCAATGTATTATATATATAGTGTGTCAGATCAATGTATTATATATATAGTGTGTCAGATCAATGCATTATATATATAGTGTGTCAGATCAATGTATTACATATATAGTGTGTCAGATCAATGTATTGAACCCCAGAGCCACGCGAACACTCCACAGGGAGTGTAAAGCAGCATGTCGCTCTTTTCACCACAGTTGGGTGTGTGTTACTGAACACATACTGCCATGAATGCCCTTTCTTGAGGTTATTTTGATTAAAAACCCTCAAGCCGTAGTTCATGATAAAACATTTTTTCATCGCTATCCATTAAGGCATAGGAAACTCTTGAGAGTTCAAAGTTCTCTCTCTGCTCTCCACAGAAAAGAATCATCGTTGATACTGATGGATTGCATCAAGTGCAACGGGGGTCTAAGAAAAAAAAAAAAGAGCCCAAACTAATGACTAGGAACTGGATGAAGTCCCTTCTTTATGAAACGGCAGCCCTACACTCTCTTCACATGAACACAAAGACGTGTCGCCTTCCTTTTCAAATTCAATGTGAAAGCCACAGGGCTCCAGCGCAGAACATTAGCCACTGAGACCCGCTACACATTTCTCATCCTCCTCCACATCTCCCGACACGCTCAAGGCTCGGAGAGGCAAATACATAATGTTATTAGGGTTTTAAAAGAAACATTTTCAGCACACAGAGGAATGCCAAAAACAGCACTCTGAAACTTCTGTCTCTCTCAATTCGGATCAACAGGCGCTATCAAGCCTGGAGAGAATTGCACAGTCTGTGGGCAAGTTTCTTATTAATAATAATAATAATAATAATAATAATAATAATAATAATAATTTTCCACTTACCAAGTTGTTTGACTGCAACAATTTTTAAAATATACAATGATCAACCCTGTATGGTACACATTTTATCCAAATAAAACGCCCATGAGGACTTGAAAGCTAATGTAACTCAATTGCTTGGATTATCACAACTAACACGGTAAGAATGATCTCCGGTAAGATTGTCTACAATAAAAAAAACAGATTTTTTTTTTATTCAATAACTATTAAGCAATCTGTGCAAGTTGCATAAACTTAGCCCAAGAAGTTAGGGTAACACTCTGAAGTTGTCTCTCGCTAGTTTTCTAGCATGTGTAATACAGGCTGATTTGCACTGGTGTGCATGTGAACCCTACCTGATTCTTCCGTATATTACAGTTAGCAGTGTCCAGCACTGACCAGATTGACGAAGTCCTGGTAGCAGATCCTCCCGTCCGCATTGCTGTCAGCCAGGGCCAGGAGCACCGCAAGCTTGTGGGGGTCCAGCTCCGAGCCGTGCGTGTTCAGAAGGCTCCGGAACCGCTCCGTGCTGATGTAGCCCGAGTTCTCAGGGTCAAACTGGACAAACAGAAAAAACAGCACTCTCAAAGCATGCTGCCCAGACATGCACAGGACTGCACAAACAGAAAGCACAGTACTCTCAAAGCATGCTGCCCAGGACTGCACGAACAGAAAGCACAGCAATCTCAAAGCATGCTGCCCAGGAATGCTGCATGCAATAGACTGGCTGGAGTGGAAACCTGCCCCCTCAACCCCCCCCAACCCGCCCAATTAATTCTGAGGGTATAAAGCCCCTCTAGACATATACAGTAGCTGCTCCATATGGCAGTGCCAAGTATGTCCATGCTGTATTAGGGTTAGGGTGGAGTGCACAGCTGCTGTTACAGAGAGACGCGAGGGTGGAGTGCACAGCTGCTGTTACAGAGAGACGCGAGGGTGCAGTGCACAGCTGCTGTTACAGAGAGACGCGAGGGTGGAGTGCACAGCTGCTGTTACAGAGAGACGCGAGGGTGGAGTGCACAGCTGCTGTTACAGAGAGACGCGAGGGTGGAGTGCACAGCTGCTGTTACAGAGAGACGCGAGGGTGGAGTGCACAGCTGCTGTTACAGAGAGACGCGAGGGTGGAGTGCACAGCTGCTGTTACAGAGAGACGCGAGGGTGCAGTGCACAGCTGCTGTTACAGAGACGCGAGGGTGGAGTGCACAGCTGCTGTTACAGAGAGACGCGAGGGTGGAGTGCACAGCTGCTGTTACAGAGAGGCGCGAGGGTGGAGTGCACAGCTGCTGTTACAGAGAGGCGCGAGGGTGGAGTGCACAGCAAGTGCTGCTGTTACAGAGAGGCGCACAGACTTCTGGCGGCAGGTTGTTTGGAGCTATCAGTTTCCGATCCGTGTTTTAATTAGATGTGCCTAATTAATTTTGTAATTAAGAGCAGAATTCAGAAACTGGGCTGCAGGATACAATACGACTGGAATACAGAAAAGCAGAGATACAAATGGAGTGATCTTAATGGCTTTTATTTATAGCCAAACACCTGACAGGTAGGGTTGCATTACAAGCACACGCATGTTCTCCGTTGTATTGGAAGGCTTTGTGAAGGCTTGTTTGGTTTTGAATAATGAAGTGTTCTTAATGCAGAGATTATGTACATTATCTGATTATTGATATTTGATTAGGAAAGTGGTCCTGTGCACTGAACCCTGTCTGGTGGGGGTCAGGCTGTCAGGCTTAGAGGGTTACCCCCATTGAGGGTTATCACCGTTAGGGTATTAGCTGCTCAGCACAGCCCCCATTTGTCTAGAGGAAGGCTTCCTTCCTTAGGGGAAAAACAAACTGCTGTTTGTCCTGCAATCTTGCAGCCCATTGTTTGGTGCCTCCTCCAGTCATGTGTTCATTGCTCTGCTGTAATCAGCATTGCCACAAAACACCATGAAGTGCAACAATGGCTGCAGTCATGCGATACATACATCTTCAATCAAGACACAACCTCCAGCTACAAAACTCTAACGAAAAACTCTCCAGGGTTACACAGCCAAGTCTGAACTATGTCTATCTGCACTGCACCCACTGCTTAATAACAGTTTATGAAATCAGTATACACCTTGGCTTGGTAACAATAACATTTAGAATAAATACGAATGCCTCTTTCATGCTGTTTTCATTACTAACAACAGACACACACCCCCACCCACACACGCTGAGAGATAAACACACTGGAATTTCAAGTTCAAGGCTGAGAGTGGAGAGCAGAGCAATCTGAAAGAAGTTAGCCGTGAGGATTGCGAAACACAGACACGCAATACAATCCCTCTCAGCTTTGCGGACCAACTGCGGGTCACTAACCTTTTCTCTGAGAAAGTCCAGAATTTTTTCCTTGGCCCGCTTGGTTTCCCTGAAGTTCTTCTTGGCAGATGGATGCCCAGTGGAGTGCCCTGGCGCTGTGCCCTAGCAGAGTGTGTTTGGGAAACTTTCACTCCAGTTATGATGAGAAGCCTCTGCAGCATACCACCACCACAACCCAGGCAGATGAGCCGTGACCTCGCCCCTCCCTTCATACTCGGATGAACATTGTACAGTCAACAGGCTAACTGCTGGGGAAGGGAAGGAGGAAGCCCCCAAACAATGGGCCACTAACTGCAATTTCATGCTAGGTTTCCCCAGCCCTTTTCTTGCAATTATATAATATTTATTTTATAAAGCGCCTAAATGCACGCGTCTCAAAGCGCTGTACAAACACAAAAAACACAGAGAACCATATATACACACACAGCATATTAAGAGCATAGGTAATAGAAAAAGAAATTACAAATCATGATAAAAATGCCTGAACGTACAAATTGCTCATTACTCCCTTGATTTCACACTGTGTACTTAAAGGGAGCTTTGGGACAGACCTATCAGGGCTCTTAAAAACAAGATAATGATCTGAATTATTGGAAATAAGAGAGAAAAAACCCGGATCATATGTACATGGTATTGTCTTTTACTTCTCTGGATATACAGATATACTTAATAAATTATAAATTCCATAAGGAAAAGTCTAAAGGTTTGTAATGAACTGTTTACCACAGAACAATCACAGGCGTTCATAATGGCAGTGCAGGAATAGAGGATGGAATTACATGCTGGGGAATCTTACACAGACAAATCCAAATCAAAACATGGATTTATTTTTCCTGTGGTCTCCCAAACATGATACCGTATATCAGTAACATCAGATCAGTGAAATATTGTACTGTTACTGTTCTATGATTCTATGAGGCTGTGTGGTCCAGTGGTTAAAGAAAAGGGCTTGTAACCAGGAGGTCCCCGGTTCAAATCCCCCCTCAACCACTGACTAATTGTGTGACCCTGAGCAAGTCGCTTAACCTCCTTGTGCTCCGTCTTTCGGGTGAGACATAATTGTAAGTGACTCTGCAGCTGATGCATAGTTCACACACCCTAGTCTCTGTAAGTCGCCTTGGATAAAGGCGTCTGCTAAAAAAACAATAATGCGTCCGCTAAATAATAATAATTATATTATATTCAGATCATCTTGAAATCATCGTGGTTATAAAACAATGGGTCAGCTATTGTTTGGAAGAAACTACCACAGACACTCTAATATATACACAGGGTAAGGAAAGCAATTTGGTCTCTAACCATTATTCCCATTATGCAAATCCTTCACCACAATGCCCATCTGAAATGGGTGGCTACGCTCTGAATCAGGAGGCTCCCAGGTTTTACTGGGAAACAAAGACAAGCAAACCTCTCAGATTGGAGTTGAAACAACCATTTCAGGTTTGTACGTTGACGCACTGCAGTCACCTGTTCTAAATCAAGACGTTAGTGGATTTAATACAGCCAGAAACTGCAAACGAAACCTCTAAACAAGACTGGGAGACTTACCAAGATTTTCCTTTCCGGATCAAAGTTCACAATTTATTTTCTAAAATGAAAACGAAGAGCTGCACAGGCATAAAACTTAAACAGAAAGTTCAAATACAATCCGTCTCTAAAATGAACACAGAAGCAGTACTTGCCAGCCTCCTACTGGCATTCACAAACCCAGTATCGATTTTTATCAGACTGAAAACATGATGGAAAAATATTCTATTTCGGGGGAAAATATCTCATTTTAGCTTTGAAAATGCTGGTCGTTACTGCAGTGCGTGATTTTTGTATCTGACGGTCATCGTTTGGTACCCCTGCAGGTTCGTGATAGTCGATTTATTTTGACATTTACAAGCAGATAAGCAAATAGCATCTCAGCTGCTCTGGAGTCCCTGCCCTGGAATTCAGAAGAGTCAGCAGGCAAGCAGACAGCCAGCCAGCATAACTGGGACACACTGCTGCTAATCAAGGCTCTCCCCCAGCACAGAGTGGCACTGAACCCTTTCATTAATCTCTTTTGTCCTCTTCATGAATTCTGTATATTAATAGGGAAAATGTCATCTCAGTGGGATTAAGACACAGCTATTATCCATTGCCTCTGGGGTCTGCTTTGCTTTTCACTTCACTTGTGGGGTTTCCACCCCACCCCCCAACATTTCCCATACGCACGGCTGGCAGACTGTTTGATTCACATGAATGGGATTTTATTGACTACCCCCCTCCCCCACACACACACACACCCACATACCCATCACAATTGAAAAGTGCTTTGATCAGCACCCTGCAAGCAAATCTCACTGACAGCAAGTTCTGCATCCCGGTCAATATTTATCGCCGTTCTGATAGTGAACATACAGGGAGGTTCAGCAGAGTGAGAGCCGACTCTTCAATCAGATTCGCGTTTAAAGTTTGGGACCCTGCTCTGCTGTATCTAGGGATACTGACAACAGGAAAGAACACTAGGAATACAGTCACAGGTAGATGAGCTGTCACCAGTAAACATGCTACCTAGAATCAGATTACAGTAATGTGTTACTCCCCAACACTGCCATAAGGCAATCCCTGCAGAGGACAGCTTAGAAAGGGATTCAGAACATGAACAGCAGACTGATCAGTACAGATCATACTCAAAGACACAGCTTCCTATAGGGACACATGTTAATTAAGATACAGATTTATCAGCCTAATGCGTTCAGATACAAGCGTAAGTGTCTACCGGGACCTGCCATGGATTCTAAATTACAGGAGGAATGGAATGTGTTCAATGATGAATGTACACTCTCAACTTCGAGACCAGAAAGCAAAGGGATGCTGTGAAAAGGAGACCATCTTTCAAGCTGCATTTCATTTCAAGTTCCATTACAAAACTATGCAAAGTTGCAGCTGTGCATTCATCCCGGGGCTCCGACAGACTTGGATAGGCACTTAGATGGCAGTTGCTTCTGCACAAATCCCTGAGAAACACCAGTCTCAAAAACGAAGACTCCCTCCCTCCCTCTCGCTGTGGGCTGTGCTGGTGAAGAGGAACAGCTGCGCATCCCTTCCAGACAACATAAACACCGTGCCCACTCATCGTGTCATATCAGTAAAACCAGGTCAAGTATTCTTCATCAGTTTACTAAATTGTTTCTTAGTTTTTCATGTTGTGTGTCATATCATTGCAGCCTAGGCAGCTCAAGTTGGCCCCACAGCCTAGTCTAATAACAGTGATACAACACTTTTTCGTTGTCCGACCCATGTGTGATTAGGGGGGCTGGAATATGAGCAACGGCAGCGTTTTCCTCCAGCACAGTACTGCATGAGTAACCTGCACACAGCTGTCTCTAGCACACATTCTCTGTTACCCAGTAATAGCGTGGGTGGCCTATTCTGAGTACCCCCCCTGCTGTGTGTCCCAGGATATCCCTGCCCCTCTCCGAACGGAGCAGCCTGAACTGCGTCTGTCGACCGGCCTGCAGAGCACAGAGACTCACGCAGCGCTGGGCCGTTCTGCCTCTCTGCTTTCTCATGCAAATGAAAGACTACTAACGTGGGAACGTTACTGAAAGAAGGCCATTGTAGTCATTGTTGCTGCGGCTTTTGTTTTTGTTTTTGTTTTTTGCTTGATTTGAAATGTGGTTTTTTGCTTTTTTGTTTAGATCATGTAGGTATCCTTCCACAATAACCACGCCTGCCCTGGATTACGAGTGGACTGTTCCCTGGATCCTCACTTCCTTCTGTATCCCTGGTGTGAGAGGCAGTGAACAGCATTACTTACACTGAGAGGCTGTGAGGAAAGAGGAGCTGTGTTCATTCACAAAGGTACGAGGAAGGGCAGCGAACAGCTCCCACTTTCAACTGGAATTGTTTCAGAGCTGCTCTGAGACAGACGCACCAATATAGATCTATCTAACTGTTTTACTGCTAAATGCACAGGGTTGGTTACAAGCATAGAACAAAGGGTAATTTAAAAAAAACAACCTCTAGCCCTTTTGAGGAACGGCGACAATTGCAACCAATCAGTTGTTTTAGGTTTACACCATGAATATTTCATGCCATTATTTTATTTTTTACTTTGTAACAATCACTCACTTTCTCCCCTTGTTGCTGTGCCCTACATGAATAATCACTGACCCATCCTCTCCACACTAAATAATAGAAGCACTAAGAATGATGGATGGCCAACTGGAGGTCTCTGCCTGACGAACTGCCTGGTGCCAGTCCCTCCCACAGCAAGCTGCCACCTCTATTACTCCCTGTATTAAACACCAGTGTGGCTGTTGGGACCTCTGTGGTGGGGGTGTCCTTTTAAAATACTTTACTAAACCCCTTCTCTGACAATAAAAGCACCCCTCGAGACCTCCAGACTGACCTCCTTCTCCAAGAGAGAAGGAATCCTGAGTGAAAGGGGCCTTTTAGGGTGGTCTTGATGCCCCCCCCTTTCACACACACACTGTCACACACACACAGCCAAACCAAAACAAAACGATCACACAGACATGGCAGAAACACTTTCCCAGCAGCTGAATAAAGTGCAAACAAGTTAGAAAAACAATGCTGTGTGAAAGCGCTCAATGAAGCTGCCTCCTCTTTCAAGCCAAGCACTAACGAACTTGCCGGCGCGTAACGAACCGCCACAGAGATGCGCGGGGAGACAGGGAAGAGCAAGTTTTTCCAAGAGCGTAGGAAACAATGTTAACTGAGTTTTCGTTAGTCAGTCTGCGTAGTGTGTGGGGACTTCACGCTCCAGCGAGCACAGCAAGTGAAGAGAAGGACTGTCCTCCTACACACAAGTGTTTAATGGGGTGCGTCGGCACCAATCCAAGCTCCCGCTTGAACCCTGAGCCTGGAAATGTTCCTGGCAGGGACTCCGAGACCTGAGACCTGCTCCGAATCCAGCCAGGGAACCAAGCGGAGCACTTCAGCCTGTCCATTGGTACCCCCAGTAAAACAATTCATTTTGAAAAACTTTGCAAGCTTGTAAAGACTGAACCCAGCTCAGGCGTCTTTGTAACGAGTGTGTATCACAATGCACAGATAGGGAAAGCGCTAGTTAGGGTTAGAATCAGGATTAGCAGTACGCCGATAGATAGCCAGGACCTTTCCTATTGGAATCAATAGCCACTTGGGTAGCATTAGGTTGCGGTTTGGGATAAAATCCTGGTTAAAAGCCAGGGTTGAGTTTTACCAATCAGAAAATGGAAATGTGTGTGGCTAATCAAGCACGTATTAACACCTGGAATGGGTGAAACCGCTATGCAATAGGAGTCTAATTTCCATCCCTAATTTTTTCAGCTGTTAATCGACTCAGTCGCCAGATCTGTGCAGAAAGTCACAGAATGAATTCGGCGCAGACAGACAGCAGACTCCTATTCCCTTCCTGCAGACTGGATATGAAACGAACAGCAAACACTAATCAATCACCCCAGGGAGGCAGCTCCTCAAATCCACAAGCTGTCGTGGGGGTCGGGGCTCCCAGGCAACATCAATACGTTTAATGTGAGCTCTGTAATCCCCAGCCAGCCGCAGGGACCTGTCTGCAAAGCAGCTCTGTCATTACTGAGGATCAGGACAGGAAATCAAACAGCAAGACTAGCAGCTGCAGCAGCAGCAGCAGCAGCAAAGCTTTTTGTTACAGGCCAGCTGGCTAGGGCTCCCTTTGAAATCATGCATGCAGGGGAAGCTGTTCTCAAAACCGCAGACAACGATTTGGATATGCAAGCCTTTTCATTTTCTTGAAAGATGCAGCAGGAAATCAGGTAACGGGATACGCGGCGACATCATCACAGCAAGCGAGCGCCCTGATCCTGGCTAACGCCTACGTCCACTGAAAGCCCCTAATAAAGTGATCAATTTTAAAGAGACTTCGGGTTACCAATGCTGACTCATGCCTGGTTTGTTTTATTGAAATGAACACGGTTTCTTTTCTTAGGTAATAATCAGCAGGCACTGTGCAATGCGTTGCAGGTCAGGTTTGCTTCTGTGAAGTCACTTGATCTAATTAACACCCTCTATACAGTGCTATGTCACTTCTTACAGTCCTATCAACACATTCTCCAAGCCTGCAGCTAATGAGACATGAAACCAATACACGCAGACATTCATTTATGTAACTGAGATACAAACTGGAGGTTATGGGGACGACACACACCGGTTCGTAGGACGCTTTCTGAAAAATCCCGAACCAAAAAAACAAGGATTTGTGAGGATTCGTATTAAGACATATGCTCAGTCTGTCAGACTTAACAAGTTTAACACATTTTTGCAGTCTGAACAGAATCAAATGCGGGCTATCAGCCGGGTCTAATTGGAGTCGATCGCTGCCACGGTCTGTAAAAATTAAACCAGAACATGACAGTTCTCATAACCACAAGCAAAACAGTACATTTCCATCTATTTGATTGCAGATTATTATGAACGACTGGTCGGGTTATCTGTATCATGGGACTATTGTAAATGTGCATTGTAATGTCGCAGTTTTTCCCCCATGGTTATACTATACATTTACCTTAGTTTACCATTGTCTTCCCATGCTATTTTTAATATGCATTACCATGCCTCACTGGGCTTTACAATGTTAACACTATGCTTTACTACACTGTGCTTTTATTTTGGTAAACTATTACAAGGGATGCTGTGGTCGGGAGGTGAACGATGACCGATAGGGGAAGAGGAGGGTCACAGAGGACTGCGATATCTGAAACGTTTCATGCTGCCCAACACACAAGCTCAAACAACTGGAGCCCGGGGAATTACATATGTTGAAGAGGGACCTGTCCAGACTGCTTCATAGCTTTGATGGGAGTCCTGTTGGGCAGCTGCATGGAAACCAGGTGTCAGGCCGCTCCTGTTGAGTAAAGAAAGCATACCGGAGAAGCTACACTGTATCCAGAGGTCAGTCCAAGCTGTGTACCGGAGAAGCTACACTGTATCCAGAGGTCAGTCCAAGCTGTGTACCGGAGAAGCTACACTGTATCCAGAGGTCAGTCCAAGCTGTGTACCGGAGAAGCTACACTGTATCCAGAGGTCAGTCCAAGCTGTGTACCGGAGAAGCTACACTGTATCCAGAGGTCAGTCCAAGCTGTGTACCGGAGAAGCTACACTGTATCCAGAGATCAGACCAAGCTGTGTACCGGAGAAGCTACACTGTATCCAGAGATCATAGCAAGCTGTGTACCGGAGAAGCTACACTGTATCTAGAGATCATAGCAAGCTGTGTACCGGAGAAGCTACACTGTATCTAGAGATCATAGCAAGCTGTGTACCGGAGAAGCTACACTGTATCCAGAGATCATAGCAAGCTGTGTACCGGAGAAGCTACACTGTATCCAGAGGTCAGACCAAGCTGTGTACCGGAGAAGCTACACTGTATCCAGAGATCAGACCAAGCTGTGTACCGTTATCTCAGGCAGCTGAAGGGAAATCAAAGGAACAACTGCGTCTCCCTCCGGCTCCATGCAAACACAATTGAGCCGCGGCAGCTGCCAGGAGCTCTCTGACTGCCGGCTAATTATTGCCTCGTCAGCACGGCGGACAAGGACAAATTGGCATGAACTCTAATTAGACAAGCAGTCGAGGCGTAACAAGGCGGCAGGATGTTATCTCTTATTAAATAACTTCCGACTGCAGAGACGGACGTGAAGGTGCTGATGACATGCGCTTTATTTATTCAGGATTTCTTGCAGATACCCATAAAGAGGGCTGGGTTAGATCCCCCCTCCCCCCCGCAAAATAAAGATTTAAACCTCTAAACGAATGATCTTTCAGCATTGTCGATGGCCTCATCTTTCCTCCCTTTCAAGGATTCAATGCAAAGGAAATGAATTTGATGACACCCATCTGGAGCGGGTATCTTATTGTCAGACAAGACAATATCAATAACATGATGCAAAGCTTCTGGGGAAACGACCTTTCAAAAGCATCTTTCATGGCAGAGTACTGCAAAGGTCTTAACACCGCCAAACAGTTTCTGTAGCAAACCGCACGGCAGTCGAGAGAACCCAAAAGGCAAGTGAACCCTAACGAGGTACTTCAGGGCCTCCGGTGCAGTCTGCCCAGGCAGTTCAGCTGTGGCTCCCTGAGCTCCTTTTCCAATGCTTGCATTCTGTAAATCACACATCTTACTGGGTTACAATGTTCAGGGTGGCAGCTCTCTCGGGGAACAACCCTTTAAATCATTCCAATGACATCATGAATCAAGGGGGCTACCTGCTGGACGGGATCTTCAGAGGGGTCTATTCAGATTATCTGAAAGGCAGCCGATCTTAATACCCCCATTCTTTAGATCATTAAAACAGAGCCCTTTGTGTAGCAAGCTCCCGCGAATCTATCAGTGCATTTCTATCAGTGCATGTCTATCTGTTTAGAAGGAAGGGGCTCTATTTTAATGATTCAAACAACAGGGGTGTTCAGAGAAATGAGTTCAGAGAAATGAAACAGACCTCAGTGCACCCAGGAAGAGCCACAAAGCCAGTCCGAAAATTGTTATATACCCCAGGTACAGCTTCCACTTACTGCACAGCTCACCAGAAAGAATACCAGCACTAACACACTCTTAATAAATCTGGATTATTCAGGCAAATTTGAAAAAAAAAGCCCCAGAGCCTTTTTAAAATGTGAATGCGTTGGATTTTGAAGTAGCCATCTCTCTTTCCCTCCGGTTTGCTGAAGCGCTGTGAGAAAGGATCTCTCTGACATTGTGGAGTAGTGCAGGAGCAGCAGCTGTTTAATGATCCCATCTGAGCCACTCGCAGCTGAAGCAGAGCTCAGAAGCTGGTAAAAGAATGAAATGTTTCATGAGAGATGCTGCTGTTGTGTGGGCGAGTCACATTAACTTCAGCGTTTAACCTTTTCCAGCTCACAATCCGTTTATCGGTTTCAATCCGAGGAACTGGTCAGACTTGGGCAGGACGGGGTCTTTCCAGTGCCACTAGTATGGTGGAGGGGGCGGCACAGACTATAAAAGCTTGTTCAGACATCAGAGGATTCGAACGCAGTGTTGCTCTTCGCAGTATACTGTCCCTTAAGACTCTGTTACTGTTGCTTCTCATGGGAGTGCTGTTATAAATCAAAACCCCTCTTTCTTACAGAGAGAGTCAGCTGAGGCATGCAAGGTGATTTATTAAGTCTCTCCTGTCATCACCATACAATCCCAGGTGCCTCGAGGATAAAGTTACAGGGTCCTCTCTAAAGGAATCTAAAAAACGTGTCCCGTCCCCCCCTTCCATCCACGAACGCCAACGTCTGCTTCTGCCTGAAACCTTCGATGACACCGACATCATGGAACTGACATTACAGAAACCAGGCTGTTTGACAAATTCGCTCTCGAGGGAAGAGTCAGGCGGGTGGGGGGCTCGCTGCTATTCTAACTAATGCAGCATAACTGTAATCATTACCTGCGGGGAAAATAAAACACTGAACCTCCGGGCATTTCTTGGGGAGGAATTGGGGAGGAATTCATAATAAAGAGTCCTTTCATTGCACACAGAGCGAAATGTTATTCATGTGCTGGTATAAAATGCACTGTGCTCCTGACACCCTCCCATTACCTGCAGCCACTTCACATCGGATTGTCACTGCGCTCTCTGATGCTTGTGCATCACAGACTAACAGGCTGCCAGGCTGTCCAATCCTGCGCTGCACGGCTCAACACTACTATCTCCTGTTTTAGGGTCAGACACCAATGAGTTTTTCCTGGGCTGCTCTGGCAGCAGATACCCCCAGACTGTGTCAGTCACGTGCCGGGCAAACACAGAGCACGAGTCCCCGAGCCTGTCTGTGAAGTGAACCCATAATTAACATGTCAGAAGAAGCTGAACTGGAAAAGACTGAAATACCACTTTAACAAAACACACTGGACCACCCAGATCACACAAAACCTAGCCAAACACACACTATCTTGGCAGTATATTTGAGCGATTGTATTTTATTTCATCATGAGGCCCTAATTAAGCACTTAAATTTTCCCATGCATTTGATCCTGCCTTTTTCATACTCTCACGGGAGGAACAAATATTATTTTAAATGAAAAACTGTTCATATTCCAGAGTTAAAGCGGTTTCCTTTTTAAGCACGCTGTTGCCAGCTATTTCGTATTTTTTGTTTAACTGTACATTGAACAGAAGCCAAGGTACAGTACAAACAAACAAAAAGCTTGAGTCCACGAGTCTAGCGAGACTCGATCACTATCTGTGGAGAAAGAAAAGCAGTGGGTTGATAAAACATCGCAGGAAATGTAGGACAAAGTGAGATTATGAAATTTGGCTGACGCTTGAATGAGCACCATTTGGTAACCCACTGACCCAATTTCTTGAGGGTGTATAGTCACCCGCGTGCTATCAAGTGTCATCATCCTGCCGTGAAATGTAAACGGGTGGTAAAAACATTTTGATATTTAACTTTATACTTATGCAATCCAGTCTGAGCGAGCAATGGCATCATTGTGAGGATTACTGAGGCACAGCTTTATAGAAGTTTTATATAGTTTAATTAGATTTGGCTTTATTAGCCAACTCATTTTTCGCACAGTTGCATCCACCCACTTCTAATTACATGAATACCTGTATCTATGGTCACCAGAACAAAACAGCCGCCTTCTCCTGCCAGACGGTAAACTCCAGCAATGATTGTTTTGTTCGATACCAGTAAGTGCTTTGAACAGTCAGCCCAAGTGTTTACTTGCTGTACTTATCATTTAACAAACAAGCCACAGAACTCTTTGTTCGCACCCCTGACATCGGTGCACAATTGCTCCGTCAACATGCTTCAATACAGCGTGTTGGGTTTTATGGGAAACACTTCTGATTCACCGAAAGCAAATCGACAAAACAATGTGCCACCTCCTGGGACTCTCTCCAGAGGTGCTTCAAGGTAATCCCGTTCACTCCAGCTCCTAATAGAGACGGTTTAGAATCCCTCCGCCTGCTGCAGGTTTAGGAATGTTTCATTAAAAACAACGCGCCTCTTCGTCACAAACAAAAGGGACAGCGCTCGAAGAGCCCAAGGTGTTGGCACTAGCTGCTCCACTGACTGTGCGCACAGGGTCATTTACATATCAAATTCCCTGCTGATTAACCGTGTAAGAGGGGGCCTTCTGCAGCACCTCGCTGTCTGAACATTTTAAAAGCCGTGCTTTAATTACTTAGTTACTGACTGACATGTACATTCCCTGGGACGCCTTGATGACTAGAACTTTTATACAGCACTCTTCATGCAGAGCACCTCAGGGCACTTTACAAAAACAAAAAGATAAATGCCATTGGCCAATCAATCCAGCTCAAAGACGTACCAAGCAAAACACCACAAACACTGCTGTTTTTTTTTTTTTAACTACAGTAAGTTTTGCATTTCAGGATGAACCAATTACAAGTTCTGGTTCATTTGTGCATTATCCTATTGGAGCCAGGACATGCATTTGGTCTTCTAGTACACTGGGTTGCAAGAGAATATACAATACCTCAGTTTGAAAGTTTTTTTTTTCAATAACCACCTGTGATTTGATGTTGCTTGCATTGAGAAGGAGGGTTAATGCCACTCCTTGCCATGTGGATTCATTACCGAGGCCCAGGGAGGGCAGCGAGTGAGTCATTGTGCTTCACTGCTGCTGGCTGTGCTGTGCTTGAATGAGCAGCGACTTCACAGAGCTTACTGGAAACGAACCGGGAAACAGCCCAACAATAACCTACGATATCATTCCTTTCTTTAGAAGGGGGTCCTAGCAAGACAGGAGAGGCAGACAGATAGCACAACAAGCACATTCTGTATTGATTAAGCTATATCACATCATTGTACTGCTAACAATCTCCTGTAGTATTAATATTACAGCACAGTATTTTTTTTATAAGGGCTTGTCCTTCAGAAACACCACAGTAATTAACTTGATTATTCAACTTCACGCTAAGAACAGATGACCAAGAGGTTAATGGTGTGTGACGAAAGGTCAGCCGCGGCTGCAAAGGGAAAAAAAAAAAAAAAAAAAAAAAGCAGTTGGAAGGTGGCCCCCCCAAAAGTCCATTTGAGAAACGCAAAGGACTGAGAAGTGATGCCCCTCCCTGCGATCATTAATCGCATGTGCCACGGCTCTGCAGCCTACAAGGGGGAGGCTGACACAAGGCTCCACTCGGCTCCGTCTTCATTGTGAGCTTGACGGGGCAGTGGCAGGGCAGGGCTGGGGCAGAGCAGGGGCAGAGCAGGGCTGGGGTAGGGGCAGGGCTGGGGCAGGGCAGGGCAGGGCAGGGGCAGGTGCTGCCTTGGCGCCTCTCTCTGCAGGATTAATGCGCTCTGTCCCCCAGTCCGCGCTCCTGTTTTGTATCTCGCATTGTGCCCGTTGGCAGTGAAAGCTGACAAGTGTAAATGAGATTAGATGTCCTCCTAATTGCATTTGTGCGGGTCAATCCTAGTATCAGAGTCACAAACCATCCCACCCCCATAAGGGCTTTTTAGATCTCTTTTCACTCACAAATAATAATGATTAAAAAGAAAAACTTCTGCAGGATTATATAAAGAGAGCAGATGTGTGATTGATGGAAATGTTTTGAACCGTGTGTGCGTGTGTATGTATGTGACAGTGTGTGTGTGTGTGGGGAGGGGATAACATTAGTGTGTTAGTGTGCAACAACACCAACAGCATAACCAAATATAGCACCAGAGGCAAATTTAACAAGCGATGCTACAAAATTAGTACAGAAAAAACCTGTGGGAGCTTGTATAATGAAGTTAACATTATGAGCTGTTTATTGCCAGATTTGAATAATTAACTTTTTTTATATATATATATATATACTTATTGAATAAAACATGACGCATATTATATATTATACAGTGTAGAAAATCTATGAAGATGTTCTTCCTAGTCCGCTTGAGAGTACAACAGTGAATAGTGACACTGAGTGGCTAGAGTAAACTCAAATCCTGTCTCTACACCCCTTCGAGAGGAGCTTGATACATTTAAGATGCACACCACCATTTTTCACAGTTGCTTTTCTTATTGAGCAGATCCATTCTTTCTGAGTTAGCCAGCCAGGTTCCAAAGCCAGTCAGCCAGGTTTCAATAGGGCTAACACAAACACTGAGGTCAGCCAGGTTTCAATAGGGCTAACACAAACACGGAGGATCACATACCTGATCGAAAAGAGTTTTCCAGTGCTGATGGGCAGGTAAGAGAGGGGAGAAAAGGAAAGATCTGTAAGAACAGGACTCTGAAGTGATTCACCTGCTCTGATCAGCTGAAACTCACCTGGAGCCAGGCAGGACCAGCAGCAGAGCTCTGAGGTGGAACAGGAACTAGCTTCAGAGTTCATTGCCTTTGTTACATTTTTTTTTCTATTCTATTTTAAAATGTGAAACGCAGCCTTTTTATACAGGTTTCACATTGCAACGCCCCCTACACAGGGAAGGCAATAAGACTCCCATTGCATCGCATGACTGGCTTTACTAGGAGTTTAATAAGACACAGCTGAGCTTCTTACCTAAACACTGTGGCACTAATCAAGCTTGCGTTAACGCCTGGAATGCGTGAAATTGCTATGCAATAGGAGTATTACTCCCATCCCTGCCTGATAATATAAACATACAGATTCAGAGATGCAATCTTGACTTTTTATTAAAGGTTGTATCTCTGGTGATATGTTAATCCCCCCTCTCCCTATCCTCATTTGCACCTATTTGTTTATACAGCACACGCCTGTCCACGTTGTGTGATGACTGAACAATCAAGCTGCATCGGGCATTTTATCAAGAGAATTCCACGCGTTTCAGGTTGCCAGAAAATGTCAAAGTAAGAATGGAATTTAGTGAGGGTGTATAGAATGGGAAGTAAATGGTTAAACCCATGTGGTTCTTCAAGAGAGAGAGAGAGAGAGAGAGAGAGAGAGAGAGAGAGAGAGAGAGAGAGAGAGAGAGAGAGAGAGAAAGAGACTCAGGTGACAGACTCAGTCATTACTAGAAGGTATTAAGGTGAAACTTACATCTTCGGGAGCCATAGGCAGTACATCTGTGCTTTCCAGCACTTCAATTGCGTCTCCCTCTGCATTGGCTGCAACTGCGGGAGAAGGACTGGCGTGGGCTTCCCTCGGTCGGGCTCTCATTCTCGGGTCCATGGAGGCGGGGAGCAGGGCAGGCAATGCAAAACTGCTAAACCTTTCTTCTTGGCAAAATTACAAGAACGCAGTCAATAATCCCCATTGTGTCTTCGTTGTGAGCAGAGTCCCACGGGGACACCGGTCTCCAGGACGCTGGTGTGAGCCGAACTGAATGGAGGAGTTATTTCTGCTCAGGTGACTCAGTCGCCGGCAACTCAAGAACAACCTGCCGTTAAGCGGCTCCCACAATCTCCCCCACAATCAAAATAGAGTCCTACACTTCAGACAGCTCTACCTACTAATAAACAAATACACTCCTGCAGGCTAGTATAGGCCACTAGTGATTGAACATAATATTAGTACTTTAATATTTGATATAAATATTATTAACTTTTCTTTTGTAACGTCTTGTGCATCAGTAACTCGCGATCCCAAACGGTATCAATGCGCGCTATCTTCAGTGGTTCCTGTGCTTCTTTCGTTCTCCGCTGCAGAGTCGAATTCCGAACCCGCTCCGAGCCCTGGACCTGGTGGAAACAGCTTCCATTGTATGGACTCGCCAATCTGTATTGTATACGCCAGTCTGTGACACTCTATTGTTAAACGTCCAGCCTGTTCCATTCTGAGACCAATCTGCTAGTGCAGCGCAGAGGGATGCAGAATCAAGTTTTGTGGCAAAACGGGAATCGAAAGGGTTAGCTTGCGCAGCTGGCTGCACATTTTTTTTTCTGTTCCTCAATTTTTACCTGCAGAGAGAAACCATTATATATATATATATATATATATATATATATATATATATATATATATATATATATATATATATATATATATATATATTTACACGACACATTTTGTAATGTTATGAAAATAACAGTGACGGTTGCTTTTAGTTTTAAACAAAAGCACTGTACCAAAATTATTGTGAAAATGTAAATCAAGATAGTGGAAAACCATTTCCATTTACTAAATAAAATACAAGTTTCGTTTACTTTTTAATTGTATTATATAAACAAAATACCATTTGCTACATGATTATATATATATGTGTGTGTTTTGGGGTTTTTTTGTACTAGTTCGCTGCAGCAAAGCGATAATGCACAATTTCAGACACACACACACTATTATTATTGTATCCACGGTGCATTGGGAAAGTGTTGCAAAAAGAACTAAATAAAAACAAGACGGCAGTCTCCACATTCATAGTGCGTACCTTTCATACAGAAGCTGCCCCCGCTTCACCCCGCTGTCTGCTGCCTGCATGCATGCATCCAGTCAGTGCGTGTCCCCGTACGCGTGTGGAGTAAACAATTCCAGCAACGTGCGCACGCAGTTCCTTATCCACTGCAGCACCGGACTGCTTGAGCTTGCTGTGGACGAGTTGGTCGCTTTCAGAGCCCCGACTGACTCCTGCACAGTAACGCTCTGGATATCCACCCTCCCTCCCCCTGGCATCTTTCGTCAGAGCCCCCTATAAATATCCTTGCAGGGGTGGGGTTATACGGCATTGTAATGGAGACAAGCGATATGAATTCTATTACGCCAGCAGCACCGTGCTGTTTTATGAAGAGAGACGACACAGCGAGCTTGCTTGAGCTTTTCAATCGGCTCTCGGTCTGTAATGGGCGGATTATCCATACTGTCCCGACAGTACGTGGCCCAATTGTAATCAAACTGCAAAATGTCATGGATTTTACAAGAAAGTGGACCGGCATAGATAGCCCGCGATGGCCCAAGAAAACCCAAGATCGAGGCGTCAGTAGAAATAAAGTATACTCCTCATCCCTCTGTACCACCTGCTCCACTGTTTATAATAGAAGTCTGCGCTTTTTTTTGGTATTCATGAAAGCTGTATTGCATGTTTGGATTTTGTTTGTTGTTTGCAAGGAAAAATACTTTGTAACACAATGCTGACACAAACCTGACAGACAGAGACACTTGACCTGTGCGAATTCACAGCAAGCAGTGTCACAGAGCGGAGGGATGTGTGATGACGGTGAACATATCTGATTTCCTGAGAGCTGAAAGATCTTAACACAAAGAGGCTTTTACAATACAATTCACATTTCTACAACGCCTTTCGTCACAAGCATGCCAAACAACTTCACACACAAAAAATAACAAAGACAAAAAAAACACAGTATCATTGTAAAAACAAAAACTACGATAACGAGCCAGGAGCAATTAAAAACCATTTCGAGCCCATGCCTCTAATCAACCCTTTCAATTCACACCTCACTGAATGCAGGGGGACCAGGTATTAGTCTTTGATTTTCTCATTACCTTTCATCTCGGTATATATTATCGTACAGTAGAGCTGCTTCAGGTCCCTGAAGATGTTGCCCATGTGAATCGTTGCTTTGCGCATACTTTTGCATCGCTAATCTTCAACATGCGTTTGGTTTCATGCTACATGGGTAAGTAAACCTTTCATCTTGTCATCCTTTGGCTCTGGCCCAGGTCCTGTTTGCTCACTCTGTTTAGTTGTTTTTCAGCTTGCCATGGTTACAGGACTCCGGCAATTCAACCCAGTGTCGTTCTGTCTAACGAATGCAGCTGGCTGCCTGGACGCTTCACTCGGATTCTTGCCAGTTGCTTGTTTCGTAACTTCCCCCCTGAGCCGGAGTATTCAGAAAACAAAATCCTTTGGTATCACATTTTAATAACAACTAACTGTTCACTAATTAGAGAATGGCGCTGATGGTTATTTGCTAAGCATTCTTGAACAGATTGTATTAGACGTATTTTAATACACAGGGTCATCATTTAAAAAATGCAATTACCATATATATATATATATATATATATATATATATATATATATATATATATATATATATATATATATATATATATATGTAACACGTGTCAATAGATAATGTAAACATTGGGTTGTTGCTAATCAGAGAAACAGTCGGGAAGAGTTTCACTTTTAGCAAACATTTGCATTCCATGAAAACAGCCCCATTGTAGCTGACGTGTTTAACCTTTTAATGCCCAGCTAGCAGATCACACGTGATACAAAGTAGCATCCCTTCTAAAATCTTTTTGTATCCGCTATCCTTTACCTCTCTGTGCTTTACCACGCCTTCACTATCCTTTATTACATCGCTGTGCTTTGAGTATGCCTCACCTTTATAAGGGATATTGCCTTTGCAAACCATCCTCAAAAGATAACATTAAGAAATGCAATACATTATGCATTGCCGTCCAATAAATGTGGGTATTATAGAGTTGATTTATTTTTTATTTTTTTTAACAGTATACAGTATTAGTATATTTACACATTATAAAAGCAATAAGTAAAAATTAATGATCAATGTTTTGTTCAAATGTAAACAACATATTACAATAATACAGCAGTATGTCCCCTCCCTGCCCAAGTACTTAATGAAATACTGCAACCACTGGTCCAATGCAATACCAACTTGCAAACCTCCCGACCGCTTTTCAACAAGACTGTGAACAGTGATTGTGTTGTTACTTTGGCTCCCCCTTGTGTTGATAAGAACGATTGCATGTAACGTCACTGACCTTTCGTCCACTGAGTGAAGGGTGGATACTTCGTCTACTTATCTACTGTACACGCTGGCTGATTAATAGGCATACTGGCTAACACTCTTTAATTAAGAGCTCAGTAATACACAAACAGGCATACATTAATGTGAAGGTCATATAGTCCATATTGTACATTGCTAATAGTTTATCTGTGTAACAAGAGAATTCGTTTTGTTTGCAAACTCAATGAGTGCCTGCAGATTGCAGGATACACAACACAAGCTCTGGGTAGTGTATGTGTACCCCAAATTGAAACCGCCAATATAATTTATTTTCTTAGACCTGTGTTTGTTATAGTCCTGTGTGTGTGCTTTCAGAAATGTTTTGGAGGTTCCCTGTTGTGCATCTCAATACAAAGGGAGATATCCCTTGTCAATAACAATATTGCTTTTTAAAGTTTGTTTTTTATTGCTTGTGTTTTATGACAGAACACTCACTGTATGATCATGTGACATGATCTCACTCGTCAGCTTTCACAGCTAATCATGTAACCAACCGGCACTGGAAAGGGTTAAACCTGATTTAATCTCATCCAACAGCTGCATGCCTTCAATAGCTGGTTCGGTATCTGAAATTAAAAAAAAGAGACACATATTATTTCATGTTGTACATGCCTGTGTTTTGCGGTTTCTTAGAGCAAACAAATCTCACTTGAGACCGGATTTGTTTATCACAGTGCAATCAATATCAGCTAAAAAAGATGTATAAAGTTGCCAGGGTCTGTAAACATGGAACTAATACTTGATGTAACAGCCTCCCTCAGCTCTGAACAGAGAGGTGGCGGCTCTTACACTCAATCAACAGCCTCCCTCGCCTCCATTTTCTACAGCCACGGAGAAAACTGCAGTGTAACACAGACAATTCTAAATAATTACTCCTAGCTATTGCAGCTGTCCACCTGTAAAGGGCTGGTGCAATGTTAAATGACTTGAAAATGATGTGGGTATGTCATAGATGCCATCTTCATCATAGAGTGGGTCATTCGCCTGGGCTTCACTGTGTGGGGTGCCTGCAAGAAAACACAGGAAAGGTTCAGATTTGGTTCAAGTAAGCCAGTTTGCAATAGCTTTCTGCTACGTGCAACTACGTTAAACAACAACACAATGCTTCCACACTTGTCATGCTTTGATATTTGTTGTATACAGTCCAATATGATCAGGTTCACTCAGTTTTCTGTGTCCAGTACCAGAACTTTTTAAAACATTTGGAGCACAAAACCGCCACGGGAAAGTTATTTGGGATACTTGGGAATCGCTTTTCTTTTATTCACTTTCATTTAGATGCCAGCGACCAGGCGATAACATAGGAGGCTGTGTGGTCTGGTGGTTAAAGAAAAGGGCTTGTAACCAGGAGGTCCCCAGTTCAAATCCCAGCTCACTCACTGCGTGACCCTGAGCAAGTCACTTCACCTCCTTGTGCTCCGTCTTTCGGGTGAGACGTAGTTGTAAGTGATTCTGCAGCTGATGCATAGTTCACACACCCTAGTCTCTGTTAGTCGCCTTGGATAAAGGCGTCTGCTAAATAAACAAATAATAACAACAACAACAACAACGACATTGTGCGGTTTCAATAAACAAACGTCACAAAGGCTCCCATTCACAGCACAACACAGCCTGCCGCTGACTTTACTGGTTCTGTTAAAGTCAGAAGCGTCACCTAACTGATTTTTTAAATTAAAATCCAGAATCTTAAACAAAGCCAAAGCACTTGTCACGTAAGAGCTTGCAGACGCATCGCTGAGTGGACTTGGAGACGACCAGGTCAGATTTCATTGCTCTGGACTGAAAGAGTGAACAGGAGGTACACAGTATAATGTAACTTACTGGTGCTGCTGCTTTCTTGAGTGGAGTGCTCTAGCAAACTCTTCGGAACATCATAGATGCTTTCAGTGTCCATTCTGTTTGCTAGGAAACAAAGAGCACACAATGATAATGACACACAATGAAAATGATAAACAAGTCACTTCACAACTAAACCCATTTTTTAAATGTTAGATAAACAGTTAACAACCTTTACCCATTTCGATAAGTACAGAATGATAGATACTCCTGTGAAATTGCTACACTACAGTGACCTCTCTATGACTTTTTAAATGACAGCTTGTGAAGCCCGCCCCCTCCCTGCCACACCTGTGCTCCTGTCTTCATCATCGACAGCCTTATTGGACAGCGGAACATCATAAACATCCAATTGTTCCAGTTCTGTGGACAGGCGATCCTCTTCAGCTGCACCAAAAACAAACAAAAAAAAAACAGAAAACAAGTAGTGCTTGTTTATAGGAGCCATGAACACTGGAAATCAGAGGAAGACAGTGGCTGTCAAACCACCCTGTTCTTGTATTTGATTCGATAGACTAGACAGATAGCATCTCCATTGCAGTGGTGAACGCCGTAGGGTGGAGATGAGAGATAGGTTTGCAGACTAGGTTTAACCTGGCTCTGTCTAATCCTGATCTGTATCGAGACATCCTGGAGTGCATCAAAGACCTATCTTATAATGCAGAACAATAGGCGATTAATGCAATCCGGGGCAATTCTCCAGTGCTGTCATGTTGCACAACCTGAGGTGCATTTCCACTGCTACTCCATTCCCCTGAGTGACAGTGGCTAGCTGGCTAGCTTGATATAACTGTTTCCATACCTCTCTGTGGCGGAATGTTCTCACGGTCTAAATCGGAGGACGACAAGCTGCTCGAACCCTGACTGTTCCTGACATCACAACTGCAGCCTGAAATTAAAGAAACTGTTCGGTCTCGCCACACAAAACCGCATGCCAGAAAAGCAAACTACTGTGCTAATACTGAAATGCATGCCTGTTTTTTTTTTAATACATTACTTTTAATGCAAAGGTAGTCTTTAGTAAAGTTATTTTGTGCTGAAAGGGTTAACTTAATAGTTAGCTTACTAAGATGTGATTATAGGTTTATTAGTAGATACAGGAATAACCTATTTATAAACTATTAGTTCTGTTGTCTTCAAAGATCACATAATAATATACATTTCTACTCTATGAAAAGGGGATTTTACATAGAAATGGTACATTGACAGTCCAGGCATTTCCTGCAGCCTGTTTGTAGTGCTGCTGTTTCTTACCTGTGGCAGGTGAGCTCCCAGAGGGGGCGAGGGGCTCTGGAGTGTCCGAGGAGCAGGAGGCAGAGCTCAGCCTGTCTTCATCGGAACTGCTCTGCGTGCTCTGAGCGGCTTTCTGCATCAGATCAGGAATGTCATGCCTGGAACATCATTACAGAGATCCATCAGCTCTTCGTTTTTAAAGGAGCACCTTCATAACCCATGGCAACCTCACCCCACCACCTCCCCTTTCCACCCCTGATCTCTTGGCACTCCCTTGATAATGGACCGCCTCTCTCTGCCCCTCTCCCCCTGATCCCTGGTCACTCCCTTGATAATGGACTGCCTCTCTCTGCCCCTCTCCCCCTGATCCCTGGTCACTCCCTTGATAATGGACCGCCTCTCTCTGCCTCTCTCCCCTTGATCCCTAGTCACTCTCTTGTTAATGGACCGCCTCTCTCTGCCCCTCTCCCCCTGATCCCTGGTCACTCCCTTGTTAATGGACCGCCTCTCTCCCCCTGATCCCTGATCACTCCCTTGTTAATGGACCACCTCTCTCTGCCCCTCTCCCCCTGATCTCCGGTCACTTCCTTGCTTGTTTGCTTACCACGTGCAGGCAGACTGTGTTCTCCCGGGTCCTGGAAGCTGCATGGCTTTCCACAGGAACTTCATCCACAGTGCCCGGAGCTCCTCTGTCTCTGCAGACTGGAAACCCACAGATAACAGAGGGATCATGTGCTTTGTAGAGCAATCGGAGAGCTCAAGCAGCAGTGTGCCATTTTACTCTATTTAATATATTATAATGCAAGCAACCGGCATCTGCTTACTGTATTCTCTCACTATTCAGCCTTGCTATGCACCTAACTGGAGCAGAAGTCAGGCCTTGTTGACAGTCCAGTTTGTTTATGTTCTCCTAAGGCTGGTCACACAGTATTCCTCCTCCCCCTCAACCCCATTGCTGTTACAGGATTCTGAAATACGCCATCATTTGAAAACCTGTTTGGGGCGCTACAGCTTTCAAAGTCGTCTCTTGAAAAAGTCAACAGGGAAATGAAGGCAGCCTCGATCGAAACATTCCCAATGCATGCGAGAAACACGACAGCACACACAGGACTGCCACTGGAAGCAGCCCAGCTCAAAGGCGGCTCTGCGTCTACACTTACCAGCAGCTTCTTCTTCCCGTTTTTCATTGTGATTTCAAACAGGTACTGTCTGTCAGCTTTCACTTCACGCACCGACTGCACCTGTTAACAGGGAGCGGTGTTCACAAACGAGCAGCACTTTGTAACTCGTGTGTCAGATGAAAAGGGGAGAGAATGTACCTATAAAGAGGTATTGTTCTATTTTTTTTTTTTTTTTACTGTGCTTTACTGCACTGTTAAATGCATTTATCTTGGCATACTGCAATCAAGGTGCAGTACACACTGCTCGCAGGCATGTGACGTCAGCAGCGCAGTACCGCCCAGCCAATCTGTTCAGTAGTGTTGTTTCAGGTGTACTTACCGTGTGTATGTAGTACTGCCCTCTCAGGTGAGACTATGAAGGCAACAAAGAGATTGTTAAAACACGGCATTATACTGGTTTGGGCTGAAGATATTTAGACGGTTAAATCTAGAGTCCCACTCACAGCATCAACTTTCTTCGTTGTGTAGAAGAACAAGGTGGTGTTTTGAAGCCTGAACCAGTAGGTTGACCATGTCAATTTCTGCAACACAAAACGCTTCAGTTATAACAAGTCGGTGTTTGAAATGCCAAGCCCTTGTCTTGAGTGACGCGGTGGGAGCTTTGTACTTATTACTTTCACAGCGCTACAGCATTTCCTGCAGTGACTCCAAAGAGCGAAGCGGCTGTGGGGCTCAGCTGAATCTTTCTGAAGTTCATATCACAGACTCCCGCATTGTTTGGGATTTTGTTTCAAGGCACTTACGCTAATTTCAATATTTGAAATCAAAACAGTTACGCAAATCGGGCATATTTTCTAGAATACCAAACTGTATAAAACTGGCAAGGCACTACACAGACCAATAATATAACAGCTCCTTCAAGCTAGTTTAGTAATACAGTAGTATTGTGAGTGTGTGTTTTTTTTTTTTAAATAACACTTGCCAGTTTCACTGTTGGGAGTTTCTTTTAAACTTAACTTTTATTTTCTCCCGTGCACCGGCATTGTAATAAAAGTACGGTTAACGCTTCAGACCGTATCTAGAGGCTGAAAGCTGTCTCTCCTTATGTAAATGTTTACTTCTAAATGTTGGTTAAACTCAGTTCAAACCTGTCCGCTGGTATAAAACCTGCATGGGCGTGAGATTGCGGAGAGATTTGGTTTAGTTTAGGTTTGACACGCGGAGAGCAGGGCAGGTGGTGACAGGCAATGATCACAGATCGAGGAAAATTCACGCAGTCATCTCGTAAAACTAATCAGAATGTCTACCTGCAACTCCACTGTAAAGACGATAGCAAACATCGTTATATTTGTGTTTTATATACCGCTGCACATTATTGTAGATGTTTGTAACTTTTTTTTTTAGTTGCTTCAGAATTTGAAATAGCTAGCATACGCAGAAAGGTTTTTTTGATACTTTGATACACATTGTTTATAGACAGACAGCCACAGTTCTGCTGTGTGTGCCGTTGCACCTCCAGCCACACAGATGCACTTATCTCCAATAGAACTCTGTACACCGGATTGGAAAGCTTACAGAAACTCACCATTCGGTCTTTCCTTTTCTTCAAAAAGCTCTCGAACACCAGATCCTTCTGTTCGCACATGCTCCCCGGGATGGCTTTTCTGTCACAGTGAAGCTGGGTCTCAGGCGGACTGTGTTACTGTACGCTCCCTCCCTCTCTATATCTCAGGCGGACTGTGTTACTGTACACTCCCTCTATATATCTTGATTTACCTGCCAGGTGAGCTTCCCCCTTGTTCTCACACTTCTGCTTTCTGTACGTCGCTGGCATTGTTCACAGTCAACTGTTTACCTTCACTTGATTTTTTCTTTTTCTTAGCTTCCTTTCCGAAGACATTTAAACTCTTTTTTAAAATGATTTTATTAATAATTGTACCCATGTTGGTCTGCCCAATCTGAATCTAAGAATAGATGTCGTCGTTGCAGCCCTCAAAACTGGCAATACATGTATAGGGGAGATGAAGAACACACCTATTTGAAAAACACATTTTAAACAGTATTCTACCAGTACCATGTCAGTTTATATTTGAGATACCTTCAGTTTAAAAAGCATGAATTCAGCATAGCCACAGTATACTTTCTTTTTGTGGTGGGTCATCAAGTACAGTAGGTATTACCCCAGGCCCCATTTACTGAAAGCCTACTTCCTCATTACACTTCACCAGTATAGCATATTTAAAATACCTGAGCTGTTCAATCAGCATTCATGGGAGCTGGTTATGCTTGGCAGCACTTTTAATTAAATGACAGCGCTGAAAGGCTACAAGTGCGTTGCTTTTGGTTCTGCAATTCTCAGGTTCAATAAAGGAAAACAGACAGGCTGTTCTACATTGTAAAAATTACTCTTCCAGACAATGAGCCTCTCGCTGTACCCAAGCATTTCAACAACAGCTCCACATACACAGCCCTTTCTACTGTGCTTAGTGAAAGAGCAAGTCATGAGCAGTTCTGTCCACTAGGAAAGAGAGCTGGGCTTCTCAAAGCAGTTGTGGGCACTTTCAAAGTCACATGAAATTAAATAAATCAGGGGTCTCCTACCCTGGTCCTGGAGAGCCCCTATCCTGCTGGTTTTATAGGTGTCTTTACATCATCAATGGCTAAAGATCTGGAACACCTGTTAAACTAATTAAGCCAATAACTGGTTCAATTAAGTAACAGGGAGATTGGTTGAAACGAAAACCAGCAGCCACAGTAGCTCACCAGGACCAGGGCTGGAGATCCCTGAAATAAATGATAAAACTCAACATTTAAGCAACTATTCACAAAACAGCAAATATTGTAAAGGGGAAAAAACATAACACATCAAATCTAATTTGACGCTACTTGATTTTTTTTTATTAAGGGGCACATGTAGTCATCCTAGTGGGAAAACAGCAGTGTGATTAATTTATTTTCATTTAAATTGAAAGGGCGGTAGTATTAGTAACTTCTCAGTTTACATCATTAAAAGAGAACCTATCCTCCCACTCACGCGCGTCAGTGTAAAGAATTCTCCTTTTAATAAATAAGACATCAGACAGAGTGTACAGCACACAGTCATTTATTGTAAATGCTGGAAAAGTTAGAAATGAAAAAAAAAACTAAAAGGGGGGGGGGGGGTGGAGTTCATCGTCTAGGTATCCTAGAAAAAGGCAAGTTGGTCATGATGGTAACTTGTGGTAATAAAAAAAAACCCACAAAAGTGTGCAATGTCTCTGATATAAAAGCAGAACACATGGTGCATCATGCAGCACATCCCACGCTACAAAATAATAACTGCACCAGGTTTACAGCACAGAGTGCAAGCTTGCAGCAGTGACAGCGCTAGGAACGGGGGGCTCAAAGTGAAAAGGAGAGCTTGTAGTGTACTTGCAATATTCCAGGCATTGCGTGAATGATTTAAACCAGGGCTGCAGGGGAAGTGCTTTCCTAACCACACGGCTACATGATCTGCCAACCAGAGCCTGGAGGAGACACAACTTCCTCCCTTTCACTCCTGGATTATTGTTGTCGAAATAAAGTTATATAATTAAAAAATGAACTCCCTTATTGAGCATACACGAGCATAGATGTATACATGACCTCGGGGGTCCCGTGAGGTGCCAACGTGATCTCCGACATCATGTGTTAGCAGAAAGATAAAGAACTCAAAGGGTTAAAAGAGGAAGAAAAAACAAAACAAAAAAAAAAAACCTTGAGCTTTATCTGCATACCGAACATGCTGTACAAACTAAAAGAAAAACCTAATAAATAATAATAATAATCATCATCATCATAATAATACATTCGATGCTGGTGCAACACAAAAAAGTTCTGACTTCAACATCAAAACGCTAATGGCTTTGACGAGTTAATTCTACCACGACAGCAGCTCAGAATGTGACCTCTGCAACTGTGTTAGTTTACTGGGCAGTGTTTTTACACGCATGTCTGTATATGTACATTATCTACATCATCCCTTTTGGCTTTGGAGCATCGGCAGTCTTGTATACCACTGCACTGCGACGCTCGTCCACGCCTATTTAAACTACCTAACACTGTGAATGCGCGTTTTCATTTAAAAACAGTAATGTTATTCTGTTTGTTTTGGGGCAGTGGGGGGTGGGGGGGGACAGGGGTAAAAGAAAAAAAATAAATAAACTGTATCTTCATGATCACTGAAAACAGCAAGGTCACAAACAAAACAACATGTTGAGGAGAAACTCTTACATATTTAAACAAACAGTGAAATATTATTAATAATAATAATAATTAAAATAATAATAGATATTTGCAGACTTCGAAGCACTCTTATGTATGTATGTATGTATGTATATATACTTCTGTAAAAGTTTGATTTGCTTTGCGATGGCGGTGTTGTTGCACTTTCCTTCAGGATCACCGCTGCTTCAGAAGCGCTCTGTACATGGCGAATCCCAGGACAGCGAACATGGTGGCTCCCACGCTGGCCCGCAGCCAGAACGTGGAGCTCTTCAGATCTGCCTGCATCACGTGTCTGAGGGGAAAGGACGGGTGGGACACAAGACTCGTGGTTAGACCTGCCACAACACAAGCCAAGGACATTTCCAAGCATGTAGGCATAAAGAGCACACTGGGTAGGCTTGGCTGGTAGAAGACTTTCAACACTGTAGGGCTGCACGATGTGATTATTCACATCAAGCTCTCCACAGGTGAGGGTCATTGCTGTGGATCAGGCTAATTTACCATTCAGAGTGAAACAAGGGAAGAGAAAGCTGCCTGGGTTTGTGTGGATCACTTCTCCTCCAGAGTCTAAGGCCTCGTACACACACACTGCAGTTGGCTTGACAACCTTATTTCCAAACGGCACCCGCTGCGGTTGTTTGTTGTACACACACACACACCTTTCATTACTGAAGTGAGTGCACTCCCTGTTTAAACAAACAGTAGACACCGGCAATCGACCAAGAGCTTGTCAAGCTCAGCGATGCTCATTTTTGCAAAGCCAGTGGAGACGCCGTTTTGCTTTTTCTGCACTGCTAAACGCAGTATTAACGATAAGCAGTACAATGACGGTTGAACGAAACGTGTGGGCAACCTTCCGACCAGAAGGCTGGTGGGAACGATTCCAGGGGCATCCACCTGACTGGATAAAAAACCTACACATGTGCCACGAGTTTGTTGAGACGATGACACCATTGCTTGAGCGGTAGTCCACTGAGCACCAACTGCGGTTGTAACACACACACACACACACACACACACACACGCACTAGCACACAGTTAGTGCGCATTAACTAACCAAACTGAATTCATAACCGCACTCGATACTTGAGAAGGATGAACTAGTGCGGTTGTCGCTGCCCTTTGTAACTGAACTGTGTGTGTATACAAACCGTACTAAGAGCACAAGGTGAACTCACAACCGCATTTAGCCTGTGTGTGTACATAGCAACAGCAATCATCACAAACCCAAGCAGCTGTTTCTTCACTCGTTTCACTTGGAATGGCAGATTAGCCCAGTCAACACCAGTGACCCTCACCTGTGGAGAGCTCATCCGAATAATCATTTCATGCAGCCCTAAAACCCAAAGCATTTCCACAAGACACCTGGCATGTATACTCACTGAGCTATTTGAATGATTTTAACAGTATCAGTTATGAATTGTCTTTTTTTATACATATAAACAGTGTGCACAGCATTGTGTTAAGTGGTAAAGGACTATGACAATGTGGAGTTAGAGGTTTTGAAGTTAAACTATTTACAGTACGGTTCAGGGACAGTTTAAAAGTCCCAGAGACTACTTGTATACAAATCAACAGCGAAATCTGTGAAAGCAGTGATAAACGACAACAATCATTCAGTACATTTTTTTGCAAACATAAAACTAATGCATTGTAGGTAAAAAGGTCTAGCATATTAAACAAACGTATTAACTTTTGTTTGTGTAGTTAACAAAGTTTACTAAACAGATACTTTGTTCCCTTGGCTGACATTGAAATACTGACATTACTAAACGATGAATATGAAAACAATATCACAGAAAGAAAAGCAAAACACAGGATGGAAATAGAAAAGAGGAAGCTCATGATGTTGACAACAAGCAAACAGGTGAACACTGGCAGCTCTAGCATGAACACAGACACTGTGCACGGGAGCCCTTGGCAGCAGGAGAGCCCGATATAACCCTGCGGTATCTGCAGTAGAGGTGTTCACAGTTAGAGCATGCTCAGTTAAAGTACCAAATTAGTAAACAGTATGACAGCTTAGCAAGAAAAATACCACCTGGACTGCAACTCAAGCCTGAACGAACGGTGAAAAGTGTGCATGTTCTACTCCTCTTCAAAGCATAAGGATCTTAAGAGAATATACTAAACATCTGGGAGATCCTCTTAAGGAATGGTGTCAACTCACATAGGGTCTACCCACATCCGAGAACCACTGCGACATTGATAATAAATAACTATGCACACACATACACACAAAACAGGTACTCTAGATTCTACAGTACAGAGCAAGGGGTTTGTGAGCAGTGCATGAGCATGAGGACGTGGATATTGATTTAGTAGAGTGGACAAATATTCATTTAGAGAATAAGGGGAAATGTGAATGGTATGAAGATAAAAGATGAAGCTTAGGATTATGAAAGCATATGCAATGCATAGGTCCTTTGAGAAATACAGAACAAGAATGCATTTGCCAATCTTTATATAACGCTCAGGGCAAAGGCCATACTGTTTTATTTTGGACTTTGACAAGGCTTTGGTCTGGGGACAGAAATTAACAAAACAAAAAAAACAGCCGATTTTCTGTAGGATTTAGGTTGTAAAGAAGCGAGACGCAGGAGGTGGGGATCCCTGACTTTAAAAGGACTAATACACGTTTACCTTAACATAAGTAAAAATAAAGAAAGAAATAAAATAAAGAAATGCATACTGCTGGGCAGGAAAGAAGACTCCTGTTGCACAGCGGTATGATCCACTCCGGGTTTTACAATGAGCTATAAATCAGCCACTGCATTTAGACATGAAGTATGCGATTAAGATCACATTAAAACCTTGAATGTGTCTCAAACTGGCGCGCATTCAGGGAGTCCAAGTTCCAATGCCTAATACTTGGGGCACGCTCTCTTCCAGCGACCTTGGAGCAAACCTCATTTAAAACCAGGTTAACTGCTGTCTGCATGCAAGTCTAGTTAAATAGCTCATGGAGAGAGCCTGCAGCAGCTTCCTGTTATTTTTACCTGTCTTCGGTCTTTAAATGGGCGTCTAGAGATGACTCCATGAAGATGGAATCTTCTACATAGCTGACAGCGTGCACCTGGTGCCCGAGACTGCTCTCCTCATCAGCCAACAGCACAGCCCCCAACTCATCAACATCGGGGCTCAACCTTGTATACACATGCAACAGGACTCAAAAACAGCACCACACCGCCATACACCACATCGACTCAACTGCATTATTATTCATTTTATTTTAAGGATCGCAACGTTTTACAAAACGAGGCCTGTCTATCAAAATATTGAATGCAAGGAACGGTCTTAAATCTTTTTTTTAATTTTTTTTTTATGTGCATCTCAAAATCTTCCCACTGAAACTTGTGGAAAACCAGTATCCAGAATCATTTTTGAGGTAAGAAATAAGCACCGCTCGTTTGGGAATCGAGTCCCGATCAATGTGGCGTATGAACGCAGTGAATCACCTGCTGTTCTGGTGCACTTCCAAGTCTGCTCTGGTACTTCTTCCTTCAGGTATGTGAGACCCGCGAGTTAGTGTCACACGCTACACAAGCCACTGTGTTAACTGAGCATGCTCAAACAGAACTACAGATTCGTTCTTCAGAATCACAAATCAGACTTTCGTGTTGTTATCCCTAGAGATGGGCCTACGGCACGGTTAGCTGCAATAACAATGCTTTTATTTATGTTTTTAGTAGGCTTTAAAAAAAATAAATAAAAAAAAAACAGAACTAGTAACCTATTCTAAAGGCCTTATTATGCATCACAAACATTTCTGCACTGGGAGTGAGCCGAAATGCAGCATTTCTTTTTAAAACATACATATTTCTACAGGAATGGAAGTAGACTCCTGCTGCATTGGAGTTCCACCGATTCCAGGTATTAATACAAGCTTGATTAGCCACAGTGTATAGGTGACAAGCTCAGGTGTGCCTTACTGAACTCATAGTAAAACCAGGAATGGATCAAACTGCTGTGCAAACAGGAGTCTTATTTCCATCCCTGTTTCCAAATTCTCTTTCGTGTTGCAGGGATGACCAAGTTGGGAGTTGATAATCTTAAATGGCGCACCCAAGGAGAATTTAAGATATCTTTAGAGCTCACTTTGCCTTTCTGACATGACCCAAGAGTTCAAGGGTCTTCCGTCATTTGGACCATCGATTGGCAAGGTGCTCACAACGAGCAGCCCGACCCGCGTTACCAATACAGCAGAAAGGCAACAGCAATGGTTAAATCAAGTCAAGGAGATCATATCTCCCGGCCCTGGCCCTTTACATTTTTGCCTCCTAAATTCTGGGATAAAAAAAATCTGCCTTGAACTCCTCAAAAAAAGGGGCAATCATAAGATATATAAAAACACAAAAAAAAACCCTTCTAGTTAAAATATGGGTAGGTTTTTATTTCTAAGAGGCTGTACAGAAAAAACCTAAACGCTCACTTAATGCACTTGTGCACTTTCCTAAAATAAACTGTATTCCTTCAAACCCGCCTCCTGGTTGCTAACCCTAAACCTAACCTCCCGGCTGCTATTTAAATTTCTTCCACTCAACCCCGTGCGAGTCACTGTCCTGCCTCTGAAATCTCCCTGTCGAAACAGTGCAGTTCACATGGGTGTCTCTTTAATCAATCACACCCACCCTCGTTATTTTAACACTGCAGAGTTTGAAACTTTACAAAATAACCCCCACGCAGTGAAATGCTGCTTGCTGTGCAGAGATTAAAACAACATGATAAAACAAAACAAAACAAAACAAAACAGCTGTTGCACCGCAAAGCAAACCTCTGCTACGCAAGCCAGAAAATAAGAATGTTTTTTAAATTAGAATGCACATTGAAACATTGGGACACACACACACACACACACACACACACACACACACACACTACAAAGGGTTGATGGTTAGGTGGAAAACAGTCAAAATGAGTTTAGTTAATAAGATGCAATAACAAAAGAAAAAGTGCCAGCCAGACAGATGAAAATGAACACCTATGGAGAGAACAAAATCAGAATAAAAACAACATTACAGAACATGAAAGAAGAACGAGGGATTCAACAAAAGATGCTCTGAAAGAAGATCCTTAAAAGTATTGAGAAGTTTTAAGAGTTTTTCATGAAATGGTTCTGGGCAGTTCAAGCCAACACCTGCATCGTACCAATGCATTCGCATCTGCAAGATTACAAATAACTTCATTTGGCTCGCCACAAAGTAGCTTTAGCTGCGACAGTAAGCCGGAGTAACTGGAAAAACCAGTATACATTTCCAGGCACTCCCAATTTGAATTGGGTGGACGCTATACAGTCTATACACAGCTCTGACAGCTCTTGTTGTAGCCACCCTGTTAGGTGGAGTTCTAACAAGAAAGACTCCCATTTGCAACTCTCTCCAAAAAAAAAGGTGTGAATAATGCAAAGTGATAAGGGGGCACTCATTTAATGAACTGTTTTGTGGCACAGCAAAAGTCCTGACAGTACTATACACAGTCCAGGTTGAAGTCTGAATGATGTTTGAGATCAAAGTCGAGAGATCAATTAGGTTAAGAAGTTTTCTTTATACATTTGTACAGATTTAGAAACTTCATAGAATAAATGCATGCATTCTCTGAATCCAGGCTACTAAGTCTTAACGCAAGAGTTTGTGCCAAGCACGTCTTGGGAAATCAACACGATGCTTGCTTTCTTTTTTTGACCTCGGCACTTAAAATCAATACCATTCTAAGCAAATGTTTGTTGAGCGCTCCAGCATCACAAACCAGGGCGAGATTGTAAAACAAGCAGTCTCCTGGAGCCTCATTTAGGCTAAACAACTAGGAATGTATGCATGAACTTTTCTGTGAGGTTTCCAACTCCCTGAAAACAGTTCATCTGCCCTGACAAATATAACCAGCTGTGTTTATTTATATATACATATTTCTAAAATCTGATTGTAGCCGGTTATATTTTTGTCTTAATATCTCTTGAAATGCAGATTTACACATTGCATATCCACATTTTGTTGTTGCTGTTTTTACTAACAAAAGTTTAAATTGCAATGCAGATAACTAATGTTTTTTGGCATGTGTTTTTTGGAGTTAAAGGAAGAAAATAAGACTCCTATTGCATAGCAGTTTCACCCATTCCAGATTTTACTACAAGCTTGATTAGCCACAGTGTATAGGTAACAAGCTCACGTGTGTCTTATTAAACTCATAGTAAAACCAGGAATGGATCAAACTGCTATGGAATGGGAGTCTTATTTCTATCCCTGAGTTGGCATTAAATAAAACTGCACACAGTTATCAATTTGTTATTTTGGTTAAAAAAACACAATTAAAATGTAATCTTAGGGATAGTTAAAATTTGGAATGATTAGTACATTCCTATCATCACTGGAGGGCAATAACTCTTTTTTCCAGGGTGCACTGGTCAGTGTGGGAGGTGGGAGGGACTGTAATAAGAATCAGTGAGCTGAAGAGTGGTTTTAGTTAATTAGGAACTTGCAGAACAAGAGGATGTAGACTTAGGCAGAAAAAACAGAACAGTGGTTTAGAGTTAAATGTTTGCGTCTTACCTTCTACGAGAATATGTGTACTGTGTGATTAAGACCCCTCTCCCTCCCTCCCTCCCACAAAGGAAAACGCATTCCTGAAACCCATTATTAATCCATGATCATCACACCCTGCCCCATCCTGTCAGGTCTGCAAGAGCCGTCTCAGAGCAGTAGATATGTTGTGTAAAACTGGAGTGTTAAATAAAAATAAATAAATACAAAGTTTACTACCTATGGTAAGCACAAGTAAACTGTATAAAACATAAAACCCAGCCCCTTCCTCCCGGCACACTTGGAATCTCATGAAATAAAAGTTTTAAAGACCTGTTGAGAACGGCAGTGTAGAGTTTGGTCTTTACAGAATGCAGCAAGTCTGAGTTGAGGAAGTTCTGACAGATGCAGAAGGTGCACCTGTTGCAGGTGCACATGCAGCGCAGCCTGGCGTGGCTGCAGAGACACACAGAAGAGGAGGAGGTGAGGGCTTACCCACAGGAGCAGGGCTCTCGCTCGGGCAGCACGAGCAGAGAACACATGAAAACACAAGAAGATCAAAAACAAAACAAAGGAACAAGAGGAAAAAGCTGCCAGCATGGCAAACGTCAGCCTGCCAATCACTTTCACAGGGCTGTACTGATCAGATCTCACTGTACATAGACACACACACACAGTATATACAAACCCTAGCGAGATGCATAAAGGTTCATTTGTTTGCGTCCCAATATAAATTTTGCCTACAAAGTAAATGCACAGCCCTAGGTGAAAATATATATATACAAACTATAGAAGGCACTTTTTTCTAAGAAGCATTGAATTACTGCTAATTAAACACACTTAACGGTGAGACATCAAAGGTGTTAAAGGCACTTCAAGATATGGATACCAATTGCTAATATCCTAATTGCTAATCAATGCAAAATCTGATACACGGTTTAACAAAACAGAAAACATAAAAAAGCAAATGTTTCTCCTTTTCGTCTTTCATATATTTGTATATCAACATCATTCATTCAACTAAACTACTCATATTACTAGCTCTGTCTTTCCAAGATGACTGCCAGCTGTCATACTGCAAACTATTTGCTGCTTTCCTGTCTCTGAGTTTGTCTCCATGCAAAGTTTCAACCAGACGCACAGACAAGGCGCAGGAAACAGAACGAAAGACATTTCATCAGGCTGGGGGTGGTTGTTCTTATTAAAGAGCTGTCTGAAACACTGTCAAGCCGACTTGCTGTCAGCTTCCAACACCTGATGATGTGTGAATAGGGGTTGAGGCCATTAGAACTAGTGGCCAGTCTGTAACTGGGTGACCTCCATGTTACAGTAGCTGGACATTTCTGCTGCCCCCATGGTGCGATATTAGGCAAGCCAATATTCAGCTGAACAACTTAACCCAATGTGTCAAAGACACTTCTATAGGCACAGGGATCATTGGCTGTTCACACTCAAATGGAAAACAACACTTAATATTGTATAGTATATGTATTCAATTATTTTGGTGTTTATCCAAAAGCTAAATATTCCGCATGTATAACATTTTTCAGGAATATACTGTAATTCAGATACAGCAAACAAGATCTATAATCAATTCTGCTGTCTAAATAGTTCGGAACTATTAAATAATAATAATAATTCTTATTGCCAAATTAATAGTGTGGAAACTGAACAGGTAATTACTTTCATTACAAGACTCCCCAGCTAAAATATTACTGTAGTAAAATGTCTTTCTTCTATTGAAAAATAAATAAAATAAATCAATAATAATTTAAAAAAAATATCCAGAAGACAGGGGTTGGGGTAGCTGTATGTTGGGTCTGGAAAGGTACGGCATGCTGGATCATGAGGACACACGTGCAGCCCGGGATCGCTGTGCTCCAGTACTTACGGGTACATGGCCATCGTGGTCAGTTTGATGTAGATGTCTTTGCTCGGGACGTCCACAGTGTTGCAGGTGAAGGGCTGCGGAGGGGGCATTTTGTGTTTCCTGCAGAAGTCCGAGGGGGAGGGGCTGCAGTCCTGCTTCACCTCGTGCAGATCAGACTTGGCAGCAACGATCATGCACGGAGTCTTGCTGTCCATGAAGTGTTGCTGTGTAAGAACATGCCGGGATCAGTGACCTGCAGCTGGATTAGGAACTGTGTCTTACTGGTAACATGCACGCGATGAGATTCAGTGACCTGCAGCTGGATTAGGAACTGTGCCTTACTGAAAACATGCACGCGATGAGATTCAGTGACAACACATTCAATAAACACACACAAATACATGCCATACCTTGAATATTCTTGCGCAAAATTCAAATGAACTGGGGTTGCTGGAGTCGTACACCAAACAGACAACATCACAGGAAATCTCGGAATCAGAGAGAAATTCTGACTCTGCGAACAGTTCATGTAACTGGAGAGAGAGAGAGAACTAATTATACACAGCTGTTTTTTTTTTAAGGTACAACAATGCCAGGTTCTCCACTTATTTCCTTATTCTCTGAACTCACCAGTAAGTATTTCTCCTGGCCGTACACATAGGTGGTGCTGATTGCGTAGAAGGATTTGTGATCCTCTCTGATCTGCCTCTGTCTCTGCAGGCAAAGAAAAACAGCATCAGATGTTTATTACAGTGCCTTTCTCCAAAAGTGGAGGTTATTGCCATCATAAAAACCACATGGAGGCATTGCCAGGGTTAACCCAGGTGACCCTACTTTCAGTAAGCTGATGCAGCCTCTATTGAAAGATGCAGCCTCTATTGAACTTGCAGAAATCCTGATGTGCCCGTGTTAAAACGTGTTTAACGGGGGTCAGTGCAATCGTGAAGCATGCAGGCGGGCGTTAAGGTTACAGCAGAGCGCTTGGGTAAAGGGAACGCTGAATCCAAGGCAAGCGGAAGACGAGCGCCACTGTTTCTTACCATCAGGTTGCGCCCCAGGAAGGCTTGCAGGAACGCACTCTTCCCACAGCCTTTCATCCCGATGACGTTACACCTGAAAACGTTCCTCTGAGTCTGCTTCTTCTGGAGGTCAATCTTCTTATCTCTCGTCACTGCAGGAACACCGCACATACAGAGTCACAATTACCCTGAGAAACCCTGACACGGGCCCGCAGAGACAGGACAAGCAGGTAATGAGCTGCTCCTAAACCCTACACAGTGTTCAGTAACACCTTCATATGGCGACATATGAAAGACGCAAATGCACGATCTTTGAGGATGCCAAAAATATATTAACGATGTGTCCGAACCATTTTTCTAAAGCTATTTTCAAGGTTTCATGCATGAGTATTGTGTGGTGCTGGATGCATCTTTTGCAAAGCTGTCAGATCATGATGGTAGTCCCTCACGGTGTAACCAGTCTCACCAGTAACAGCCGCAGCCTGCGAATCCTGTTCAGAGATAATGGAGTATCCCAGGTAGCCCATGTACTCCAGGCAGCGCTGCACATCTAGATACGTTGTTAACCTAAAGAGGCAAAAACAGAGACACATGTCAGTGTGGGAAGGACCCTTCAGGGCAGATAAACTCAGGATGAACTCACAGCCCTGCTGTGATAAATCAGGAGAGATAAAACAGCAGCTGCTTTGGCATCGCTGGCAGGGGTGACCGGATTAAAAAAAAAAAAAAATGATAGCTTGGGTTGAGTAGGCACTTCACTGTTAAACCCCAATTTTTACACTTTAATAACTTGGAGCCTGTTTAATGGAATTGCACGGAATATTGCATGCGTGGTCTCCTGGGAAGAAGTGTTCTAGAATTGTAAATGAGTTGTTTTTATTATTTTAATTTGCTGTGCTCTGTCTTTCATGGACAATGGATTTAGTTTTGTTCAATCTTCAACTTCACATTTACAGCCATGCTGGGATCAACATGAAGTAATTTAAAATAACATTTATTGAAGTGTTAGTTAACTCTCCAGGGCACCAGGTATGCTGCATGTAGGTTAACTCTTTCCCTGAGTAAGCAGGTACTCACGTCCACTGAGACAGGTATCCCTGGTAGGTGATCCAGCCTCGGTCATTGGTGCAGACTGTGTTATGGACATCTGGACCCCAGGGCATGTAGGGGAAGACTTTGAATAGATCCTTCAGTTCATCGGGGGACAAACCACAGTCCCTGTCCTAAAGGAACACCACACACACACACACACACACAAAAAGACCTCTACATAAGCTTGAAAATAAAATTATTTTTTTTTATTTTAATAGATAAATGATATTTCAGTAATATTTTTGTAATTCAGCTGCTTTTATTGAACAAAAAAAATAAAATATGGTTGTGCTTTATTTTAATTTAAAATCCATTATTAAACAAACTTACCAAATCGTGTTTGTCGAAAACACTCTGAAGGAAGAGATACGCATTGTGGTTTAACTCGGTTGTACAATCTGGGGGGATTTTTAACCTGCAAAAAACGAAACATGAGATTATTTTTTAAAAGGTTTGCTTTCTGCCCTAAAAATCAAGCACCCCTGTCACTGTCACTGTGCACCCCTGTCGTTGTGCACCCCCTGCACTGTGCATCCCCTGTTGTTGTGCACCCCCTGTACTGTACACCCTGTCGTTGTGCACCCCCTGTACTGTACACCCTGTCGTTGTGCATCCCCTGTCACTGTGCACTGGTAAACTGGGCGAGCTGCTGGTTTCTGGCGGTACTCACGGAGGGAACAGGTAGTCCTGAGTGAGCTCCAGATCATCACCGTATCCGAATCGACGCAGCACCGTCCACGTGGTCTCGTGCCGCCCTCGCTGGATAAACAGCGTGTGGAGAAACAGGAAGCCTGCACACACAGCAACGGAGAGGAACTCACAATGCAGCTTCGCATCAATTTAAACACACATATTCAAGTACAGTACTATGTCAAGCAGACGGAAAACTCGGAAATCCTGGTTCCAGCTGCTGGAAAAAATCTAATCAGCAACCCTACGTTACACAGGTCAAAGATGTATAATTGGCACCTATAAATTAAACTCAAAGCCCTTCTTTCTGCCTACATGTTTTAAAAAAAGTCTCTAGCGTTCTTCGCTGTTTAGGTAAACTTCCTCCACCAGGGCAAGTTGGAGAAACTGATTTCACCGAATTCTGCCAGTCCACGATACTAACTGGGTCTGACAGAGTCTCAATTGAAATTGGTTTGGACTCAGGCTGCTGCCAATGGAAACGAATGGGATTGATTTCAAGTCGCTTTGATGAAGTCCCAGTGGCAGATACAGCACTAGAAGTCCCGATTGCCATAACCTGCCAATCCAGTATCTGTCCAAATCACACAAAAGCATCCGAATCTGCGCTTACCTTTCAGTGTGAGTCCATTATCAAACACCCCGTCACTCACGTTCTTCCGGACCACGTTCTTCACATCCTCCAAGGCCTGAGGAGCCAGGGGGGTGTTAAAGCATGCCCTCTGAAACACATTGAGAAACACACGGAGCTCAGAACAAGAGTAGGACAAAGCTGCTGCCATGGAGAAGAACGGGGAGAAGAACGGGAAGACCGATACCCAGAAGCCGTCAATGCCCACTGAGTTACTGTTCTTTCTTAAAGTAAGCTACCTGGTTAATTATACGACTATACATAACTAGACTATCCGTGTACTATAAAAGTTTTGGATCATTTATTTCTGTGCCTCTTTATTTCAGAGTTTTATAAAATCGACTAATCCTTTACCCTTATAAAAGTTTACCACAGTATCTGTGCAGTTTTCCCATGGTTATATTATGCATTTAATATAGTTTACCCTGGTTTACCCTGGTTTAGCAATATGCTTTACCATACCTTACAATGCTTTACCATGATTTAATTACACTTTGCTCTGCTTTCACTACGGTAAACTTTTATAAGGCCAAGGCACTAATTCATTTTCAGCCAGCCTGTGGAAGCATTTCACATGATAAGCCTCCCACACAAGCCTGCCGCTAACCTGAAAGAAGTTGAGTTCGGCATCGTTAAGAATCCCATCGTTGTCCTGGTCTGTAATCTTGAAGATGCGGGTCAGGGCTTTAATGCAAGCAGGCTTCATCTGAAAGAAGCATTAGCAGTGTGAACGAGGGGGCATGCACAGATGGGGGACAAATGACTTTGCAACACCGTCCAGGTTTTATTTATTTATAAAATCACCGCCAGCAATGATATTACTCAGGGCGGTGCTGCACCTTCAAACAAAACATTCCAAATAAAGCACTGACACAAAAACACAGCTAACAAACAAGAGGTGGGGCGACAGTAGTTTGGTCGGGCGCTACTCCCGCGACACAGGGAGGCCCGGCACCAGGAACCTAGCCAGGCTTTAGCATGGGTCAAATTAACCACTGAGAGTCCGATTTCCTCTCAGAGATTAACAAAAGGGCTTCTGCGTTTCTTAAATGCAAGGCAACAAACCAAGCCGGGCCTACCTCTTTTTCCTCGGGACAGTACAGGGGGCCGGTAGGATGCAGAACAGCTTTCTGTGCGTAATAAAACAGCTCAGAGATGTTCTTCAAGTTTTTTGCTGAACACTAGGCACAGAAAAAACAAAAAACAGCAGTAAATGACTGTTGCGAATCATCCCTACCTTGTCAATATAGTTATTATTTATGAATCGTGTAAAAGCTCTTTAGGTATATACATTAAATCTACATTTTGTTTCCGTGGCGTTCGTTTTAAATAATAAATCGTACACTAACACACCTCAACACAAGTCTCGATCTCGGTGTACTGGTTCATAATGGGAAGGATGGTTTCCATGCTGCTGTGCTCCACCAGGTCCGATTTGTTCCCAACCAATATCAGAGGCACTCTGTTTCAGAACAAAACATAAAATGAACAGCAATACAAATAAAAAAATCAGCCACAGCAGGAGATGCATTAGACATTGCTGCAATATCATCTTGATATTTCTATCTTGGCAGACAACACGTAGCGGTGTTGTTATGGCTAAGTACTGTAGCACGCAATACACAACATGGGTTCAAGGCAGCACGCAATACACAACATGGGTTCAAGGCAGCACGCAATACACAACATGGGTTCAAGGCAGCACGCTTCACAGACACACACTGGACTGTCTCACCCTTGACACTTGCTTGACATTACATTCTTGTTCTGTGAGCCAAATAAATATCAGGAAGCAAGGTAGACAAGTCCTGAGTGCTTTTAACAAGGAACTCCAACAGATGTGTGACCACCTTAAATATGTAACAACCTTTTAAACTATCATCTGATATTACTTCTGCACTACTATATAAATGAGCAAAAGATGATTACACCGTGTGCAAGTTTCAGTACCTGCTATCCTTGTCTGTTCTATCATTGATTAGAGGAATCCACTGACTAGTGACCTGGAAGGAGGAAACTGGGTTTTAATCTTTGCATAGTGAAACTGTTACTCACGCAGTGAAACTAATTCCAGACGGAAAAAAAAAAAAACATTTAAAAAGAAAAACTTTCTATCGCCTTTTAGAAACTGCAATGAATGCATACTTGCAGGCTACCATCTTAACGCAATGTGGCATGCAGATTTGCATATAGGAAGTTTAATAAACAAATGAGCTTTTCGCCAGTATAATCATACCTTCTCAATGGAATTTTTATTGTTGACTGCATACACTATGCATATAACATTAGCCTAAAAGAGAAAAAGGAAAGATATTAGATAATCACAGGTGCAAGAAAGTGCAGTAAGGGTTTAAAATCGTAACTAGTGTGTGTGTGTAAAATTCACCTTTGATATTTCCTGATAAAGCTGTTCATCTGTTTGTTCTGCTTCTGTAAAAAAGGAAGGAGAGAAAAGATATGTTTTACAACACAAGGGTTACATGCTGCTCATGCTCATTCTACGCAGATGAAACACCTAAACAGTCAAGGTGGCGCAATCTGATAGTAATGTGACAATACATGATGAATGATCTGTTACCTGAATAGTCAACTATATGAGTAGGGACCCTTTCAGGAGTGACATCAGCAGGGATTGTGATCTCTTCAGCCCGGGGAGGGACCTTAAATAAATAAAGATGGGCTTAACTTAAGCCATCTACCATTTAAAATTGTGCCTGCCACAGTCTGACGACAAGCACAAATAACAATACATGGTCAGGCTAAATGAGTAATGAATCCATAATCCAAAGATATGAGCATCCGATGACTTAATCTTTCCACAGCGTACTATTTTTAACTCCTTTTCATATCCCCTCTGCTCCCGTACACATCAACATCGTTTCTTTAAAATTTAAATTTTCATGCATTTTTCGGACCTACAAACGGAGATTGATTTCACAAAGCAGTGTTGGAAATAGGAGGACTCACTTTGCATAGCAGCAAAGAGCCAGATTAGTCACACCTTAGTTAAATGGAAGAAACCATGAAGAGGCACGGCTCGGGTCGGGAGTGCCTAACGAAGCTTTCAATGAAACCTAAAACAAAATGCCCAGCAACCACAGCAAATGAATAACCCTGCAGCCCACGACAGCTTGTGTGCAATCTGGCGTCTGGGGGGCTGGGGGTCCATGTTAAACGAGTTCTGGTGGTCTCAGCCGAGTTCCAAGCAGACACAGGTGTCTAAATTACAAAACCACAATCCCAGTTGGTGGCCTGGCCGAGTGTGACCACCAACTCCCTGCATGGACAGTGTGCAGTTTAGGTGTACTGATGGGGAGGTTTGCAGAAGCTCACATTGCTGCTGCTGCTGCAGCCCCTTTAAATATCTTATCAGTGCTGTCAGTGATACACACTTACCTCGTCTGGGAACTCCTCGCTGACCAGCGACATAATCAAGGAGGTCTTCCCAACTCTGGCTGTAAAACACAAGAGGGAAATCTCTGATGTAAATAGGGAGCTCAAGTTAAATACAATATTGAAGACCTTCATCGTGAATCAAAAAAAGCACTGTTTCGGGTTGGTTTGGTTTATTTTTTTTTTCTCCCAACAAAAGCAGTCCAGTAGCCACTTCTGCCATCTGGCGACTTGGATTCAGAATGGCACAACTTTTCTTGGAAATGTAGACAAAGCCAGAACTCTCCTCCCCCACCCCTCCCTTCCCTTAGAAAAGTGGTACTCTGCCCCCAGCCCTGGATTTTTAGAAACTCAGGAGAACAATGTGGAGCATTTCAGCAGCTGAATATGTAGGCCACTGAGCACCTCAGCCAAAAGATACAAATTTAAAAAAGTCTAACTGCACAAGCAGATGTAGGACCATAGCAACTCAGGCAGCTGAACCCTGACAATGAGCCCATACCCCTCTCTGGTTCTGACAGTGAGCCCATACCCCTCTCTGGTTCTGACAGTGAGCCCATACCCCTCTCTGGTTCTGACAGTGAGCCCATACCCCTCTCTGGTTCTGACAGTGAGCCCACACCCCTCTCTGGTTCTGACAGTGAGCCCACACCCCTCTCTGGTTCTGACAATGATAAGGTACATTGTATCACAACTGGCTACAAGAGCTAGTAATGACATTGTCTTTGCAACACTGAACAGGTTAAAAAAAAAAAGTGTACATAGTGTATTGCACACAATGACCATTACATATGCCAAACTTAAAGTCAAACTTAAACAAAAAATATGACAGCCTGGCAAACCTGACTAGGGGAAAAAAAGCACTTTGTTTTAGCCTGAGCAGAATACACGTGACAATAAATATCAGTCACATGTCAAAACATGTTTGTTTGGTTTTTTTTCTTTACCATAGCAGCTGAAGACCGACAAAGGGGGCGATACAAGTTCTGCGAACATAAAACGTGTAAAGCGAAGAGCATATATAAACCGTGCTCAATGTTAACATTTCTCTCAGTAATCACTGCTGCCTACAGCCTGACAAAGAACTGCGTATACCCTTGATAAGCCGAGTAATAAATCTCATTCAAGTCTGGCGCCGAGCAAGGTCGCTTACACTTTCCATTAAACAGGATCCTCCCTGTGTGTATATGTAATGAACCTGTAGCTTGTGCTGCCTGCTTCAGCCTCGCAAATACCGTACTGTCAAAACTAGATGAGCAACACACACACACACACAAGCAGCGAGAACTACAGACCATCATTCCAGTGTGCGACTTCCTATTGGCTTGGTATTCTTTAACGCAGTCTCCATACTCAGATGAGCTAGTCATGTATTCTCTAAATGCTACAGTTATTACACTAGTCGTACACCTGTCAGTCAGCGAGCCTGATAAAATAGCACTAGAACTAAAAAAAACAGAGATTAGAAAACATATGACTGTATTCCGTTTTGTTATGTAACTGTGTTATGACTATCGCCATACAACGCTTTTTACATTTTTACGCGAGGAAACCATTAGTACGCAAAGAGCAGGTCAACACTGATATATGAAAAAAAAGTGTGTTTGTGCATTGAAAAGGCAAACACACACTGTGCATGTAACTTGTGCAGCGGCGTGGGGAGTACATTACAGTAGGACCTTGAAATAGCCAACTCACGTTCCCCTACAAGCAGTATCCTCACGTCTTTCCGCATGGTTTCTGAGTGCTGTCGTTCACGTTTTCAGTTAAGAGTCTCTGCAGAGAGAGCCATGCAACAGTCCTGGCGCGGAGTTGCAGTTGCTCTGGCCTTGCCGTCACTGGTTTTCACTGCAGCACTGCAATGAAACCAGCCCGCTTCAAGCACAGTGTAGGACAAAACGGACGGGGCGGCTTCTGGACCGCTTCCGGAATTGCACCACTTGTCTCTCACACAGTTTGGACGGAGCCGGCTTTACTGCAATGTAAGCTACCAACGGGTCCTGTCGACATTTTCACCAAGAGTACAGTTTTTAAATGATTTTTATGACATTGCGCGATAGATACTCTTCCAACCCACACCTCCTTCCGTTGACCTCCTTCACCACACGGCTAAGGCAGCTGCGTAGGGACAAAAAGCGCTGTGAAGAGAACGGGGCGCACACACACGCAAACCGACAGCAACAATGTTAGACACAGGTTACATACACCCTGTCCTAGCTACAAAAGTCCAGCGACCATTCCCTGCTGTGTGTTTAATATTTAACACGTGTTAATATATAATTAGACTGTTTAATAATAATAATAATAATAATAATAATAATAATAATAATAATAATAATAATAATAATAATAATATTATTATTATTATTATTATTATTATTCTTATTATTGGAGGCTGTGTGGTCCAGTGGTTAAAGAAAAGGACTTGTAACCAGGAGGTCAATGGTTCAAAACCCACCTCAGCCACTGACTCATTGTGTGACCCTGAGCAAGTCACTTAACCTCCTTGTGCTCCGTCTTTCGGGTGAGACGTTGCTGTAAGTGACTCTGCAGCTGATGCATAGTTCACACACTCTAGTCTCTGTAAGTCGCCTTGGATAAAGGCGTCTGCTCAATAAACAAATAATAAGACAGTGTAGCTGTTTTTCTGGGAGCACACTTCATGAAAGTGTAAAAATGTACTAATATGTTTTCCACAATTAAGAATGATCCATATCCTTTTTTCTCTCGTGATTATTGCTTTTATACGTCATTGTCCAATGCTATTGCTGTACAGGTACTTCAAGAAGGTTCCCATCCAAGTACTGGCCAGACTTAACCTTGACAAGCCTCTGAGATGAGAGACAGCCTGAAGTCTCACAATATGCCAGGTCAGTATCTATGGATCACAGCGGAGGTGAAGGGCACATTTTACCAGCCTACTGTAGCTATAGCTTGCCAAGACAAGCCACAGCTTCAATTATTTGAACATTTTACAGTATCTGGGAGTCCCTGTGGATTATGTAAATCATTTTCCAGGGAATCCCAGGAAGGTGTATGATGTAATCTAGGGGGAATCCCCAGTGCTGTAATGAAATAAAATCCCTCAGTGTTTATCCCAGCAGGGAACAGATTGGTCAAATCAAAATAATTGTGAGTATGGGTGTCAGTGAAGTTTTGCTTTTATTTCTTTATATAAGATGCAGTGTAGTCTTGAAAACAAAATGCAAGGATGAAAGTAAAATTAAATTAAACCACATGTTCAAGACGAGTGCTTCGTGTTTATTTAATTTATTAATTTATTGCATTTGAAGGACATCAGGTTATAGATTCACACACATATTATCCAGACTTCCCTTACTACGGCTCCACAAAAGACAAAGAATTACCCTTATCCAGCCCAAACAACCAAAACACTGGAAATACCGGCTCGCTAAACTGCACGTCAAAGGTGTGCAGGAGGGTCTCGGACCCGGACACGGCGTAGAACGACACCTTGCCCTCGTCACACTTCAAGTGCACCCCTATCCCAGAGGGCTCCCCCTGAGGGAGCCTCACTTCCACACTGCCGTGCCAGGCGGAGAAGCGTGACCTGCTCCACTCCACGCACCACGAGAGGGCATTCCTCCCCAGTTTGTCTGCGCGTCCCAGCCGCTGGTAGGCTATCCCGATGGCCCAGCCTTTGCTGAGATGGGTGTTCACCTCCCAGTAGTGGCAGCCCTCAGAGAAGTCTGTGGAAGACATGACGTGGCTAATTGTGAAGCGCTCCGGCATGTATGGAACGCTCCGGTTATTCCGCTTCACCGTCACTCTGCGGTTTCCTTCCGATAGTGCTAGGTGCTTATGGGCTGTGTTTGGGTCAAAGGTGAGGTTGGCAAAACCTGGGAAAAAAAAAAAAATATTAAAAAATCTGAATTGTTTTATTAGAAGGGCTCTTTTCTGACTCCACATCTATACTGATTCTCTGAATCACACCTGGGGGTCCATTACAATTACAATGGTATTTTGTTCAGTTACAATTATTCTGCAGTGGTGGAAAATACAATAATAATGATCGAATGATAAATAAATGCGTAATTGAACTGTAATTTGATCAATTATAATGTATAATTACAATTACAATTCAACTACAATTACAATTGCAATTACAGAGCAGACCTGGGGAGCCACGGTCTGCTCTGAATACCAGCATTGCACTGCTATTTAAAGATCTGCATTACTCACACTGGATAAGTTCAGCCGATCTTTATACTAGCATTGAGCTGCTATTTAAAGATCTGCATTACTCACACTGGATAAGTTCAGCCGATCTTTATACTAGCATTGAGCTGCTATTTAAAGATCTGCATTACTCACACTGGATAAGTTCAGCCGATCTTTATACTAGCACTGAGCTGCTATTTAAAGATCTGCATTACTCACACTGGATAAGTTCAGCTGATCTTTATACTAGCATTGAGCTGCTATTTAAAGATCTGCATTACTCACACTGGATAAGTTCAGCCGATCTTTTTGGGGCAGTATCATTTTCAGGCTCTGCAGCTTCCGAGTCTAGAAGAGCTTCTGTAATTTCTATAGATGTAAATATATATATATATATATATATATACATATATCCATTAGTTTCACACATGAGATTAAAAAGAAACATACACAGCCCTCACAAAATCTGTGTACTGCATATTCCCAATGCATATTTTTGGTCAGCAATGTATCCTGTGCCTTCTATGGCACAAACTGAACACATAGCATCCCATCACCCACAGTGTCTCCACCTCATTTCCCTATCACTCAGTATCTAATGCACAGGAGCGTTTCTATATTGAACAGGGCATCCCAGTGACGGAGATGCTGCCCCTGAAGCTGGCATTACAGACTCTGTATCACATCCCATTTGATACCATGCTTAACCACACTTCAATATTATTATTTTTTAAATCCAGCCTCACAAGCCAGAATTTTTCAAATGCAGTACATTATGTTTTGCCGGACAGGGGAAAAAAAAAAAAAGCAACAGAATTTAATGTCGTCACATAGAATCGCTCGGGCATTCCAGAGTTAAACAGGAACTTGAACAAGCAAGGAGTTTATCTTTTATCTTTGTATTGTGACACATATGAACACCAAGGAGACTTCACCATTCCCACCTTCTGCTTGTGTTTGCTTTATGGCGTTTATGGCGTTGTCCAGTTTAGACTGAACATCCCCCTTCAGGTCAGCGATGGCATCCTTCACTGCAGACCCCTCCTCCTGGATCAGAGCTGTGCTCTCTTCATCCACAGCAAGGGAACTCTCTTCAGACTCGGGCAGATCGGTCTGTTAAAGTGAAGTGAAGAAAATCTGGCTTGTTGTTCTGTTTCTTTCTGGACAAAACATTCCACATTGATGTTACAAAATGAGACACAAGCCACCGGACTAAACAAACACGCTGAAAGCAGAACACTATTCCTGTTATCTAATAATTCTCACTGAAGGTATGGGTGTGGGTTTAGATTTCTACATGCATGAATGTTGAAGTTATATATTTGAGAATAGGTTTGCATTATAAAAATGCATGTATGTTATTTAAAAATGTAATAAATGTTTATATATATATATATATATATATATATATATATATATATATATATATATATATATATATAAATTGCAGAAATGCAGCATTGGTTTATTTAAAAGCTATATATTTTTTTTTGTTTGTTTTTTACATGTAATTGCAATAGACCCTCAATATGATTAACCTGTTTGGCATAAAAGCCCACCTGACTTGACTGGCAGGTTATTCCTGACATGCTCTGAGCCGGGCCCCATTGCTTCTGTACCTCCTGAAAGAACGATCAGACGTACCCTCAGAAATTCAAAGCAGTCTTTCACATTCACCAGCTCCAGCTCGCTCTTCTTTCTCTGCAGGGCGTCCTGGGCTGAGCTCAGACCATGAATGATCTGAGACACCCGGCTGCTCGCCGCCTTCTGACTGCTACGGACGGCACTCAGTGCCGCCTTCTCTCTCTCCTCCAAAACCTGTCTTAATTCTGCAAACTCTCTGCTGAGTGACTCGTTTATCCTTGCAGCAGATTCCTGAAAGACAAGAGTCTTGCATGGTGAACTTGCGTTCGAAGATGCCACCGTTCCTTCTCTGAATAAAGCTACTTACCTCGATCTCATGTTTTTCTTTGCACCTCTTTGCCAGGTTCTCCTCTGTTGTTTGGATGGCAGACGTCACCGAATCCAGCTTTCTTTTCAGGGTCTCCTTTAAAAATAAGCAGATCAGGGACCGGATGTTAAACCTATAGCTTTCATCCTTATTTTTCTTTTTTTCTTTCTTTTTTTTTGTGAAAATAAAATTAAACTTTTGATACAAAAAGTAATTTGAACAACTGTAAGGGTTAATGTAACGCGTGAAACTCGGGATGTATGCTGTAGAAGCTGCTGTCTGTAGTGGAGCTAGGAAGCGATATTATTACCAGGCAGACCTGGCTTCCATTCCAATTGTAATTGTGTACTCTGTAATTAATTGCAATTATAATGTAATTGACATTGTAATGGTAGTAGAACATTGGCACATCTGCATAATTGTAATTATGCAGATGTAATTTCTAGTATGCTTGTGTATTTGTACCTGTATTGCTGGGGTAGTTGTTTGTATGGCGTTGTTTATGTAACTTTTTAGTGTAATTACTGGAGCATGATTATAGCTGGAATTGTAATTGTTCAGCAAACAATTCTGCTGTAATTGTAATTATTGACTCAGCTCTGCTATCACTAAATTGTAATAAAGAAAAATGATAAAAATAGACATTTCGTCATGCTATTCTAGAACCGTAATCCAATATACTAACCTTAACACTTATGTTTTTTTAAATTTCATTTCACATAATATAGTTCAAATTTCTTTCAACAAACACAACAAAACGTTTGCACTTACTTTCTTTTTGTCAAACTCTCCCTGCACACTGCTGTAACTACACGCGGGATGCGCAGCCACGCAATCCACGCACAGATATCCACCGTCTGTTTCGCACACAGACTCGGTGACATTCCGGTGCTTGCTGCACGCTTTCATGCAGGGTTTAAGCGCACTGGCGAGTTTGTGGCTTTTTAAATGTTGATTTTCGGAGTGCGTTTTAACGTGCTTGGGGCAATACGGCATGCTGCTGGTCAGACACGTCGCCGTAGCCCTGTCTGTGTTGCAGATCTCGCACTGGGAGTCGTGGGTCCCATCCTCGGAGGCGGTCGGATTCGGAAGCTGCTTCGGTTCTGCGGTTTTCTCGACTAAGGCGCACATTGCAATGTTCTTCTTGAGTTCGGGTTCCTTCCCAAGTGGGTCCTGGCATAGTGGACAGCTGTATTTGTTGTATTTGTTGGGTTTCGACTGACGAAACGTCTTGATGCACTCCATGCAATAGCTGTGTCCGCAGCGTATCGTGGTCGGATCTGTAAATAATTGCATGCAGATCAAACACTCGAGCTCGTGGCTCTCGCTCCTTGAAGCCATGGCTGTAGCCTGTGATGTTACCCTAAGTTTCGTTGTTATGTCAACGATGCTGTACCGCACCGGTGAAACCCAGGAAACCGAAACTTAAAAAGAGTTACGGCTGCTGTCAGGTGACGTCTATCGACAGCAGCGCACTGTAAAATAGAGGAAATGTACAGAGCAAAACACGTAACGGCTGAACTCCATCTATTGCAATAGCACTGCTCGACAAAACACGCAAGAAGTGCGGACTTGTTGTAGTTCACAATGGGGTCGCGCTTGCTACGCTACGTAAAATAATAACAGTTCGTTTTTCTACTTTCTGCTCGTGACTATGTTGAAGAACTTGAAGCCTAAAGTCTTCCTTTGTCAAAAGTTAAACGAGGTTTAAGATGGAAGACTCCCATAGGATACCAGGAACTGCAGAAAGTCATCACGGTGTCACTAAACTTGCTCAAAAAACGCTGAAGAACTGTTAGCAAATTCAGGTTGTCATTAAAGTAGGAAAAAGAGAAGTGAATGGCTGCCCTCTGGTGGCTGCATGTTGATGCTACATGGCAATTCTTTAAAAAAGCGACTCATAGTTAACTGCTGTATACCATAGTATGGGATGGGGTGGGGTGGGGTGGGGTGGGGTGGGGTGGGATGGGGTTCTGACGTCCGACCCCCGTCAGTGATGAGAGTGGAAGGTGGCTGTGTTGCTGCCTGAGAGAATAGAAAGTTGGCACACTGTACTTAATTCACACGAGCAACCCTATTTTCTAAAGATTCTTATTATGTACATACTACTCAGTAACATAATGAGGAAGAATCTTTAGCTTTGCTCATGTGAATTACATTTTTGTATTATTTTTGTACATGTTCTCTTTATTATACATGTGTCAGTCTGGTCTTATGCAAGTTTGCAGTACAACATGCTTTAATTCACGTTGATATTATACCTGTAGTTTTCAGTTAGGCTAACTATTGTGTACAATATTTGAAATTATAAATTGAAATAGGAATGGACAGCTGTATTTGGACTGACGGAACGTTTTGATGCACCCTTACAAGAGCTGTGTCTGCAGCATATCGTGGTCAGATCTGTAAATGATCCCTTTAGCTCCCTGACCTCCCTTCTTATTGAAGCCATGCCTTTAGCCTAATATGGTCCTAGTTTTCATTGTTATGTGAATGATACTTACTGTACAGCACCTATGAAACCCGTTGAAATTGAAGCCTAAAGCTGAGGGAACATGAAGCCACTTTGTGGCTTGGAACTTGGTTTCAGGAGACCTGGTTTCAGGCGCTGCATGGCCAGGGGTGTACATTTGGCACCATGGCACTAGATTGTAGGTATAATTTGTGCCCACACTAACAGAGAACACAGCTGCAGAGCAACATGTGTTTTTACAGCACCATAGAACGAAGGGGCATGATTTAATTCCACAAGAACATAAGAACATAAGAAAGTTTACAAACGAGAGGAGGCCATTCAGCCCATCTTGCTTGTTTGGTTGTTAGTAGCTTATTGATCCCAGAATCTCATCAAGCAGCTTCTTGAAGGATCCCAGGCTGTCAGCTTCAACAACATTACTGGGGAGTTGGTTCCAGACCCTCACAATTCTCTGTGTAAAAAAGTGCCTCCTATTTTCTGTTCTGAATGCCCCTTTATCTAATCTCCATTTGTGACACCTGTTCCCCTCTTAGCACACCGAGCTCGACATGCATGTGAAATTATAAGGGTACACATGCGCAGCTACTTGGTTGTTAGTAGCTTATTGATCCCAGAATCTCATCAAGCAGCTTCTTGAAGGATCCCAGGGTGTCGGCTTCAACAACATTACTGCCCACGATGTCGCTTCCGAATTGTTCTGGTTTTTGTTGTTCCTCACAGCTAATAAATAACGGACTTCAAAGACAGAACACGATGCAAACCGACCTTAAGAATTTATATCAACCCTTTATTCATTTATTATTTTATGAAATGAATAGAAATCTCATTTCATGTCCTCCAAGTGTTATTCACGTAGGCTTACAGCCTCTTCTGCAAACACAAAGCTGCAGGATGAAACGGAAACAGCGGCGACTGCAAGGGTGAAAGTTATGGACAGGTCTTTTTTTTTTACAAGTAGGTTGGAGTTGAAATTCTGTTTCAGCACAAGATCGATTGGTTTATTTTCAGCTCACCAACATGCGAGATGTTAACCACAGAGAGGGCCTCTGGCAGTGCCCCTGTTGGCAGCTCTGCTGGTTCAGAGTTCCTCTGACTGGCCCCTGGGGTTCCCCTGCTGCTTCACAGGATAGTGGGGATCCCCTGGTGTATTAAGGTTAGGGTTTGGTTTAGTGGGGATCGCCTGGTGTGTTAAGGTTAGTTGGTTTAGTGGGGATCCCGTGGTGTTTTAAGGGTTAGGGTTTGGGTTAGTGGGGATCCCCTGGTGTGTTAAGGGTTAGGGTTAGTGGGGATCCCCTGGTTTAAGGTCCCCCGGGGCAGCAGACCTCCAGGTCCAGCTCTTCAGAGATATCAGCTGCTGCACCTCCTATGTCATCGCCTTCGTCGGACGTTGGCTTCCACTGCAAAACAAACAAGCCTGCTGTTATACATAAGAAACAAACACATAGCCAGGCTTTTAATCCTGATGTTATACATGTGCGGTCGGGAATCACGCTGGAACCTCACAGGACTCCTAGGTCCCAGGCTGAGGTTGTGTAGAAATAAAATGTCCAGTCCTCTTCTCGTGTATACTAAACAAAGGTTCTTTCTGATTTATATAACTTAATTCCGACAAAAAGAATTCAGGAATGACATTATATTATTTTTAAATACTGAACACAAATGCCAGTGAAGGAATAACTTCAGGATTTGAGCTAAACAATAAGGAAATGCTAACGAATAAGTGAAAAGCAGATTGATTTTAGAATACAGAATGAGTTGGCAGTGCCCGAGCCCTCGTTCCACTCACTCGTATAGTCCTGTGGAGACATGGGCTTGGAGATGACTTGGTTCAGAGCCTCCATCCACTCTCGCTGCTCCCTCTCGTTCTCACAGGTGAAGATGAACTGCCTCTCTGGGGTTTCCACGGTGATGCCACATTTCCAGCGGCTTCCCCGGACTCCTTTGGGCAGGACGTTCGTCACCTTGTATCCGTGCTCCTTGTTTCCGATGAAAACGGCGCCTTTCTCCACGGCTTCCTGAGAAACACCACAGCCATGAGCAGCACAGTACAGACATGCCCTGTATACAGCAGAACAGTTTCATGTGCAACCACTGGCTTCAAGAAAAGCAAAGAATGACTTTCTTATGAACGACTGTAGACTTTCTTATGCACGACTGTAGACTTTCTTATGTTCTTTTTTTGAGTACAGTGATTATGCAACCAGCGCAGATGTCAAAAAGCCACTGCAATGTTTTTCACACTAACACAATCAGAAAGGGGGTTGCATGCCCAATATTGAATCAGAAAGGGGGTTGCATGCACAGTATTGCAGATGCACAGACTCTTACCAAGGGGTCCTTAAAGTAGAGCAGCTTCCTGTCCTGGGAATCCAGAATGAACCATCGTTTCTTGAAGGGTTCCCTTTGCTGCGAAACACAAAGTCATCAGCAGTCCATAGGCAAATATACAGTACATGGTGTCCCATAAAGTCAAGTATCATAGGTCTAATTAACATTGGTCGTCTCAGACTAGGGTTGGGGTCAATTCCTTTTTTTATTATTCCAATTACTATATATTATAACTTGTCAAACATATACACAACTTGTCAACAACACATGGAATTGCATGTGTTTGACAAGCTGTACAAATGTTTGCTCAATAAAGCCCATGTCGTAAATGGAATTGGAATGGATTAAAAGGGAATGGGAATTGGAATTGTGAATTGATGATTCTAATGGAATAGAATAAAAGGAATTGACCTCAACTCTGGTCGTCTCTCTTCTTTAAGTCTCTCTATATAATACAGGATGCATTTCATATCTCTCTATATAATACAGGATGCATTTCATATCTCTATACAATACAGGATGCATTTCATATCTCTATATAATACAGGATGCATTTCATGTCTCTTTATATAATACAGGATGCATTTCATGTCTCTTTATATAATACAGGATGCATTTCATATCTCTATATAATACAGGATGCATTTCATGTCTCTATATAATACAGGATGCATTTTATATCTCTATATAATACAGGATGCATTTCATATCTCTATATAATACAGGATGCATTTCATATCTCTATATAATACAGGATGCATTTCATATCTCTATATAATACAGGATGCAATTCATGTCTCTTTATATAATACAGGATGCATTTCATATCTCTATATAATACAGGATGCATTTCATGTCTCTTTATATAATACAGGATGCATTTCATATCTCTATAATACATGATGCATTTCATGTCTCTATACTACAGGATGCATTTCTTTGCCACACACAATAACTTGTACCACACCTTGTAAATAAATTAAATCACGGTTCCTTTCAGTATTTTATATACATACCATTGGACCAGTCTTTTCCATGTACCCTTCTTTTAAATAATTCCTTGTTATCAATGGGACAAGCTGGAGAAGATAGGAAAATGTTTCACTTTGTATATTCTCGCTTTGGTTTACCGTAATTATCCCAGAAACCCCAGCAGAAATCACCTTTAAAAGCAGCTACCTATTGCAACTGGCCAGTGTTGTGTGTGAAGTGTGCAGACTGAAAGGAGAGAAGAACCAGACAGCACAGGACTCCGACTTTACCTGCTGACCCCTGGCATGTTGCACTGTTTCTGTACAAGTGCAAACAGCTTTCTGGTTATGGGAAAGTCACCTACAGTAGGTAGGTAGGTAGGTAGGTAGGTAGGTAGGTTTTCCTTTAGCTTAATTATATTGAAAATATTCATAAAGTAACATATGCTTTCTTACCCACCAGTTGGATGCCAGACTATACAGCTGGTGTCATGCACTACCATGTAAACGCAGGTGAAGATACTGTGCAGCCAGAACTCTCCCCACACAGTGCGCTTACCTCCGAGTCACTGGCAGTGGGGAAAGCCGTTTTCAGATATGAGAAGCGTGCTGCCCTGATTGCATTGAACCAGCTCACGATTTCCTGCAAGAGAAAATAAAAAAAAAAACAATTAGGACATAAATAAATCAGAAATCATATAGCAATGAAAAACGGGTTCTGATTTAAACAAAGTAGCAAAACTTAGACACTTTTTCGTAGCACCGTGTGGTATACTGGGCTAATAAGCATTCTGCACACCTACAGTTTGCGTGTCTTTGTGCCTTTCCTGTTCCTCACCTGCGTTCCTTCATGATACACAAAGATGCTCCTCGTGTGATCCTCTTTCAGGTAGGTGATCTGCAGCCCGTGAGGGTGCTTGATTTTCTCTGGCTGGAATGTGGCGTTCAAATCCTTGATAGAGATCACAGCCTTGGGATCTTTGGACTGTGAAAATGAAATCATAATTCAGAATAGGAAATGCATAGCAAGGTTGCATCTCTTTAAAGCCTGGTACAGAGCATGGTGAACCCTGATAAGGTAATGCACAATGCATGCAAATTAAAGTGCTTGGGAAAATGACTTTGCACATTAACCCCAGCCCCTTCTATCAGCAACCCCTGTGCTCTTATCTAGAGCCAGCATACATATAATTTAAAAGGCTATGAAGCTAGGAAATATGAGGCTAGGAAATAGTGTGCTATGGAAAAAATTGGAAAAAAAAATGTCAAGGAAAAATATATTTATTATGTGTTTTAAAACTATTTCAAATGTTTTTTCTGCTATTTTCAATATTGAGTAAATCATGCATAGAAAGGGTTCAAACAGTTAGTTTTTATGAAACTATTTTCCAGGATTTAAAAGCCAAAAAATAAACCTGCCACTTGTTTGGTGTAGTACATCAGTGTAAAATCCATCCCTGAAAGAATAAATTTTCTTTTCACAAACTGTCTGTTGTCTTTTCCCCTTTTCCAAAGAAACCCCTCACGGCAACCTATAAATAAATCAAAAAAACTGGACCTGAATGTTTTATTCATTTTAAAAACAGTTTGTGTGAACTCTACGGAGTCCAAGAAGCTGCCCTGCCAAAACTTTGAAAAAAATATATGCATTATAAAATAGATCTAGATAGGAAAGTTAACATGACAGAATTATACACACAGTGACCAAAAGGTTATAGAAAAACGCGAGAGCGACTGTTTTCAATGCTGGTAATGTGTATTGGTAGGATGTACTGGGATTATTTTGCTAGATCTCTGCATGTGAAGTGGGAAGGGTCAGTCAGAACCTAACCACGTGGAATCAGAGGTTTACCAGAGCAGGTCGTGTCCTGGAGATCCTCGTTGTTGCCACTGAACTCCTGCCGTTCATATTTGGCTCTTATCCACTGTTCCCTTAAAACTCTGAGTAGGAAAGAGAAAGAAACTGTACATTAAAATTACAACTGTAGCTAAAACCGTGACTGGAATCATTAGAACTATTCATTTAGACACCTTCAGTGGGAGAAGTGAAGCGGTCAGATATTTCACACTAAACTAAACTAAAGCACCCTGCTTCTGTTCTGTCTGTCCTGTACGTGGCTGTTTGATGCGATCACATTGCATAAGACTGTGGCTCCAGTTCTCGTGTTTTTCCCTTCCTCTTTCTTTGCTGGGCTCTCGTTCAGTAACTGCAGGTTACTGGGTTGCACCAGGGGAAAAGACCAACGATGAACGCATGATAAAGCATTGTCGGTTGTCTAAACAATTGCATTCAAAACTGCAAACTCTGAATCAACCAATAAAGATTAAACAGATTTTCAGCACGATGACATGTTAATCTAATATTCCAGATCTGTCAATGCCAGTCCTTTGAGATTTCCATTGCTTTGTATTTTAGCTCTTTCATTCCTCCCGGAAGACAAACACAGCTGGTGCTTGCTCCCAGCTTTGACAATGAAAAAGACTGAATCGTTTGCATTGTATCTGTTATGTCTCTGTTAGTATCCCCACATTTAGCACCATTGTGAGTTTAATAGTTGGGGATGCTTCTCCTCGGGTGGACCCATAAGGACACAGCGACTCGACTCACTGGCAGGTTCGATTTCAGGATTTCAGGGTCACTGTATTGGATGGCTTGCAAAGAGAGTTGTACTTACGCACAGTCAGTGGCTTGAGGTCTGTAGAAGAAAGCTGGGACGTTTTTCTCATATCTCTCCTTGGCCACAGCATTGCCATTAGCTTTCATAAACTAGAGAGATAAAAGAATCGGTCAGATCATCTAAACAGTGGCAGATCTTAATACAGCTGCCCTTTGAAGGAGTTCTACTCAATGATTTCCAATCCATTTCTTACCTCCTCTTAGCTTTATCAACATTTAAGACTGCTCTGTCTTTGATCGTGCCCATAATCTTATGATCCTTGAACTTGTTATGGATATGCAAATCTCTTACACAACTAGATAAGCAGGCTGGGACGTGGTCCGATTGCAATAGTGCACTGAAGTGATTTGGAACAAGAATACATGAAAGGATTAGGTGCAGTACCAGGAAGCAACAGAGGCATTTCATTTAGAGTGTAGCGTTCTTTTTCAAGGGGGTCAGTAATCCCCATGGAAACAGGAGCCGTACCTCAACCAAGTCATCATCCCAAAAGTCGAGTCGGATCGATTTCACTCGGCTAATCTCCGTGAGGTTGCGGTGGATTCCGGAACAGTTCAGGCAAATGAACACTCCGAGCTTGTATGAGGCCCAGTCTGGGTCTAGGAAGAACACACACATAGACAAGCCATTGGTAAAACGAAAGAAACAAGCTAATCTGGATTGGCGTGCTAGAGAAGGGCTACAACCCAGCTCGTAAAGCAGTGCTGTGTTTATTTTATTAATTAATTGCACAGACTGGATAAAGGCATTGGCTGAATGAGGAACCATGCTTGAATACAGGGACTGACACAGCAATTCATTTGAACATTCATCGTGAAATGTGATGCCCAGTAAACATGCTGACACAGATTTTTTGTGCCAGTAATGCATGGGCAAAATGGTTTCTATAGAAATAGACAGATCACTCTTTGCTCCAGAGTTGTAACTTCCCAAAAATCACAGTTGCACGATGTCGCTGTGTAAATTGCATCAGACAGAAGCAATTTGTCGATTTGTCATATCAGGTGAGTAACAGTTCAATGTACTGAAGTTCAGTGACCAGTTCAGTACTGAAGTCCTACCAATATCTGACAGCATCAGCCGTTTTCATTTGAAAAGAAACGTACACTACTGAATCTGGGGGGGTTGGTTCCCTTTTTATTTAGTTCTGTTTTTATGTTTTGGCACAAGACTATTCTAGAGTGTGTATATTGGGATTTCCTCTCCTGCCTAGGGACCTTAGAAAGTGCTAGAAAGTGTCTTGAGGGCATCAGATGATTCGAGGGCATTTGCCATTTACTCCCACCTTTACCTTCCAGAGCTCGTCAAACTACGAAATCAACCCAGCCTGACCCCGACCCAACCCTAAAACCTAACCCCAATCCAATACCGAACCATTAAAAATCATCTGACGCCCTCAGGACTAGTGGATATTCCTGTGTTCTGCTTCACCTCAGCTAACTAACCCAAAGCAAAGTACGCGAAAGAGAAAAAAAAATGTTAACAGCAAAATCACTCATACAACGTTTTTACACTGGTATGGAACAAGTATTAAGTGGATTATTATTTAGAAATAAGAATACAAGTGAGATTGCCTACCCGGGGCTCCACAGTCGGCACAGTTGGCATTGCCCGGACGTTTCAAAAGCTCCAAAAGAATTCTCTTGTTATGTTCCCGATCGGCCATAGCGGTGATTTCTACTGCAATAGCGCTGTAGCCAAACGTTTTTTTTCGTTTCTAAGCAGGCAGATCTGTTTACAGGATCCTATTCCGCAAAGAACTAGAGAACAATCACAGAGAACTCTGCAGTGAAAAAAGAGGAAATTCACCTGATCATCCGAGATCGTAATAATAATAATAATAATAATAATAATAATAATAATAATAATAATAATAACAAACCTTAGGCATTGTGATCCTGTTGTGTTAAGTTGTACTGCACAACATTGTTTAAAAAAAAAAAAATGTGCGTTGATTGCTAACATAAGCGTGTTTTCCAAGGAAGAAGTAGCTGTAGTCCACCAGCTTGCTGTAGTACAGTGCTAGCTGTCTTTCTGTCTAGGCTCTCTGCATGCAGTCTGTGTGTACTGGACACTTGTACTTTCGTTGCTCCTGGGCGTTTCGCTGTATTTATTGTAGCTTAGCCAGTCTGTCTGTCTGTTTTCCCGCGGCACAAACTAGAAAACTCAACGCAAACACACAGAAGTGAAAATAAGCGTTCTTGAATCAAGACTACCTCTCTAGCTCATTTTAAAGATACAAAGTTGCCGGTGATCTGTAGTTATGACGTGGTTTTGTTTTCTACCTGTCTCGCTACTGTATTTGTAAATGAAACAAAAAAATAAAAACAAACAAACATATGTGACCGATTATAGCATTGCACAACGAGAAGTTTGTGAATCATATTAGACCGTACAGCCGTATTGGATTGAAAAAAAGTTTGCAATTTCACGTCGCTGGCCTGCGATATATCAATTAGTTTAGTGGCATACTGTAGACATGGGTACAAATGACAGTGTCAGGCATATACACTATAAACCTTAAAACATCAGGTCCGAAGCTTTGCCATTAAACATACTCATGCTATATCATGTACTGTATTATACACAGTTTACACGCTGCATTGGTAGAGCGGAACAAAACGTCCCGGAACAAAAAAAAATGTATTGCTTTACCCGACCTCTGGACTTGTGCTGTAGAAGACGAATTATAAAAAAACATTTCTGGACAAAGGTAAACACCAATTCAAGTTATATTGTTTGCATCACCCTAAATCACGTTTAACTAGGACGAGTAGTGTGTGCATGTACTGCAAATACTAAGCACGTTCACATAAGCTGACACGCTGTACTTCCACGGCTGTTGAATGTGATTTGTGTCTATACTGACAGTATAGCATTCGATGAATTGTGCCTTCCACCAAGTTACATACATGTATAATGCTGCTGTTAGAATCTGAACTGTATTGACATATGCATTTACAGGCACAATAAAAGTCGTGGTAAAAGCGCCACAAATTAAAATGTAATTACTAGCTAATCGTACAATTGAGATTTCCGTTTGACTAGCGCAAGCGTAACCGAGCAATGCGTACAGCAATAGCCTACAACCCTACACTACACTAAAATGAAGTGTTGAAATTCAGCGCGCCAGTTTGCTGCGCATGTGTACCCTTATAATTTCACATGCATGTCGAGCTCGGTGTGCAAAGAGGGGAACAGGTGTCACAAATGGAGATTAGATAAAGGGGCATTCAGAACAGAAAATAGGAGGCACTTTTTTACACAGAGAATTGTGAGGGTCTGGAACCAACTCCCCCAGTAATGTTGTTGAAGCTGACACCCTGGGATCCTTCAAGAAGCTGCTTGATGAGATTCTGGGATCAATAAGCTACTAACAACCAAACGAGCAAGATGGGCTGAATGGCCTCCTCTCGCTTGTAAACTTTCTGATGTTCTTATGATAATCTGATATGAACCCCCTTTCACATCATGTTTATAAATTGCATTGTTGAGACAGCATGACCAGTTGAAAACTAGCTAAGTCTTTTGTTGTCTATCTTCATGCACACTATTTTTTTGCAGGACGGCATGGCTTGTTCCGCAGCCCCTTGGTGTGCCACTGGGAGCTTCTGCACCGCTTTCTCCACTGCACCTGCTACGGGACGAGTCGCATCGCTTCTGCAGACATCGATCTCCTCAACCCGATCCGCTGCTGCAGGCTGCTCGCGGGAGACTGATCGGGGCTTCCTGAAAGATGAGATACTCGCGTTCATTCGTGTTGGGTAGTGCAAACCCTACCTTTATCCTGCTGGACGATTAGTACATACTGTTGGAGCTACACTGTATTGGAGGTTGCTTCACAAGCTGCTCTTCTGTGATCCTCTGGTCAACCCTTGCTCAAGGATTTTGTAACTTTATAAGAATGTTTTAGAAGAGCTGTGTGGCCCAGAACATACAGCAGTAATAAAACACAAATCTGAGACGGCGGTTTTTGTTGAACAGTATTTGAATTCAGTAAATCCAATGTCTAACCCTACAACAGACTTGCCTGTGATCATTTGTGTTGTATTTAACAGCTGGAAGGGTTAGGGGCAGACTGTATGGATGTAGGTATAAGTAATTAACCACTGTATGATAAATAAAATATGTATATTAAGGATGTCAGTTGCTATGCACATGTTGTAAGAGACAAGAAACCTCTAGACAGATTTCTATTTTTATTTATTTCTTTTACATTAAAAAGAAAAATGCTACATTCTTCAATATAAAAATATAATAAAACAAATACATAATTACAGGATTAATAGATTTTTTTAAAATGCTGGTTGCTGCCAGATAGCAAATGTAAATTTTATTTGTGCAAGTAAAATAAGCTCACACACATTCATAAAATGCCATGCGCAATCCCAAACAGTACACAATAAAACAACTCTACAGAAAAGTCACAACTCTGCACACAAACACACATTGGTAACAAAACCTTTATATTGCTCCAATAAAAATAAAAAAAAATAGAAAAAACATTCATGACTTACAGAATATATATATAAAAACTGTACATTCTCCAAAAATATCAAGTTACAAATATTACTTTCCACAAAAGACAAAACAGATTGTGATTGCGGCTCTGATGTCCGGAGCAATCAATGCCCGCTCCAGGCACGGTTCTGTGGATTTCTGTGGATTTCCTCAAGATTTAAGGAAACTCAGCTGCCAGAGCATCTACAGTTTGTTTGGGGAGATCAAGGTTCATTCCCTTGAAGTAGTGCAGAAATCTGGAAACCAAAAAACAGGACATTTATTGTACCATGCACAGCACTTCAAAACAACTGCAGGTCTGCATGTGTTTAGGGGACATCACATGCATGGCTATTATGAATGTGTTTTAGTTTGTGTGGCGAGAGCAAAGAAGGAAGTCATCAACACTAATGTCAGTAGGGATCATCTTTTATATTTACTTTTGCCAATGCATTGCCCGTATACCTCATACAAATGAATTCCTACCTTCGCTTTACTCTGCATTCTTCTTTTAGCTTTTCGGCCCTGCAAATGGCCCTGAGCGTAGGCAGGTAGTCCACCACAGCAGCCTGTCTGTTACCCTGACTGATAAAGGACTTGTTGGAGAACACAGTCTTCATTATTTCAGATCTCTTGTGCACCACACTGCTAAAAAAACCAGAAATAAATACAGGATTAGCATGAAAAGGTTTTCCATTACAAAAAACCACACACACACATCATAATCAGCTTCTCATGAAAACTCTTTCCTTGCAAGACATGGATAAGGTTGCTCAACACACTGAAGCATTTTAAAAGAGACACTTCCAGTACCTTGGCTTACAGGGCGCACTCTGAATGAAGCTCACTACGTTTCGGTGTGCGGAGACTGGAAGGGTCAGCTCCTCCGTGGGATCCTTCCCCAGTTCTTTACACCGGCTCAGCGTGCCATCCATCGCCTCCGAAATAACTGTCCGACACTTCTGAAAACTAAGCCACTCCACGGCCACTTTGATCTCCGCAGAGCTCCGAGAACTCCACCAGTCACAACGCTCTGACCGCCTCTCGTCTGACAGCCCGTTCTTAATTTCCGCAGCGGACCAGTGAGACTGATCCCATTTGCAAGGCCCCTCCTTTTCCACAGCTTCCTTGAGAAGGGAAGAATCCAAGAACGACATGTGGTCCAGGAACTCGGATAAGGAATCGAGGCACTGGGATACAAGCTGGGAGCAGGTCTGTTCCGCTGGAGTTTGGGGTTTCTTTACGGGCTTTACAAAAGCTGGCTTAGAAGTAGCGTCTGAATGAATGGGGTTTTCCTTGGCGTGCGAGGTAGGGGCTGTTGGAGGTAGTGATTGGAAGCTGTCCTCAGAGTCTGAGTCAGACTGAAACGGATCCCGGTCGTCCAGCAGCAGCTCCACCCTTCGTTTCCTCTTCATCCTCAAGGAGATTTTCAAAGGGCTGGGCTCTGCAGAGACGACATCCTCCAGAGGAACATCAGCCTTCTGGGAAAGGGCCAAGGGTTCGGGTTCGGGTTCGGGTTCAGGATCAGCCTCCTCAGCCGGAGGCTTTTCATTGGATTCAGGCAGGAACCTCACTGGCAACGGCAGGAGCAGCTCCAGATTGCTGTACGTGAAATCCAGCCTCGTCCCCCGGCACTCTGCAAGCAGCTGGAGAAGTTTACTCCATTCCCCTGCAGTGGAGATTTTCTGCTGGAAAGACAACATTTGAAAACAGTTTGAATACCAGTACTGAAGCAGAGAAAATAAACATTCACCAATTAGTATGTCTAAGCAGTATCTTCTGAAACATTTGCCATCCATGTTGGATACAAAAGGGGTTAAGTGCTGCTTTATGAATTGACATATAAAAGGAAGTACTTTAAAAAGTAGTTTACTAGAATACTATTTAAGCGACTCAGTTCCTTTAACTTCAGGTTAGGTGTGGAATGGAATCTAAATTAAGAGATTCACTTTACTGAGGTGGTCTTACCTGAAGCACAGAGAGCAGATCTGGTGAATACTCTATATCCTGTAAACCCAGCAGGTTTTCAGAACAGCCCACGTCACATTTTGGCACATCATGTAGAACAGCCTCCCTAGGCTGCAGACACACAGGTTTACTCTCTGCACTCTGTTTTGCACCAGCTCTCACCACAGGACCATGCTTCTCAACATGAGACTCCGTTACAGCTGAAAAAAAAAATAAAAATAAATCAGTAACTGCAAACATTCAGTTAATCTTTTAGGATGTCCAGTGATAATAAATATTTTTCTATAAGGTCCAAATACAAATAAATACTGTATCATTTAGAAAACTTTAGGCATGGTTATATACCGTGTGCATCATCATCAGCCTTTGCACTGATTACAAAGTACACTATTCTGTTAGGAATAGGTTGAAAAATACATTTTTTTACTGCTTTAAAAAAGACCCCATAAAAGATTCAACACAAAATGAGAAGCTTCTAAGTCTAGCAGACAAGTCTTTCATATCCCTGGCCACTTCAGTGTTGTACATACAGAAGATGGACTAAGAGAAGTACCTGGAACAGAGAGCGGTCGATCCACAAGACTGCCCCCTCCAGTCCGGGTCCAGAACTGCAGGTGGAGCAGGCTTTGCCGGATGTCACAGTTATTTAAGGCGAGGAGAGAGGAAAAATCCTTCACATCAGTTCTCAAGTTCTCAGTCAAGCAAAGGAGTTGCAGATAGCTTGCAACATTAACCTGATGAGGAAAAAGAGGCGATTTACTAAATCTTTGTACGTTTTCTACCGATTAGCACAGTAACTCTGGCATTGTTGCTCACCATGACATCTCTTTAAAACTTACCACTGAAGGAGTTTTAAAATGTATTTCTTCGAAGCAGCCATCAAACATCAAGTTAAATGTTGGATCTAAGCAAAGAGAAAAATAAATATTCATGCATCTATTCAATAGCGACAGAATTTTAAAACAGGATTGAAAATTGAATTTATTGCAGCATAGAATGATTAAAAGAAAAAAACACAAACACTTACCGCTAGTGGTTAAGATTACAGGCCTCTTGGTTGTTGCCATGAACGTCTTGATAGCAGCTAAAAATCCAGAATCATCCTCAAAAATAACATCGACCTTGATGGAAACAGATGAACAAGATGCAAGTAACTTTCATCACAAAGAGCTTCACCACTTCGGCATGTGCAACCTGCACGTTGTATACGGAGCGCTCACATCAAGACATGCCCTTACCTCTTCGAACAGGATGAGAGACGTTGCAGTCTTCTTGCTGGGCTCCTCTGTCAGCACTGCCTTGTTCTCAGAAGCAGGCTTGGTCGCCAGCGCCTCTTTTCCTTGAGTGCCCCCTTTCTTCGCTTTCGAGGGCTTCTGCAATTTTTCTGAAAATAAAAAAATAGGTTTTTAAAAGGGAGCTCAGAAAGAGAAGGACTGGCATGCCTCTGGAAATGAAGCTCTGACATTTGGACCCAATTTCAATTTAAATCAGTTATGCATTAAAACTGTTGCAAGAAGAAAGCACAGACGCAATTCACAACAGCAGCCCTGGATCTAACATTACATTACATTACTTCTTTCTTTTTTTTTTATATATATATATATATATATATATATATATATATATATATATATATATATATAAATTGCCCAAGGTCCTTTAAAACATTAAACTACGCAAAACAGGAAATAAAGCAATCATTCTTCATAACTGTTATACATGTGCTGTAAATTAAATAAAAAGGCGACTCATTTTCTTTTGAAAAATTGAGTAGATCCGCCCTGGGGGTTATTAAGGGCAGGTTACCTCAAAAGACAGGTCTTCCTGGTTTGCATGTGTTCTTTGCAATCAGCCATTTCTACCTGGCAGATTGTAAACAGCCAGCATTGTTGTTTCTTTATTACCTTCATCCACGTGCTTCTCTTCCTTTCCCGGTTTTCCCTTCTCCTTGTCTTTGTCTTTGGCTCTTGCCTTGACATTGAAGAAGTCAGCGAGGGCTGTGGGGGCCAGCTTCCCTTTCTTGGGCCCTGCTCCTCGGGGGGACTGGGGGGGCTTCCTGGGAGAGGAGACCACCTTCCGCGGGGAATTCACTTTTCCTGAAATAAAAAAAGACCATGCGCTTTGAATAAAACATTGTAGTCCAATTCTTTTAATTACAATACGTTTTAAATTAAGAACTTTGCTGTCTATCAATACATAATGTAAAATAGAACTAGAGCAGGGCATGAAAAAGGCAATTTACAGGACAGCTGGACTTAAGGGTACAACGATTCACTATGGAAACACGCAGGTCACAATGCAATATGTAAATACACAATAGAGTGCACTTTGTATAAAAAAAAATTAAATTAATATTATATCAAGTACCCTGTTTAGGCAAATCCTAATACAGTACTTTGCTTTCAAACAACGTACTTGGAGAGTTGGTGATGGTGTTGAATAGGGACTTGCTGACAGTGCTGCTGCTGAAGTAGCTGGGCTTGTGCATGTTCACTCCTTGTATGTCAACCTGGTGGGACTGGGTGGCTTCCTTCAGCTGGGACAGGATCTGCCTCCCACTGCGCTGCGAGGATGCATTCACCTCAAACACCTAGAGACAGACAGACAGAGAGAGAGAGAATTAATCTTTAGCGCTCGCTTTACAGGACAAGAAATTCTAGAAAGAGATGCTTTAGTTGCATGTGCTTGTTGTTTTTGTAGTTAAATGAATTATATTTTTTTTAAATTTGTATTACCATCATCATTATCTCATGTTTTCCAGTAGCAGACCCTGAGATTGATGCGATACAGCCATCTGAAGTTTCTGTGCATCAGATGGTTTGCTCACATTAAGAGTTAGACTGTTTATTTAACAACAAAACACATATTGAATTGGGCGTTACAACATACAAGCTGGGTTTCACCCCCAGGGTCCAGGAAGCCCAATCATGGCACATGCAGTACACAATCAGCAGCAACTGTAATCTATGCCGTCAGTAAGATGGAGACAAACCTTAAAACCCAGCTCCTGCGCACACGCATAGACAGCTGCCGTCTTCCCCACTCCAGGGGGCCCTGTGATGAGCACGGTGTTACACAGAAGATCCTCGAGCTCATCCTCCAACTGGTCATCTTTGAAATCATCATCGTCCCAGGCTTCCTCAACACCAACAGGAAAAAAAATTAAAGCATGGCCTCAGGGGACAAGAATAAATACATTCAAAAGAATTTAAATTCCTTTACCACTCTTTTCCTTTTCTTGTTTTTTCTCCTTCTGTTTTTTCTTTTCCTCACGGTCCGCTCTTAGTTTCCACTCTTTCAACCAACTGTTTTCAAAAAAATATAGAAAGAATAAATCAGCGATGATGTTTCAGGCCTAGGGCTGGGACCAAATCAAACCTGACAACCCGCTAACAAGCACTTAACAAAACTCTATTTAATAGTGTTTTATTTTCATGAGTAGAAGAAAGAAGATACTTAACAAAATAAAAACAAAAAAAAAGTGCGGGTTAGTGGGTTGTCAGTTTTGATTTGGTCCTAGTCTAGGTTTAACATGCAAAGATGCAGCAACTCTGCATTAGAAATCATCTTGACGAAAGACAACCAGAAAACCCTGAATCTGCAAGAGTGTGGAGTGGTGCATGTAATCACACTACCTGTGTAACTTCTTATTACCTGTGTAACTTCTTATTACCTGTGTAACTTCTTATTACCTGTGTAACTTCTTATTACCTGTGTAACTTCTTTACAGCACCCGAGTTGCCAATCACTTCACTGGAGTGCTGGGGTTGGTATTTCTCGGTCCACAACACATCCTCCTTTACTGAATCTGATAAGAAGATGCAAGTTTGTAAAAAAACAAAAAAAATAAACCACAAACAAACACAAATTTTACACAGCACAAGCCATTGCAAACAGAAGCACTGTTTCCCTTGTTTTAGGATAGCATTGCTTGAGTAGATCTAATCAGGATTGGTTTCAGGTTGACAAGTTAAAAGTTTTACACGCACCTTGTTTGGCTGCATCGCCTGCAGGCTGCTTGTTGTCCTCCAGCACGATGACATCATCCTGCTGCTGCTGCTGCTTGCGCCTCAACCCGCGGCTCAGCCTCTCCTTCACTGGGGCTTCTCTGCATGCTTCCTCTGCAGCGGCGCCTCGGCCTCTCCTCGCTGGTCTGTCCTGGGCGTTTTCAGGAGAATCACCGATCAGAATCACAGCACTCTCTTCCCGGCCCGCCCTCTTTCGCTTGGGAGCCTTGTCCCCTTCTCTACCGTCCTCACAGCGTTTTCTCTTTCCGCCAGTCTGCAGCTGGTCCACGGGTAAACAGGACGCTTCTTCAGGATCTTTAAAACGAAAGTGTAAATGAATGTTGTTTTACCTTCTGTATACAACAATAAATAAAAGGAATGCGCAGACACAGAGACAGACAGGCTCGCTATTTGTATGTCATGCCTCTAGTTACAGCATGCAAGTGCTGACCTGGGGTTGCAGCAATGGGCAGTAAAAGGTGTTCAGTGCGTTTCTTCATGAACCAATTGTAAAATCTTTGGACTGGGAAAGGTGGGTTAGATGACCTGATTTCCTCCAACAAATACTTTCTCACTTCTTCAGAGAAATCCACTCTCCAGCCAGACAGCTGAAACACAAGAGACGAACAAATACAACAGCAAGCTTAAACACACTGTCAAGAACAGAGCACAGTCCCCTTTGATGCACTTCTGTTATCCATTAGCTTTATTAGCATTACTGCAACCCTTCCTTTCTTAATTTGCTGGGAATCGTTTGGTTCAATTGCATTTTTACATATATTCACAGCATGCAATTATTTCAAATACAACATTATAGAAAGACTGCTGCATCCTGGTACCTTTCGTGTAGGTCACATAATCCTATTGTAGTCAGACCGGGTTTGAACTACAAAACATGTGATTGGTGATCAGGCACCATGGAATAGCAGCTACCTTTTAAACTGCAGAAATAGAATCAAAATGGGGTTTGCTTGTCCAAAGAAAACAGCTTACCTCAATTGTGGGTTTGACAAATGTAGACCTGGATTTCAAATCCGTGAATTCCACTAATGAAATGACACACTTTGCAGCCTTTGTTATTGTCAGTTCGTCACTATCTTCTCTCAGCTGCTTCAGCAGAGGGGACGCAGGCCACGTCAGTGTCCACAAGGCACACTCTAAATGAAATAAAAGAATAATACAGTTAAACATTTTCAGCACACGTACAAAACAGATACATAAACATATTTAATGCAGACCACTAAACTGCAATCTTCATCCTTAATGAAACGAAGGGGGTCACAATTGTGTTGCAACACAACTTGACAAAAGCTCAACCCACCTGGAGATCTCTGCAATACATGCGTGACGGCCTGGAACGACGCACACGCAATCGAGTAGACCTCCCGACTGGCTGCAGTTTTAGCAATCTGTCTCTTCAGGGTGTCGGGCAAACCACTCTTTAAGAAGTCCCTCTTGGCTCTGAACTGCTCATCACCCTGAGAGTTCTCAGAATCATCGCGACTGGAAGACAAAAGCACGCAGGAGTCAGAACTTTGAAACAAATGATCATTTACATGTAATAAAAACAGGGCGTTTGGCCCTTTTGTATACATAAATGCAAATCTGTAATATATACCATGTTCAGCCTTTCTGCGAGTAAAGCTATCAGCAAGAAACCAGGTCTTTAGTTTTTACCTGCTGTCATCAAAGATGGAGATGACTCCAGTTTTAGGTGCCTTCTTACAAAGAGCAGCTTTGGAATCTGAAAAAGAAATAGAATAGAAAGTTTAAAATGTGCTAAAACAAAAAAAAGCAAAACAAAAAAAAAAATAGTTAACTTTTTTTTGCAAATTTCAGATCGATTGTGTAGAAATCAGTTGAACCACAGTGTACGGTAATGAATCGTACATTAGATAGTTTACAATGGCACTGAAGCTTTACAGTACCAGCAGAGTTCTTTGGCGCTACATTCTTTCCCAAGACATCGTTCAAACTGCGGAGCTTCTTTTGATTCCTTCGTGCCGACAGTACATCAGAGGCTGGACTGCAATCATCTTTCGAATCTTCTACCATGACCACAGAGTCCTGAGGCACAAAGCAACGGCGAGCTTTTTAACTTTAGCTTTTTACATTTTTTTTTTTTTTTTTCTTATTTTGACATCATTGCCTTGCCGTGCTCTAAAAAACCTGACAAATTCAACAAATATACCGTACCATTTTTTCAGATTGTCAGTTTACAAAATACATGCTGTATTCCTGCTCCCGAATATTAACAACTTCAGCTAACTCATAATGCCAGTCACGGAGGTACGATCCTGTCTGAAGTCTTTTAACTTGCAGTTTTAGGAGAACAACCATAAATATATATATCAGGGGTTGGCAAAGTCGACTGTTCCAGTTCAACCATGTTCCGATTGTTAAATTGAACACATTAAATTCTCCACCCTAAACTGAATGTGATTGTACTTATTAAAACCTGGAGGGGAATGCCCCCAACCCTCAGGGCCACAAGTGGGCATATTCAAGACAGCCACAGTAAAGAGCTGCACCTCATCCTCATAATAGCTCTTTCTCGTTGGAAGATCTTGTTGCCGAGATGATCGTCTTAAAGACTCAGCGCTTTCCACAGAACCCTTGGATGACTTCTGCTTCAGAGCCTTGGCTTTCTGAACCAGTTTCTTGGCTTTTAACGTATTCTTTTTCTGCCAGAAAAGGTAAACAAAACAGAAATGACATTTACTATCAGTCCATGCTCAGTGTTGGATGCGCTGGAAATTACGTACTCGTCTGCAAAACGTATATCTCTGGCAAGAACCAGACGTGGACCGTTTCGTTTGCAAACCTCCGCAACCATTACCTTGCTACTCCTTGGAGTCACGTCTGAATCTTCTTCAACACCAGCAGCCTTTCTAGATCCTCGAGGGCTGCGTGGGAAGACACGACTAAACCTCATCCTACAGATTGTAAATATATATAACAAAAGGATTTCTGCGATGTAGATGAGGGTTTATACAGTACTTAGGAAATGCTTGCAACTCAACAGTTCACACATTTATAGGAAGCATACACATACACAGAGAACTTACTGAGCACCCTGGTAAAAAATACTAATCTGGTAAGAGCAGGTGACAGACTAGCTATACTGTAATGGTAATTCCCCAATCAGCAACTGACAACACAGGAGGACCGACACTCAAATTTGCAGAAAATACTCAAAAGGGAATGTGCCAAGTGGAACAGATTATATAATAAATGCATCTCTACCTGATGGGGCTCTGGGTATCATCGGGGGCTGTAATCATCTCAGACCTGTAGACAGCACCTTTCCGCCTGCTCATTCTCGGGGTCGATACCTGTACCGGGCTGTCCTGCGACAGCTTATTGTGACGAGCAGCCAGCTCTCCCTGACGCATGTTTGCAGTGGGTGTTGAGCCAGCGGACATCTGTTTGGCGCCTCCTCTTGTGAGCTTCCTGTTAGTCTCAGCTGGCACGGGGGTGACAGCAGTAGATCTCTGTTCAACAGCCTCCTCCCGATTCAGATTCTTGCCAGCCCCTGTTACCTCCTCTGCGGTCACTGTGTTGGGAGCATATTCCTCCACTTTCGCTGTGCATTTCCTGCCTCTTTTCGTCCGTTTTCTGCCTCTCCTCTCTGCCGCAGCCAGCTTCCCATCCTTGTTCTTTTCAGTGATGGCATCAGACTCTGGCTCCTCATTCTTTTCTGTCCCGTGGCTCTTTTCTCCTTCCTCTTGTTGGTTCACAGCTTTCTCTCTTGCCTCCTTCTGCTTGCTGGGGCCCTTTTTCAATCTGCTCCTGGACCCGTCCGGAGTGGGCTTCTTGAACGCGTCCATGAACTGCTTCTTCTCCTCCAGGGTGCACTTGGGCTTGGGAGGGCAGCTGGCAGCAGTCTCAATTACCGCCAGTTCCAGCTCCTCTTCCTCCATCACCACATTCGACTTTCTTTTAGGGGCTGCTTGCTCCGCGTTTTCATCACAAGCCACCTGCCCGATTTCTACGAACTGGACCTCGTCGTCTTTCCTGTTCTTACAAAAGATGGAGGCGATTTTCTTCTGAGGTTTCTTAGCCGGGCCAGGGGGCCGAAAGACGCCATGAACCTGTGCTTGGGTGGTGACGGTCCTGGGTGAAAGCTGCAGAGGTGGACTCTGCTCCACCGCCTCCCTGCGTTCAGCCTCCAAGCCTGCCGGGGACGTAGAGGCACCGCCCTCCTTCTGACTCTCCAGGAACTCCTCGAAGGAGATGGTGACCGTGCTATCGTTTAAACTGAAAGAACCGTCCTGATTCCCTTCCGGCCTCGTCTCACATGGAGCGCTGTCAGACTCCCGAGACACCTGGATTCGGGGCGTTTGCTTTGCTCTGGACTTTGTTTTGACAGTAGGTTTATCTTTTCCTTCTTCATCTTCTTTCAGCAGCTTTTCTAGCGACACCTGTGGGGGTTTATCCTCGCTTTCAGGTTTCACCTTCTGCTTCCTTTTGGTGTATTTTCTTTTCTTGGGGGGTGTTTTAAGCACCTTTTCTTCAAGGTCTTTTCTCAAGGTTTGGCCGGACGTTGTCTCTTCCTGGGTGTCTTCCATCACGTAGCTGTCTGCGCTGATCTGAGCGAGCAGTGCTGCCGTGTCGCTGCCCAGTATTCCAGTGCCCAGCTCCTCGCGACCGTTCTCCACAACACTGCAGGAGTCATTGCTGGAGCCAGCGATCACCACCGCTTCCTCGCAGCTTTTCTTCTGGATACTGTTCAACTGCTTGCTCAAATTCACCCCTTTACCCGGCGGCTTCTCTCTGCTGAGGCGGTGCGTCTTAGTCTTTCCCAGGGTTTCTTTGCTGCTCAGTGCTTCAGGAGGCTGGTCTGCCGTTTGCTTAGCTTTGTCCAGTGTAGAGCTTTTGCAAGTTGCTGGGGGTGTCTTTTTGAAATAGGACATGATGTTATTCGATCTCGGGGGAGAGAAAGGTTTCTCTGCTGCTTTAGGCACAGGTAGGAAGTAGCTGGCGATTGTTTTAGCAGGAGTTTCAACATCTTCCCTTTGCTTCTTGCACGGCTGTGAAACAAATCAGGCAAACGCAAGTTTTTATTGCAGCAGATTTTGAGATGCAGGTCTTACTGTAAATCAGTTCTGAAATTCAGCAGCCCAAATTGTTAAAACAGTCAAAAGTAAACTTGTGCGATTGGTTTTAAACCGGACTAACCAAATTGTTTACGCTTATCAAATTTGTCACAGTATAGTCTAGCCCTGAAATCAAGTCCATCACTGTAGGGTATGACAAAAAAAACTGGACTTTGAAGGGCTTGGAATCGAAAAACAGCAATTGACCCCAACCCTGAAGCAGTTTGACCCAGAAAGGGTAAGCAGGTTTGCTGGGTCAAACTGCCTTTTCCTGTTCTGTGTAACCCTCTGAAATGCATCCCGACTCCCCAGCAGCTTCTCCCCTGCTGGGAGGGGAGGGGCACTGGCAGTGTACACACCCCCATCTGTGACCAGCTGATCTGGAGATAATACTGCAGAGTGTAAACAAGCAAGCCTATTCATGCAACACCTGGTGAGGGAAAAAAAACCCAAAACACTGCTGTGTAACCAAAAGGCTGCATGATGCTTCACTAAATTAGAGAGAGTGTCCCGTGTTACATTTAGGTGAGGGAATTATGGCACAGGGCTGTGTATCAGCCTTCACAGAATATTCTGACATTTCTTGACAGTGCATCTTATGAAAGCCTTTTATTCATATTTTCTCATATAGAAATGAATACACTTACTTGTGTCTCAAAGTCTTCAACCACAGATGCCATTGCCACTACCCCAACCATATCTGCTTGTAGTTGCACACCTGTAACAAAACATATTACAGTAAGGAAAAATAATTCTACCACCAAGTAATAAGGGCATGCATGCATAAATAAATGGTTGTGAAACTGCGCGCTTGACTATTTGTAATAATTCGATTCAGGCCAAATTTGTATCACTAAAGAATGATGCATAACTGCTACCAGCAAACTGTAAACCCCCCAAAAATAAGTTAAACAAATAGTGAAAATACAATTAAATACAGTACAGAAAAGCCATCATTTGTTCAGAAATCCCAGTACGTGGTGTACAGTACATTAGATAGAAAACCCGTACTAAATATAGAGCCAAGAAACGCAAAACAGCTTTCACTCCGGCAACGTGCACACAGCAGTGACAACAAGAGTCATGAAAAGGAAAGTAAACAGAAACACAGAGCCCCCAATTCAGTATGAAGAGACTGTCTGCTGTCACACATGCAGCCAGGAACAACAATTCACCTCCTAAACTATACGTCTGCGTTACTTTAACTGCCGCTATACTAGTTTGCTATTGTTATAAACCTTTGGACTAAAGAGATATATGCAGCGTTAGCCCCCAACAGCACACGACCATAAATGGGCAACGTACGTTATGAGATATATAATTATTTATATATATATATATATATATATATATATATATATATATATATATATATATATATATATATATATTCTTACTATTTAGGTCACATTTATCTTGTTTTAGGGATAGTATTTCCAAACAAAGAGCTCACACCAGTTAATCTCGCATGCGATCTGCTCGGTCTAACAAGCGTCATAATCTAGTTTTTTCCCCTGAAAAATCACTTAAATGTAAATAATAATAATAATAATAATAATAAAACGTGTTACCTCTTTCGTAGATCGCGTCCAGTTATAAAAACACTACCATTCCTTTTCCCCTTGGTGTTTTTATCCTACCCGCGCACGCAGCAACATGTCTGGGTTTTATTTCATCACTAAATAACCGACCATACCGTAAAAGTATATCTCAATATTTAAAATGATAACTTACATGAAGCTATCGCAGGGTTATTTCACACTAAGCAAGCAGCAAAACAAACAAACAAACCGGTTACTGTAACAAAAACAAATAAAAAAATATCTCAAACTAAACTGGCGACACCTTCGCTAATGTTGATGTTATCATTTAAAAAGCTGCCCGTTGCCGTTTTTGTTTTATCTTTGTTAACATTTATAATTGTGCACTGTTTACAATAAAATAAAATAAAATAAAATAAAAAGCGCCTAAACACTCCGGCCTCAGCTTCAAGGAAATGGCGCCAAGAAACACCGACCTTTGGCACGGCCGATTCCACCAATCGGAGGGCAGACGAGGACTGTCGTCACCATCTCCTTGTGTTTATTCGCGGCGTGAAGCGCGGTGAACAGCGCCCTCTTGAGGCAGCCCATGCGAATAACTTACTGTGGCATTTAAACCTCCTGTATTCAAATGAATTGTTTAATAGGTGCAATAGGCGCAAACATGACTTAATCAGATTTGACATCACCGTGTTCATGCTACCTCAGGTACCTCACCAAAGGGCAATGACTTTAGCTGTAACAATGCCGTTAACTTGAAGCAAAGGGTATTGTCTCGCACAAGTTACACAAAATATTCCTACAGCTCCTTATTTGGACAAAAAGGAGTCTGTTTCAAACGTAGAGGGAAAGTGATGAAGCGTCCTGAAAATGACATGACCCAGACTCTGATAGTGTGGACAGGACGTGGTCTTCATTGGTAAGACAGGGTCACCAGTGGAATGCACGGAGATGATAAATTGCTGACCAGTTGCACCTGTTTCTGAAGCCGGATTCAAAGCTATGGGAAGTCATCTATGCTAATACAACCGGGGAAAAAAATACAATAAGTAACAAATGAAACATTTCTCAAAAATAACAAGTCAATACAGGCATTCACAATCACCGAATCAGAGTTCAGGTTAATGTCCCTAAAATGCATTTACAACGTGCGACCACCAGGCGCTGGCAATGGAATGCGAGCAGATTAAACTATGAAAATAATACAAACCAAAAGTGTACTAATACATAATAATAATAATAATAATAATAATAATAATAATAATAATAATAATAATAGCTTTAGATTTATTTCGCTATTGATTTGAGCAGCTTATTATGTTTTGAAAATGTTGTCTTTTGTTTGCCTGCACAACATAACTAAATTAGAAACGACACTACAAACTTAAACACAGCTAATAATGCAATTCTCTCATGTCAACGTATTTAAGATACGGAAAAGAGTACAACCGAGTCTCCAGCAAAGCAGTCCCGCCTCTGCACCGTTCTAGCCCTCTTTTGATTGTTCCCTCCAGCTGTCAGTCAGAGACCATGCCTCCAAGCCCAGTTCAGGTTGGTTTGCAGCGCGCAGATGACTGGCAGCTATATGTGTAGCTGCATGAAATACGGGAGGATACGTCACTTTGTGAAGATTATGAATTTACTTTGACTCGGGCAGGTATGTAGCGCTTGTTTGTAATAGCATGCATGGCGTTATCAAAAGCAGTATTTTACAAGCCCGTGTCTTGTGCAGTGATGCTAATTGTTATAAATGTGTTTCTAACTTTGGGTGTGTTTTTTTCTTTAAGACCCGATCCTCGATCGGGAAGTTCTTTTTCAGAAATTACAGTTGCAGCGTCTCATTAGTACAGCGCCTTGGGCTACATAGATTTTGTTTAGCCGATTGATCAGTTTTGCTTCAAAATTAAACGAAAACGTGTAATACATATATGTATGTATTACTGTATGTTTTTGTATCTTAATTATTATTATTTTGTTTTATCCTAATCAAACTAATATAATGTTACTTTAACGTAGTAATGCGTCCCATGCGTGACTGAATTGCGGAAGTTCGGCTTCCAAACCGTTTGAACTACTCAGATACAGCAGGACTAGCAGGAACTTGCAAAGCGCCTGCTCCAGCTTGCAAAAAGGACTAAAGTTAAGCGTGCTTCAGTGCCAGTGTGTTGTGCTTGCTTGTTGGCGACTGGCAATCACCTACACTCTATATTAATAACAACGACATTTAAAAAAACAAACAAACATGTAACCGAGTTTCCTGTAGATGTTCGTTCTTGCTTTCCGGGCTGCACAGCTGAAGCCTGCATTTCTGTATCCTCGTACTGCTGCCGTGATGTAGCGGAGAAGCGGGGCTGTAGGGCGCAGAGAAGCCCACAGTGGCGAGTAAATTTGGAGGAGGCAGATTGGGTGTGGGTCTTTATAACAAAACAGCTACCATTTAAAGAACGTGAACAAACGGGACTGTCAGCCCAGGTGTAGAAAGACGGGCTAGGCTTTTTAGCGATGGGGCAGCTGAGAGAATTCGAATACTGAGTTTAAGTTTAAATCGGTTCTTAATTAGGATAAGGGTTATTAGGGTTATGGCAACGCTTGAAGATAAGGTTTTAATGTGTTCGAAAGAACGTAGTTCATTGGCCCGTCTATCTGCACCAGGTAAAGAGCGTGGCCCATCTTTCTGCACCAGGTAAACAGCGTGGCCCATCTTTCTGTGCCTATATCGACCTGTCAGTAAGGTGTTTTCCTTCCCCGATGTAGAGCCCACAAGATGCTGTATGGAAGAATGTAGTTATCAGACTGCATGTCTGTAATGTAGCTTGCCCCATGGTTAGGTAGTGAGACAGTGTCAGGGCTGAGCTATTGCAGGATTCAATACAGTGTCTTCTGGCAGGCAGGCAGGCAGGCAGTCTCACTGCCTGTAGTCTGAGTCAGAGTGATTCGTCCTTTAGAAAGATGAGACACAGCAGGCACAGTGTGTCTCTGAGCCGTGCCAGGAGGGCACCACTACAATAAGAACCCAGGCACGCCAGCACGGACGCAATGCACAGATACAAGCCTGTATGCAGTTTGTGCTACAGTGAACCTGCAGGTTTGCAAAACAATACATTGCTTTTCAGAAGTAAATCCTTTTTGATCGCGCATGTTTGCTTTATGCCTAGTCTTGCAGCTTGCTTCGCTTCACACTGCTCTGCTCTCGCCCATGACTCATTCAACAAAGAGCTGCTATAGTGGTTAAAGTCCAGGGCTTGTAACCGGAAGGTCACCGGTGCAAGCCCCCCCTCTGCCACTGACTGACTCGCTGTGTGCGACCCTGAGCAGGTCACTTAACCTCCTTGTGCTCCGTCCTGCGGATGAGATGTTAAATCAATGTCCTATTGTAAGTGACTCTGCATATAATGCACAGTTCACAGCCTGCCTCTGTAAAGCGCTTTGTGATGGTGGTCCACTATGAAAGGCGCTATATAAAAATATTATTATTATTATTATTATTATTATTATTATTATTATTATTATTATTCTTGATAAACTCAGTGGTTTTGCCCAATGATAAAATAGTCCTGTCTGCACCTGATCGCTGTCTGCCTTCCCTGGGTATCTGTGGATTCTGTTGAAGGACTGGGAATTGCAAGGAGAATGCACTACTGGTATCACAGCGGTAGCAGTGAAGATATTTCAGTACAATGTCTCAGTGTGGTGCCGCAGTGTAAAACGGTCACAGTTCACCACAGGGGCAGTGCTGGATTGTGCTACGTGCTGCCCAGGGATTCAGGAGGTTTGGGTGCCCTGATGTCTGTCACGGGCAGTGTGAAGGCACCGCACGCTGAAGAGTGTTCGGATGAAAGGAAGTGGTGGAGCGTGGGGTAGAAGCACACACTCCTCTAAAGGCTCTTCTTCCTGGCAAAACGACTGTTGCAGAGTGCGGCGGAAGTGTGTTCAAGCCACAGCTAGCTAGGGGATCTTGTTTGTCTCTTCATTTTCACTTCCACATTTCAATCCGAGCACATCCTGGCGTTACTCTGAGAGGCAGGCAGCAGACCTGGCCTCATTTACAATTACAGCAGCGTTGTGTTCCAATTACAATGATGCTGCAGTAATTACAATTCTAATTACACTAAACGGCTGCACACATTGACATGTTTATTCTAAATAACCAGCATTAATCACAGGTCCACTTGCACAAACATACTAGAGAAGCTTTAGTGGCTACAGATCAAGAGGGCTTGTTCAGCTGGATCAGTGCCCCAGTACGACAGTTTCAAGTGGTGAAAATGAAGTTAGTTGATAGTTATACTGTTGATTTAACTGCTGTAACACACAGTGGAGTTATATGGCAGTAGATATCTCCGGCAGGCAGCAGATTAGTTTTTCATGCAGATTTGACCAGGTCTGTATTAACATTTGATTTGTGACCCGCTGTAACGAGGGAGCCTGCTGGGAATTAGTCTGCACTGGTAATATTCAAAGCTAATTCCCTCGTGTGGAATAATGATTGGTTACAGTCGGAGACAGGCATGTGGTTCCGTTCTCTGCGGAGGCATTTTCAGTGACAAAATGTAATATTGAGTAATGAGTATTTTTGCTTCTAGTCTTTGATCTGAATCCGGTATTGATCTGGGTTGTGTTGTATATATGGTGCTGTGAGTCCTGCTTGCTTGTGTGTGTGGTTATTATTCCAGTAATATAATGGGAGTGATGGATCTGGGTTGGGTTGTATATATGGTGCTGTGAGGCCTGCTTGCTTATGTGTTGGCAGCATGTCGATCGAGGCAGAGGCTCTGCTCCAGGAGGCGAAGGAGAGCATCGAGGCAGCGCGGAACTACAGGAGCGAGCTACAGCACCGAGTGCAGGGCCTGGACCTGGCGCGCCAGCAGGTAGGGGGCGCTGTTTACATTTTATATCCGCGGTCATTACCACTGCTTGAGGATGCTGGGAGGATCTTTATTGGAAGCCACCACCTTGGTCTTGAATGAGTGAATGACTAATGTAACTGTTTTTACATTTGAGAGAAGATCAAATGTAGCCTCTAAGTGCCTTGCCTTGTTTCAGCTTTTACAAAAAACGAATATAGGGATACTGTCTGCATCAAGCTGAGCAATGTTACAAACAGGGTTTCCCTTGAATGCTAATCTGGCTCTCCCATTCTCACACACCCCGGCTACTTCATTAGCACGCTGGTGAGATTGTTACACAGAGGTCATTTAAGGTGGCATGCAGGCAGCTACTCAAACTAGCCGTGCCACCTTAAATCCTCTTCCTGATTGTGACACCCCCACACTTATGTATATATAGTTTCGATACTGTGCAGAAAGGAATGCATTTAACAGGGAGGTGGCGGAGAATGGGACAGGGTGACCAAGTAGATTAGCATGCAAGCCTTTCACCTCTAGGTATTCAGATTGAAATAGGCACCAGTCAGTGAGGCGCCTTGGAAACCATTCTGCACATGTCAGAGGAGAAGTATGTCCTGTACATTACTGTATATTAAAGATCTCCCCTTGATTTCCACATCCTAGAAAACATCTTGAGATACTGTTGTTCACCTCTGTACTTTAACATTGTATTAGAAGATTGGAGCTAGATTCACAGCAATGCAAATTATCATGGACCCCAAGGTACTAGGGAGGTTAATGTATTGTATATGAAAATGAAGGCAAGATTTTAAATAAATGCAAAATTAAAAACGCTTTTGACAGTTTAAGCGGTCGAGGGTTCTTCATGCGCTGCCTTGTCGGAGCACAGACAGAAGGATAGGGAGTGCATTCTGAGAGGGTGACAGCACCAGAAAGTCCCTGTCGTGTGTCACCTCCTGCTTCTCTTCCACTGCATTCCCCCACCCCTGCAGATGGAAGTTAAAGGCCTGGCTCCACACACCAGCACACACACACACCCACTCATCTCCCTCCCTGCTCTGTGTTCTGTTCCACGGCCTTTGTGTGCCGTTGTGTGCCTGTTTCCAGTTTTGTAAAAGATTCTCTTTACCTGCACTTGAGTTTGCTTCTGCTGTTTGCACAGCGGTTTGGTTTGACGTATCGCCTCTGTCCCAGTCCCACTTCAAATGCTTTATTTTTAGTTTGAATTACTGTAATTATTTTTTTTTTCACCTTCCCACGTTACTGAACTCCATGCATCCCATCACCTGCTCCATGATGCCCTGTTGTATTTTAACTATTAGTGAAGCCTCATTCCCTAAGCTTGGACTAGTAGAATGCAGTCTGTTGTGTTATTTAATGGCTGCAGTTAGATGCAGCTTGCATATCTTTGCATTGCTCTGTGATGTTCAGCCTGATTTGCACTGTGTCCGAAGTGTTAACCAAGATACACCATCCAGGATATTCTGGAAGGTTTCCTCATCCCTCAAAGGCTCAGTGTAAACATCCTGCCAGCTATATCCTTGCAGCACTACAGACAGGAGAGCTTCTGACGTGAGAAATGCCAGTGGAACACATGACTTTTCAGGGATCAGTGTAAACTAAGGCAGCCAGCTGAGCTGCAGTCTCTTCTCTCGATTACCCAGAGTGTCACTCCAAGAACGGCTTTTATTAGGAACTGCAGAGGAAAAGTGCAGGGAGGCTTGATCCTGCATGCAGGACAACAGCGAACGCCATGGAATGGGAATCTCTCTTCTATCCATCCCTGTTTCCTTTGCCTATACGGGCTGTTGATGGAGTTCAGTTCCAGTAACCAGCTCCCCTCCCAGAAGGAATGACATTTATTCACAGAAAGGTCGCGGGAGATCAGCTGTCCGTTGACGCTTATTTTATTGAGGTTTCAAAAGAAACAGCAGCACGGGAGAAACGAGGAAGATGCAAAGAAACAGAAACATCTTCAAATAATTCAGGTTGTGTCAGGGGGGAAAAAGCATGATCTTTTTACAGCTGCACGGTTCCTGCTAATTATAAACCATGTGGGTGTCAGTGCTGGAGTTCAATAAGGATCCTGTCACAGCTCCAGCTGGAGTTGGATCTGAGAGTTAAGTAGTTACGTATTTTGTTAGGTAAATAAAGGTTGTCTCTTTCAGTTTGGCAGGTGAGCGTCCAATTTAAAAAACAGCTAGTTATCAAATAGAATCACAATCAGATAAGTATGACGTGACGGGTCGCCTCCACAGCAACACTACAATAAAGCTGCGTTCTGCCACCTTTGAGAGCAGTGGTTCACTTGGGCACGCAGGTCAGTGCCAGTCTCGCCAGACAGCATGCCTCCTGTAAGCAGTGTTTAATAAGGACCTGAGCCCTGGATGAAGGGTGTCCACAGACACAAACTGGTGCCTCACCAGGAAATGCAGCCTGACTAATTTAAACCAAACGGGCTTCCTGTTTGACGATGGGAGCTGTCTGCAGAGGAAGTTACCCGTAAACATGTGGGCACTGCTGCACAGCCTGCTAATTGTCATGATGCACATCACTTCCTTTAGAAATCATAAGGAGAGAGTCAGAACAGGACTTCCGAGGCTGTCCGGGAGCCTGTGCTACTGACGCGTTTCAGCAGATAAAAAACACTGACCTGTTTAGTGAGATGCACAGGTCATATGTCTCCATCAATCAATCTCGCCTAACAATCTCTCATTTTGCAGCATTTCCTTCCTATAGATACAAATGTTGTTTATTGTTGAATCATTCTTGTTAACCTACGTTACAATTTCCCATCAATGACTCCATGAGCTCTCCTGTCTGTGTGCCTGCCTGCATCTATATCTGTATCAGAATACACATACGCTCATGGCTGCAGTCTCAGAAGCTGGTTACTTGTGAGTCATGCAGGTTTGATTAAAGCTGAAGTCCAGCAGTATTTGGGGTTGCAGTTCCGAGCTGATCCTCTGACCGGGGCTCTGTCTGTCCTTCTCCTCCTCTCTCTCTCTCCAGATCAAGGGCAGTGCAACGCAGACCAGGGCTGTCCTGGTGCAGCACTTCCAGGAGCTGCAGGGCACGGTCCGCAGGCTGCTGGAGGAGCGACTGGCTGCTCTGCTGCTGGAGGTGGACGCTATCGAGCAGGACAGCGTCCGGCCGCTGGACGACTGCCAGAAACTGATCGAGCAGGGAGTGAGCACGGCCGACGAGCTGCTCAGGGAAGGTAGGAGGGAGCCCCAGACAACTTGGTTCTTTCTTTGTTTAATTCATCCGTAACTACAAAACAGTCAATAGTAAAGACATTGAAATAGACTCTTAATCGAAACGTTTGTCATTGGGTTTATATTCTGTTTGTAGTTCGTCTTAGTTTATTTGCTATTTCATTTTTAATGAACAGGTTGAGGGCAGTCAGAATAAGACATTACAATGAGACCAGAGCATTGCAAAGGGATGATGGTTCATCCTGCAGCTGTCCTGGCTGGTGAAGAAACATGGGAACTGCCTGTGTTTGCCCAGATGTTCCTGTCCATTCCTTTTTATTATTAAAGAATAAATCAAGGCATTAGAGGTTAGAGCTGCCTATTGCAGAGAAGGAAAAGGGCTTTACGAAGCCCTTGAAACACTGAAACATCAGAGCCTTTGGAAAGTCGCTGCAAACCTTCAAAAAGCCTTCTGTCCTCCAGGCGAGGCTGCTCTGCGCCATGGGTCGGAGAGCAGGACGACAAGCTGGGCAGCTTTACTAAAAAGGCTCTGCAGATTCAACTGGACAGGTAGGAGACCGAGGGGCTGTCCTCTTCACTCTCCGGGGGAGGGGCCTCAGCGAGTCTGGTGGTGACAGTCCTGTTTGCTGAATTAATATCTTCAGTTTCTGCTGGACATGCCCCTGCACTGATGGCTGTGTTTTCCTTGCAGTCTGCCCGAGGTGCCGTCCCTTGCGGAGGTGTCCTGCCTGTCTGCTCAGCTCGACGACTCCCTGCTCCCCGCGGTGAAGGGCAGGATCTGCACCCATGGCAGTGTCGCGTCGCACCCTCCCGTGCAGATCGACGAGCTGGTGGAGCGGCCGGGAGGGATCCTTGTGCGCTGGTGTAAGGTGAGCGTGACGGAGACGCTTCTCAACTCCATTAAGCTTTCAGACAGAGCCAGGGTGCAGGGCTTCCACTGCCGTGATACTTCTGTTGTTCTGGCTGATGGAACGAGACTAGAAGCCTTACCTGCCGGGCACTACCCCAAGCTTTGCAGGGCTCACGTCGCGTGCAGTTTTGACAGACACGCATGTTACAGCAGACAGGCACGTTTCATTTTTGAAAAATGCTACCTGGTTCCCTTCCAGGTTAAAGACAGCTCTCAGTTTGCAGGTCAATGTCCCGTCCGCAGTGTATAGAACACGTGCTTCTTTAAAAACTCCTTGGTGCAGGGAAGTGCGGAGGCAACAGGTAAGGTTTAAGGACCCTTTTAAAGGCGTAGCATTCACTGGCTTTGTGGCACTGATCATACAAGACCTCAAGCATTCTGTACTGTTTCACTACAGTCAGACCTGCTGAATGACACTTGTCTATAGTAACCACCCTAAACCTGGGCTGGCCCCGCATGGATAAACTAAACTAGTCCTTCGGTAAAGACCACGTGGTTGTTCTATTTTACTGGTTTGTATTTGTAGGTGGACGACGACTTTGTCGCTCAGGACTACCGTCTCCAGTATCGCAGGAGCTGCCGAGCCACTTTGAGGACGCCTACGTGGGGCAGGACAGCGAGTACCTGGTGCTGCACCTGGACCCCCACACGGAGTACCTGTTCCGCGTGTGCGCGCGGGGCGACGGACGCCGGGAGTGGAGCCCGTGGAGCATCCCCCAGACTGCCTGCACCACTCTTGCCCCCCACGGTACCCACACACAGCTGCGCGTCACCGTCACCAGAACGATCGCCCACGCGGTCCACCTGAATCCAAAACACTTTCATAACACATCCGCATAAAAAAAAAAAAAAGAAACTTCAATCTATCTATACGGCACCCTGCTGCGATCGGCTACAGCTGGATTTCTTTAGCGCTTTCCCACAACACTGGGGAACCCCCCCCCGGATTGCATTACCCACCTGCCTGTGATTATCCCACCATTTCCCCCAAAAATAAGTGGTTGATGCAATCCCTGATACTGTCGACTGGTATTTCAAAATCCAGCTGTGGCTTATACCAGATCAAATCTGGTAATATATTTAGACAAATTTTTCACTGAGACATTGTTAAAATCTGCTGTGTTTGTTTGATGGTTATTGAATGTAATGAACCTTCTCTCCTCTCGTGTGTGTGCAGCTGTTTTCTCGATGGCCTGTTTAACTCTCTCTCTCTCTGGGCTGCTCTTCTCTCTGTGCAGAATGGAGCCCGGGCAGTGAGGAGTATAGTCTGAGCAGCCGGAGGGACATCGCATTGAGAAACGACTCCCGCTGTGTGGAGCCGGGTCCTGTACTGCAGGCCCCCACCTACTGCTGCAGACAGACCCTCACTTTCAAGTGAGCCTCCGCCTCTTGTGCTTCCTTGTGGGGAATGACAGCATTAGCATGGGGGTAATCACAGAGGGGGTGCCAAAGATACGAACAGGGTTTGGTTTAGCGGTAATAAATCCAAGTTGAAACTGAAATCTCAACTCACTGTGGAAGATAGTATTCCAGTCCAGGGATGGAAATAAGACTCCCTTTGCATAGCAGTTTGATCCATTCTAGTTTAATAAGACACACCTGAGCTTGTTACCTATAAACGTGGCTAGTCAAGCTCGTAGTAAAACCTGGAACGGGTGAAACTGCTGTGCAACCAGAATCTTATTTCCATCCCAGCAGGTACATGTCAATGATTGATAGATAGATTATATATTTTTATATCTCTTAAGATATTGTGTGTATATGATGTTCTCTGCTCTCTGTCCCTGCAGAATTATAAGCGCAGGTCAGCCAGCCAAGCACGACAGTGTTGGAGTCTGTGTGGACCGTTGCAATGGACAGGATTCCCTACAGCGAGATCAGGCTGTTTGCATTACTACCAGTGGTGAGTGGTGGTGGGGATGTTGATCATTGACATTCTTCACTTGTAATCTCAGTAATGTTGTATTGGTCAATTGCAGCACCTAGGACTGCTATATTAATATGTGCAGTGTCTCCATGGGCCTGGCTGGAATATTGTTTTTAAACCAGTTCCCTGTGGCTACAGAATCCAGGGCTGTTGATATCAGGCAGCTCTTCTCACTGCATGTCTCTCGTACCTCCAGGTGCCGTATTTGTAAACGGCAAAGAAATGACCAACCAGCTACCGGCCATCTCGACTGGATCTGCTGTGACTTTCGACATGGAAGTGGTGAACGTGTTTCCTGTGAATATTAACAATAACGAAGGGGCGAGCGTCAAGCTGAGGGTGACGATTGGTTCAGGGAGCAGGGAGGTGGTGTTCGATTGGTTACTGGATCAGGTGTGTGAAGGGCTTTTCTTTGGGTGCTCCTTCACACACCCAGGCTGGAAAGTGTTTGTGTTTTAATCCCTTCCTGTTTACCAAACCTACTTTCACTCGATTTACCTGTTAGGTTAACTAACTGGTTCTACAGGAATTGTAGGTTCACTTGAACATTGAGGTAGATATGACGACATTAGAATTGTTGCCTTAAGTCTCCCATAAAAACATTAAAAGCAATCTACATTTACTTACTGTGGATCATATTTTGTGAACTAAAGGTTTAAAAATTTGGTAATATTCACATTTAGCATCAGTAATGGGGTGTGAAGAGTAGTAGAATTAAAACCAAGCTGTGCATCTTCATTTTTGAGAAACTGCAGGCTGTAAAAACATCACTGGGTTGCCTTTTTCATTTTCTAAGACTTGTTTAGCAAATACCTTGTCTTTCTGTCAGTGTGACTGTTCAAATAGTTGGTAGTAACAGGGTTTTCATTTTCTGCAAGGAATCAGAAAGATGCCATAACCCTAAACTCCTTGCATGCTTTAACAATTTTTATTTTTTATTTTTTTTTGCTGAATGCCCATGTTCATTTTTCTTGTGTCCAGACAATCCTTACAGTATTTAAAAACAAACAAACAAAAAAAAACCTTCTAGCTTTCAGCACATCAACAAACTAGTAGTGAACAAATGGTTGTAAAAATGAAACAAAAAAAAAGAAAGGTTGAAATCAAAAGTGCTTGTCCATAATAATTTCTCTCCATGCGGTTAATGAAGCATTTATACAAAATCCAGGGTAGGAAGGGGCTGTCTGCTTGGCAATGGATTTTGTTATTTCTGCAATACCGGGCTCAATAAAATCCATAAAATTAGATCAAAATCATTTAAGTTTGGATTGACAAAGCACTTCATTATATCCCATTTCATATAATGCTGTATTCACAAACCAATAACACATTATAAATAGAGAACTGCAATTAATTTACTGGTCTTTTGCATTGGCAGAATTGGGACTCGATTAATATGCACCTTTTAAAATTAACAAAAAAGTACTGCTTTAGCTGAAGTGTTGAACTGTGAGAAGTGGCTATTTATCCAGACCTTGTGTTTTACTTGTCTGTACATTTCCTTGTGAAACAATGTAAATGGTTATAGTATTGTTTACTTACCTCATGGTTTAAGCAGCAGAATGTGCTTGGTAAATATTCGTATGAAAGCTGTATTGTCAACATTTAAATAAAGATTTTTAAAAAAAAGTGAATGATTCCTACTGTTATTTCTGCCACTGTAGAGAGGTTTAGTTTGTACGTTTTTACGTGTAGTTGACTCGGTCTTGTAGGTTTCGTCTTCTCATTACGAGTTTAAACTTTGCACAGGGAAACAGGCAAAGTCTTCAATTGCTTTAACCTTGGTTTCTGATCAGCCTAGGACAAGGATCATTTTTGATGCACACAGCATTGTACAAAACAATTTATTTGTTAATCTAGATGCAGTATTTCCAGACAGAGAAGGGTTGCATAGTCTAAAACAGAAAATTACCAAGCAGCTGTACTAAACAGGTAATTATGCCAATCATGTGCAATTTAAAAAGACATAACCATAAATTTAGAAATTCTAAAGCATTTGACATGAACCAGGGAGTTGCTTATAACCATTGACGACAATGGAAAATATTACTTTTATTTTAAATAGAAAACATCAACATTTTCTATAACTCCTTTATTACAAAATTCACAACTTTAACATGGTGGTTTAACATAATGTCGTTTCAGGAATTTTTTTTTTTTTTTTTTTGTTTTAAAATCGTGTAATAATTTGGGGGCCCTCATCAACAAATTTGTGCAAAACAATACCAGTCATCCTTTTTGAAGCAATAAAAGCATAATTAGCTTGCTTAAGAAATGACACAAGCAATAACCATAGAACTAAGTTTCCTCAAACCAAATCTACGTTTTTACATATGTGCACAGCTTTAGCAAATTAAAGCAACAGTTAAAAAGCTTTTGTCACAATCCTTCAAAATATAATTTGAAGTTCAGTTACACCTCTATAGCTGGCAAATCAATAGGGTCACAAAAAAAAAAAAAAAGCTGCAGTTTACCCCCTTTGCCCGTTAAACTGTCATACATTTAACTTAAACACACTTCTTAAATATACTTCATTAACAGCTGCAAACCATTGTAGTGAAATACAGATACCACAAGGTTCCCTTTACAAGCTGAAGTAGTAATTTGTAGACATCAGTAAAAACAAAATTCAGGCTTAAGCACGATATGAAATGAAAATTCACATTGCGAGTTTTATCAATGTGTTCTATAGGCTCAGAAAAAAAGGGTTACCTGCAGCTTTTAAAAACCAAGGAATGAAGCAGAAACATAATTAAAACACCGTAAGAGCAGCATTTCTTTTGTTTATCTTTTAAATACAAATACGAGAATGTTATTTAATGGTAGTAACAAAAAAAACAATTCTAAAAAACAAAAATGAGGTGAGTGTCACTCGACCACAGTGCATGCCAGGTTAAAACCAGTATCACCGACACTGCGCGAGTAGTAAAAACCACTTTTCCATTGGAAAATCTGTAAACAATTGCATGAATAATAAACATGGTTCTTGTATGCAGTTAAATACTGCTTGAAGTATATTTTCTGTTAGTGTCTGCAGTAAATACCCTGTGTGTTAAACAGACAGACCACAGAATACTTGCATATAGAGTGAACAACATTTCTGGTCCAGTCTTGCAGTGCATTTTTCCTTAGAAAGTGGCAGCTCCACTGCCAGGGTAGGAGCTCTGTTCAACTACAATACAACACTAATGAAAACATGTTTGTGTGAAGTACTGTACAAGCAATTCTATGAATTTGATGTTTTAAAAAAAAAAAAACTACTGCTGACCAGCTGTATGTAGGTTCAAGTTTTAATAACACACCGGCCAAGCAATGCATCACACACGTAACCAAAAAAAAATGTAAAAATTGCCAGCAAAAAAAAAAAAAAACAGAAAAAAAACCTTTTCTAAAATCAAAATATATTTATATATAAAAGAAAGTATTTCCAAACAGGCACCCAGGACAAGACAAGTGCTAATATACATGAAACAAATCAAAGGGCTGTTACCGTTAACAGCAAAGCACACATTACAAATTGTGCATTTCATTATGATAAATTACTTTCTGTAGTTCAATATGATATATTACATGAAAACCGCCTGTATGTAATACATGTTTAGTAACCAGTTTGAACATTTCTACAATAAATAGAAGCAAAACCAGCTATGGTCCTAAACGGTTTTAGTGTATTCATATCAAAATACAAGTGACTATATATATATATATATATATATATATATATATATATATATATATATATATATATATATATATATATATAAAAACACACACACTTCGTGCCTGTGTTGGTTTGTAGCAAACAGCAGTACAACTTTACAGCTCAACATTGATTTTTCTATACTTGATACCTAGTGCCTGTTTGGAATCTGTTTTTCATTATTTGACTTATTTATTCTTCTTTAATTTAGAACGACCCCCCCCCCTCCCCCCTCCACTGCTCCAATGTTTCAGTCTATAAAGTCCTGTGGTTTCAGAGTTTCTGTCGTTTGTTCTGTTTTGGAACTCCTGAGACAGAAATGTCAGTTTCAGAAATCCTCTCGCTTGTGGGGGTCTCGATGCCACTGCCGTTTTCCCAGTTTGGTTCATCGGTGGGCGGCGGGCTCGTTTTTTCTGCCAGCTCATCCTTATCAAGCCTTTGCTGCATTTCCCGAAGTCTGGCCATTGCTTTGTCTATGGTGACTATGCTGACAAGGTTGAAGTCGTGCATGCTGACCAGGTGAAGCAGAAAGTTCCGACACAAATTCTTTTCGTTTATCTGTTGCCCGCACTTTTCAACAAACTGCATGCAGGCCTGGTTCATCTGATTGTCAGCAATGAATCTGAGCAAAAAAAAAAAACAAAAAAAACAAACAAATGTAGGCATATATTATAGTTCTCTCAACAAGGACATCAAGAATACAGCTTACTTCTGGAGACCTACATCTATAAGCATCAAGAGCCCCACTTAAGGCAGGCACTGTAAAACACTTTGTAAGACTGTCCAGTGTTCGGGACACATTGTTAAACAAACCACCGTACACACTTGAATTGGATTTGACTTTGATAGAGAGATATAGATCTAGATATGTGATGTGCAAAAGGTAACAGCTGTTAAAGTATCCTTATTAAATGATTTGAAAATATATGATAAATGGCATTAGATAACCCATTTATAAATGTGCGAGGATGTATCAATAACATACCCGTACTTCATAACATGAAGGTTCCAGAGTTTCATGACTTCCTTCTCTCCTTCATTCACATCTGTGAACTCTTCAATTTGCTGCAGAAAAATAAAATCAAATTACTGTTAAGTATTGGCTGTATACACTTCCCAGGTAGCATTTTGAACAGAGAATGGGGTTAGATAAGCGACTTAATATTTACCCATAAATACGACATTTAGCAATTATATAGAAATATGGCATTGAGTAAGTGTTGGTAAATAACAGAACCCTTTACTTACAGTGATGGTTTTCTCTCTCAGCCACTCCGGGTCCTTCTCATCCTCACTGTCCACCTCCATTTCCTGCGGACGGAGAGGCAGGCAGGCGTCGCTGTGGAAATACAGCCGGTTGTGTCCGCTGATGTACGTGCGCTGCTGCTCCATCTCCCCATCTTCAGATTCCAGGAACTCGGACAGGCTGGGTTTTGTGCGCTTCGGCCTGGAAATCCAATCAAATAGAGGATTCTTTATGATAAAAGCATTGGGTTGAAAGCAACAGATCTCTTCTCGTTTGGGAGGGGAGAAGCAGTTTATTCAACAAGCCACTTCTTCACTATAAAATGTTGAAAAATAAAACATGCACAACTTAGTGAAAAATGAACATTAACCCCAATTGGCAGTATGTACCTAAATTGACAGTATTCTAGTTTTATTGTTGGCAACAACTGATCTTTTATTACATTATAAAGTGATGAATATAGATTTATTACAAAAGAGGTATCCCTGCTAGAATAGGGGTATTCACATTTCTAATAATGCGTAGAGGTGGGAGAGAAAAACTTAAATTGCTCAAGATTGAAATGGGTGGCAATGTAATCGTGCATAAGGTTTTTACTATGCCAACATATTCCCTCACCGGCAAACAAGGATGTGTGTGACTGGCGTTCTCTTCACTGGCCCATTACGGCTGAAGGCAAATCCTGGCTGACTGTGAATATCCTGAGGATTTCCTACATATGAGCCGTCGTAACACTCATTGATAGAAACATCTATCCTAGCACCCTTTGGATGAGGCTGCAATACAAAACGAAAAGTTACCATCACATAAATAAAGCATCACCTGGGGTATAATCTTCAACTGAACTTGACTGCAAGCAGAACAGAACACAGTTGCATAATATCACAAAGTGTTATGTCTAAGTCCAAACGTGTTTCAGCAACTTCTGACTATCTGGCGCATTGAGCTTTCTCTGCGGATTGCGGTCCTCTTGTTCTGCTAAGGCCGGGGAAGTAGACACTATGGAAATGCTTACCACATAGTTAAAGATAAACCTGCTGTGGCAGAGTTTGAGGTGTTTGAGTAGGCTGTATAGCTTGCGGCAGTTCAGTGTGCACCAAGGACAATGCAAGTCATCTCTTGCTTCCGTCTGTTGCCTTGTGTTGTTGTTATAAAGGAACTAAAAAACATAAGCACACCATCAAACTAAACACATTGACCATTGACACTGGTATGAATGCATCAAACACAAAGATCAGAACTAGCCTTCGCAGCCAACACGGAACTATACAACTCACCTGATAAAATATTCGTAGCTTCTGTCGAGGCTCACATAAAATCTGCTCCCTTCTTACCTGAAGGTCTGTAGTAAGTGAATCTTTAACAGCTTTTAAAACAGAAAAAAGGAAGGTTAAGATAATGTACCGTATCAAGTTTGTAGATTGCAATTCTTTGGAAAACAAGGAGCTCTGCGTTTATATATATATATATAAAAAAAAAAGTTTAATGCAATAAAAATGGACAAAACTAGACCTAGATTGTCCACATCTCTTTCCATGACAAACTTCCTTTTACACTTTATTTATCCAGTTCTACATCACTAGATTTGGTAACTGCTTGGACAATGTACATGTCAAAGCTGTAGGAAGAAAATAAAATAAAATGAAGACTGGCAATCTTAGTCTTACCTATTGCCTGTGTCGGCTTGAGAGAGCTTGGCTTGCTTTCGAGAGTGGCAGTGTCTGAATTACGAGTTGCGAGAGGTTTGGCAACAGGTGCAGTAGATTTATCATTAGTTTCTCCTGCCCACCGCAGAGTGAACTGGAGCGTAGGACCCTGAGAGAATGTTTCAAATGGTGGCAGCCTCTGAAATAGAAAAAAAAAACTTTTTTCTTCTTGAAGGCATGGAAATGTGTGAATTAAATTAGTTAAAAAAAAAAAAAAAAAAAAAATGTATTTAAAAATCATCCTAGAATGAATTTACCAAATAGTGTGTCTGGAAATGTTGACTCAAAACCAAAAACAATTCTTAAAATCTGAACCCTCATCCCTCACCATCAGCCAAAAGGAAAAAGACAAAGTAATAAAGTGCTACACTATGATACCAGCCAACCACTACCTTTCCATCAAGAATGGTTTCCCATGTAGCTCTTTTTTTGCTCACAGGACATTCTTCCATCTCCTGCATTGATACTTCATATTCCCCATCTAGGAGCTGCAAGCGCCTGCAAATAAAGCATTAGTGTTTTAGGAATAAACTGGGAACATTTCCTAAATGAGTACTGCATATTTTTTTTTTTTTGTAAAACATTTTTATAACATTTAAAGTGTCCTTTACCTTTATTATAAAATAAAAAATGACTTCGCTCAGCCTTTTAAAATATCAAGCAAGATTTCACTGATTATTAGAAAATAGACATCCACCTTGAGGAAAACAGACTAATGCAAAACACTTTCCACATAACTCCTTAAATTCTTCATAAAAACACGACTGAATTTTGGATTTTAAAATAGCATTATTTCACAGAATTTGGATTGTCCTCCTGCTAGGACACAGCAACCTGTTCCAATACAGAATGATTAACCTTGTAGCAGATGTGCAGAAAAACAAATTTCTTTGGATAGCTTCTTTAATCATCATATCAAACACAACTGGAAAGGCTATAGGAAGATATTTACCTATTTTTATCAAAGACTGTCATTTGTGCTACAAAGGTCTTCTCACCATCTTCATGATAAGAGGAGCTTCTCTTTTTTCGCGTTGGAAACTCTTCAATCACATCTAAAAGTAATAAATGTTATAATCTGTAAAAAGAACTCAAGCACTGTGCTACGTTGTTGCTATGTGTAGGGTAATGAAACAAAATAACCGGTTTCAAATAACATAAGGGAGAGAAATTCTCATTTGTAAGCCTTCTTGTTATTTTATCAAGTTGAATGTTGTGCCCTATTTTGGGTTTGGTGTTCTAGACATCTATCCATATAGAGGTACAATACATTTCAGTCAATAGGTCACACTGCAACACATGTTTGAGATCAGTTTCAATTGTTGAGACTGCAGCACATGTTTGAGAAAACAAGAGCTATCGTAGCCATGTCCTTCAAGTTTTAAAAAACAAACTGATCAAGCATTAATAAAGCAAATACAAAACTCAAAGAACGCTTGTTTCCTGCATATTCCTTACCAATATTCTCATTCGTCTGTCCATTCATTAATCCATTCACATCCCGTTTTCCTGGCCGTGTCACCCTGAACAGCAGCGAGTAGGATTTCACCATATGGCTGTTGCTAGGCTCAAACTCGTTGCTGGAGACAGCAAGGGAGGGGAAGGCTCCTGGTTTAGTTTGGCTGCTGTCAGGGTTCAAAGGCACCTGCTTTTTACCCGTAGGCACTTGCTTGACAGGACAACTTACATCCTAAAATAAAAATAAAAAAAAATGTTTAAAAATATCAAAAGACATTTAAAAGGTTGTCTTAATGTGTCCACTTAAGTGATAGTGATAAAAAGGAACCCTGACGGTTATCCTAATTATAAAACTTAATTAAGATTTAGAAGAGATGGAGACCAGGGGTCAAACCACTGTACTAGCTGACAAATGTACTTGCATGTTATTACAAAAAGAAAAAAGAATGCAACAATGTAGAGATTTCTTACCTTCCGTTTTTTGTGGCAGACTTTGATAAGTAGCACCTCTAAGACTACAGAGTTTTGTTCATTCTCAGAGTTTTGTGATGGCTTTTCTAAAAATAAATACAAAAATATAAATAAAAAGGACAGCCGGTTGGTAACAGTAACCATTTTTTTTTTTTTTTTTTTTACCCCTAGTGTTGTCTAGCACTAGATGTCAGCTGAAAAAGAATATTCACCACAAATGTCCTTTGTTGTGGGTTTTATTAACATTCGAGTAAATAAATATCAAACTGATGTGGCTCTGACTTCCATCTCAAGAGCCAGCTGTCTACAGGTTGAGGAGGACAGGTAAATTAAACTGCACACACATACCATTTTTATGGAAGAAACCAGTAAACGTAAGTTGCAGATGTGAAGCCAAGCTGTAAAAACAAATAAAAAGTTACATTTAAAAGAATGCAGAGAGATGTTACAGTAAAATACTGCAGTTATTTATGTATGAATCTTCCATTATGCACTACAAGGCTTAGCACAATTCAATTTGGCACGAAATTAAAATAAAAACACGTATATGTAGTAATAAAATTACAGCTGTACTATTGTGTTAACTGCTGCAGAATACAAACTATGCTTACGTGTGAGATTCCTGCTCTCCCCTCATCTTCTCTACTTTGAATAGCATATCATCCACTTTGAAGGACTTCCTAAAGAAGAAAACAAAGTCATTTCTGTAAGATGGTACAGTTGGGTTATCAATGGCAACAGTTAGGAAGGTTTGAGTGCATTAGTCATTCAAAAGCTTAATGAACTAAGGCCAAACCGAGCATGTGAGCGGAGTGGAGCCGGACCAATGTGCTCCCACTCCAACTGTATTGCTTTTACATTTTAGATAACACATTTCAGTAATCAGTAAAGGGAGTGGCTCCCTGTGTGTGACAGTGTGTTGGTGTCAGAGAGCAAGCGAGTCCCTCCCTTGATTACTGAAATGTACCGTCATTGAGACCCTTCTGAAATGTACCGACACTGAGACCCCTCAGTGACACGCAATTAAAACGTGTAATACAGGTTTAAATAAATAAATAAATAAATAAATAAATAAATAAACACAGAGAGAGGAAGATCCAAGACCAAGGTCACCCAAGCCAGGTAAACTAATAGTAGCCTTTGAGACTGTGCGGAATTAAAAGCACTGGAGTGGAGTGGACTGCGGAATTAAAAGCTGTGGAGCTGAGCAGATTCAAATATGATTGAGCAACAAGTGGGATTTTAGACCACTCCACTCACATGCTCCGAGGCTAAACCCTTACGAATGTTTAGAACTATATAAAAAAGACATTTTTCACTTCTGAGGGACTGCTGAATTATGACTACATATTTATTATTTCAACTTTGTGCACATTCCTTCATTTTCATCTATTAATGAATACACGGTGGTCTCAGAAATAAACAATAGAAAATAAATAGAAAAGCTTGGAAGGAACCTAAAGCCTCTTGAAAACAAGGTGATCCATCTGCCTTCAGTGGTGATCCTGTATTAAGGGTATATTTCAAACAAACAAGGTGGAATCCGACACCGAACGGGAAACACAGTGAAGATAATTAGCCATAATGTAACCTTGGCAACTTTGTACATGAAAATACCTTGTTAACAAAACAGCCAGCCAAAACATGACGCTACTTAATTAAAAGCATCTTGGTCCTCCTACTGCAGTACCACTTAAAAACACTTGGCAGTGCATGATTTATTTAACAGTGTTAAACTATTTTATATAAATATTTTGTTTTCAGTTGAATTTCGGATAAAGTACCTACTCATTCTTGTTTTAAAAAGATTGCAACTAAGAAACACAGTGACTGAATTTCATCCTTGAGTGGGTTTACAAATCCACAAATATTCCTAAAATGACACATCTTCAGGCATGGAAAACAAAACTTGGAAAATGCTCACACAACCAAATGGTATAACCCTCAACAACAAACAGGGATAGCACTTTTGTAGTATAGCCAACGTCTTATACACAACCACACATGAATACAATTCATCCAAAAAACGTGGAAGGTAGCATTCACTTAAATTGTGATTTTGCCTAATAAGCCGTAAAAGGTTGGACATTTCTTCATCCTGCATTCTTGTAGAATACTGAGAGTTTCTACCAAGAGCCAATACTGTACTGATGAGCTGTAAAGACAGAGGACTTCCAACAAACCTAAAACTGATAAGCATTATCCCCGATAAGCATACAGCTAAAATGATAATTACCACACACATACTCCCATATATTCTGTGTGCTAGATTTACACAGAAAAATCTAGCAATTCAATTCCTACAAACAGCCTCTTCTCTTTAAAAGGGATACTTCGGAGTAACCGATGGTTACTAAAAATGTAATGCAAATTGCAGTGGCGTTAATGTCTCCTGACAATCAGTTTGAGAAAAAAACTAAAATATGCTTTATTCATTGTATTCATTCATTGAGTGCTATTCAGTGTAGTGGAAGTCTAAAATGGTCCTTAAATACATATATAAAATTCTTGAACATTTCATATGAAGATATTACAATTTTAATATGGGTTTATTTATTAAAAAAAAAAAAAAAAAAAAAGCTTGGCAGCACAGAATGTATTCAGTTGCAGATTTAAAAAATAAGTGCGTTTTGGAATTCAGTTTCACTTTTTACATGTGGTCACTTCACATAACCGCCCTGTTTAACCAAGTTAAATAAAAGGAAACAAGAAAGCAAGGAATTAATAATAATAATAATAATAATATTATTTATTTCTTAGCCGACGCCCTTATCCAGGGCAACTTACAATTGTTACAAGATATCACATTATTTTTTACATACAATTACCCATTTATACAATTGGGTTTTTACTGGAGCAATCTAGGTAAAGTACCTTGCTCAAGGGTACAGCAGCAGTGTCCCCCACCCGGGATTGAACCCAAGACCCTCCGGTCAAGAGTCCACAGCCCCTAACCACTACTCCACACTGCTGCCTCCAAAGCCAGCTTGTGTGTGTGCGCACGCTTTCTTGTTGTTTTGGTCTCAGGTAAACACGCACAGTGCAAAAAAACCTGTCTGATTACTTTCGCATAGACTGAGAAAACACAGCATGAACTGTTATTGAAATGCTAGGTTGTAAAATGACCAAATAGTGGATTACAGTGCTTTGTTTTGTAATCATTTCCACTCAATCTGTGTATAGTATGCATACAGCAGTACTGTGCTGTGATAGGATGTTTGGACACATCTGATGGACCCCTGGAACCTATTCAATCACATAGGAGACAGGTTCTGCTGCATTCTAGTTCTGTAGTACTGCACTGACACTCATCTGCACTGACTTGCTTTTTCCTCATTACAATCTTCGGGATGAGCTGGAACAAATACAAAATGTCTTTCACACAGTACATTTGATGGAAGAGATTTGCCCACAATAAAACTCAAAGCCTTTAGTATCAGTTGAGTTAATTTCAAAACTTGAAAAGAACACTGCAACAAAGACATATTAATAATCTTTATTATACAGTCTAGCTTACATTATAACAAACGCCCCTGGGACCTGGAGAAATGTTCGTTATATCAGGCTGTTCACTATAAAAGGGTTTAGCAATTTGCTGTATCAGAATAATACATCTTTATACGGTAGTTCTTTCAAGACAACTTCACATTGATCCACATTTAAACTGTATATTTAAAAGAAAACAGTAAAGAATTAAAAATAAAAAAGTACACTTCCATGCTGAAAACAGTAATTACGCGCCCTTTCTCTTGAAAAACATATCCAGCGTAGATTGCTTCATATTTTTCTCAATGCATGCTGTTTCAGTCTTGTTACCTCCTCACACCTGTTGCTATGGTTGCAGTTTGTGTGAAGATGGCAATGGGATTGCATACATCACACATGATTCGCACTACAATAGGTTATCTATGAATCAGCCTGATCTTCGAATTAGCCTACCAATGTCTTTATTTTCACTGAGAGAATAACACATCCACACTGGAGAAAGTTCAGTGTCAGTCACTACCGAGATCGTTTTATCCGGGTAGATTTGGTAAAAGTGATCGTTCTAATAGGGCTAAATTTCCATTAAAAAAAACAAAAAAAAACACGTTCTTGCTGCTTGGATCGTTAAAAAATGGGTTTCTTAATAGTGAAGTTAGACTGTATATACATTTTTTAATTTTGTTATGCTTATCAATGCCAAATGGAAACCAGCAGGCTGTGTGAGAACAATTCATTAAGACAGACAATTATGTGGATATTTTTTTAGATTGCTATACATATTACAGTAATTCTCTACAATTAAATAGATGACTTGTTCTTTCAAATTTACAATATCTTTGCAAAAAGCATGAAGGTTAAAAAAAAAAAAAAGGTTTACCCAAGTGTGTGATCCACATTCAGAATACCTAGTTCATAAAATCTTAATCTTTCAAGTTAACAATTTATCACAACACCAAAAAAGCACCAAACACAACTCCCTAACATACAAGAATGACAACAAAACTGTCAAATACTTGATTAGCACTATTTAAAGCAAATGGTGATTTAATGGCCATCAATTCTAAAACAATTGCTTGTAGTTCATTTAAAAATGACCCAGATACACAGGAGATGTTGCTTCATCCACAACTTAGAAATTTAATGAAGCCACATTTCTTCACATTGGTGTTTGTAAAAACAAAATGTACTTCACCTTAATGTTTAACCTTTGTGGGGAATTCTACAGTTACAAAATACATATTTATAAACAAACTACTTTACTCTAAAAGCAATGCATTGTTAGTCAACAGTTGAACACAACTCCTAAGCTTCATTAGGGGTTGTTAAATACTGCAACAAGGAGGTTGTCTGTGACCATTATGAGTGATTTTAGGATTGGTTATTCTGTGCAAAATTAACACCAAAAGTGTACAACACCCCATATAGTTCTGCATTGTTTTTACATATTTAAAAAAGGTAGTTTCATTTTTTTAAGCCCAAGTTGGAAAGCTCTAGTTTCCTGTTTAACAATAAACAAAAAAGGGACCCATTTTGAGTTTTGTTTTGCTTCCTGTTCCTGCCTAATAATATGTTTGCCCTCGTGAACTTCTTATTCCACAACAATCTAAAACCTTGTGCTCTAATATGACATGCTTTTCTGTTTGTCCCATGACAAGAGAATAGTGTTACGGGCATTCGAGCCAGAAAAATAGGTCCACATAATCCCAACCTAAAATGATTAGGATTTGTTTCCCTTGTGTACTTTTTGAATTTGTTTTATGTCATACATACAGTATTTCAATTACCAGTCTACAAGGTATAATTTCAATTCATAAAACCCAAACTATATACAATGTCCAACACAAAATCATTTTTTAAAATTTAATTCTGAAAGGCTGTACTATTTTTCCCCCCAAATAGAATTTCAAGAGTTAGTTTAAATATTCACAAAGCAGGGCTGAAAGAATGACAGACAAAGCAATTAACACCTGTGCTTTATTTTAATAAGTACACCTAAATTGTTTCTTCACTTTAACCAATGCATGGAAATTCATAGATATAGCAAAAGTTTCTAATACATTTATACTGGATTTATAAAATGTCGACACAAAATAAATATTCACCTGGGCAATAAATGAAAAACATTTGTATTTCTTGTATACTTACTAGTATACCTGAACTTTCTTAAATTATAAACCATAAAAATGAACATTGATGGTTCTTGTACCCTGGACAAACACAATATCACTGAATTAAACCACCACATCATTACACCATTTTCTTTTTATATATTCTTTAGTTTTATTTACTCCAAAGCATCTAATCAGAGCAACAATGTATCTTTCCACATAACTGTTACTTCCATCACACACCACAAGACTAGCATTGGCAACAAATGTCACAGTATATCCATAAAGGGCTGAACAACTATTAATCATGGCGCAAGATGCTGGTGTAAAAGTGTAAAACCTGTGATTGAAATCCATACAGCAGACTGACCACCATCAAGCTTTGACCAAAAAGAGCACTACAAGGACATCAGACTTACTTTGAAGTGTTTTACCATTGAAGATAAAACATCACATCACGTCAGATCCCGCTTTTACTTTGCTACATCTTAGTCTGTAGAAGACAGTTACAATAACATTTAAAAGATCATCTATCAAGTATGTTCAGTGTGTTTCTACTTGGTAAATTCAGCATAGCCTTCCAAATTAGTCAGGAGTACTTAGTCTTATGATTAAGGGCAACCAAAAAATATGTCTGGTCTTACATCTTTATGTACTTTAAAAGCTGTTAGTCTTTCTGAAAACAGCCTATTTCCCACTGTCCCTAGTTAAAACAGCATTGTAATTAACCACACAACTTTAGTATGTGTATTTATTTGCACTAAAGTCTTCTTTTGGGCTACAGATGGGAATCTAGCTGAAGAAATATACTTAAATACTGTAGAATGCATCTTTGAAAAACAAGAAAAAAGCTTGACATCCACAGGGTTCAAACCCTGGTTTCATGCCAGGGCAGAAGTGAACATTTCCCAAACACTACATCAGTCTAAAAATGACCAATATTAAGCAAAAAAAGGTACACAAAAAAGGAATGCTTCATTTCCAACCAACAAACTACAATTTTAGGGGAAATGGTTTCCCTTTTCAATGTAATATTTGTTTAGGGCAGTTACATAAAATTGATTCTGTGCACAGTTACAAATTAATTAAAAGCACTAGGTGCATTATGCCAAATCATACATCGCAAACGTGATTATGGCAACCAAAATTTAGAATCTAGATAATCATTGCCACCATTTAAAATGCATACTGCTTAGAGATTTATAAACCCTTAATTTGTAAAATTAGAACTTAAAATGAGTTAGCTAAAACATAAGCAACAGCAGTGCAATATATAGTCCAACTCCTGAATATTATCCTAGGCTTTCATCATTAACCAATTCAATAACCTATTCATCTAACTTAAGCCATTTTAACATTGTTATCCGAATGTCCATATACAAGACATTTCATTGTCAACTTAAAAGGCATTAAGGACAATTCAGCTGTTTCCAAGCTACCAGATGAAAGGAAAAAACAGGCACTCACTCAAAGATATTTTCAATGTATTACTAATTTATCATGCATTCATTTTAAAATGGACTTATTTAGTAGCCTACAGATATTGTCAACTTCCTATTTGTTTTTGAATAAAGAAACCACCGTATAATTTATTCCACAAATGACTAAACTATTAAGTCCAGTGCTCTTCATGATAATCACTCCATATACAATATTTATTACCTTGGTAACCACAAATAATTTACATAATGCCAAAGCAAAAAAAAATGTCTGACATATTGCTTATAGCCACTTCTTAATCCTAACAAAGTACCAATAAATGATAACAGCGGCTAAAGAAAACAGCTGCTGAAGCAATTAGAAAAATAAAAACTGTTGAGGCATCAATGAACTCCGATGCATATTTAAATGTAGGCGTATGAATCCTACAGCTACAGTCCTGACCGTGGTGAAATTACTCAGGAACCGCATGACATCCAGTTAATACAATCCCTAAGCTTCAAACTGGGGGGATTTCTTTTATCCTACCCGGGTGAAGTGTTGCTGCTACCCCACACCACACACACACAGCACTGAAGCAGTCCATTACTTTTAAATCAGTATGTGCAGAATGTTTGGAGTACAGAATTAAAGATAGTTCTTAATTTAAAGTTTAGGTAGAAAACTAGAACTGTACCATGTGCCCCGACACACAATCTGGTCAAAAGATACACACTTCCCCCTGTTATTAACTGCTCAAACTTATGCCTGGGGTGGCAAAATATTTCTCTTCTAAAGCAGCATGTGATAAATCATTTGGCTTGTTCTACGCCTCTTGCATAACTGATGCAGAACATAGGGGACACTGCTTTGTCCTCTGCTAGATTATTACACTTAGTAGACTACTTCATTTACATTCTCCACATTTGTACTTGCCTAGTAAACAGTCTTCAAAATCAGGAACTGCCATCACACAAACAACAAACTCAACATATCTGAACTACCCCTTGGTAAAAATATTGATTACATGCTTCATTAAACTGGCCATTAATACCTTTCACGAGCAATCAAATTAACCAACAATATGTGAACGGATAAAATACAGCATCAATTTAAAGGTTAACTTGCACATTTATATACTGCAAATCAGATCATTTCAACTTCTAAAAATGCTAAGACCTCTGTACAAACTGTACATTAGATATTCCTTTAAACTGGACAATAATTTACACACAAGCAAAGCATTATACAAAACATGTACTTTAGATTTCATACAGCAGCACAGGCAATAAAGTACTGAAACAAACCCACTGTATTTACCTTTTGGCATTTCTTCTGGAATTTCTGTGAGACATATATGTGAGGGTTCTGTGCAAAAATATAGGCTGAAACAATAGAAGTCAATTAGGAACAAGCTCTTTAGAATTTTAAACATGACATGCTTTTACTGAGGAGTGCATTTAAATTATTCCCAGATTCCACAATGATATGGTAAAGCAGCACACATTACAGCCTAATACAGTACATGTAGCAAAGGAATAACTAAAGAAATTAAAGACCAAAGACACAGCCAATACAGCAGTTTGTTTTTAAATATATAACTCAAAAGAACACATTATCATTTTTAACTGATAGCTGGTCGTTTTTTGTTGTTTTTTTTTTTTTAAATTACTAGCACAGCTGTAACCTGCCAAATCCTACATTGCTCAAGTTCAATAACAAAATTGTCTCAACTATATGTATGATCATTTATTTTAACATATAGCTCAATGGAGAGCAAAAATCAACCAAGTTACTTACCGCTATAAGGTTCCTGGTTCGAAGAAATCTGTATATCTGAGTTGGTTCTGCAACATAAAACATAATTAACTGTTTAAAACACATTGCTACTACAACTCAGTTATATTATCTTAGCAGAATGTATTTAGTATAAAAACAACCAAAGCTAAAAAGTACAAGTTAAAACAAATGAACTTGCTAAATATTACATCTTTGAAAACCTTTAAATCTCAGACCCATTTCAAGCATGATTGTAAACATGCAACATTACTGGGGTAAAAAGCTTCAGCAGTACCATCTACCAATAGAAATACAGGAAATGGGTATAAAACACATTGAAAAGAGTTAGGCAAAGTTATGTTTCTAGCGGTTTGGACAGGGAACTTAAACACATAACCATATAACGTCTGGGAAAGCTGATCTATATTAAGTGATTGGTACCAACATAAAAATTATACTGCCCAGATTTGTTTTTATTGTCCACTTCTTTTGACAAAGCTTTCCACACCCCTTGGTTCAGTATTATAAACCCCATTTCCGACACCAGGTCGATTTTAAGTGAATTATAACATGGTGTGGAGTTAGATAACTATCACGCTAAATTACATTTAGTGACACAACGTATTCAATTAACACAAGACACGTTTGTAATTAACGGTTTCCCCAAATTTAACCAAAATACCCAGTTAAAGATTAACCCAGCATTAAATAAGAAAAAAAAGAAACAAAAGACAGCAATGATAAACAAAATACCACACCTCGATTTGTTATGCCTTTGACGAAAGACATATATTAAAGTAGAACCAAATACTTTATTATTATTATCTCTGATATATTTCAGAAGAAAGTTATAACAAGGTTTAAACCTACAGACAATTTATACACATTTACTGCAGGCAGTTTACATGGTTTTCATGCAAATGTAATGCTCCAACATTTAGACTAAATGCGCAACAAAGACTTTTTTACAGCCTGTGTTTGTTAATAATGCGTCAATTTTTACATGGAAGCAATAAATAAAACGCGTGAAAGATCAGTCTATACTTGTCAACCCCCGAGTACAGTAGGTGGTAACTGGTGGCACGTCATGAAACTCTTTTACCAACACCTACTTGAATTATATGATACGTAACTGCTCAGAAACACATTTCTGAACGATATACACATAGTATAAAACAAATTGTCAAATTTACTTTTACAGCATTAGAAATACTTAAGTCGGGGACATCCTGTGTGGGGTTATAGACTTTAAAACGGGCAGAAATAAGTAGATATAACTTGTTTTACATACTGTTTTTTTGTTGTTGTTTTTTTTTTTTTTTAATGTACACGAATTTCAGTTCGTAACTCAACTGTACATCAAATATTTAATTACAGCTTAGTGACTTTTTTTCTTCTTTATCAAGAACAAAATACAATGACCCATAACATGAGTCTAGCGCACAGCCTTCTTTGTCACAAAATGACGGGCCCCGCGGGGTTACTGAATGTAAGAACTTTTCGCAGTTTTTGATTTGGTTATGTTGAAATAAATTATTTTACCTGTACTCATTTGGCTATTGAACTTATTTTACTGTGATATTTAACTTAAAACAGAGCGACTGAACGTAGAACACGAGCATTAATAGTACATTTTCACTTTACACATGTGCCTGCTACTTCTGTAAAATCTCCTGCTGTACCTTCTTTACCAACCACAAAATACAAAAAAAAAATATGATACATCAAGAATGGAAGGAAACGTAAGATCAGAATACTTTTTTTTATATGTATATAGTTATTTCAAAACAGCAGTGTTTTGTTTTTTTAAATATTGTTTTATTTACTGTTTTGAAAACCCAACTGAACTGCGAAAAAACAAGTTCGGAAGATAAGTATTTATTCACCAAATACTTTGAAACCAACCAAGCCCTGCTTCGCGTTTATTTTAACCCTAAAAAAGTTCAAGCCAGCCTTTTAGGTCTAAAAAAATGTGTTATACTCACTCTCAAAGGCCTGCAGGAAAAGCTCGTGGTCGGCCTGAAGCTGCTCCATCTTCGGCTTCTTGACTGCGGGCATCATCGCCGCGGCTGAATTGGAGAACACGCCGCCGTTCGCTTTACCGCCTCCGGTACCACCAGAACCGACACCGGGAGCTAATGCCGACCCGACACCCCCAGCCCCGTGTTTCTGAGGAGCCATCGAACCAAACGAATAAACACAAAACGCCCGTTTATAAATACAATTAAAAAAAAAAAAAAATAGATATCGAAACCTTTTTTTTTTTTTTTTTTTTGTAATAATAATAATAATAAATGTGTACGGACTTCTGTTTTTTTTTTTTGAACAGAAACTATGTGAATGTATTCCCCGCTTTAAAAAAAACAAAAAGCCTAGTTTATTTATCTCTTCAGAGCCAACAGTAACTAAGTCCTGACTCTATTCTGTGTTATCGATTGAGGAGAAGCCATGGAATTAGAGACACAGGCGGTTTTAATTTAAATGGTGGAATTCAAATTGCGGATCCCCTGCGTCTTAAATGTATATGTCAGCCGGAGTACGGTTTCGATACCTATTACCTGGTTTTGAAAACAAAATCATATCTTGCGGGGGTGGGGTGGGGAATTATTATAATATATATATTTTTTATGACGGCTCCCCAGAAAATAAGAAGCCACACAAAACTCCGTTTAACCCCCCTCGCGCGCACGGAGCGCATCCTACACTTCTGCTCTCTCAGATCCCGCCCCCGGTACTCAACGGTGGCCTATCCGCATTGCGAGATTGGAAGACAGGGAAGCGGGCTGGACACGGAGCGTCGTGAGTGGCTGGCCGGCTGCTCAGTCAGAACGCGGCACTGGAGGCAGGTTAGGTGGAGGCGAGGGAGTTTGCCGCTCGCGCTCCTTTTTGCTCGCTTTGAAATGATTTTGCGGGAAAACATGGTGCCCCCCACGGTGCATCATGGGTGCCGCAATGCCATTGATATGTCAGCCTAGGTTTGACTTTATTTCACTTTACTGTAATCTGTTAGTTATTTGGGAGGGCGACTACCGAACTTGCTTGATTCTGTTTGGATTCCATCATAGTTACAACCTACAGTTTCACCTAAAGTAGCGCTATCAGTGCTCAAAATGTACGACTATGAAATGCCTACCCTCACGTTTACTCCCTGCTCGTTTCCAAGTCTAACTATTATTATTATTATTATTATTATTATTATTATTATTATTATTATTATTATTATTCCATCTCTCTTGATATTTTCGTTACACTGTTTTACTCCCCTGTCTCTTTCGCATGTCAAAACAAGGAGTTCATTCAAGATAAATTACGTTTTTGTATTCAAACTGTATCCGAAACGGATGGCAAAATATTATTTTCGTTTGACATCAAAAGGTGGGTGGGATGAAAAACGCAAATGAACGCAAGTGATAGGTTTAATTCATTTAAAGCAATTTGGTTAACGTAGTATTTGATAAGCAATGCAACAATAATCCAAGGGACCGCAGTTGCGTCGCTTGGCCACCGGTGGCGCTGCGTGCTATGCTACAATCCTATTAGTAGTGAATGTAAATGAAAGGAAGGGGGAAATGGAATTGTTACTTTAAGCTAGTAAGAGACCCTAACACAGAAACTCAATGTGGGGTCCCTGAGCGCTGTGTTGAGAGCAGATGCCGGTCTTGTGGGTAATACCAGGGCAGGAGAGTCTGTTTTATCTTACATTTGGTATGACCCCTGCCTGCCCTCGAAGTAGCAGGAATAGAAACTTTTCAGTCCAGGTTGCTATGGCAGTTTAATCCCCATTTGACCATTGCCTTATGAAAACTGAACCCATCCCCTGTCTGGGGCCGGCTGTGTTTGTCTTCCTGAGATGTCGGATAACGTTCTCGTTTAATTGGCTCTGCTTTGCTTTCTTTTTTTTTGTTTTTGTTATTACATCACAGTGTAACAGGATGAAGTTTTCTCCAGCTCCATGGCAACCGCCTGTACTCATCTTTCAATTAGCTGGGTTAATTACTTCATTGTAATGTTAATATTCTATTAAACCTTGCTAACGCTATAGTAATAACTAATAATTCAGGCATGTTAAAAACACACGCAGAAGTTCAGAATATTTTGTAAATATATATATATATATATATATATATATATATATATATATATATATATATATATATATATATATATATATATATATATATATATATATTGATTGTGTTTGCACATTGTAATTGCTTTTTTTATACATATCAATTTCCAGAAATGAAGACTCGGTCTCGATGGATAAATATCCTGGTTAAATAAATACAAATAACATGCAGGATCGCAACGTGAATTAGTACAGGGAACCATCCCAACCGTGTTAGCTAGCGTCAGGATCAGACACTATTGTATACAATGACACAGACCTAGTCTCTCTGACGCTTGCGAAGCCAGGGCTGTAAACAGCAGGTCACATAAACTGTTACAAACCTCATCACAGCAGGTGTCTTGGTAAATATCTCGCCGTCCCTGGAGGGGACGCATTTGTGAAAAGAAAACCACAGATGTGCAGAACGAAGTATCTTACAACGTCTTTTCACAAGAGGATACACCAGGGCCAGTTAGACTGCCTCTTTTTTTATATACAGATGTGATTAGCGCAAGAGAAGAAGACCGATTCATCTGTGTACATTTTCATTGTGGCATTATTTGTCCAAAAGTTTACAATTCATCAAGCAGTTGTGCCTAACATCATCATCATCATCATCACAACAACAATAATAAAATATTTGGTTAATGACAGGAAAGACACTGAAAGGGTGGTTTGCAAACGGAGAATTCTTTAACCAAGCCAGCGCAGTAAGCTACCACCAGATATCACATTTTAAAAACTGCACACATGACACCTGTGTAGCCAATGGAAGCGCCTGAAACTAGGGAGATTTATGGATTTTTTGTTGACAAAGATCCTGAGAAAGCTCGAATCTGCCGTAAATATCGCAGATATGTTTTTGAGTGGTTCATAAAAAATAAAAATAAAAAAGCAGTTCGTTTGATCAGAACATTACAGAGATTTGATTACTATTCCAAAAACGCGAACAATTCATTCATTCATTCATTCATTCATTCATTCAAAGTGATTTTTATGTTTTGTTTCAGTTCAAGTCCACATTAAAGTTGCGCTCCCCTTTGTGACACGGATCTGTGCGGACTGTTTGTTGCTGCTGCCGCTGATTCCGTGCAGTTTCTAAAACACTGTAGGACCGGAAGAGGGTTCAGGCTGCGTTTCCACACGTGTGTAAATGTTGGCGTGCGCCGTACATTGACTGTATTTATATATATATATATTTTTTTTAAAGCAGACAGCGAAATTGGTAAAATAAATAAGCTGAACCAAACATGGCTGAAATTGTTCAGCAGCGCATTGAAGACAGAATACCAGAACTCGAGCAACTCGAGAGAGTTGGATTGTTTACGAGAAAGGAAGTGAAGTAAGTACTGAATACAGGCAGGGGCTGATTTGAGCGCTTTTTAATTTATAATACATTTCGGTCTAGTTAGATGTGACAGGAGCCTTGGTTGATATTTTCAAAATGATTATATATATATATATATATATATATATATATATATATATATATATATATATATATATAGTGTTTCTCCACGTCTGTAGCAAAACATACTTTTTAAATTTGAAACAAGTAAAACAATGGTGCCGGAATTTGAATATTTTGACAAACTACTGTTACTGGCGACATTTTAAAATTGTGTGCCGTAAATGACATTACTTCCATATCAAATCAACTGACGATAGCACCCAGCCGTGTCCAATCCCGGTCCTGGAATCCTATTCCACTCCTGGTTTAACGGTTAAAATGAGGTCATGTACTGCTGTAGGGTGGATGATTTTTTTTTAAATTGGTTCAATTAAACAATTTAGAGTAGGGTTGGAACAAAGACCCGGAATGGAGCTACCAGCCCACAGACATATTACTATAATGATGTTTACAAGCACGTTTTTTAAGACGCCTTGTTGAGGCATATGGAAATAAGAACACACGGGGAACCACAGGCAGCCATGCTACAAAATACATTGTTTTTCAAAATAACCACGTTGACACAGTATTTCTGCCCAGTCCTGTGTTTTGTCACTTTGAATGCATTATTATTATTATTATTATTATTATTATTATTATTATTATTATTAGTAGTAGTAACAGTAAAGTGAGGGGCACTATACTGTTGTGATGTTTCCTTTCAGGGCTATGGTTAAGAAAGTGTCAGCCCTGGAATACAAGCTACACAGGAGGATAATTAGCAAAGAAGACTTCATCACATATATCCAGGTGAGCTGTTTGGACTGCAGTGTCTGCATCAGAAAGGGCTCGAATTAGCTAACCATGTCATTTTTATGTGAAATCATTTTTAGCGTGATTTCTGATGCAGATGTTTTAATCAATTCATGTTTTATTATTTTTTTTTTTTAGTACGAGATCAATGTTTTGGAACTGATCAAGAAAAGAAGATCGGTAAGTTTGTCATTATGTTAAATCAATTACTACAGGGATGGAAAGAAGACTCCCATTGCATTGCAGTTTGATCCATTCCTGGTTTTACGATGAGTTTAATGAGACCTACCTGAGCTTGTTCCCTATACACTGCTGCTAATCAAGCAGGAGTCTTATTTCCATCCCGGTATTGGACTCTGTACTACCTAGTTACTGTTTTCTGTATTGATCTTGCTGAAGTACAGACAGTATTAAAGCTGTAGCACATTCGGTTGGGTATTGCAGATGCAGTGTGCATCACATGCTTTTGGTTTTAGTGACAGAAGCCTATCATGTTTTATACAAATTCGTTTTTGAATTTCTTTTTTTTTTAACCGTTTTTTTTTCAGCGAATTGGGTACACGTTCAAGAGAGAAGAGATCGAGTTCACAATAATCCACAGAATTAACAATGTTTTCAGACGAGCAACAGCGAAGTGGAAGGTAAGGGGAATAAAGTCATTAATAAAAGCAATGTTATTATTGGTAAGTAATACAAATAAACAAGCTTCTAGACAAAAGTGCAAAGTGTATTTTGGTTAATACTGAGGCCCAAATATATGCATGATGATGATGATTTTTTTTTTTTTAACAGGATGATGTCCAGCTATGGCTGTCTTATATTGTCTTTTGCAAGAAATGGGTAGGTTGTGGTGCATTGCATATGCATGTAAGAAAAATAATGTTTAGGACATTTAACACATTTTTTTTTTTTTTTTTTTCAGAACACGACAACGCAGCTCAGCAAAGTGTTCTCCTCGATGTTAGCGATTCATCCAGACAAACCAGGTGATTTTCAGCAGCCTTCCTTGTGGCGTCGGTTTAACACGTTTAGCTTCGAAAGCGACAGTGTGTTTCTAAAGGTGTTTCTATGATTTTGACTGTCGTAATTTTAGAATACACAGTAAACGGTAATATAGTTGATATTGGTCCACTTATTAACGGACCGTGTGGCTCGTTTCAGCTTTTTGGATCATGGCAGCGAAGTGGGAGATGGAGGATCGAACTTCATCAGAAAGCGCCAGGCTTTTGTTCCTGCGTGCCCTGCGCTTCCACCCAGACAACCAGAAACTTTACCAGGAGGTAAGCTGTGTTTGCAGAGATGGTTTTCAGTTCCCACGATGCAGTGCCTGACTCCATTTTTTTTTTTTCTTTTCCATGGTGTCCCATCAGTATTTCCGAATGGAGCTCATGCACGCAGAGAAGCTTCGGAAGGAGCAGAAAGCACTGGAACAGGCGAAGATGGATTTGGTACGTACTAAATGAGTTGTTTCTTTGCAGGAAAGTCAGGGAGGGCTCTATCCCCTACCGGCGCAGGTAAACTAACTCTTAAAGAGTTAGTTTACCTGCGCCGACTCTGTCGCTTTCGAAGCTAAACTAACTCTGGGGGCTCTGGACTCTTGACCGGAGGGTCGTGGGTTCAATCCCAGGTGGGGGACACTGCTGCTGTACCCTTGAGCAAGGTACTTTACCTAGATTGCTCTAGTAAAAACCCAACTGTATAAATGAGTAATTGTATGTAAAAATAATGTGATATCTTATAAAAATTGTAAGTCGCCCTGGATAAGGGCGTCTGCTAATAAATAAATAATAATAATAATAATAATAATAAAGACAGCTTTGGAAGTTGTTGGTTATGCCTTAATGAATGCTGAAATTTATCTTTCAGGGAGAGTACGAGTTTTCGGAGGAGATCATGAAAGCTGAATTGGCCCGAGTGATTTATAAAGATGCTATTCAGAAAATTAAAGGTGCGTATCAGTCACGGTATTATTTGAAGCATTCGCTCTTGCTCGGCTGTCACTGTGCCATCGTATTTTGGAAAAGTATCAAAAACAGTATCTGTGTGAGCTGGATTTTATTTGAATGTGTATCAGTCATAAAGAGGGAATGGCAGAGTTATACAGTATACAATCTGAGATGTTTGTTTTTTATTTTACTTTTTTTTTTTTTTTTTTTGCAGTTTAAAATAAGCGTGTCAATTTGTTTTATTCAGGTGCAGATTTCCTGCTGTCATTCCTGTCAATCGCTCGACTCTTTGACTTCACAAAAGAAATGCAAGACGAGATCCTGCAGGAGTAAGATACTTTCCATGTCCTTTTTTAAATGTATTTTAAAAATTATTTTATTGTTCTTTTAAACTTTTTATTTAACACAGAGTCCCCCATGAAGAGTAAAATCTCTTTTATAAAATGAAAAGTAAGAAATGATAAACGCAGGCGCTGTGGACACACTTACCTTGTTTCGTTGTTCAGTCTGCAGAGTTTGCATGCTGATGATCCGCTGACGTGGGACTTCATGGCGAAGTGGGAACTGGAGGCGGAGTCCCTGCCGTCCCCGGAACACGAGTCCAAGCAGACGAAGGCGTTGGAAGTGGGGCGCCGGGAGGAGAGGTGCTGCGCGGTGTACGAGGAGGCCGTGACCACAGTGCCCACGGGTACGGGACAGTCTGAATTCTCACAGTGTGAGCTTTTAAAAGAAATGACAATTAAAAAAAACACACCAAAAAAACAAACTGCATGCAACTAAGGTGTATGCAGGAGCTTTCATAATCGCCTCCTTCATTCATCTGAAGTTTTTTAACATCAACATACGAACGCAGAATCAAGTGTTTTTCTTTGTTGCAGAGGCTATGTGGCAGCGTTATGTCACGTTCTGCTACGAGAGATTCAAGAGGAAATCAAACAACGAGGAGCTGAAACAGAAAGTAAGCTGACTTCTAGTCCCGTGGGTGCTTTTCATTTGGACTGCAGTGCTGGTACTTGGCTGTTGTGTGGGCAGTAGTTTGTGTGAAAGGTCCGCAGAGTAAATCGTTTTCATGTTGCTGTTTTGTTCCAGAGACGGGAGAAGGCTCTAGCAGTGTTTCAGAGGGCACATGAATCGTTGCTGCTTGCAGAATCACTTTACAAGCAATGGGTAAGAGAACTTGAAAACGCCTTCTGCTATTCAATTCCAGTCTTTGGTTGTTTCTTTACAATCTGGGGGCATAAGGAGAAATCCATCCTCTTGTCTGTTTGTCATGCATGCTGTACATAAAGTGCATGTAGGGCATGGCGATATTAAGCACTTACTTTGTGTGCGCAGTGTTGATGAGTGTTTGATTTTACTTGATTTAATCCAACACATCTGAGGCAGACTGGATTGACTGTGTACCTCACGACATGGATCTGTCTGGGTGGCTGTCTACAAACCCTTTCCTTCTCAGCTCCAGGTGCTGCTGGCAGTTGGTCGGACGGAGAGCGCTGCAGAAGTAGCCGTAGCAGCGGCAAGGCGCTTCAGCCAATCGCTGGACACCTGGCAGAGCTGCCTTCAGGTCCTGGTGAGTGTGAGGAGCCACGATGCTCCCACGCTGTTTGAGGAGGCCCTCGCTCACATCAAACCCAAGGTTGGTCCCAAGCGTACAGATCTGCACCTTGCCCGTCACGGGTTATTCCAAGTCCCATGTTGTTGTTTGTTATTGAGCTTGTTATTCAAAGGTTCTGGGGAACCTTGCAGGTTCTACTGTACACTGTTTGCTCTTTGGTCAAAGTATAGTAAGCTAAGATACAAGTTTATTACATTTACATATTTTTTTTTTTATTAAACTTTTCTAATACAAATTAGCGAATTACGTTTTATAAAACAATTTAGCAGTTTACATTCGCATAGCCAGTAACAGCTTGAAGTCTTGACGCACTCAAAATTATGACAGTATGCAGATTTTAAAAACAAACCAAAAAATCCTTTTCTTTTAAAGGAAAGTCTGCCCCTGTGGCTTCTCCGAGTGGAATGGACTGAGGAGACGCAAAGCCTTGAAGACACAGAAGCCTTCTTCCAGGTAAAGGATAGGAATCTGCTTTGAGGCAGAATAAGACTCTGTTAATAGCCGGGGCAGCGGATCTGCCTGCATAACCAAGCTGTCTGTTTAGGTGGCTGTGCAATTGTCTCTACAGAAGGGACTGCTTTCCTTGGTCCCTGCCATCTCCGTAGCGATGAAAGAAAAATACTTGGACTGGTGCTACAGAACCGGAGGAGTGAAGAAGGCAAAGAAGGTCTTTATAAGGTAAGCTACAAGCAGGGTTTATATAAACAACTGCTTTGAATATTAACACTTCATCCTCCACAGCATGCAATGTGGAGTGTAAACTTGGTTGTAGCTTTAAAAAAACAGAGGGGTCCCTGAATGGCTCACCTGGTAAAAGCACTGCCGTGGGGCGTTCAGGCGAGTCATACAACCAGAGATCGCAAGTTCCAATCCTGGTTGTGTGAGGCAGCCGGTCTTCGCTGAGGACTCCAGGGTGAGTGGGCACACGTTGGCTTTGGTGGTCCTGGGGTTGGGGAGGTGGGATCTGGCTTAGACTGTTTCTCTTTACCGCTCTGCGGCGACCCCTACAGGCCAGGCGGAGATTTGCTGGGCTGGTCTTTGTCCTCCAGAGGCTGGTAGGCTGCTGGCATCCACTCTCGAGTTCCTGGGTGTAAAAAGACGCCGATTGGCTCGAGTTCCTGGGTGTAAAAGATCGATTGGCTCGTGGGATCGGAGGACGCATGCTGAGCCTCGGGTCCCTGAGCTGTGTGGGGAATCGCCGCGGTGAAGAAGAGAAAATTATAATAATAATAATTGGGCATTCCAAATTGGGAGAAAATCGGGGGTAAAATAATTGGGGATTCTAAATTAAAAATAAAAATAAAATCTCTTCATTTATTTTTCAGTCTTCAGGAAAGTCGGCCATTTTCTTTGGCCTTTTTCCAAAAAATGATAAAGATTGAAAAAGAACAGGTAAGGTACCCGTGAGATATAAGCTGCACTTAGTAAGTGGTCTGATTGGCTTATGTAGTTTGTTTATTAATCTGAATACCACACAATACCCTTTGCACGCTGCTATTTTATCATGTGTTAACTTCATTTCACACTCATATTTCTCAAGGTTTGCATACGTTACTCACTTTTTATTGATCACTTGACAGTAAATTGTACATGTACTACACCCTTTGTTAAATGCCTTCTCGTTCATATTTGTACATGGTTTTAGTTTCAGTCAGATAGCAAAACAATTAAGGGATCACTCCAAATCATTTTTAACGCCAGTATTTAACGCCGGCTGCATGCTTTATTTGAGAAGCAGGGTTTGTGTTGAGATGTTTAACTGTGTGCCTGTGGTGTGCAGGAGACCTGCAAGATGCAGAACCTGCGGGAATACTACGAGCGAGCACTCCGGGAGTTCGGGTCTGAGGAGGACAGTGAGTCGTCTTTCTCGTTCTTCATTTCTGATTTGTGTAGGATTGTCTTTAATCCAGACGGGTCAATTCCCATTCCCTTTTTAATCAATTCCAATTCCAAGCCCTTCAAAAGGAACTGGACCCCCAGCCCTGGCTAATTCCATGAATCTGCTGTGCACCTCTCGAACGTGCAGTGTTGAAAGAACCACATGTTCTAGTAAACGTGCGTCGACTCCAACAGGTGTTTCAGACAAATACAGCAAACGGAAGTATGCAACGAGTACGACTTTATAAAAACTATCCTGGTTTGTATTTTTCAACAGATTTGTGGCTGGAATACATTAAGGAGGAACTGAATCACCCGCAAGGGAAACCCGAAAACTGCGGCAAGATCCACTGGCGAGCCATGCGGGTGCTGCAGGGGGAGCGGGTGGAGCGCTTCATAGCGAAGTACACGCTGGCACAAACCGGACACCTGTAGGAGAAGCAAACCCCTTTGAGCTTTGGACGCTCCTGTAAGACGACGGTTGTGTTCTGGCTAATCCTTACCGTATTTCAAATCAGAATTTGTATTTAAAAAACGAAGGGATCTTTAAAAACAAGGTTTCGTTGCTGTATTGTTTTTGAGATGCACAAATAAAAAGGTAACGTGTTCCGTTTGACAATCCCGTTTATAATACCATTGAACATTCAGGCCACGTTCCAGTGTGGCCAACTTTCTGGTCAGTCGAGGCTGTTAGCTGTGATGGATGGGAAGTCCAGCACATGTTTTGGTCATGTTTCAATTATATATACAAAAAAAAAAAGAAATTTTAAAATGGAGGATTAGAGGTCCTTTACTTTCCATAACTCCAGGTGACTTACCATATACAATGCAATAAAGGTTACATTGTCTGTGGTGATAAGGGAACCAAAAACTCCCATTGTAACACGGGGGACCAATACTGGAGACGGACAGGTACAGTAAAAACAAGTGGCAAGTTCAAAAGTTTTACAAAACAAAGTCTTACCTTTTTTGTTGAGAGTTTTCTTCAGTGGTAAACAGACACGTACGGTCACGCCACACCGAGGAACAAGACACAGGATCAAAATGCATTTTCAGAACTAGACCAGTCACACGGGATCAAAGTGCATTTTCAGAACTAGACCAGTCACACGGGATCAAAATGCATTTTCAGAACTAGACCAGTCACACGGGATCAAAATGCATTTTCAGAACTAGACCAGTCACACAGGATCAAAATGCATTTTCAGAACTAGACCAGTCACACGGGATCAAAGTGCATTTTCAGAACAAGCTTCGCCAGCACCACGTCAATCACAGTTAGTAATGTTAAGTAACTGGAAGTAGAGAATTATCATGCAAGAAAACCCTCAAAATGACTAGTATTGGACTTATTTATTTTTTTTAACGTCATGGATTACAGTATTTGACGGAGCAATGCCCCAGTTAAATGTCTAGTAACACTTGAGTAAAAGTTATTTAAAAATTGCAACTAAAAAAATTACCACTATTAAACAGTGCTTACAGTAAGCTTCTGACAACAGAGTTGGTGTTTTCTTGCTGTTGCGAGTTAGAGTGATACTGAGCATTATGTATTTTTTTTTAAATATGCATATAATAAATGTACTTACTGTTTACTAAGTACTGTGGTTGTTTTTAATGTTCAAAAATAAAACTGCATTTGTCAGGGACCCGTTTGTTTCCGGGTTACAGCAACCATCAAGAGTGCTTCCATTTGCTTCCGATTTCTTAAGGGGGCTGGGAGAAAGACATTCCCAGGGGGGAGGGGGTGCTGCGGTCTTTTTAGACAGCAACACATTCATATCAAGGTAAATCGCTTTTGTGGATCAGACAAAAAGCATATTTTTCGATTACAATTGCCTGGGTGCGTGACTATAGAAAGAGCGAGTGAGATGATCAGTATCTCTCTAATACAAATGAAACTGCAGAAATAAAAAAAAATAAAAAATAAAAATCTCAGGGACGAGATGCAAACATTATGGAAATCAGAGTCCACTAAGTGACCTGCTGCCAAATTCTTGCAGGTGACCCAATCGCTGCAGTTTGGACTGGTCAAGCGGAGTACAGACAGATAGACACGTGCACAACCAACCACTGAGGTGTGCCAGGCAGCTTAGCACTGCTGCAGAATGCAGCTAAACGTGTTAGTACAGCACAGCTTCGACATACCAGCATACTTGCAGGTGTTACAATCCATTTAAAGACTTACAAAAAAACATCAGCTTTACTGTGCAAGCTGCTCTAAGCTTGATACCACAAATACATCCCTTACAGAAAGTGTGTAAAGGTACCTCTCTCATTGGAAAACACGATCCTTTACTTACCTTCTCTGATATTTCAGTGTACCTACCGATACAGCACAGGAATTCATCAGGGCTGCTATTCATAAGGGTAATAGCAGCAGTACAGTATATGCTATATAAATTCACACACACAACTAAGTTAGAAAAAAACTATTTGCTGATATAAAATATACTGGCTTTTAGTGCTATACAAAGTTGGTTTTGTTTGAAAAACTAAAGCCAGCAACTGCGCACTCCAGTGTACAATTTAAACAAACAAACAAAACCCTCGAATAAAACCACACTTGAAAACCCTGGATATGATGGGTTCTATAAAATAGCGTTTGATATTGCAAGATTGTTAAGATACAACGGCAGGACTTTTAACACAATACAGAAATTGTGTAACTGAATAAAAGCAGTGCTTAATCAAATGAAGTATAAGTGGCAGGGGGTGTGTGTGTCTCCGACGAGTCGCAGGAAGCATGTACAGCTGATGCAATTGCAAATATACAGAGATTAAGATCAATAGAAATGAGATATACAGGTGCTGTATTTCTTTCTTTTAAATGTCAATGTTAAACTAAAATGTGCAAATACTATTTAACGGCATGATGGAATGTGGAAATAACTGTTACATTTTTGTCTTACCACGTCCCAACCTCATTCCCAAACTTGAACCCCTTCCTTCTACTGAAAATTAATTTGTAGTATCGACATTATAATAATTCAAAACGCGTATTTCAGATTCTTCCATTGTGCAAACATTCTTGAGTTATAAATGAAGCCCATTTCTGTGACATGATTATGGAAAACGCCCTCCAGCAGTGCATTACAATGATTAAAGAAGTCCTGCAAAAGATATACAGATATCAAGAATTCGGTAACGTCAATGGCAATTCACCCTGTCAATGAACAGCTCCTTGCACGGATCCAAACATAAAACTGGAGAAGGAAACGGGCCTCTCGCTCGCTGCTTCTGCTAGGCTCTTTACATCAGTCTGGATTCTAGTTCGGAGTTTCCTTGCCTTCCTTCCCGGCCTGATCACATGATCTCTGTGCACCCCACATGTGTTGATCCTGCGAGACACTGCAAATGAGGGCTGACTTGCCAGCATGGGGCAGCAGATGACCATTTAGTGATGCCAACAATGAGGTCACCCAAGCAACTGCCCGAGTGCAGCGCACGCGGATGAGTTGTGTTTGTTCTGTGGTGTTGTGCCAGCCCGTTGCTGTTTGGTCAGTTCCTGCAGTGTAAGGCAATGGTTTTGAGTTCGAGTTGTCCGGGTCTCACACTGCTCCGCCCCACTGTCCTCTTGCCCCAGTCTCTCCTCCTGGCTGGAACACATCATTATGCTGCCGTTGCGGGTCACTGCTTTCTCAGCACGATGTACGACACGAGGAGGATCAGCCCCGCTGTGAGAGCCACGATGACGAACTGATGGACAGTGATGACGGTCTCCAGCTGGTGTATGCGCTCCTCCATGGCTGTGGTGTGAATGTAATCATAGATCGAGGCTCCGATACTCCACACCGCCCACACGGCGTCCACCACGGGTTTCATCTCGGTGCAGAACAACCGGCACGGCCCGCCAGCCTGGAAAAACAAAGACCTGTAAGAAATAAAGGAAAACGGCCATTCAAATTGATCATTAATTCATCTTTACACATGTGCTCTGACTGTCTTCCCATTGCACGGTTCGGACCAAGGTGCTGTGGGGGCGAGTGGTAAGGCATAAGAAGTCAGTTAGTTAATACTGCTTGCCTCTCTGCTTCTTTCAGGTGTGAAATGTGTTTCAGCAAAGAGGAACACTTTCATTTTGGTGTGAAAGTATACATGCTAAACGCCTGTGACGTCTGTCTTAAAGGGCTGACTGTGGAAAGCAAATTCATCAGTCAGTAATTGTCATTTTAGTAATCCAAACGGCCATTCAATTTAGGATCAATAAACGAGTGGTTTTGATTTGAAAACAAAGACTCAGATCTTTTTTTTTCTTATACCAACCTGAAGGTGGTTTCACGAAAACACTCGAATAACCATTCACAAAGGAAATATTATTTAATTTCAAAAGAGATTTAAAAATCTTACAGCAACAATGAAACCACTTGGAGCCTGTTTATTACCTGTGTTACTTTTCTAAAGCCCACACCGGTGTGATTTAAACAAAAACAATGATGGTTTACTTCTGTATTTACTGTATGAAGACGCAGATAACAAAGTAGGAATCAGGGTCTCTCAATAATCGGTTTATCATTTATCCTGACACGGACAGCTGATTCACGCCTGCATCACTCACTTTTTTTAAGACTGTGCAGCTGTTTAGCGAATCGGCAGTTGCTGACTTCAGTCACACAACAATGAAATCGGCCAGGGAGCGCAAACTTTCTCGAATCTGCAAATCTGAAACACCGTTGAGCATTTGTCTGCTACTCTAGTTGAATAAAAACTAGCTTACCGAAGACACCGAAATTCAGGCATGCATTTGAATTGTATTATTTTAATCAGTAATCGCTTAGATCCTACTAATTCCAAGAATCCTATATATATATATATATATTTGTGGTTACTGGAATCAGCCGCTCCCAATGCAAAGAAAAACTGGGACTGTCAAAGGTCAAAAACAGTCAGGAACCAAGTTTTATATCCTTGCGTCGGACTATTTATTTTGTACAGTCTGTACGACCTCATACAAAATAATAAATCAATAACGATATTTTTAAATACATGTTATGTTTGCGGAAATCAAAGCGGTGGTTTATTTTGCAATGCAACTAGTAGTAAATGATGTAGTCATACGATTATTATTATTATTATTATTATTATTATTATTATTATTATTTTTATTATTTAATACATATGAATACTTTGTGAGAGGACAGCCAAACCGACTGTGACCTAATAGCGCATGGACTTGCATATCATAATTGTCAATTGCATTACAAATAAAACTTACCGGACTAATGGTACTCCGATTAAGATTTATGGTAGAACATACATGCGAAGATGTGCTTTGTATTATGCCTGTTACGAAGATTTATTTTATATCCTTTTCGCTTACAGAACACTCCCCACGCCTCCCTGGCGTCACACCGGATATGTAGGGAGCAGCGAATTCAACCAAAAACTAGATTGTAGCACAGAGCCCCTTTGAATGGGCGTGGTCTGAACTAGGGCATTTTGATTACGTACAGTATTTTTTAGACAATAGGGGATTAAACGTATGTTTTCTCTCATTTGTCAACAGAATGAATGATCCATCCGTCTGCTGTTTATACAATTGCACATTCGATTTTAACGAACAATTTACTTTATTTGCTAAATATATTTATTTGTCCCTGTCACAATATACATACAGAAGTGAGAAATGTGCTGGTGTTTACATAAATGAGAAGGACTGCACACCAGCAGGGACGCTGGAACTAGGGGTACTGGGGGTGTGGCAGCATGGCTTCCATCACATACATGGGGTTGCAGTTTTGTTCAATGGCTTTCAGCACCCCCATTTTATAAATTGTTCCAGCGCCTTTGCACACCACATATTTAAACAAGAGCATTGCAGCAAACTAGTGACCAGTAAGAGCTGGAAATTGGGACAAGCAATACTGGTTTCTTAATGTGCAACACCAGATTATTTATCGAAACACCACCACAGGTGTACAGTAAACCCTGGAGTGCACACAGCAGTCATTCGATTAGCCAGCTTGCAGTCTCCATCACTTGCTGATCCTGAGTGCACACAGCCCATTCGATTAGCCAGTTTGCAGTCTCCATCACTCGCTGATCCTGAGTGCACACAGCCCATTCGATTAGCCAGTTTGCAGTCTCCATCACTCGCTGATCCTGAGTGCACACAGCCCATTCGATTAGCCAGCTTGCCGTCTCCATCACTCGCTGATCCTGAGTGCACACAGCCCATTCGATTAGCCAGTTTGCAGTCTCCATCACTCGCTGATCCTGAGTGCACACAGCCCATTCGATTAGCCAGCTTGCAGTCTCCATCACTCGCTGATCCTGAGTGCACACAGCCCATTCGATTAGCCAGTTTGCAGTCTCCATCACTCGCTGATCCTGAGTGCACACAGCCCATTCGATTAGCCAGTTTGCAGTCTCCATCACTCGCTGATCCTGAGTGCACACAGCCCATTCGATTAGCCAGCTTGCCGTCTCCATCACTCCCTGATTCTGAGTGCACACAGCCCATTCGATTAGCCAGTTTGCAGTCTCCATCACTCGCTGATCCTGAGTGCACACAGCCCATTCGATTAGCCAGCTTTCAGTCTCCATCACTCGCTGATAATCTGGGGCTGGTTTCACAAAGCAATTCCAGGAAGCAGCTTGCTAAATCCAATTCACTTCCACAGAACAAAACAATGAAAGAAAAGTATCCTTTAATCATACAGACTGGCTCAGTGGATTTCTACTAAACTGCCTTGTGAAACTGGCCCCTGGACTACCAGCTATTTCCAGTTATTTCTGGAATTCTCAACAAGGAAATACTCCAATTAATACAAATCCAATAAAACCGAATGAAAAGGGTTTTGTGGTGACTAACTTAATAACAAACCACTGTGTTGCCCGTGCAGATTGAGGAATCGTCTTCACTTTGACACTCAAATAATATTGCTTGATGTCTACGAGCCTCCTGTTATTCAGGTACCTTTTTATATAGAATGCAATAAAAGGCTGTTTGTTCAATTCACATCAGCACTGATACAGCATTACTCACTCACACACCTGGTATAGAATTCACATCAGCACTGATACAGCATTACTCACTCACACACCTGGTATAGAATTCACATCAGCACTGATACAGCATTACTCGCTCACACACCTGTATAGAATTCACATCAGCACTGATACAGCATTACTCGCTCACACACCTGGTATAGAATTCACATCAGCACTGATACAGCATTACTCACTCACACACCTGGTATAGAATTCACATCAGCACTGATACAGCATTACTCACTCACACACCTGGTATAGAATTCACATCAGCACTGATACAGCATTACTCACTCACACACCTGGTATAGAATTCACATCAGCACTGATACAGCATTACTCACTCACACACCTGGTATAGAATTCACATCAGCACTGATACAGCATTACTCACTCACACACCTGGTATAGAATTCACATCAGCACTGATACAGCATTACTCACTCACACACCTGGTAGAATTCACATCAGCACTGATACAGCATTACTCACTCACACACCTGTATAGAATTCACATCAGCACTGATACAGCATTACTCACTCACACACCTGTATAGAATTCACATCAGCACTGATACAGCATTACTCACTCACACACCTGGTAGAATTCACATCAGCACTGATACAGCATTACTCACTCACACACCTGTATAGAATTCACATCAGCACTGATACAGCATTACTCACTCACACACCTAGTATAGAATTCACATCAGCACTGATACAGCATTACTCACTCACACACCTGGTAGAATTCACAGCAGACAAGCAACTTGTGCCCCTTTCACACTGGCATGCTCTACCCAGGTCAGGACCCGGTGTCATGCTACGTGATTTCACACTGCTTTTGATAAAGCAGGGTTGACCAGGGTGACAGACGCAAGTGCACAATGTGCGTATCAATGCCCCAGAAGCAGCTTGTTACTGACACTTTCATCCAAGCTTCTCTGGATTGAATCGTCGTCCCAAATGTTGATTAGAGCAAATGTTTCTCATGCATTCTGTCTCGCTCAACCCAGGTCAAAGCGTGTCAACCCACATCCTGAGGTGGGTTGCTGGGATGTGGTTTCACACTATGTGGAATTGTGACCTGGGTAGCCAGAACCCGGATAGGACTGCCAGTGTGAAAGGGGTTTCAGCTGATTTCCGTCAGTCCCCCAATATTACCAAAAAAATAGAATTTTTTTTTTTTTAATAAACACAGATAAATTCCAGGATTTTTTTATATAAGAGTAAAACCGACAAGCAACGGGTCTTGAAAATGGGTAATATACAGTATTACACACGGCCATATGTAATGTAGCAATCAAGGAAGTAAGAGATACACACTGAAGTTGATCACAGTTTAAACACATAACTGCAGTGGACAAACACTGGCTGCCTTTGTCACTTTAATGGTCATTAAGGCGATGGAAGCCGCTAGCTGAAACGTTTGTCTGTTTAACCTAGCCCCTTCTAACTTTTAACTTTACAATCTATGCAACCTGCAACACATACAGCAGGCCAACTCATTATCAGGGGAAGATGACAATTCAGTCCTGAATGTACTTCATGGACAGCGGGGAAACGTGGCAGTAAATGACATTGAGCCACTGCTCCTGGATGTCTTTAATCCTCGCGCTGATCTGGTCGAGTGAATTGGGGTCAATGAAGTTTTCGGAGAACAAGTTGACGTGTCCCGAGTCGTCGCGGGCAACAGCCCAGTCCGGGACTCCTAACAGGCTGTGCAGGTCAGAGCCGTTCAACCACAAGGTCTTCAGATCATTGCAGAGGAAGACGTGGTGCAGCTCCTTGCTCCTGGCTGAACTCTGGGCGACCTCCAGGAGCTCTTTAATCCTGTCCGCCAGGCAGGCACGGCTCCACTTGTCCTCGAGACGGGACGGGGCCCTCCGCAGGTCACTCAGCAGTATCTGCAGCAGCTACAATTTCTTTTAATTCTTGTATTTGGATCATCTTCCTGACCCAATGCCCTACAACCCTGTCATTTGCAATGGAAGAGAGTCTTGGCAAAACTCTCCTATGCATTTCTGTCTCTTCTATTAGCTGTGCTGTATAACGTTCCAACCCCATGTATTCAGATTTCAACCGTTGAATGTGATCCTTCAGTGTCCTGATTTCATTTTGGTCTGCCATCATCCTCTGAATATGATGAGATTGTGTATTTACTTCCCTTGTCCGCTGATTGGACAATTCACTTCCCAGTAAATACACAATGGACAAACAGAAGATTATAAAAACTAGAAGACCTAATAGAGCTTCCATCCTGGTCCAAAAGGGATCACCTCTTATTACAAAAAAAAAAAAAGAAAAAGAAATCAATTCACTCACTGCAATAATCACAATTCGTTCCTGCAACATTCTGAATGGTCTCCTACAACAAACTTTGACCCAGTTATTACATTCTATACTGTTGGTGGCTTCTTTAACGACAGTCATTAGATAAAAGGGACCAATATTACAAAACTGGTTTAGCATGTTGTTTTAAAACAGCTGCTGCTGTAGCTTGTACATCATGTTAACCCTTTCTTGCATGTTTTCAGGTTTTTGTATTACTTGTGTGCAGTGCAGTGGAGTTCACAGTACAGTTGTGAGAGATGGAAAGGGGGATGTTTCATGGAGCACTTAACTGCCTTAGTAACATGTTTCCCAAAGGCGTTCCATTATTTGCTAAAGCTTATGCTGAGTTTACGTTGGTGTTTTTATTTGTTAAAGGTGTTTTTAAAAACATCAGTTTAACTGTTTATACTAGTTACTATATATTAACTAACCATTACAACAACAAAACGACAGGAACATTTGTTAACAGCATTCTGGCTCTGGGGTTTGGAGAAGAGCTAGCTGTGCATTGTTTTTAAATAATCACAATAAAAAAACATTTCTATGATCCAGAACTAACTGCAAAATGTGCAAATAAAGACAAAGCTTACTCGCACATTCCTGCTACTCACCAGGAACTGGCTTCAGTATAAATCGTGGGATTGCTGTTGTTTTGAAAGCCCCACCCTTTGTACATATATACCAGGAAGTTGCGTGAAAATGAAACATTGGAACTGAACCCAAGGCACGGTTTGGCAGAGATGCAGCAGCATCATACTAAAATACTCTCTCAGATCGTCCCCCGGGGCGCTGGCCCCGCCTCTCCAGCTGTAAGCCCGAAATTCAAAACAGGATGAGCTTGGAAACCGATAACTTTCCATGTCAATGCCATGGTAAGTAATTTTTTCAATTTAGTATTTAATAAGCAGTTATAATTTAATCTAAGGCAACGTATTTTTTACCTTTATCTTTGAAAAAAGAAACTATACCAGCCTGGTTTAATTTATAATACAATAGAGATCCTTTAAAAATCCATCTTACTGTTTTCCATCATAAATAAAATGTTTATACATTTATGAAAAACAAAAGACGCAAAAAATACATTTCTATTCCCCAAACTCAGTCTGAGGGTGTATGCTATAAATTGCAAGACTTTGACAGCTTTATTTAACATGGCAGTAATGAAGATCCAGAGTCTCTATGAAACGTACAGGGCCCGGGGGCTGTATTAATAATAAAGGGCTCTACTGACAACACAGGATAGTTTTGATACTATTCGAAATACAGGGCCTCTTCATTTGTAATAAATGTAGTTGATAGAATAACAATTTGGGGGGGGGATACAAAGAGATATTTATTACAACACAATAAGAAATGACTGCACTATACATATGACAACGCGTGTTTTTGTTTTCAGGAGTACACTGGAGGTGTCTGCATTAAGACACGTGTTTCTAGAGGAACTGGAAGAGAAGGAAAAACTGAAGTTTATCCTATTCATTCATCAGAAGTAGTTCTACATGCCTACTAACTAAATACATAAATAAACAGCGCGTGGGTGTGAATGGTTTTTGTTTTGCAAATTAAAATAACTTAAAAACTCAAAAGTGCATTAAAATTATAGAACTAATAAGAAAATAAAAATGACATGCAAGAAGCTCTTACATTGGCCCACACTGACCCCTAGTGGAATATACTGGCTTTGCGCATCTTGTATCACAGATAATAAATCAGACTGTGCAGTTTCCAGATTTATCAAAACCGAAATGCATTGTATTTAACTTCTTTTCAAACTTCTCCAACTGCTTATTGTTTTTAACACAATAACCCGTTCACAACCCAACAACACCTCACTGAACTATGCATTTGTGTGTTATTTTTAACTTCGTATATACAACTACACACAACGTCATCAGTTGCATTCCCTTTGAAACTTAGTTTGTTTCTGATCTCGCAATGATGTTGCAATAAGTCGTTGTTTATATGTACTGCCCGCATTTACATGTATCAACAGCACGTTACAGTACACATGCATATATTGCAATAAACAAAACGCACAAAACAAACGCTTTTTCTCGTAAAAGTTCCACTTTCAAGATATTAGGAATTCCCCCATTGGGCGCGGTGGCCAAGTGGTAAGGCGTCGGTCTCGTAAACCGAAGATCACGGGTTCGAACCCCGTCCGTGCCTGATTACTGAAATATCATGGACCTCATTTTTAAAGGTAATAAATTAATTATAAAAACATTAGATGAGATTGTCTCATGTCTAATATAAATCATTATACGATACAATCCACTACTATTCAGTGTAGTCAATTCATAAAGCTAAAACAATTGCGTGAAAATTAAAACCTCACAATGTCCACACTGTATAGTGTAACAAATTAAAATGTAAAATATTAAAATATTTTGCTTATGCTAACGGCATTGGCACAGCACACAGTAAGAGTTTTCTAAACTTAATTCAGTTTATGATGCTAATCATGGTTATGTTTATATTTCCCCGCAAGGGGGCGCTCCAATACTCTCTTTTAAGGACGAAAATACAGATGGATTTAAATGCATCGTTTACCAAGGTTAAATACCTAACAACCTGACCCCAAACATTACACCCCACGACCACAACTCGTCATTCAGAAAACTAGATATTACTGGGGAACCTTTGAACGAATATGCATCGCAGCAAGTGCATAGTTGTAATGCAACCATTATAAAAACGCATAACAAATGCATTTAAGAACTTTGGGGGGTGGGGCTTTCGGGCAGGCGGATGCAGGGAGACGGGAATGATGGTGGTAGATTAAGCGGTTGGCAAAGCAGGCCCTCCCGGCTCCAGTGTTCCAGCCCGGGTCTTTGTTCCAACCGTGTTCTAAATTCTTTAATTGAAACCCATAGAGCTCCAGCGCCGCCAACTAAAGTAGTTCACTACACTATTAAACTGGGACTACTGGAGGCTGTGAATTTTAATTCGAACCATTCCCCATACCCTAGTATGCTGGAAAGACGATAATATCTCCACATATTTAGAATGACTGGAGATCGTTCCCACCTCCCCCGACACTTGTCCCCCTCAGTTTTGATTGCATGTTGCATCACACCAGGGACATTTCTATAGCTGCGCCCCGAACCAGACATTCATAACACGTCTTGCCAATGATGAATCCTTGTACCTTGCTAAACTGGTGGGCTTGCGGATTCATTAGGAGACACAATGTCACATAACATACAAACAGTAACAATCGGGGGCCCTTACAAAGCTGGCCCCTTTGTATTCTGTGAGTTAATACGCATGAAACAAAGCACGCCGATTCTGCTTTGTGTTATCAAAGGCTGCACTTCAGTAGTAATAGTTGTTTGTTTTCTTTATTATTGTTTGCACGTTTGTTTATTTAATCACGTTTTCCTTTGAGCACTTCTATGCCTGTTTTATCCATTTTATTATATAAAGGACACGTTTATTATTTGGTTCGAGTTTGCTTTGTGCACCGCTTTGTTGATTCGCTTTTGTAATATTCACGTGCTGCATTTCGAGTACTGGCACCTTTTTTGTCGCTGCTAATCACTTTAACCAGTTTACCAGCTAATTAAGTAATTCCCCTGTTGACCAATCTGTGACGGCTCGTCAGCACAACAGTAGCGATACACAGAAACTGAAAAAAGTGATTCGAATGACCCCTTTTATCTGTGCAACCGTGTGTTATCTTCTGTGTTTTATTCCAGTTGCTTTGTGTATTTATTGTAAACTATCCGGTAATAAATAAATTAAACTTAACCATTTCAGTTGTCTTGTTTCTTCCTGTCACAACAATCCTGTGCGGGTGGGTAACTGCCCCCGTACTTGGAGACGGTTTCCACCCTGGCGTAGTCAGGCTACATTACTGCACTTTGAATGTTTCCAACTCTCCCTGTGAAACTGGGTGCCTGTCCCTTTAAATATACAGTTAGTTTACTGCACTTTGCAGGGAACCACGAGATCCTCCCGCAACACCTGCATTAAGAATAGTTATCCAACGAAGTAAAACGATACAAACAGGGCGTGCAAATAGGGTTTAATTCAAACAAACAAATAACGCAGACTCGGTGGGTTAACTCTTAGTGCGCAAAAACAATTTTTTTTTGGCAATGTATTTTTTAAATGCAGCGCTGCAGTTTTCTATTTGTTGGCAACAATAACCTAATGCTGTTTTAAGAAGGTAGCCGGGCGCGCACACACACTCACACGCACACACACACACACACACACACACACACACACACACACACACACACACACACACACACTCACACACTCACACGGCACAGAACCACCTGAACAATTCTATTTAGGGAGGGACGGGCCCGGGTTCGCTCGCCCGCCCGCGACTGTAAACGGGGAAAGTCGACTTTTCCGAATGAATGCGATACGATTTGGACAGACCCGGGCTCTGTGGGAGATTAGCGCATCGGACAGGCTGGGAGACCATGTGGTGTCTCTTCTATCGGCGTGTATGACTCATCGTTAACGCATGGGGGCCGCACGGCTAAACTTTCGAGGACACTGTAACAGCGTGTGTGTGTGTGTGTGTGTGTGTGTGTGTGTGTGTGTGTGTGTGTGTGTGTGTGTGTGTGTGTGTGTGTGTGGTTATCAGCGCTTGGACAGAACTGCCTTTTTTTGCTAGTGTTGCAATGTCTTTTTTTCCCTTAGGTGGGCACATGTTGCTGGAATTTGAATTGGAAATGTTGCAATGTATCCCAAGGATCGCCTTACATGGCCGCGCATAGAAAATTAACGTGAACAGCGCGGATTCGTTAAGATGTAAAAAGTGAGCGACCACGGACGAGGGGTGCTGAACAAACAGACCATCTCTCCTGTCTTCATCACTTAGAGTTTGTTTGACTGTTTTACGCTAACATGGAGGACGTTGCCTCTATACTAATGGAGGGATCGGCTGCAAGGGAAGTCCCGTGTAAAGGTACAGTACCACACACTACAAAAGGAAGGCATCATTGCTCACAAAACAACTGTTTATAAAAGGACTGCTGCTCTAGACTTGTGCTCATAATAACGTACACTACACAGCGCTTTATTAACCAGCGCTAGCTTGGGATTGCTGATGTCTTTACTGTTTAAATGCTGGGTGTTTATACAGCATGCTCCTAAAGAGTTAAGCTATTCGGAAGCAGGTATGTTTAGTGAAACTGCGCTGTGTAGGCCAATCTAATAATTGGCTACTCGGAAAACGAATGCAGCCGACAACAGTATTCTTCATGTACGTGTATGATGTTATAGTACACTTCTGCACTTGTATATTTAACGTGGAATAGTTTAGACAACAGGTAAAACGGCGGGTCTGTGCTATATCATTTTACATACGGTGACCTACTTTAAAACAATCAAATTGCTATTATTGTTCGGTAGCCAGGTAATGACTAACGGGAATAACCGTGCCTAGGCAAAAGAAGGACGCGTCCCTTTTGGCTTGTTCAGAGTGCTGTGGGTTGGGGAGACTACCTGTGGGTTAGGGAATGGGTCTTTGCGGGCGAGGTGAGTTGTGTGTCTCCAGTCAACTGGCCTACAAAGTCCCAGTTCCCAGCTCATGTGACCGACAAGCCAGACCCACTGCACCCGCGCAGCTCGGGACAGGACAAGAACAAAACCCACCCGAGCACCGGCTACATGAACGCAAGAGGAGCGGCCGGCGAAGTGTTATAACCAGGACGCGCATTTAGAGAAGCACGTCACCTTTCTGTCCCTCGTATATAGTTTTATTGAAAGGAAACCTCGCAAACAAACCTGGAAAAGTCGGCTTTCATAAATGGCTTTTCTGTTAAAGCTGAATCCCAAACTGTGCTGCGCAATACCAAATGACCTGGATTCAATGGACTGCATTCACACACACACACTGACACAAACACACATACACACACACACACACACACACACACATATATATATATATATATATATATATATATATATATATATATATATATATATATATATATATATATATATATATATATATATATATATATATATATATATATATATATATATATATAAATATTATGACCAAAGAGAACATATTGATCTAACTGTTTAATATACCATTTATTATTTTATGCAGTTAAACTAAATACAAATTGTTCAGTGTTAAAAGCTATATTACCAGTGTTTTACACAGTAAGATGATGACTCGACACAGATCTGTAAACCCTGGTGAGTTGCAAAGATCCTATAATAACAAGTCATACTGTGTTTAGCTAGCATGCGAGTTTAAAACAGAGTCAATTAACATAACCCTATAGTATTTTTGGGATCTCTTTCACCCGACAAATATCCCCCCCTTAAACACAAAATTTACGTTTTTTTCGCCCCATAATGATATTTTATCATCACTGTAAACTGGAGGTCCAACGTACCGTCCTGGTACACATTATAATTCTGCCTTATTTAATATTTATTTGATTGACAATTAATATCAGTATTCAGTCATTTAGTGATAATACACACACAGCATGATTCGGGTTAAACTTGCTCTCTGATAACTTCGAGTTAATCATTAACTCGTTAAAACCACGCCAAGCCCATATTGGAAGACTTTTTTTTATTGGAAGTTTGTATTGATGGATAAAATACAGTTTGTATTTGTGGAACTGTTCAGCAATCTGTTGCTTTAACACACACACACACACACACACACACACACACATATATATATATATATATATATATATATATATATATATATATATATATATATATATATATATATATAGCTCAAAGAGCCAGCTGCCCTGTGTTTGAATCAAAACATTGGAGGTATTTATAGGTCTTTGACGGCATGACAACTACTTGTTATTGTTTACATTCAAATCTATGATTTATTCTTACATGATGTAATGCTGTTCCATATATTGTGACATCATTTTTACTTCTATCTTTGAATCTGTATTAATTCTAATTAACATTACTTTATATAAATTTATATTTTTATTATATCATGCAATGCTGGCTCTGAGCATCAGCATGCACAACTTTTGAACGAACTTTGTTTATTTATTTAAATGTTATATATCTATTGAAGTTAATTATATATATATAATTATATATAAAGAAGAAAAGGGGCAATGTGTAACATTGATGGGGTGGGGGGGTGCTTGTAAATGGAAGTTTGTCCCTTGTTAAAATACGTAAGCTTTTACAGGACTTTTTTGCTGATTCAGAATGGAATTTCCTCTGTTCTATGTGTTGCATTTAGATTGCTTTGTTTGGCTCTTAATGTTATACATATATATATATGTGTGTGTGTGTGTGTGTGTGTGTGTGTGTGTGTGTGTGTGTGTGTGTGTGTGTGTAAAAGTATTCTCAATAAATGGATACCTTACCGTTAACTATTATCCAATACATGAATCGGTATTTTACCAATAAATTCAATGTAAATTAATAATAAAAAAAAAAAAATATTCGTTTAAACTGTTGACAGTAAAACAAGTTGTAAAATACAAATATCTAACAAATTGAAACCTACTTGAATTATATTTAATAATACTATTACCACATATATATATATATATATATATATATATATATATATATATATATATATATATATATATATATATATATATATATATATATATATATATATATAATTTTGGAACCTACAGTTTCAATATTTAAAAAATAGAAATATATACAGGCTAGGCTAAATAAACTGGTTGTAAACTACGTTTCAACATGAAATATAACAGGCATTTTTTTTCTTTTTATATGTAGCACGCGTATTTCTATCTATTTTTAATCTTGTAGTTTCAGTGTTACGTCATTCTTCTGCTGCTTTTTGTAATTCGTTTTCCTCGAGTATCACAGGCGAGACTGCTAGTCTTGGAAAGTCGTTGCATGGTTAGCAGCCAGAGCTGTGAGCAGGATATACACTTTCAAGAACAGCACAGGGTCTTGCGCTTCCACTGCCAAAGAGATGAACCTAACTTAATAAAAACACCACGATCTGAAGCTGCTGCCCGAGGCCTCAGTGCTCGATCAATGTCTTTCACTTTTTATTTAAACACGCTGGATTGCATCAGCTTGTCTCATTCCTAAAAAATATTAAACCGGAATAGGCAGATACAAATCCACAAAACATTTCACGTTTTCTTCTTTGAATTTCTAGATGCCTGGACAATAATCTAGGCGATTCGAAAATGTACTAAAAACACATTTAATATATTGCTTAGTATTATTTGATTTAATTTCCTAACTTTTTTTTTATTTGGAGAATCCATTAAAACCCACTACGTACATATATCTGACTCCAGGGTTATTTAAGGATTTGTTTAAATAACTTTTGAAGATTGTTTTGAAGAATTAAAAGTGTGTTATCAATGAAAACTGTGCCGGGTTGTTGCCGAACAGTTTTAGAAATGCACATTGTATTTTGTCAATCTCTCTAATGATACCTGAGTTAAAGCGTTGTGAATACGGATCACACTACTAAAAGTAATCATTTATAGTCTCATCTCCGCATACACGAGTGTGGGCATTTTTCACATAGCTTACCCCAGTGGAGGGTTCGGCAGAGCTTCACATTTATTTTCTGCATAATCTGAATTTGATACTGCCTAAATGTATTTACTGTGTGTGGAGACAGTAAGGGTATCATCATGTGTACTTGTACTAGAACATATTTTTCAAATACAATTGTAAATGAATAATAACTAGTTTCCAAATGAAATGAAGCCAATACCCATTATTAGAAACATCGTGGTTTTTTTTTTTTAGCAAAGAGTTTTGTGAAAGCCAATTTTACACAGCGGCTCCACAACCCTTTCCGAGGCCTTAGTCCAGCTGCGTGCCAAAAATTATAAAAATAATCCATTGCACCCGGACACTTCTGCAGTCCTTTCTGACTTGGAGAGGATGCTGTCCCAATCTATTTGTGTAGAGTGCAGAGAATTAAAAACAAAACAAAAAAAAAAAAACAGCCAACAGCTCTACATCCAAGGAGAATCGGGAACGAACAGGATGCTCAGCAATCACCAGACATAACGAAGAAGAAAAGTCATTGATAAACTGAAAACTATTTTAATAATTGCCTACAACTTTTCGTCTTTCACCTTTGTTAACATGCGTTACCATGCTATCTGAAGGTGGACGCTGAAACGTTGCTGTTAGTTATTAGTGACTTTTCAGTGTATAATAATATTAGTTTTCCTCTGCACACACACTATATCTATATATCTATATATTTTGTGAACACATTTGAAATGATAAAAGAGGACATACTGCGGCAGCTTTGAATTGTTTTTCACCAGTCATCTATCTAGTTAATGTTAAAAGATACCCCCTCTGCAATAATGCCCGTAAAATAAATCCACATCCTCACCCCCGCTTTTGCCTGAACGACAACTTTACGCCACCCTGTATTCATTCGCTGGAGTTTACACGGCATTATAATGATCCTGAAATAAAACAGGTCATCTTTACAATAAGCTGCAGTGCCCATTGTCTTGTTCAGTTTAATACTGAAACATTTTCTGTGTCTTAACTGCGTTCCTACATGCTTAAATCAGAGAGGGTTTCCACTGCTGCTTTGTGGAAGCAATGTCAGCTACAGAACTCAGATTAGTATTTACAACACAGCTACGTCCCTCTGTCAGATATTTCCTCTCAACTCTGTATTCCAATTTCAAGCATGGATCAGACCAAATTAATGGGTGATTAGAAAGAAAGTTTACCACTTCAGTATATATGTGTGTGTGTGTGTAAACATGTTCATGTATGTATGCATGTATACTGTACATTTAAGTTTATACAAGAACTTAATCACTGGTCATTAGTGGTTTCTGAAAACCTATAGTGATAGTATTTCTGTAGCATTATTACTGCAAATCAGTAGTTTGTTTATAAACACTAATTGCAAGGTAGTTTATGGATTGCATGTGTATTTATTTCTATTTTTTAATTGTCTTTTTTTAAGTGAGGACTTGGATAATGGTCTGAAAGTGTACAACACATAGGTTGTGTTTAATAAACAACACATACATATTAGAATTGAGATGAACACCAATGAAAATATAGCATCAAAATGAGAAACCTCACTCTGAAATGAGTTCTGAGGGTCTGGTATAGGTGTGAAAAAGAGATTTTAGAATTACTAGCAGGAACGGTTTGAACTCATTTGAGGACAGGCTACTTTGTTATTTTTGGAGCATTTTAAAACTGGCATCTCCCTGCTTTTTTAAATATCTCTTTAACTATGTTGTTCTAACTTACTCTTATGTTAACCTCAAGAGTTCTGTCTAAATTTAATGTAATCAAAGCACATAAATGCAGCAAGTGTTCAGATTATTATTATTATTATTATTATTATTATTATTATTATTATTATTATTATTATTATTATTATTATTATTAAAGAAATGTTTTTGGTACTTAAAGGGTTAAAGTCGTCTCACACCTAAATAAAATATTTACTGAAACAGAATTCCTCTAAGCAGTATCTCATTTGGTAATGTCTTGAGCAGCAGCAGGAGATGCTCACCAGTTTAAAATAGATCATCTTAGAACAGAAACATTAAAAATTAGATCTTGGAACACGAGGCTGGGATTGTAATAAGGAGCACAGTTGGCGTGTGTGGATGGAAGGCCAGGATTCTGGGAAGCCCACTAAACTCTCTGACTGAATGTGATGTAAAGCAGTGCAGTGGACACACTGCCAAAAGTGCCACTGCAGAACTGCACCCTGTTTCAGTTTAAATCACACTCGCTGGCAGTCAGAGGGGCCCTCGCGCAGCTTGTGTGGGTGCTTATACATTTTATTTTTTATTTTTTTTATCCCCACTTGTTTTTACTACATGTGTTAATTTTAGTGCAGCTGACTTTGTAATACTATAGGGTCTAGTTTATTTATTTATTGATTGTGCTCTGAAACAACTCACTGCATCTTTTATACATTATACTGCTAGGGATCACTTCTTAAAATGTTTTTGTCCAACTCAAACCCTGATCGTGTGAAAACAAAAAACATATACATATATATATATATATTCTATAAGAAACAAGAACACGTAGACCTTAATGGTTTACCTTGATCCTCACTCATGTGAGTGATTGGCAGTTGTTTTTTTTCTTTATCACTGGAATGTGCACTCACATAAACCCTTTGTTTGAACACTGCACAGCAGCGTCAGAGATTTAGCTGGAGGAGCTGGCTTGTGGTGTGTCAATGTTGAAGCCGCTGTTGTGCTGCGCGGTGCGATACTTAAAATTGTTTTATTAGTATAATTAGTGATGTATATAGCTGTGCAGATTACCCAGAGAGAAAACAGCAACAGAAAAGGTAGGTTAGGAACACACAAGAGAAATCACAAAGCATTTTAATGAAGCGTTTAATTTCTGAAAAGAGAAGAGCTACCTTTTAATGTTTTACCGCTAATAAACAGTAAATAAAGTGTAAGAATCCCTACGAGCCCTCGGAACGAACTCCCCAGTTGTTTCAATGGGTGCTTTTCTCCTTTCAAGAATATGATGCCAAGGACATTTACAGGAGCTCTGTGCTTTGTGAATTCCCCCTGTAGAGCGTCAAAGCAGTTCTACTGCAAGATGAACAGAAATAAAACGAGAAAAAATATATACAAAAATGTACTGATAAATGTAAAGAAAAGTAAAAACGTTTTTTTCTTTTAAGATTAGAATTGTGTAGCTTTCAAGAAGCAAGATTACGCAGCTGTTATTCATACAGTATGTGTGTTTACAAAAGACACAGTGTCAATACTAACTGAACTTTTTTCTCCTTTTGTATGAACTCCTTAATAACAGCTTTGAAACCCAAACCATTCATTGTATTTTTGTTCTGGTTGAAATGTTGTTCTGCTTGACCTCATCCTTGCAGTTTTATCTGATGTGTATATCGTCTCTGCTTCTGTCGGTGCAACGCAGCGCCCTGGAGAAGATGAACAAAAGGCAGCAGGAAAAATGAGGGACTTTTAGGGGCAGCTGTGTTTTACTAACCCAGTCATAATGCCCCTAGAAATCCTTATTGTTCTTGCAATGGTCAGCGTTTTCTCTCACACACACACACACACACACGCACGCACGCACACACCTCACTGTACTGAGCTCCGGAGTTTCAAGGACATTCTGGTTTTGTGTCATGGTGCTGTATTACACTCTTCTTTTGATAACAGGAAAAGAGACTTTTGCATCAAATGTTAAAAGCATGCCGTGGTGCGTCGGCTAATAAACAGTAGATTCAGTTTCTCTGCTGGAAGACGGTGGCGTTTCCCAGGGTTCGAACTCAGACCACGCTGCACCTAACAGCTGGTTAGCTTATTCCTTTCACATGCTGTTTTTTTTCTTCTTTTTAGTAGCTGGATTTATCAACACTGTCCTAGGTGTTGGCAGACACTGCGTTTGAGGAGAGATGACCACCCCACCTCTTAATGACTCACGGGATGTGCTGAAGATTCCTGCGGGAGGCTGGGAACAGGGAAGCGGACGACTGAGTTCTGTGTATAGCGAAGGGAGGATGTTGGAATTACTCATCAGGACATGTGGAATCTCATATATCTGTTAACGGACAAGGCATTTTTCAAGTTCATTAGCGCTTATATTGCAGCAACCAGGGCTGGACGATTCTAGTTTCCAGGGTAGAGTACATTGGTAGCGGACCTGCCTACAAGCGGAACAAAAAACATAAACCCACAATGGTTTTAAAAAAGAGAGGGGGGTTACGACGGAGCAATAATAAAAATAAATAAAAACGCACTGCTGAATTTATTCGGTGCCCCCCCCCCGTTTTGGGATTTCTTCTATCTTTAACTTGAGTTTACAGATGATTCATAATCTTTTTTTTTTTTTGAAAACCCAACCAAATGTAGTCACAGGAAACTATTTATTGAGATTCATCAAAATTAAAAAAAAAACACAACAACAATGAGCAGCTAATGGGCGCCAGCTTCCGGACTATAAAATGAAGCACAGGAGTCTCTTGTTTATTCGTGTAACTTGTAACTCTAAGCACGACCATGCTTTCTGAGATAAGGAAGGTGGCAAGGGACCTCCAGCTCTGACCCGACACAGCCAGCCCAGCTGCAGGGAAGGTGGGAGGGAGCTGGAAGAGAGGTTTGAGTGCTTGAGAATACACACCCTTTTCATAACGACAAGGACTCTTAGCATTTATCAACTGACCAAGTGCTTGAACGTGTAAAGAACAGCTGTGAGCCTGGGTCTGAGGGAAGGCATCCGATCCGACACGCTCGCGACACAGTGGTGTCTAGAGGGGTGCTGGTGATTGGAACGGGCTCTCTGGCCTTGAGGAGAGGAGGAGGGTTTGGAATTCCAGTCCTATTGCACTGTATGACATCATCTGGATTACACCACTGCCCTCTCTCAGAGCGTGGTGAAATCAACCAGCCCAGAATGGAAGATCTGGTAATATCGCATCAATGTAGACAACACGATACCCGGGCCATTGGCACAATCCTGTAGCCTCCCCACTCTCCCCCTTATAAACGTTTTACACAATAACAGCACAGCCAAGTGCAATAAAGCATAGCGAAAGCATTGTAAAAGCAGTGTGAAAAAGCATATTAAAAAGCATGGCGAACCATGGCAAACTATGGGTGACAGCGCGTTTTATAACCTTGGAAAAACTGCAAGAATACCGTGGTAAACGTTTATAAGAGCCAGCCTTGATGCCCAGCTTGGATTGTGGAGCTGCCTTTTCTGAAGTCAGCAGAAGCAAGATTGATGGATTGCAGGACAACATTAAAGCAGACGGTGGATCTCTCACACCATCCTGGACAATGTACTAGATACCAGCAATCAAAGAATTGCCATGTGCCAGACCAACAGCAGAGCTAAGCCAGGCAGAGAGGAGCAATATCACTGCACAGGAGGAGGAGGAGGAGGAAGAGCTTCACCACATTGGAAAACTTGAGATGTTATTTCAGGACTTCGGTAAATCAGCTTCAAGCTATAGCGCAACATCTAGAAATTGGGAGTCATTTTAAATTTTTTTAAATTTTTTTATTTTTTTTATTTTTAAAAGTAGTACTCAGGAGAGATGCTGAATTGGATGATCTTTTCAGTAAATGTGATATACATGTGACTATCTGTAACGTGATATTCTATTATGCGATATTTTGCAATGTGATACATTCTATTGTGATATTTTGTAACAACTTTAAGTCGCCCTGGATAAGGGCGTCTACTATGAAATAAATAACAAATAGAAGGAAGTTTTTGTTTTTGGTAGATTATCGTAACAATAGCTGGCAGTTCCACAAAGCATCTCATCAATGAGGTTACCTTTGCCTCCACTGACAAGGAGCTGGGCTTAATCGTGCTTGAGGAACACTCTGCTCACCAGCAAACGACTCCGCTTTGTAACTACCTTGTCAAGCTACCTAATGATATTAATAAAGATAATAGCAGAGTTTCAACTGGGAGGCCTGAAGCAGTATCCACATTATAAAACAAGTGAAAACCTGAATCTCTCTCTCTCTCAGGGAGGGCTGACTAACACCACGCTTTAGGGATATCAGGCTGACGATGGCCTGACGTGACTGGGGAGCTATCCAGCAAGCACACCCCTGGCAGGATCACCTACCCAGTGTAACCGTCTTTCCTTTTGCAATGGCACTGATGTTGTGGCCAGAATTTTTTTAAAACAAGCAAAGTAGGCAGCCTTTCCGAATCCAGCTATTGCAATCAGGCTTTTTTCCTCCCCATATAAAGCAATATTGATTATGCGTCCAAAACTCATTTCATGCATGAAAGGGTTAACCATAATTATTATTTGTTTATTTAGCAGACGCCTTTATCCAAGGCGACTTACAGAGGATAGGGTGTGTGAACTATGCATCAGCTGCAGAGTCACTTACAATTACGTCTCACCCGAAAGACGGAGCACAAGTGACTTGCTCAGGGTCACACAATGAGTCAGTGGCTGAGGTGGGATTTGAACCGGGGACCTCCCGGTTACAAGCCCTTTTCTTTAACCACTGGACCACACAGCCTCCTATGCTGCACTGCAGACAATGACAGCAGCGATGCTACAGTATAGAGTTTCTTCTCCCTTTTCTTTTCAAGTTCAGCAGATGACAGTTTAAATCAGTCTGTCATTTTATTGGAACGCTGTAGGCTATCCGTGCATTACCAGTGGCGGGTTGCACAATCGCACATTAAACAGAATAAAGTTTCACCCCTTCAGCTCTGCGGGCCAGCGTAGACAGGTAACTCCACTGAAACTGTTAACCTCAGTGTTCTCTTTCTTTATTGTAAAATAACTGACCAGACCTGCCAGCCCTGTTGTGTAACCCTGTGTCTGCTACACTGTAACTCAGTCTTAATGTTGTGTAAAGAAGCGAATGGCCCAGACCAAAACACTGTATAATATAAACGAACAAATGAAAAACAAAAGGAAAGTGAGGTTAAAGTGAGATGTGTGCACCGACTAGAAAGTGAGACGTGTGTACTGACTAGAAAACAGTGACACAGGGTAGGAGTAATAAAATGAGCACACCCTGCACAGCACAGCGCTCCTCCGCTGAAAGCCCAGATTACTTTGCTGTACTTTAAACTCTGACACTGTTGGAAAAGTAGCTGCATACCGCTTTAGAGTGGGGGGGGGGGGGCGGGGTCCGGCTGGGCCAGCGATTGCTTCTGAATATTAACACATGTTGTGTTTCCAACAGGTTGGGGCCAGCAGCATCAGGGTGGGGCCAGCCTGTCCCTCTAATGAGCCAAGGCTGTCTGTCTGTCTGTCTGTCTGTCTGTCTGTCTCCATTGCACTTGTGCATGTAAGGAACAGGATCCCAATCAAGCCCATGGCTGGGAGCCTGGGATGACCTTGTCTTTCTCCTGTCAGCAAAACGCGAAGAGTCCTTTCTGTGTCTGCCGCACAGACAGCGAGACACCGCGCCCTTTAGAGCCTTCAGAATACAGCATGCAGAAACTAAACTGGCAAGTTAGTGTGACCCGTTTTACAGCAGTTACTCACCGCCAGCGTAGGAGTTGTTTAGCCTGATGGACTCGCAGAAAGAAAAGCTTGTATTTTAATACTTTAATTGCACTTTAATGAATGCACGTGTCTCTGCTAGTTTGGGAGGTTTGAACTGACAATGCAGTTATAAATAAATTCAGGGCTTTACTGTATTGTTTCCGACTTCCAGCTGTATGGAATGTGGAACTGTATTGTGTTGCTTTGAGATGATCTTTTCCAGACTGCGCTGGGCTGCGAGTGATGGACTGGAGGGTTGCAGGGAGGCCTGGCTCAATCCTGACACAGAGGATTCTGGGAATGGTCCAGAGTAGGGATTAGAACCTCTCTCTCCCTCTCTCCTACAGCTCCACCGGGACACACTGCGGACTGGCTATGGGGGTCTGTGGGCTCTGAGAGTTCAGAAGGACCTTGCCTTTCCTGAACCAGCAGACCCCTTTCTGCAGTTTGCCATGGTGTTCCCATGGTAGGCATGTACTGCATATTGGCAGCAAGCTTAACCTATTTCTCGTTCTTTACCACGTTTTCACCATGCTTTGACTACACTTCAAAATACACGTTATCGTGCATCGTCAAAATGATATGATCGGGAAATAACTTTGTTAAAGGCCTGTTGTTAATGTATTATAAATATTAGTAAATGCTTACTACAGTGTAACTTGGTTAATTTAATGAGTCTGTACCTTGAAGTGTCTCTTAAAGTTTACCATGGTAAATTTGCATGGTCATTTTGCAGCTTTCCCCTGCTTACAGTATTTAAGATGCTTTAGCACATCTCTCTGGGCTTTACATTGCTTACCTATGCTTTACCATGCTTTATTAGACTTTGCTATCCCTTTACTTTGACTATGTTACAACGCCTTGAGCTTCCACAACTTCCAGTGTGATTGCTTTCCAACCCATTCAACAAGATTGCATGGAAATATTTATTCACTTCAAATATCATTGTTCTATTTTGTGGTGCGGAATGCGGAATGCGGAATGCGGAATGCGGATGGACCTGAAGTTTTCAGCACAGCCAATATTTCTTGAAACCTTCCATTTACTTTCCCTTGCAAGTTCTCAAGTCTCGCTTTTGTATTACATCTGAATCTCATCTTGTGTTTTATTGTATGTATTCATTTAATGCACAAGCTGTACTTAATAAATGATTTAAAGTAAAACATGCCTTTTTTTAAATTCTTGCATTCCTGTGTGGGCAGGTTTGTCAGTTGGGGATGCAGCGCAGATTTAACTCCTCTTTTACAGAAGTTAAACAACTTCAAAATGATTACAAATCTTCCAAGTATCAACCCATAGTGCTAGCACTCATACAATGCAAATCTTAAAATTAACTCAATGGACTCCATGCAGAACTCTCCATGGCATGTCTGTTTGCTAAGCTATGTTGTATCTGTCTTCAAGACCAGCAATGTTATTACTGTAATATTATTTTACAGCTGTAAACGCTCTGCATTTTTAAAACAGTCTTACTTGTTAACACCCTTGGCAAGTTAAAACATTTACCAGCAGGCTGAGATCTAAAACCAGTCACCCATGCACTATCACCAACTCCAGTTTTACAGTTGTTATTGTCATATTACTGCAATAACTTAAAACAAGAAGGCTTTGTGACATATTACAATTGCATTGCAGAGAGCTCTGTGCTAATGAGACAGCAGCAACGCAAGGTCATGCAACGCAATGTGTTAAATTAGCTTTCTTCAATAACCTAACTGTTTATCCCAGAGGTTTGTCTGTAGCGGGCTATAGAAAGTCTTGACCTGTGTACCTTTTGAGATGAACTGCTGGCTTATAAACAATATTTGATTTTTTTGTTATTTGCGAGTCAAGAGAAATGGGCTAGCTTCATATGAGGAGCCAGTACACACACAGTATACACTGCACACTTAAAACATGGCTTTAGCTTGAATATATCATTCAATACCATTAGAAAGCATACCTTTAAATAGACGTTAGAATATACAGTAATGCAACTGAATCCTGAGGCCTGTGGACGCTTCCATATGCTATTGCAGAATGCATGGATGCAGCATGCTCATAGCTATTGGGAAGCTGAGACTGAGAAGTAAGTACATCCTAATTAAATGTGCTCAAATGCTGACTGGTGTACATTTCAGATAAAGGTGCTGATTTGTTTCAAAGATGGATGGAAGGCTGTGACCAATTATTACCCAGCAAGACGGGACCTGACATTGAATACCCCACACTACTTACAGCAAGCCCCCAAGAATTCAATTTCTCTTTAATTCTGCTTTGGTTTCTGTCAAGAGCATCGTTCTCATAGGAAAAAAATAACATGCTACGGAGAATTGGGAGTAAACAGCTTTGCCAGTCCAGCACATAGGCTGTCACACTTAGCACTCTCACCCAAGATCGGGAGGGCATGGGAACTGAGCTGCTCCCTTTAAGAGGAGGGTCTTGAGATTACTCTACAAATCTGAGGTTCTCAGCGACAGATCCTGCTGGGAGAGAAGCCCGAGGCATGCTCCTGGGACAATATGCTATCTGAGAAATAAGAGAGGACTTCAGTATCTGCCACTGACAACCCTGCACAGGGCAACACTGAGAGCCCCTGATCATCCTTACCTGCTTATTTATACTGCACAGAGAGTACCTGAGACTTGCAGATGTCAGCGTGGCAGTTGGTGGACTGACACTTCTGGGGGTCTGATTTCCCAACACAGCTGTTGGCTATCTAGGTCAGAGGTTTTTTTTTTGGCATGCGCAGATATGTCAGTGTGACAGGCCAGTCGCTTACTCCATCATACCTTAACACATCCTTTACAGAGCCAGAGAGGATGTTTTTGATGAACTAGGCACTTAATTTAGCAAGGCATCCTCAGCACCTGTCAAAACACCCCGATACGTCAGCAAGTAGCAGCGCACTATGCAGATCAGTCTGCCTGCCGTGTGCACGGACGCTTGCATTGGGTTTCAGAAGCAGAGAAGCTCCTAGTCCGGAATGCAAAGTCGACGCTTATTTAGATCAATGTCCCCTGCTGACGGATGTTGTTGGAAGGTTAAGAGTGTTGCTCCTGTTGCTGAACTTTAATTTTTTTTTTTTTTTTAATTTTTTTAAATCGACTAAAAGATACCGGTGGCGTAATTAAAATACTCACTGAACTGAAGTTGTACTGTTGGGTAAATGAGGCTTAAGGATGACAAGGTCATAAATGAGTCTAATTTAAAATAATACAAAAATAAAATCACAGTGGGCTAAATACTCCAAGCTACGTAATCCAAATCTTTATTAGTTCAATTTGTTGCTAAAATGAAAGCAACGGCAATTAAAAACGAACAAGAAACAAGATCAAGTCGTCTGTTTTAAAAGTCAGACCGGTTTTATAAAGCGGGTGCGTTTATCCATTCATGAGAAACTGTGCTCATTACGGATTGGAGTACAGAGTTTTGAGAGTCTAGCCCAGAGTTTCATTGTCCAAAAATACATTCACTTTTAGACGAATGCTAAGCATTAAATAAAAGTCAAAAGGCGGCAGCATCAATGGCAGCTTCCCAGAAGACAATCAGAATGAATGATTTCCCACATTAATAATAATGCATGCACCTGCAGCCTGCAGAAACAGGCTGCACGAAAAGCTGCAGATCGGTCATTCTTATATTGTGACCGGTATTCAGTACTGTGTAAATAAGAAGGTGGTTAACACAGAGAGATGAAGAGGACCCTGGATTTCACAGAACTGAAGACGATTCAGGCTGTCCAAGCATGGCTCTAGCCCTACATTGCACATGGCTCACAAAGCTATGCAATATAGCTTTTGCACTGGGTTTGAATACAATATAGCTCTTGAAGTATCGCACTTAAGTTTTGAATGGAATTGAAAGGACTGTAGTATTAGATAGACACAAGCACAGTGAAAATGTGGTGTGCGAATACTGCTGCACTAACTGATCCACATCCTGGGGTACTTCCGAGCCTACACTAATTACTACCAGAGTCATTTTACCCTGCATTACTGTGCTTAAATAAACTCAGCCACATTAAAAAAGGAATCAGACTTACTTTTTCTGATTGCGTCATGCACATAAAGATGTGCTTTAAAACATGTGCTGATCAAAGAACTGCACTGCACTGCAGTCCAGCTTTAGTGTATCTACACTGAACTGCATCAAATCTTAACCGACTACCAGATTCAACTCCTGGATTCATTTTACTCCAGTGTGAAAACAGTTTTGGTGCAGTTGCAATTAGTTTTTTTTTTTTTTTTAACTAAACCTTTTTTGTTAGTATAATTTTTTTTTTGTATGGCTCTATAAGAATCTTAATTTTTTTTTATACTTGCTCAGTTACTGTATAGTTCAGGCACAATAATATTTCTGCCTATTTGGCAGAAAACTTTGAAGGAATGTCATTTTGTCAAAAGGGCAAATAAATAATGAAAGAAGCAAAATTAATCTTAACATGTCTGCTGGTGCTGCATGTCTAGAGGGAGACTAAGTGTAGACTTGTACATTCAAATTTTTGAATTGTTCGGTGCATTATACTCAAAGGTCTGCACCAACATCACTAAAAAATTAAAAACAGAAGCTGCCAACTTCTTTGTGAGAAAAATGTCTATACACGTGTCAGCAGAAAATGGATGCATAATATTATGGCAGTTCATCGGTTCTTGCCATCAGTGGTGATGACAAAGCTACATCACAAGGCTTGGTAGCCTGGGGTATCTGGCCATGTTTCACTCAGAAATAAGACTTATCAATCATCCTTAAGCTGTGGGAAAAAAATAATAACTCAAGACATGTACAGTGAGCTAATTAACGCCAACAGCAAACAGGCACAAAGCGCTGGGCTTGTTAAAATGGATGCAGTTCAAAGTATGGCCGCTATTTAAATCAACAAAGATGTATGGTTGCTTGCCCCCTATTCCATTGCAGAAAAACACCAGGCAAACTAATTTGAAAGTTTCAGTTGTTCTGAAATATAAATAATCTACATATTAGTTTACTGGATTTGTCTGTTGTTTCGAGTGGAGATCTCTTTCATAGACCTGTTTACGGGGGCTGCGGTATTGAAATAGCTAATTATATCGTTGTGTACTACATTTTCTCTTCGAATACATTTTCGCTCTTAAAGGGTAGCCCTCTCTCATGTCGGTCTGCACATATTTGAGTGCCCAGTGCTCTAAAACGTTGATACTTGAAGAGGTGTTTCAAAGTTACGATGCATTTTTAGAAATGATAAGCTGCCACCCTGAGGTACAGCTATCGTTAGCTGAACCAATCAGAAGCCAGAAATCAAGAATAATTAGGTCAACTTGACCTACATGCAGCTTTTGATGAGGAATGTCCCTACCAAGTGTCACAACAATCGGACGAGCAGTTCTCAAGCTGTGGGAATAATGTGTGCAACATATGAACAAACTGCATCCTTGCTCCAGGTAGACCGGAGTGCACTGTAAAATAAAGTAGATGAAAGAATTGATTTATATATTTTTTTGTCACTCCTAACTTCAAACGTTAGTGCAGAGTCATAACCAGGCTTTCACTCTCTTTTGGTTCAAGTCCAGACCTGGTTTATTGGCATTTGAAAACTGTTTTCTGTCTTGGCAGCACATCTATTGATACAATCAACTTCCATGAAAGTGTGATTTGAAACCACTCTACATAATAAAAATACCCTTCCCTATTTATAATAGCACCCTGGTGAGCAGGGCACTGTCTGCTGGGTAGTGTGAAGACATGGCACACAGGACGCAAAGGAAACAAAAAGCTGCTACTTCTTTCTTGTGGTGTGTTAACTGACCCTGAAGAAAAACAGCTGCTCTGCCTTCACGCTTCACCTCCAGCTAAAAAGGTAACTGAATCACATCTGAATCAAGTCTGACTCATTGACAGCCAAACACACAGGTGATACAGCACAGAGGTAGAGCTTCCATGTACAGTATGCAAACTTAATTAGTTCACCAGTCAGAGCTCTTTTCCCTTGCCAGCCTCTGTTGCTTCATGTAAGTGTATTAACATTGAAAAATGCTTAGGATGTGCCCAAAACAATGCTTTCTTTTGTATGAAAGGAAATTTGTTTTGATTTCCGAATCACATCAACCGGATTCATGAAAAATGTATTATTCTTTGCAAGTGGTTTCTGGCAACCCAGAGAGACTTGCTTTTGTTCAGCCAGGAAGATTGTCTGTAACAATCCAGGACCTGTTTCTTCATCTTCGTTTGGACTAGTGTCAGGGATTATCAATCACACATGGTAAACTTTCAGCAACAGGGAAACACACCTCAAGCAACACCTGCACTGACAAAAAAACGTCGGGAAACCTTTCATTTAAAAACGCATATATGTATCTCGTCTAGCGGTTATCCATTTAAATAGACAATAGTGGAATAATAAAACTATAAACTACACAGGGTTAATACAACCCCAAAATACAGATCAATACCTCTTACCCACTGCGCACTTCCATTTGCTTCATTGATCTCATATTGCAGTTTTATAAAATATGGACTCTCGTATGTGGTGGTGCCCTACTAGTTTAAAGAAAGCTCCCAGTTTGATTACACCTTGTTATATTGTACTTCCTACTGGAGAGTGAAAAACACTTACATGTCAGGCCTCTCTGAAGACTGATTGAATTCCAGAATCGTACAAGAAGGCAACATGGGGGCTGTGTGTTTCGTCTGAATGAACACCATGTGTGGTTCATAAATTAAAAGCCGTGTTATCGTCCATTTAAAAAGGAGGGCTGCAGCGAGACTTGAAACAGATCCAGTACAAGACATGGCCCTGTATCTCCTGGAACTGTCACAAAGAGAAGCTGTACAGAGCAGCGGATCCTGAAAGGTCAGCGCAGATGCGAGGAGTGTGGTCACCCTGCAGATATCACAGGGAATATTACCTTCAGACTGCTCTTCCTGTTTCGCAGCTGGCTTTGCAGTCCTCCGATACCACTGCAAGCTCTCCCACGCAATGAATCATTGCATGGGGAAACTGATTGTGCAGATGAGCAATCGGAGCTTGGCAGGCCTGTGGTCAGTCGGAATGCATTTTATTTATGCTGAATTTGATGATGATGAACTACACAGGGTGGTCAGAATTGAACGCATTGCATTTTATATCCCACTTAAAAACATCTAAAAACATAAAGAACATCGAATAAAGTTATTTACAACTGTTGAATAATAAAAATATATTTATTTAGCACCTTTCATAGTGGACCACCATCACAAAGTGCTTTAGCAGAGGTAGGCTGTGAACTGTGCATTATATGCAGAGTCACTTAGAATAGGACATTGATTTAACATCTCATCTGCAGGATGGAGCACAAGGAGGTTAAGTGACTTGCTCAGGGTCACACACAGTGAGTCAGCCAGCAGGCAGTGGTGGGATTTGAACCGATGACCTTCTGGTTACAAGCCCTGGACTTTAACCACTGGACCACACTGCCTCACTTATATCTGATGAAATGTGTTTTTTTTTTAACTTAAACAGAGAATACCCTTGTTATATGTCAAGGCAGAGAGAGCAAAGTGTTACTATCTCGCTGTGTGTCTGTGTGTGTGGGGGTAGGGATGATGGGTCATTACCTGTGCCAGAAAACCCACCCTGCGTCAGGAATTCATTATTCAACTGGGACTATGTGGTTTTCTCCCCCTCCATTTCAACTTTAGAGTGTGTTACAAGAAACTCCCACTCCCCCAGCCCAGCCCCTGACTTGCGCTAATGGAGTTATTTTCCATTAATTGAGGACCAGGTCCTGACAGGATGCATCCACTCGCTTCAACAGGCAAGTCCAATCAAAGCACTGAAACTTATTGGTCCTCTTCTTGAACCCAGAAGGCTTTTCACTTGACTTGGAGAATCCTCAGTATGTGTGTCAGCTGACAACCAAAACCCTGGAAATACCTTCTGCCATGTCCTTTACTATTATTCTTGTACTGATGGCTTCTTATTGGTCATTTATCATCAATGCTGCCGTCACTTTTGACATGACATGAATAAGGTCAGAGTTCAAATGGAAGGTGTACTGTACTGATGGGAGCAAGGCAAGGCGACTCATTGATCCTATGAGTTGTGGGTTCACTGTTCATTGTGTCAAAACTCTGCATTTGCCGCTGAGAAGCTTTATTGAAGCATTCTGAACAGAAGTTTCTAGTACTAGATCACAACTGAAATGCTCAACAGTACAATTCAAATAATTTAGACACGACTTCCTCAAGCAATACCCTCTAACAAAAGAAGCGGAAAACAAGAACTTAAACAAAAAAAAACCTACTCAAGAAAATGACAATGAATCAGTTGCGACAAATTATTTGAAATTGCACACACATTTTTTTCATCTTCAATGCATTTTAATAATTTAAATTACTTTCATAAAAACATTTCCGGTCCTGGAGTTGATGAATCAGATTCCTTAGTGGTACACATGCTAGCATCTCCCCGTGGGTGGTTGTGGCTGATGGGTTTTTACAAACCAACAGGAAAGGCTTCATTTTCAAAAGGTCTGCTGACTCAGTTTCCAGAGGGGTGTGGTGGACTCATGTTGATTTATGGCTATAGTTCTCTGTGCAGCTGTCAGAACCTGGGAGCAACAGTGGCTATATTACCGGTTCAGATTAGGTAAAACCAAAAAAAAAAAGAAAAACAGCAAGGTCTGTGAAACCAGGCACATTGTTCCGTACTCTTTAAAAACCAGCGAGGTCTGTGAAACCAGGCACATTGTTCCGTACTCTTTAAAAACCAGCGAGGTCTGTGAAACCAGGCACACTGTTTCCGTACGCTTGAAAAATTGGGCTCAGACCTTCTCGTTCCTTCAAAAAAAAAAAATGCAGTCCCCTTGCCAAAGCATGAAATGAAAAACCGCAAAGCTGCTTTTAAGAGGCAAATTCTTCTGTTTTGGAATACAAGCTAAGTTTCGTGCTGTACATGGTTAGAAAGGACAGGGGGTTATAAGATGGGAATATGGCCCCACAAAAATGAAAGTCAAGTCCTTTAATGGAAATACCATAGGGCATAGCTACAGAAATTAAATTGTCTATTGCCACACCCTTTTCCATGTGTATTGCATCCTATATTTGCCCACGTGTGACTAAACAACTGGAGTCTTCATTATGTATGTTGGTTAGCATTATGAGATGAGAGAAAGGATGTTTTTTTTTTTAAAAGAGGTTTGGAGATTTGCCATTAACACAGAACATCACCCCACCCTCCCACTTGTGGCTAGGACAAGCGAAGCTAAAAGGAGGACCGTCATGCAGTCACAGACACACACATTCTGATTGTGAATACTGCACAGGCTATTTATTTATAGCTGTGCTCCAGGTACGGTACCGTCACAGGTATTCCCAATATGTAGGTCATCATTCTCCCAGAGCTGAATCTGCTGGGAAAGGAAACAGCACAAGCAGCTGCAGGACTCAGAACGAGTGAAGTTTAACAAAGACATTTTTTCAAAGTTACTCACCGCTACCGTAATCAATCAAACCCAGTGAGGTATGAGGAATTGGGAAGGTGCTCATGTATCTGTATGCTACTGGTGCTATACAATTAACCTTTAATGGAAACAGAATTAAAAAAGGATTATGCATCATCCTTAATGCAAATGATTAAATCAAAAGGTGCTGTCATTCTTTAACCCTTTAACTGTGCGTCAGAGATGACAGATCAGAGTGTTGCATGATATCTCTGAGATCCGTTAACAGCCACGCAGTCAAACAAGAGGCCTGCTCCAAGCAAGCTTCAAGCCATGCAGAGAAAGATACAGAAACATAAACTAAAAAAGAACAAATATTCTTCCGTCAATGCAAACTATTTAAGGCTGGGCTGGATCTGGAGTCCTACTCTTTTCTGATTGTTGAAGGTGTACTGCACTTTACAAGCATGCATTGCACCTCCGAACACTTACAAACCATTCCCTTTGAAGGAATTGGAATTTCTATTTTAGAGATGTAATAATTGCTGTGATTGGCTTCAAATGAAAGCAGTTGAACAATTTAACTGACTAACAAAATTGAAGTAATTTGTTGCCAATGTGATAAGCTCATTTTAACAGAATATTGCCAATGGCAATTTTAATCAATGATGTGGTGGAATTGATTAAAAAGGAATTGGAAATTGAATTGGAATTGAAAAATAGCAATTGACCCCCACTCTGCATACAAGTCATTACATCTGTACTAAAAAAACTATCTGATATAATAAACAACTTTATACTAACAAAGATATTTAATCTGTTGATATATAGAGTGGATTGTGGTTTAAAAACGCTTAAAAAAATGTTGCCATCGATGTTCTCAGTGTGAGATCTACACTCTCTGCAGTTATAGGCGTAGTAGCTACGAATACGGTCTAATGGGGACATGGATTACAATACTGATGATGAGACTTCTGCAATTTATGGGGGATATTGTAAGAAAATCGTGGCAAGGTAATCAAAAGCAATACTGGTCGTGAGGGACTCCCAAGTGGTGCATCCGGTAAAGGCGCGCCGCATGGAGTGCAGGATGAGCCCTATAGCCTGGACGTCGCCGGATCGTGCGTTGTCCTCCGAAGCTGTAGCTCTGAGGTGGCTGCATGGTGAGTCTGCAGTGTGAAAAGAAGCGGTCGGCTGACGGCACACGCTTCGGAGGACAGCGTGTGTTCGTCTTCGCCGCTCCCGAGTCAGCGTGGGGGTGGTAGCAGTGAGCTGAGCCTAAAACATAATTGGATATGCCAAATTGGAAGAAAATAAAATAATTGGCAACTACTAAATAAAAAAAAACACACACACACGCAACACAATACTGGTCTTTAACATGCTTTTTTTTAGTCATTAACTGGCACATGCAATGCAATTCCACTTGGCTTAATGCAGACCGCTCTCTCGCGGGCGTGCCAGCATGCGTGCTGGAACGAGGATCCTCACTTTACAGAGATTGTTTATTATGAACCTCTAGGTTGGAGCGGACAGGACGTTGGGCACCAGGGGGATGACTTGCTGTTGTCGGGTCCGTTTTCACGGCTAACACAGCAACGCAAATCACCACCATTGGGAATACTCGAAAACAATTCTCTTCTTATTTTAGTAATAAATCATACATCTTGAAACATTTGCTATAAAGCCCCCATTCTCTCCTATCAAGCGAACGGCCATTTGAACCCACTTGTGCAGAGCACAGTGTCCCATGGCCTGGGTACAGACAGCAGCGCTGGGTTTGTTTTCCTTGCTGTTAAGGGAGCCTCAAACCTCTGGCTTCAGCATCGACAGACAACAAGAAGCAGCTGGAGGGGCCATGACAGGTTGTTGAACCACTTTACTGGCACGGGACCGTAGAGCCCAACTCGCTGACCTTGTTCCGCTGTCCAGCGGTGTGGAAAGGGGCTCTGGGCCAGGTCTGGAACGCACAGCTGTTGGTTGTCAAAGCTGCCTTCAATGTTTTTATTTTTCTGGTCGAAAACAAAACAAAAGAAAAAAATTGTGGCACACAGTGCATCAGTATCTGTGCAGTGAAAAGAACCACTTGAACTCCGCTTTGCTTGTTTTGCATTTGTTGTCTACCGTAAAAACCTTGTCCAGGCACATTCACCTCAACAGAGCGGTGTAATGACTAAGAAAATAAATGGCTTGCTTCAGAGGGGGCCCAGTTTGAGTTTACTAACTGACACACTGCATAACTTAACCACCATACAGCTCTCTCTCCTAACACCAGCTTTGGGAACTTGGGAATAGAGGTTTTGAAATGTTCTGATCATGCCTGTTAACCATTACTAATAACTGTAGAGCTATTAATGAGGTAATTACCTGAAACACAGCAATAGCTAGCAACGATGAGCAGGTTAAGGTTAGGCAAGAGTCTACGGGTATGTAAAGAATGACATAATATGAAATGACTTCTTAATATCTTGTAACAGTGATCAGGTAACTGTTGAGTTACCGACGTTTCTCTGCTGCAGCTGTGATTGGCTCAGGTCACCAGATCTGATTTGGTTTTCTCTCTGGCTACAGCAGGGGACTCTTTTGACCGGCGCGCAAGCCTTGTTTTCTTACAGGTACCTCAAAATGCAATACAAATTCAGCAACAATCACATGGCAGCAATCTGAGCGATCTGCTAAATAATCTTCATCTCTGAAGCACTCAATCAACATGTAGCCCGCAGTGGAACGCAATTACACGTCATGATGGCAAGTCAAAAGTCTATGTTATAGCAGGTCACACTGCAGGAGGTATCTGATCAGAGTCGTCTTTTAGTTTTTCTGTAATTGGATTGCTTGCAGGCAGGCAAACTTTGAGTGGTAAAAATGAAACACAGACGGTCCATGCTGGGTTTGCGTGATACACTGCCCTTACAGAGCCTGACCCTTGACAGTGAGATGAGATGTTAGGAGCTACTGAGGTGGTGGCTGGTTGGCACCTACTGACTGCCTAAGAAATCAACTTATATATAAAATGGAATGAAAGGTACTGGGGTGCACGGCTGTCATCAAGAAGGCAGAAACAAACCTTTACTTCTTAATCTGATTGCAGCCAAAAACCTCAGCAGAGCTTACCCAAAAGACTTGGAATCTATCTCTGCTGATTACCAAACAGTAGATATTTTAAGCATTGCATTAGTGTGCTGTTTTGTCTGCAGGCAGAGTCTTTGGAGTGTTGAGGAACAAGGTGAGAGTTTATTCATTTTGCAAGAGCAGCGTACTGAACCCCCAGCATGAAACCCAGAGCAGCAATCAGACAGGCAGTCACGGAGGTCCCCGCGTCTGGAAAATCTATCTGCAATAGCAGAGGGTGTGCAGCAGAAGTTTTTGCCAGCACCCTGAAATAGACGCATTAGCACATCAAGTCATATGGTTTTGAAATCCATGACAAATGCTTTGGGTGTTTCTAGTTCAAGTGCAGGATTGAGTCAATGGTTCACACTCTTTTGACAATTGACACTTAGGACCAGCAGCAGGCTATAAATGTAACAAAGCACTCCACTCCACGCTGATCTCAAGGCCTTTTATAACAACACCATTGTCTCTGCTGGAAAGGACATGTGCAGTATTCCTCAGCCACTGCTTGGTTCAATCGCGTCACACTCAAATAGAATTCCTTTTAGGTCTGTTTACTAGCCTATTTGTAAATGCTTTGATTTTAGTGTCAGTAATAACACAAGATGAACTGTATAACCAAACAATATACAGAGCAGGGCTGGCAATAAGACTCCTACTGCATAGCAGTTTCACCTATTCCAGGTTTTACTACAAGCTTGATTCGCTCTGGTGTATAGGTAACAAGCTCAGGAGTGTCTTATCAAACTCATAGTAAAACCAGGAATGGATCAAACTGCTATGCAATGGGAGTCTTATTTCCATCCCTGCTATCATAGACGGAGGCAGTTATTGCACGAACATGCAACTGCTCTGCATTTACACACAGTAGTACCGAATATGTACTTGTATGTACCCTATCTCTGGCTGACCAAGCAGAATTTGACAAAACCCTAATATGATCAATGCTTACCACATCTATACGCAAATAGTGCATACACCAGTACACCATGAATACAATGCAACAGTAACTCCAGATGTACTTAAAATAAATACAAATAAAAAAACATTACCCAATATTCCATTTAGACTTAAGCTCACTCTATGGGAAATCACATATTGTTGACAGTCCAGTTTATTTATGTGGTTTCAGCCGTACGGCACATAGAGAACTGAAGTCAGGCTGCTGAACCCGTGGATACACGATGGCAGAGGATTGGTAAAACATGTCAAAAGAATGCATTGAAGAACTAATAGTGGAGTAAAAAGTAATATATCCACAGGCTGTCTGTCACTCCACACACTTTTGGAACAAACTCACAAGGTCGGATTCATTAAAAATTTTCCCCGGGTGAAAAGTTTCCACTACTTTTATATATATATTTTTTAATGCAAAATAAAACAAAATGCAACATATTAAATGTTATAAAACTTGCAATAAATAACCGCTGCACACATGAAGCTTTAATTTATTGTTATTGCCTGTTTTGAAACATTTCCTTCTTGAAGACACTACGGGAGACACAGTACAGTAAATCTGGTTCTAGGGGAGGGGGGTTCATATGAGGAACTGTGGCAGGTATTGCATTTGAAAAGCTTCCTGTGTCAAGAACGTCAATCTACAAAAGCACACACAATCCAAAAGGCTTTCCTGGCTGCAATGCAAATCAAGTGTTGAAATATAAAAACAAACATCTTACTCGGCAAATTATAAACACATTCATATGCTTTTCTTTTTTTTTTTGACGCTGTTTATTTTGGGTGCGTACGGGGTAAAGCTTAAAACACTTAAGATATATAAACTGTTCCACAAGATTGATGTTTAATTCTCTAACAATTACTTTTACCAGTTCCGAATGGATTTGCAGAGACAATGAAACTTGAAGACATACAGTATGGGGCTATTAAGCTGTATTATACTGTGGAAAACAGGTCCTGGAAGGTCAAACTCAGGCAGGGCTAAGGGGTCTCCGTGGGCTGACATATTTATCCTCCCCCCACTCTCAGGCTCTCTAGATGTACTCTAGGGGTCTTCCATCTGTTACTAGTTAGGAAGTGTCATACTCAAAATTACAAACATAACTTAGAAATGTTTCCCAAAACGAATCCTGCCTCTCTCTCGCTCTCTATATTCACAAAGGGGGTGTAATCAGAACAACGTTTCTGTCTCTGCTTGTGGTTACGGGGAAATCTGCAATCTGAAAAGAACTGGACTGATCCCAGGGTCTGAGAAGAGTGTTACCAGTCTAATAAGACTCTGTTGAATGCATCAGCTTTGTTGGCGTGTTCCTGCAAAGCTGTTTACTCCAAACTGTCATTTGAGCTAGTCTTGTCCGTAAGGAAGGAAAACACTAATTACAAAAAAAAAGAAATATAAAAAAAAACAGCATCAGACTTGTTATAAGCCCTTAAATGAAATGTCTGGCTTGTTTTTATTGCTCGTTTGTTAATTTTTTCCTTTCTGAATAATTTGTGCTAATGATTTGGAGTAAACAGCTGAAATAGCTTTGATCAATCACGATGCAGCAGGACTGCAAGCTAACCAAACCTTTGATAAAGCACATCCTTACCGGTACAAGCAGATTCATTGATAAACACGGGATCAAACACAGCACATCCTTACCGGTACAAGCAGATTCATTGATAAACACGGGATCAAACGGAGCACATCCTTACCGGTACAAGCAGATTCATTGATAAACACGGGATCAAACAGAGCACATCCTTACCGGTACAAGCAGATTCATTGATAAACACGGGATCAAACAGAGCACATCCTTACCGGTACAAGCAGATTCATTGATAAACACGGGATCAAACGGAGCACATCCTTACTGGTACAAGCAGATTCATTGGCAGCAGTACAAGAGGGGTCAATAATAATAGATTTCAGAATAATGATTCACGGTTAATAATACATGATTTTGTTGGCTGGGCTGTTCTGTGGCTATATGAGTTGAGGTTTTATTGTACTCGTTTTATGCTTGGCTAGCTATTGCAAATAGCTTTTAAAAAACCCACCAGCTGTAAAAGAAATGGTCCCAGCATAGCAAAGAAAAGCCAATGCTAATGTTTATAACAGAGGAACTTATAATGAAGCGACTCTTCACCATGTCAGTGATATTGCAGAATTATATTATATACACATACATATGCAAGCTGAAAATGTTTTAATGACTTAACCTCATCAACTGGGTCCCTCAGCCCCCTGCAGTGATTTGTGTCATACTGCACAGTACTCAAAGCCTTCAACCTCTCAATGCAGGCCCCTGACACTAACTGGATCAGTATGGGCTGGGGATCAGCCCTCAGGAGCGTGTGTTTCAAACCACTGGACAGTGCAGCACATGTTGCAAATATACTGAGAAAATGAGAATTGAACAAATAGTGCTGCATTTACATTTGACTACTTAAAAAGGACACAGACCTAACAAAATAATTGAATGAAATTCAATTAAAAATCAAATACAGTACAGGTTTACCATTAGCGTATGAGAAAATGATTGTTACTCTGTGTCATTTATTTCCGGTAGTTAAATATTATTTGTTTTGTAATTTTATCCAGTGTATTTGCTACAAAGTTCTTTCATTTCTTTACTTGCACTTTCTAATGAATTATTGTTATTAATTTAAACAATAAAAGTATATCACATTTTCACAAAAGCAAGTACACAACATTTCAATATACAGAATGTTTAACTCAGAACTTCTGAGTCTCGGAGCATTTTGACGAACAGAATATGTTGCTACCGGTACATACAGTAGAAAAACAAGATCTATACTTCATGACAAAAGACACTGTATGAAACTTTATTTAACGCTCAACTAATGCTGTGATATAACGTTTCAGTACTGTAGTGTTGCCTGCACCGACACACATTCAAATGTAGATGCTTGAGTGCATAGATGGGCAGAAATAACACTTTCCAGTAAATTCTGGTGGATTGTAGTGTAGGTTTTAGCGAGGGGGCACTACGGGTTACACGAATCAGCAGAATTATTCACTAGCGTAACCTCTTGAACACATTTTGAAGTAATTTGCTCCTTGTAGACATTGGGAAACAGTCTGAGTCACATCAGACTTTCAGTGAACTTTATCAGCAAAGTGCAGGTTTGTGGGGAATAGCATGGTTTTAATCCTTTTTCTAATGCTCATACATGTCTGACACATCATACTAGAAATATTGAACCCTCTAGTGCTCATCTGGCTCCACTCAATCCCACCCTCCTGTAGTATATTATTTTTGCAATCCAGTCTCAAAAGCCAGCATTGGGGTTCCCAGGGGTCTCCCCTGGTAAAGGCAGGTCTGCGTGGTGAACAGGGCGAGTCATTAAATGATGTGTTGGAAATATTCGCAGTTTACTTGTTTCAAAATCTTATTCATTTGGTTTACAAGATTTCTAAAACGTCACTGTCAAGATCTTTAAGTTGATCCCGTTTTCTGGATGAGACTTTAAGAAGTTTGATTTCAATACAAAGCAGGAGATTTAACTGGTCAGCAGAAGGGCTGCACTCAGATCTGCTTTTGAGTGACTTTTCTTACAGAAATTCACCTAGAAAGCACTCTAGAAAACATTCCATTTTTTTCTTCAGCTATGGAAGGGTGGTTTCAGTGGACTTCTCTTCATCACAATGCTGGTTATATAAAAACACCCTGAAGATCAGCCTGCTAATTTTATTTCTTCTCAAGTGTTTCATGAAACCGTGAACCCTCATAAGAGGTGCTGCTTCCAATTACTGCTTCCATTCACAAGACAAGGCACGACTGGAATTGAATGCAGATTTCTTTACCCTCTGTTTGTGCGCGACACACTGCTCCAAGACAAATATTGCTGCCAGTGGCCTGAACTCAAGTCTATTGTTTCGATTTGTCCGCTTCGTACTTCCTTGTTTTGGAAATGTTAACAATCAAAATAGCTATTTAGAAAGGTGTCACCGACGTGCCACGTGGTGTTAACATGCAGTCTTCCACAGAGTAGGATCACTCAGTGATAGAGCGATTATAGATGGGGATACAACTACACAAGATATTGATCCTGTTCAGGAAAGATCGTGCAACAGCTGAGAGGAGAGGAGGGTTTGGGACATTCGGTTATTGGAGGCAACAGCAACAATCGTGGACTTATAGAGTGCTTTTCACAGCCAAACTTGGGTAAGAATGCTGCTAAGGTCACAGGGGAGTTAGTTAATCTTTAAGGGACGTGGAAAACATGCACATAAGATGCAGAGCTGCCATGGAAATATGCTTTAGTTGGAACCAGTGTATTTGTTTAGTGCAGTAACATTTTACATTTGGTCTCACTTTCAGCTGTAAACAATCAAACTGCAAAAAAAAAAACTGAGGGGTATTAATCTGAACTTGGCTCACTGCTGAAGACTGACAAAGTGAAGGCTGAATTTCCCACTCCTCCCCCTTTTCATTCGGGTTACTGATACAGAATCGAGACCGGGGCCTCTGCCAAAATCCAAGCTTACCTTCTCGGGACCCACCGACATCCTTAAGGGCAACGAGGTACAGCTGCTAAACCTTTATCCGGCACGATCTGATGCTCTATTTTGCCCTCTTGATCACCTCCAACCCCCCCACCGCCTCCATCTGTTACATTGCTGGCCTTGGAAGATTTACTGTGTACCCCCAAACCAGACAGACTGTACCAGTTGAAACTTACGACGCGGGGTATCAAAGTCATAGCTGCCCTTCTCATTACTCAAGTGGCCCGTTTGATTAGATTATAGGAGCTTGAAAAACAGGCAGCGGTTCATGTTCCGAGGGGGTTGTTTTCGTGGGGAATGATCTAGGCTGGGAGGAATGCAGAGGTTAGCATGTCCCTGGTGTAAAACACATTGCAGACATTGCTTGGCACGGCGCTCCGCAGGTCAAGCTTCTGCTGATGTCAGCAGTGCTGGCACTTTCCAGGGAAGCTTGGCAGAGCGGCAGGGATCTGTGCATCAACTCTGGCAGCCCGAGGAACGCTTGGAAACAGGAAAACCAGCCACACTGGCTCTGACCCTTCATCTAATGTAACCCCGCCCTTTTCCCATAAAATATATTTTTAAATTTGTCCTAAGGGTTTAACGGAGGAGAAGCTTTTGCAGTAGGCAGTGTTGCTCCTTTTTAAATCCAGAGCCAGCAGGATTTTTTTACAGTGGGCTAGGAGGGGAGTGCATGACTTATCTGCAGCAAGAAAGAAAGACTTGAGAAAGCGCTTTTTCTCAAATACGGTACGAGACACCTCAAGCTCAGTTAACACCTCCGACAGCCAAAGCGGTCATGGATCAAGAAACAGATCACAGGTTTCTATTTCCAATCCATGCTCTGTTATTGTAGGGGACTTTCTTAGAAGTTGAACGCGTGCCACCACATTATCCCCAGCTGCCTGGGGCATGCAAACCGCTGGGAACCATAATAATGATGCCCTACTTTGAATTCACCTCCACTGGAACCCAGGTTCCTGAGCAGTATGTGGAATGCTGTCTCAATTAGGTTTCAGGGACGTCCAGGTGGAGTTCCTTCTTTCTCAAACTACAGAGCTACCAGTTCACAGCAGACCCGAGCTCCATTAGAAATGGAATTGTGCAACACAGGTCACAGACTGGACAGGTACAGTCAGTGACACCGAGAAAGATCCATACAGCTCATCAAATTAGCTTTACAATACACGGCCATATCCCTGAGAAACTGCAATGGAAAAAGAGGAAGCCATCATCAACTACAACGCACTCAGACAGGCTATCCCAGCTTACGCCAGGGATGGAAATAAGGCTCAGCACAGCATGCAGGTTTTACTTTGAGTTTCATAAGACACACCAAGCTTGTTACCTATACTGTGGCTAATCAAGCACATAGCAAAACCTGGAATGGGTGGAACTGCTATGAAACAGGAGTCTTATTTCCATCCCTGTTACTCTGCTTGCTGAGGCAAAAGACTTTATGGTCAAAGCAGCTTACGGAATCAGTGGGGGCGGAGTCAAGAGCGTCATTCCGTCTCAACTGTGGTGTTTAAAAGCGATGCAGGCACCAATAAGATTGTCTAATGCATAGCTGTCCAACCTTGTGGTCCGAACGAACCATGCTTAGCGTGACAGTAAATTATAAACACGAGTAAATCAAACAAGCTATATAGTTGGGACAGCTCTGGCCTGGAAAGATGTTCCCTTGAAAGGCACTCTCAAATTCCAATTCACAATGTGTCAGGATGGTTCATTAATCCTCGGATTGGTCTAGTTATGCCCAGCTAGGCTTGAGAGGGGAAAAATCCTGGAGTAGTTCCTCTGCACGCCAACCTCCCTGCTTTCAATACTCTGCATGTGTTCAGCAGTGCCTTCCAGCATTTAAACAGATTAATACTGTGCACTGCTGTGGCTGTTTTAAAAGCAATCTGAAATGCAGCAGAACTCAGAACTGAAAAGCTTGGTACTGATCTGCTGGTCTCCAAACGACACCGAGAAAAGGCAGAGGGCTCACTTTGCTTTATAACAAGGAGCTGGGAACAAGCCCTGTAGTTTATTGTGCTGAACGCAAGCAGAGGTAATATGGGTTTTAACTGATATCAACGGATACCCTCAGGGCAGCCTTGCACTCGTAATGACAATGGTTTCTCTAGGAGAAGTAATAAATACCTCATTGAACTGTGCATCTGAGTGAGCTATTCAGAGTACGAGCTACTGCATGTGTTAACCCTTTACCTCCCTACCACATTTATAGCACATGCATAAATGCATTATTGACACCTTAATAAAGAGGCAACCCTACCTCTCTATTACTCTGTGAACTGTATAGTAACACAGTATAGTGATCTTCACGGTCATTGTAAAGAAACTAAGAGGGGAATACCGAATCAGGGACCATCTTGAGATTGCTCACTGCCTTAGATGTACAGCTTCCACCAGCTCAAAGATTACAGAGCTCATTCAGTAAGAATGAAGGGTGATTCACAATGCAGAACACATGACTCACACATTTCTTTATACAAAGAAAGTAAAAGAAGATAAATGCAGTGCTCTCTGGTTGGGATCTGGGCAGTTTCCTTGTTAAAGTGAGGCGTTACAATGAAGAGCCGATTACTATAACGACAGCGTGCAGCCGCTCCACTGCAGCTTTTATAACAAGGATTCACTGAACCTTCATTTGCAGCTCAGAGCATACTGTCCAGAAGAACACAGGTAGAATCAGCCCTAACGAAATGAACACCCACTCCTGATCAACAGCATACTGTGCACAAGTTAAAAACTGTGTTGCTGTCAAAGATTTGTTTGGTCTTATGCGTTGGTGTCGAACAAGGCTCACCCACGATAAATATACAATATACTTTTATTTATCCTTGTCTCTAAAATCATCAGAAATTCTGCCCCTCTACTTTGAATGTGCTTAACCCTTTAATTAACTGATCTAGTATAATTTTTTTTTTATCTAAGCAACAATCAATAGAATATTTGACCCCCCCTCCCTTTTGAAAATTTCATAATAAAAAGCAATATTGTATATTAAATTTCCAGAATGCAGAACAGTCTCAAAAGACTACACAGAATGCATCCCTAGGATATTCTGTCTCCTTACTCAACACTGACCTCTAGTGTTACATTCTACACACTGCAGTTTTTAAGGACAAACTACATTGCTGAATGATACAGCGTCCTGCCAAATCCATGTAGGTTCTCTCAGGAGAGGAATTGGTGAAGTCCAGAGGTGTGGAGTATCTGGTGCATCCTTCAAGCCAGAGTCATACTGGGAGGAAGAGACACACAAAACTTAACAAGACTGCAACAAATCAAGGGCTGCTTGAAAACCTTTTTGTTTACCCCTGTAGCAACCTGTCCTGCTGTAATCTTGCATGTTTTTGTGGGCCAAACACCATGACCCCTGTGTGTTTAATTTCACACATCGCTCCGATTGGTGGAAGCTGAGTTTTTGCAGACACCAGTCATAAATTCCAAGCTTACAGTACGTGGGAGCTGGCTCATAGCGATATGTTAAGAATGAGGACGTGTGGTTCAACATTCTGATTAAAGCTGGCCTTGATCACTGGGAGCTGTATTCCTCACAGCACTGGTGCTGTCGAGTTTCCCAGGCCTCATAGCAATAAAAAAAGCAAGCGACACGGAAAGACAGGGCAGCATTTTATTGCTGCTGAAGGGATCTGGAACAGTGCAAAGTGGAACTCGGGATCCTCTCAGCGGATTGGGCTCAATTTGAGACTTTAGATAAACCCAGAAGAAAGGAAAACACAGTTCCAAGGCTGACTAATGTTTTCAATATGCTCCAAAGCACACAGTTATCAGATAATAACTCCAAGCAGAATACCAAGGCAAAGAGAAATGCAACCGCACATCTCTCATCAAAACTTTCTGCTCCACAGTTTACTGTAACTATAATAAGTGCTTAGACTTTGTGCCTTCACAGTTATTCCTAGAAACAATGTGTGTGTGTGTTTTTTTTGTTTTTTTTCTTTCCCTGTGTTGTCAAATTAAGTTAATGAGCGAGACAACAGCAGATTTTTAGGGGACGAGAGAGGTGCTTAACACTTTTCCAGCATGCTACGTAATTAAACCGCCACACTAAGGGTAACTAAAGACTTCATGAGGCATTTGCTACAGGTAATGCAAACTGGGGTCATTGGTTTCAAGACACAATATCCATGCGTGAGCCCTCAAGCCTGCCGAAAGAGATGAAATGTGATGGTAAATTTGAAATGTGGAATACGTTAGTCCACTTGGAAGACCACTGCCCTGGCTGAGAGAGGGGCTGATTGCACCAACACTGATTACATTGTGCTTAGGAAATGAGCTGTTTGTCAGCAGCTCAATGCTGTCCCTGTGCCAGACATGTCCCAAGCAAAAAGGAGAGAAGAGGCTAACTAGTCCCCTGGTGCATGAGTATGTACCCGATACATACTGACACACTGATGCAATCTGTACTAAAGGTTAGTCTTTAAGATACTGGGAGCTATAGGAAATGTAGAAGCCTTAATGTACCATGAATAATAAGAATGTTGGCATGCAGGATCCACTACTGTGCAGACTCCTCCGAGGGGGTTAATAAAGGCAATGGGAAAGGGTTTATTGCTGTGTGTGTTCATGAATATAGTTCCTGGAGAGCCACCTAGTAGAAAAAGTTTCAGAAAATACTGGGCATTATTGAAAAATGGGACAGCTGTTTAAAAATCAGAAAGTGAGGTTATTACCGTACATGGAAATCAACTGCTACGTTTTAATCTAGCACTAAAAAATATTTAGCATCTATCAATCAGTATTCTGTTGCAATTTATAAACTGTACAACACAAGCAGCATCTATCAATCAGTATTCTGTAACAATTTATAAACTGTACAACGGAAGCAGCATCTATCAATCAGTATTCTGTAGGATCGTGTAGGATGGTGCAGCGTTCAGTTTTACACTACATTTAAATTATTCATGCTTGCATCTTAACTGCATAGTTTAGCTTTCTGTTTACTCAGACTCATCACCAGACGGGCATTGTTGGCATGCCTGTTGGTTTACATCGTCAAAGGTAGTTTTAGCTGCAGGCAGACATGCTCCCTCCCTCCTCAAAGAGTTCTGTGTGTTTTTACTGACTGACTGACTTCCTAATAGAACTGTATACCTTCAGCAACTTTTAATCACTTTAAAACCTCAAAACAACAACTGAGTTTCTGGAGCTCTCCAGATATGTACCCCTACTACACCCAGAGATCTTGGGAGTTTTGCAAAATAAAATCATATAAAATAAATAACCTTCTATTTTAGTTATTCATAGATTCGGTGGAGGTTTGACAAGCAACATACACTCTAGCCCAGTATCACGAAGCAGAACAGATCACACACTACAAACACCACACAATTAAAAGAAAACATTCCTCTGCCACACCAAATTTTATTTTATTTATTTATTTTTTTTAAACACACACTCTACATAAATATTTAGTATTTTTTTTTGGCTGGGTGTAGATTCACTAATAAGCCTCCAAAGTAAAATAAGCCTCCAAAGTAAAACGTATAAAATAACCTCAAAGAGACTTTACTCTTACTCAAACTGTCCCGGGACGGTAGGGGTGGTGGTGAGAACCACAGGTGGAGCGTGGTGGGAAGCCGGATTGTAAATCGTCTTCTCCTGCCAAGGAAAGGCATCCAGAGGACTCCTTTCCAAACGAATGACATCCTGCACGCCTACAGGCGCACACAAATCAAGGTTTCTATGTAGACAGATGTACTCGCAACTTCAAAACCCTCAAAGGGTTGTCAAGTATACCGAAGGCGGTACCTTATAGTTTTACCTTAAAACTACACACTGGTTGAAAAAATGGTGCATAAAAGTTAAGAGTGCTTTCAATTTACATGCATAATGGAGATAACTTTTCAGAAATGTAGGTGCTGATCCGATAAGCCTATACCGCGTTTATGTTTTCAAAGGCTCTAGTTTTGAAAAAAAAGCAAAGTTTACAAAATATTACACGCGTTACTCCTCTTTTGTCACTTTCATTGACATCGACTGAGGCCTTTTGACTTTACTGTGCAAAACAGTAGTTTAATTAAGACTTATTTCAGTATTGTACGAATGACATAAACAGCTTTGCAGATCCGGACAAAGTAAATGAATGAGTCTGCCCGCCGTCAAGGAAATAATCTATGATCATGTCGCAGGCTCTGCTCAAACTAAAGAGGTGTTTTATAAATTATTATTCTACGGTGTATAAAACAAATACTCACCGGCGACACTGGGGAGTATCAGAAATTCCTAAATTCTGTAATTCTTGGGGCGGTGTTGAAACCCCCTGGATGCAATATTACCAGCGTCTCCCTCCCGCACCTGCTGATCAATTTACAGAGGAACTTCCTCGCTTCCGACCTTCTCCAACCAGACCAAGTACAAAAGCAGATGTAAATGCAGTGCTAGGTGTAGGTGCACGGTACATCCTGCGATTACATGTTTGCACCAGTAGGGGGAGCCTTCCTGCTGAGTAATAAATATTTCTGTATTACATATTTCTAAAACAAATTCAACACAGCCCTGCATCTTCTTGCCTGTGAATCTAAGCAGATACATCATTAAACACTTAAGAGGGTTGAACTCCCTTATTATTTAAGAATCAGTAATTTCTAAGGGTATTAAGTTTGATGGGGTAAAAGCTGGATAAAATGAACCATGCCACTCCCTTTGTAATATTTAGTTTGAGCCACTTTTGCATGGTACTGTGCAAATGTTTTTGCCTTAATTTGCTTTCTTATATATATATTTTTTGCAACAGATCCCAACACATAACACAGGTCTTCCATACATTTTCCTTTAATCATGCCAAAAAGCAAATCATTGTATTTACAGCGTAGGGTAATACAGCATCACAAAGTGTAAGGAGTCACATTAGCGTCCAGGGCCAGTGTTCATACAAAACCTCACAGAAGTAGAAAGAATGCATTACATGTGACCGGGTGGTACAGCACAACAGTAAATCAATGCTTCTGCATGGCGCCGGGGATAAGGTTACAAGCAAGAGTGATGGAAACATTTGTAAAGAGGCAATTTTGCTTTTACATTCGCTCATCTAGAGTTCACATCAGTTTGCCTGAGCTGCACGCTTTTGCTAAGGCTTTGTGTGTGTGTTCTTGCTTTCTGCATTCATCAGCGGGAGAAAGACAAAACAAAGACAAAAATAGAAATGCATTCTTTAAAAAACAAAAAACATCAGAAGAAATATTAATTCTCAGCCAAGTGATCGAAAACTGGGCAACCTGTCTAGAAACCTTCAGACGTTAAATGTGTGTGTGAGGGTGTCTGACATAACGTGCGCTTAATGAGAAAAGCAGACTGGGTATTGTATCTTGGATAAGCTTGCCTAGTGTGCACCTTTGTAATATATGCAGATGGATCCTGTCTTTTATTAATTTGTTGCAAACCAAGGTCTGCATTCTCTCATAGAAAAGGAGCTCCAGAGTATAGTTTAACCTTATCCTTCCTTCCTTCACTTGTGTATTCCACAGCTATTTTACAGTCGGCTCAACACTGAGGATGGGGGAGCTGTCTTAGTCTGGAAATGTGAACACAAGAACATCATGGCAGTGATAAGTGTGGCAAATATATAGCACTAGCACCATTTTCAAACAAAAAGTTGTTAAGATATGATAGACGGCAAGCCCACATTACTGGTTTATATTTAACAAAATGAAATGTAAAAGATTAGAATCTAAGCCACGCTTATTTTCCAGACCACATGCCAGAATAAGGCTGTCTAATATAAGGTCAGATTCCCCAATCTAAACCCCAAGATGGTTTTATCATGTGGTTAATAATTAGCCTCTTATTGATTTACTGTTTTTCTAGGCTTCTTGTTTGCATTTCCCATATATATATATATATAAAAAAAAACAGGTCAAGATCTAATGTTTTTGTGATTCAGCATTCAAATTAGACAGTAATTGACTAAGGAAAGTGTAAGACCTAGCACAGGCTGACTAGATGATCTATTTAACAGTGGGTAAGACTTCACTGTATTTAAAACAGGTACAATCTAACAAGCACACTTCGGATTACCAGCCTGCTTGATGTAGGGACCAGCCTCTCTTTCGGCCTGGTGTTTCCGGGTTAGCGATTGTGCTGTCATTGCCTTTGTATGGGAGTTGAGAAAAGCAGTATTGCCTCATACAAATTACAATGGGTTATTAAAAGCAATAGAAACGCCCCTTTATCAGCCCCCAAAACAATCAGAGGTTGGCAGAATCGGTGACCAGTGCAAAATATTTTTGTGCAGATTTTTTACGGCAAACCCTACTCTATGTATGACATCATTCCATTTCCCACAGACTAAAAAAAAAAAAAAATGAGTTTTTCACATTGATGAGTGGCACACAAATACAAATAAGAACTATTTTTTTTATATATATATCTATATACAATTTATAATTTACGAGAAAATGTTCAGACATAGATTAGAACATACAAGTATCAAAGCCTTCTATAGAAGCTGGCCAAATAAAAAAATAAAAAATAAAAAATAATAATAATAATAATAACAATAATAATAATAAAAGGTACAGTCGTGACACTTCTTGAGTAAAGGCACAAATACCAGAAAATAAAACATGCAAAAACAGAATGACGGATTGTGCAACAAAGCAAAATTAAATTGTCACAATATAGTTTACAGCATTTATATTTTCTCTACATACGGCTCTTTTAAATACTGCATGTGCAACATTGACTGCTTCTGTAGCATCTCAGTAAATTTTTGTAACTGTCTATAAGAAATGAAACGATCACAATTAAGTATGAATTGATACATTCATGGCATTTACATTTACATATGTGTTTATTGTGCAAAGTTCACACCAGCTGAGGACCAAAACATACCTGCTTCTTAATTTTTTTTTCTTTATCGCGATTCCTCGATCTACTCCTGTCCTCGAAGGCCTGTGTGCTCTAGCTTGTCCTACAGTGATTGATGAGCATTGGCTACTGGCACATTAGTTATAACTAAATAAAGGTTGCCCAAGCTGATCTAAACCACAATCATGGTGCATGAAATCTGCTGCAGGTTTCAAATGATTTTCCTGATTTCTGATCCAGATTGAAACCCAAGGATTGAACCCTCAAATAATGAAGCCTCCCGCTCACCGGTATCAGATTAGCTGTGCTTCACTAAAGCATCACATGACATTGGTACAACCACATGTTGGCTTACTGGCCTGAGTGTACTGGATACAATCCCTTACACAACTTTTGAACAAGGGAGGAAAGTGAAATCCGCAAATCAGCAATGTGACGTTTAGACATGTCTTTCTCTCTCTCATTCTTTCTCTCATTCCATGCGATGCCCACACTTAGAACCCACCAGTACAATATTTACACCTACTTTGTTCCCATATTGCAGGGGCAAAATGTTTCAAAACAAGATTTACCATAGAATAGATGAATAAGATCTGTATGAAAAAATAAAGATAGATATATATTTTTTAAATAATGTTTTCTATAACTTCTTTCTTTCAAAATAAATGATCACTATTTTCCTGTAACCATCATTGGGTTCTAGTTTTAACAGAGAGCGTACAGTATGTATGTATGTATATTCTTTGAGATATTTTCATTATTATTACATTCATATTGACTGCTAAATCAATAGAACATTCCTGTGCTTGTAGATATTCCATATATCCAGCAGCATGTGTACGCCGTCTATTTTTACGTCCCCAGCTGCTTATAGTGCGTCTCCCGGCCATGCTTCCACAGCTGCTGCAGAAACATGCTTGAACAACGTGACCGCAGAGCTCTGGCCTCCCCTTGACCTCTCCTAACTCCAGGACCTCACTCTCTCTCCCACTGAGTAAGAGCTCACTTCAGTCCAGCCTGTATCAAAGACCCCCTGAACAGCACCGGATGTTACCAAGAGACTAAACCCTGGATGCAATGGCCCAGGAGTGGTCCCTGAAGCAACAGCCTTTTAGACCCCAAAGCCAACGCAGAGCTCCCTGTAAGTCCCATGCCATGCTCAGGCACTGTGAGTGGGATTCAAACCAAGCTAGCAAGACTGAACCACCTCCACTTCTTATTACTGATATTGTCCTGTATATCAGGGCGGGGTTTGATCATTTAGCTGGTGCTAAATATTCAAAACGATTTGCAGCCCTGTTATAGCTAATATGTGAATGCAGTGTTGAGTGTGTGCAGTACAGTGCAGCACTGCTACAGTGTGGTTTATCCCTGCCCACTGGATCACAACGAAGAACCAGCCTGACCTCCCTGAGCGTCTCCGGTCTCCGCCGTGAAGGACGACACCTCAGCACCACTCACTTCACCGAGTCACAAAGCTCCCATCCCCCTCTGATTGCTCACTGCTATCTAGCAAACTCCCTTAACTGTGAGTTCTTGTGACCTGTGAGGGTAGCCAAGCCTGGGAAAGGAATCTATGATTACTGTGGGGTTCAACATTCACACAAGATGCAAAGTGCTGCACTGTATACACTGTAACAGTCGCTAGCTCTACTCCTGGAGTCCCAGTCCTTAGCCATGCTGTTTCCCAAAACCCTTCAATTAGTCTCTGATGAAATTGTGTGTTGACTGCACAGCTTTAACAGCAGCCTCCCTTCTTAACATCCAGAGCAAGAGACTTGCTTGCAGCACTCCCAGTAAAACAGTTCAAGATCTAGCAGCTACAACTAGAACCTGGCTGTACGAAGCACCATGGACTGTTACTGGGGAAGCACTAAAACACTGACATAATGCTGAGTTACTGGCTTAGCGCTGGCTTCATCTAACACTGTACCTTCATGCCAGGAGGTAGGTTGTTCTTTAATCCAGTTATTATAATAGTATTTTCCAGTTACAACGACTATCTCTAAAAGCTTCTTTAAAGACAACAGCAGCCTTGACTTTTTTTTCTTCTTCACAAAAATGAGGAAAAAAAGTGCACGAAAGATTATACACATCTTCGTAATTCACAGATTACTGCAGCAGGTACCAAAACACAAAATTACTTTCTGAGCAGTAACAGCAGGTGGAGCAGCTGCAGGTGGTGTTGTTTGGAGGCTGTTTGTTTGTTGTTGCTTTGTGTAGCTCTTTCTCTCTCTCACTCTCTCTCAGTCCCTTATAGACACATTCCTAGTCCTTGATTTCCAGTATGGATGGATTGTGATCCAGGATGGCGAGAATGATCTTGTCCATGTATTGCCTCAGACGGAAGTTAATCTCCTCCTGTTCCTTCAGGGCTTCCATGAGCTGGAGGGAAACAGAAACAAAGTTCTTAATAAAAACATTCCTTCAAATTTTTTTGTGTTAATTCACCATGCCTCTCCCCTCCAGTGCAGAACTACCTGGTGGGATGGTCAGGTCTCAGGCCTGAGGTGCGTTCGCTCACTCAGAGATTCCTTACCTTTCCCTTACTAGCTGTGCAGTCCCTGCAGTGTACAAGAACAGACTGTAACACTGTGGGAATAAATCGAAGCACAAACATCTACCACGACACAGGACTCCGCTATGCAAAGAACCTCCTGCAACAGTTCTGCAGGTATCTATTTTAAACCTAGGTGCATGCTTTATATAAACAGAAATCAAGCAAACACGCCTGTGTTAGACCACATGCAGAGTTTTTCTTTTTTTCTGTAAAAGTGCACTGCACTTCTTCTGTCTTAAAAAGACAGGCCAAGGAGTTGTACACATGGAGTCTGCTCCCTCACCCCCTAAGATGAAGGGTGCTCCCTCCAGTGCAGGGCTGGCTTGAGGCATGGAGACTGAACTGCTCCCTCCCTCCTTCATCCCCTAAGATGAAGGGTGCTCCCTCCAGTGCAGGGCTGGCTTGAGGCATGGAGACTGAACTGCTCCCTCCCTCCTTCATCCCCTAAGATGAAGGGTGCTCCCTCCAGTGTAGGGCTGGCTTGAGGCATGGAGACTGAACTGCTCCCTCCCTCCTTCACCCCCTAAGATGAAGGGTGCTCCCTCCAGTGCAGGGCTGGCTTGAGGCATGGAGACTGAACTGCTCCCTCCCTCCTTCATCCCCTAAGATGAAGGGTGCTCCCTCCAGTGTAGGGCTGGCTTGAAGGATGTTCACTGGGCATGGGGAGTTCGTATTGGCTCTACATTGTGCCAAAGTTGTTCCACTGAATGCAGGTGAGCAGCATTCCTCACACTTAATTACAAGGGCTGTAATTTGTTTACCTCGTCTCTCGACGCATTGTCGATCTCAGCGGCCAGAGACTGGGCTTTTGTGTGGGTTGCAAACAGGTTCTTGGCTTCGTAGAGACTGAGGCTCAGGATCTGTCCATTCAGATCATCATTCTGCTCTCGGAGTTTCTGGTTCTCCTGCAGGAAAGAAAAGAAAAAGGCAAGTTGTGAGCTAATTGTTTCACGGAGCGAAAGGATTGAGGTTCCCAGGAGCTGCAAGGAGGAAAATGTTTCTACAAATGCACTCCTAGAAAGCAAATACAGACTGTTATTTTAAGAAGAAAGCTTTCTTCTAAATCAAAGCTATAAGCTGATTGTTATTCCTGACACACATGGGCTAGTGACATGAACTCTAAACGCAGTGGATCCTTGTTAGTTCAATAGAGTATGTTAATGTTTTTTTTAAGTCACATAAAATAAGTTTACCAGCAAATTGGGGAGAAGCAGGACCCCGCTGGAAACAATATGTTGAATTTCAGCTGGGATATCCTGGGAAATTAATTTCTGAATAAATAATAAAAAAAATAAGTTATAAAAGTAGGAAGAACTCGCTGGTTAAAGGTCCGCTCCTCGCAGAACCTAGAACTCACTTTTTTTTTTCTAATCATACATTTTAGGTGTACTTGGTTTCCTTTTAACATAACAATGGCACCAGTGGTTCTCTGAACAGCTCTGATAAGCATGACCAGTGGATTCTGAACAGCTCTGATAAGCATGGCCAGTGGTTCTCTGAACAGCTCTGATAAGCATGGTCAGTGGTTCTCTGAACAGCTCTGATAAGCATGGCCAGTGGTTCTCTGAACAGCTCTGATAAGCATGGCCAGTGTTTCTCTGAACAGCTCTGATAAGCATGGCCAGTGGATTCTGAACAGCTCTGATAAGCATGGGCAGTGGTTCTCTGAACAGCTCTGATAAGCATGGCCAGTGGTTCTCTGAACAGCTCTGATAAGCATGGCCAGTGGTTCTCTGAACAGCTCTGATAAGCATGGAGCCATATGCTGTCAGTGTGTTGTTTGCAAAGCGGTCTATCTCTCTCCCGTTCTAAAACTGGCAACAGAAAAGAAAGGAGCCCTCTGTCTTGGAACTTGCAGCGTTCTCACTGCTGCCTGCCAGGCTAAAATAATTGAGTCAGAAACAAAAAAAAAGTGAACCAAATTGATATTCTTGGCAGCCATTAGTTGGGTACTGTCCAAACAGTGCTGTGAGTGGCTGGGAGCAGCAGTCACCCAAAGACACTGGAAGGAGGCCAGGCATAAACAGGGCTTAGACCCACAAGAGCCAGAAAGGACTCCTGAACAACTCCTGATTAACACAATGCAATCTGCATGTATCCCACACTGCCGATCTTATCTGAAATGCAATGCATGCTACAATCCAACGTTGCAAAATGAGTTTTTTTAGACGTGCCACAGAAAATGCAACGGCTTACTATGCTTGCTCATGTAAGGAGGCAGGTGTCATTTTTCTAATTACTAAAACAGTATAACACAGTAGATTACTGTGTAAGAATATGCTGTAGTTGTTATTATGTTTTTTGAGACGTTTTAATATTGAAACGATGTTGTGTTTTTTGTTGACATGTTAAAAGGTAATCAAGACAGTTTCATGACTGGTCTACAACTCAACTTCAATCTCGCTGTCACATGCACAGTTTAAGTGCTACAGCTGATGTGTATCCTGTAGTCGTGAATTAATGAACTGATTCAATTACCTGAGAGACAACACAACACATCGATTACAGACAAACATTTTATTTTATTTCCATTTGGGAAAGCTGGATCATGCTTCAGTCTAAGGCGGTCAAGTGAAAAAAAAACACACACCTGTTTGAGGCGCTTGATCTCGTGCTCCAGCTCCATCTCACGGGTCCTGGCGTTGAATTCGGACAGGCTGGAGGAGGAGCTCCTGCCCCGGCTGGGTCGCTCCGTCTCCAGCTTGAACAGCTGCAGGTGCTCCAGCTCCTTCCGCAGGTCCTCAATGAGCTGGAGAGGAGAGAACCGGACAAGACGAGGGGGAAACGTGGGGAACGGGGGAGAATAGGGAGGAGAACAGGATCTTAGACTGCTGTAAAACAAGGAATACCCCAAATGCTTGCAAAAATACATCTGGTTTAGACCCCGATTAGCACTAGTCTTGGACTGCTTTACCTTAAATAACATTAGCTGGCTCAAGATTAGCGATAAGAATCATCCATAACTTTAATACACTCCGCCACAATTCTGAAGGTAAAATTCAAAGAGCCGGAACTGCTGGTCTACCGCTTATAGTTTTACCTTGGTATTTAAAGTCTGTGTGGTAATATTGCTAGTTTAGAGGCGTGACCCGTAACGCTCTCTCTCTCTCTCTCTGTCTCTGTCTCTCTCTCTCACTCTCTCTCTCACCTCCTGCGTGGCCTCTCTCTCCTTCTGGAACTCATGCCGGTTCTGTCTCAGCTTGTCCATCATCTTCTTGTACAAATCCATCTCGTCCTTCAGCCGCAGGCTGGTGTCCTCCAGCTTGTATGTCATCCGCTGCCTTTCCTGGGAATAAAACGCAGAAATGGTTCATGACGTGGAAATACATGAAGAAGTGAGGGGATAACTGCCGCAGAGGGATGGAAGTGTTATTTAAATTTTTTTTTGTTTTTGTTTTTATTAAAAAATTATTTAATATTTTAATATTTCATATTCTTGTTTAAAAAAAAAACCATAAATCCAAAAGACCAAATAATTACCTCATCCAGTTTCTCTGTTTGTGATTTTAATCTGTTTACACTGCTACCCATCTCCCCGTTTTCGTCTTCCAGTTGCTGTACCCTGTGGAGAGGACAGGATTCAGACAATAAGCAAGCCGGCTGGTGAAACAGTTCCCTCAGCCACTAGGACTGGAACCAGGAGATGGTCCTGTCAAACTCACTAACAATAGGTGGGGCTCAACAGGCAGTCTTGTCTTTGAAAGACTATACGCAACATCCCTCTCGCTTTACTGTTAAATATCCCTCGAACCTGCCTCCACCAACTGAGAAAAGGCTTCATGAACTGCAAGCTTGATTTCACTTACAAACATTATTTAAAAAACAAAAAACATGCTAAAAAACTAAGGCACAATTATTTGGTTTAGTAAGGCACATGCTATGCTCTCACCTCGCCTCCTTCATACTTTCCTTTAATTTTTAAATGACGTTTAAACTTCCTAATGCTGCATGTCCCTATTTTGAACAGCGTGCAGTCCAGCCCTGTGCCTCTTCTCAGCCCCTGATCAGCCGGTACCTGTTGTTGAGCAGCTCTATCTCTGTGCTCTTCTCCCTCTCCATCTTCACGTAGGCCTCTCTGTGCCTCTTGATCTCCTCCTCCAGCACCTGCTCTGCTCGTGCCTCTTGATCCTTTATCTGCTCCTCCAGCTCATGAACCCTGATCACACAAGCAGGACACCCGGGGTCAAAGGACTGCTGACAATCCCTTTCCATGCCTCCCTTTAACCCTTAGCCCCCCCCCACTCCAATCCAATTATGTTCCCTCAGTGCAGCAACTCCCCAGAGCAGCTCAGGAGGTCTGAAGGTCTGTGGCTGTCCTCCGATCCCATCTCCTCTGTACACCCAGGAGCTTAGCAGCAGTCAGTGAGCTACCAGCCACTGGAGGGCAGGAGTCCTCTTGAGCTCACTGGTCGTCGTGCTAGTGGGGGGTTGCTGTCTGTTATTAGCTTTTTTTAATATTATTACTGGTACCCCTTTTATTCTGCTGAGAATCTTTATCATTTATATATGGTGATATGCAAATGTTTCAGATACGTGTGAACGGCTGCATCCTGGCCTGGTGCCTTTGCTGTAAGTTGCATGGTCTGATAGACAGCCGAATCCTGACGATCGATTGAAAGACTGGAAGCTGCAAGAGTGGGTAATGCAGGGTTAATGATGACCGGGCTTTGTGAAAGCATCAGGCCAGTACATGATTCCGGGGGGGACAGCACAGTACAGCACACGCCTCACCGAGCTGCACGTCTTTCAGTGGCGTCACCTCCACAGATAGTACATGACTCTGGGGGGAGAGCACAGTACAGCACACGCCTCACCGAGCTGCACGTCTTTCAGTGGCGTCACCTCCACAGATAGTACATGACTCTGGGGGGAGAGCACAGTACAGCACACGCCTCACCGAGCTGCACGTCTTTCAGTGGCATCACCTCCACAGATAGTACATGACTCTGGGGGGAGAGCACAGTACAGCACACGCCTCACCGAGCTGCACGTCTTTCAGTGGCATCACCTCCACTGATTCAGTGCATTTGTTAGTCTGGCTGGCTTGCTGTTCAATGAGCTCAGTGTCATATTTTATAACTACTTTTAAAGGTTAATCCATTTTCTGGCTTTTTTTAACAGTGCTGTCTGCAAGTCTGCCTGGCTCCTGAAACGCAGTGGTGGAAGGGTGGAGGATGCATGAGTCACTACTGCAAAAACAAGAACAACAAACTGGACAAGGTGTGCTTTGTCTCTGATGAAGCTGAGCAGAGAGCAGGCTGTGCTGTGGAAGAACACTGGAAATGAGCGTCAGGGAATCCTATTTCAATGAGAAACTGAACATCGTTGTGGGACGCTGTTGGTTTGAACCCCAGTTCACCAGCGTGCACAGATGTGGAATAAAGCGACTTGGCTTTGAGTATAACCACACATGCTGTGGCTGACCTGGTGCGGAATGCTGGAACTGACACAGAACAAGCTATATGGAACACAAAGAAACAAACCAATGAAACCTCCATCCAGACCCTGCTGTAGCTCATGATCTCCTTTGTCCTGTTAGACCTGGAGTGGAATGGCCCTCCAGAGCCGGGATAGGACACCTCTGCTCTACTGTATGGGCAATTTCTTTTATTGCATCTTTGTGTTTGTTCCCCATGGCTTGTTCTGTGCCAATGCCAAACTCCTGCACTCTACATCAGCTAGATAAGCCACAGCACATGTGGAGCTTCCCCAAGCAACTTCACACCAGCCCTGTGTATCTCCCCAAATCATTTCCCTGCTTCCCCCGCGCTCCACAAGGTGTTTGTTGCAGATGGTTACTGCTGCCGTACCTGTGCACCAGTTGTGTGTTCTCCTGCTTCAGCTTGCCCTTCAGGTCCCCGTTCAGCGAGCTCTCATTCTCCAGCTCCGTCACCTTCTTCTCCAGAGAGCTCACCTGAGGAGCGTTTCACAAACAAATTAATCCTGTCCCTGCGTCAAAGCGCCTCTCAGGACAAAGCCAGAAAATACTAGCACACCCAAGGCCACATGCAAATCAACCACGCTGCAGCCTGCAACACATTGCACATGACTTCCCTGCGAGTTCCTCTTTGGTAAATAATTGGATCATAAAACTCTGTAAGTGGCCCAGGTTCTGGACCATGTCATTCTTTAATAGTAAGGCAAATGAAAAATTGGTAAAACACATGCTGATGTGTTTACTTGATTAAGCCACATGGTATTGCAAGCACAACATTCCTGAAACACACACGCAGCACCTGCAGCGAGAGACACTGAGAGCTTCTTCCTTACCTTCTCGGTGATGTCGTTGTCACAGGAATCAATGCTGTCTCTGAACAGATCCTCTGTGCTGCCATTGCTGCTGCTGAAGTTGCTGTTGTGAAACAGTTGCCTGTGAGAAAGTGAAACGCACACACATTTAGCAAGTCAGCAGATCAGGAAGATTCCCGTCCCATAACTGTGTGATGAACATCGCAGAGCAGGGGGGTGAGTGCGAAGAGCCAGTGTGGCTGCTTTGATCTCTCTGCTTGGTTGTGGTAGGAGAGTGTTGGAGAACTCATAATATTTTCTTTGCAGATGCTTGTCTTCAGCTCAGCTTGTGCTACAGTGCAATGTTTATTGCATCAAACAATGATTTGTATATCTACACATCATAATCTATTCCACTGGGCATAACCTTTTACAAAATAAAAGGCTTTGTTGGTTACTTACCGTCCGAAGGCGGTGCTTGTTATTTTCCTGTTGGGACTGTGAAAAAGCAAAAGAAAAACGTACGTGAGTACGCTAACTGACACCGTTTTTTTAGGCACATCAATTAAACCTAAAAGATAAATGTGTTTTTAAGTTTTCTAGGCGTACAGGAAAATAAACTATCCTGAAACAACATCATTGAGCACAGATATGCTTTCCGGAGGAAGGGGGCGATGCATGACATGAATAATCGACTGCACCAGCAGACCTGACATTTACTTTGGCAAACGGGAATCGCTTTTTTGCTTCATTATCGCCCCACTTCTATTGGATTTTAGAATAATATAAACACACACATTTAATGTGTCCTTGTCCAACATTTTGATTGGATAGCAACAAGTTAAAGAGTACCCCACGTCCATTGTGTGTGTTGCATGAATTTATCTATATTTTAAAACGTTTGATTCCCCCAGCTAATTGAATTGGGCCTGCTATCTCCGCTTTCCATGATCAATGCATTTTTCTCCTCTGTACACAAGAACATGTATAAAGAAATATCTTGGAAGCTACAGGCAGTGTTGCAAAAAACCAGCGGGAGACCTGAGACTTTGATCACTGTCGGACCGTAGCATTGTCTGACTCTCAGCATTCAAAGCACTATTCTGTGTACAAGCACTAAATGGATTAAATACATAAACGGACGGGCAGCGCGGTACAGGCTGGGGCACTTCCAGAGCTTCTCTTAGCAGCGCCTTTAAAGATTAAAAGTACACAATCACTAGAAACCCTGTACCTCTTCATTCCCTAGTCAGCTCGGAAGATCGAAACAACTCACTGCCAGGTAGAGACAGCCTGAATCTATACAATACTTTTCTCTGTGCTCAGCTTAACTCCCTCTCTGCTGCACTCAGACAGCTCTGCATAGCTCTGTTCCAACCTGCCTTGTTCATGCACTCTGACGGAAATCACTTAAACTGAGCCCTGGGCCTTGCTTCTAAACCCCGGGGCTCTGTTTGATCAGCAGGTTTTAGAAGATGCAGCAGAATTTAAGATAAAGGAGTCTTGCGCTTAAACCCTTCATCAAATCCCCAATACCATCCAAGATCGAATGAATGATCTGTAGAATGTGGCTCCTCTTTCTCTCACAGATTGCTACAGTTCAGAATTTAATTTTTTTTTAAATGAGGTACCATCACAGTTAGTGTGCACTGAAAGTGCAGTTTAAATGTTATAGAGATCTGAAATTGCCTTTATTGTTAATTTCCAGTGCAATTGGTACTAAATTGTATTTTTTAAATGAAACAGTTATAACATTTAAAACACTTGAGACAGATCAGGGCTGTTTTTAAAAATACCACAGGGATGCCTTTTCAGTAGCAGTGCATTATCAGATCACAATAATACCAGCAATGACAGCACAATGGATTTGGAATACATATTTCATTATGTTTTTGTCATAAAAACGAACAGAGTGCCTATATTTAGACAGGCATTAGGGTAGTATTAGGTTCAAGAACCATTCAATGCCCTCTTGCCTGTTATTAACTAACCACCAGTAATTTTGTAGTTTTGCCACACTTGTCACGTGATTATCGTCTGCATTTACATACTTTTTAAAATATACTTTACAATATCTCGCTGGGCTTTACAATGCTTTGACTATGCATTATTACACTTTGCTACGCTTTCAGCATGGGAAACTTTTTTTATAAAGGCTCCCCTATTGACTGAAATGATTTCAGCGTGTATGCTTTGAACCGCAAGACATTTAATTTGCTAAAGCATCTTTCAAAACCTCACACTTGAGACCTATTGAATGTAGACAACTGAAGTGCATGGCAGGTAAGATGTATGGAATTAATTTGTTAGCTACAATCAATGTAATGTAAAACCAACTCCCTACCTTCCATTAGATTCAGGTTTTTTAACTTTGATTTGGGTGACTTCCCACAATGAGGACACAGCACACACACACACACACAGATTCAAAGGAAGTAGATAACACATGGTCCTCAGTATGACATGCACAGATCTGCAGCCTGCTCAGTACCTGTTGGCTTTCAAGTTCTTCAGCCTGGCCTCCAGGTCATTGAGAAGGTTGACTTTCTTGCAGCACTGGGAGCAGTACACATCCAGCATGTCATTGTTGTAGACGTGCCTCATCTTCCTGGGGGTTTGACCAGCACTGTGGAAAAACACAAAAAAAGCCACTGTGAAGCTATAGAGGTGCAGGGATTTAAAGTTGATCATCCTTTTCCCTGGTATCTCTTTCACTGCGCCTTCCCCCCCTTAGTTCAAGCTGCTCATTTCCATTAACGTTTGCACCTTTACCTCTCTGCCTGTCCCACTGTTTCAGCAAGGACACTGGCTGATGCAGCACGTGTACATGTACAGGCTGGGAGTCTGTAAGGGACTCAGAGTAGAGCCCTTATTTAACATCTCTGGGGCAGGCTGGGAGTCTGTAGAGCTCTTATTTAACATCTCTGGGGCAGGCTGGGAGTCTGTAGAGCTCTTATTTAACATCTCTGGGGTAGGCTGGGAGTCTGTAGAGCTCTTATTTAACATCTCTGAGGCAGGCTGGGAGTCTGTAGAGCTCTTATTTAACATCTCTGGGGCAGGCTGGGAGTCTGTAGAGCTCTTATTTAACATCTCTGGGGCAGGCTGGGAGTCTGTAGAGCTCTTATTTAACATCTCTGGGGCAGGCTGGGAGTCTGTAGAGCTCTTATTTAACATCTCTGGGGCAGGCTGGGAGTCTGTAGAGCTCTTATTTAACATCTCTGGGGCAGGCTGGGAGTCTGTAGAGCTCTTATTTAACATCTCTGGGGCAGGCTGGGAGTCTGTAGAGCTCTTATTTAACATCTCTGGGGCAGACTGGGAGTCTGTAGAGCTCTTATTTAACATCTCTGGGGCAGGCTGGGAGTCTGTAGAGCTCTTATTTAACATCTCTGGGGCAGGCTGGGAGTCTGTAAGGGACTCTCTGGACTCACCTGGAGGAGACGGAAGAGCCAAGGTCAGAGAAGCCGTTGGTTCTGGTTTCGTCGTCAGGGCAGGGGCTGCTGGGAGTGTAGTCCACATCCTCTCCCTCCCCGTAGTCCTCGAACTGCTCCTCGTTGCTGATGAGCGAGGCGGTGGAGCGCGTGGACAGGTCCGACGCAGCCGAGGGGTTGTGTGGGATAGACCTGCGACACCAGAACGGGGTCACACTCAGTAAGACAGACTCATAGGTAACACTTGACATGAAGTGTCTCCAATTACTGTGCATTTACATAGTAAATACATGTGTGCTTAGGCATAGTTATTAGGCATAGTTACACTGTACGCAATGCGGAAATCTTTGTGCATGATATGACCATACCCGTATCCTATGGACCATAGAGCTATCTAATAGACAGGTTTATTACCGTTACCTGCAGTCGACAGGGCTATAATAGAAAAAAAACACTGCAAGGCAGCCCAAAATTGGATTTACTGTGAACTGTTAGATGGAGAAAAAAATGATAGTGTCTTGTACTTTATCATTGGGGGAGAGCTTTACTGAGTGTGCACCGCATTCCTCCAAGGGAACCAACCAAGGAGCTTTGCTCATGAAGAAACCACAGGGTCGAATAATCCACCAAACTCATTGCTGTCTTCATTTTTCTGTGTTTTTTCTAATGTATGCAACTCATGGGAATAATCATAAAAAAAGACAATGGGCTGAATTAAAGAGGCAGATCTAAATACAAGTACTGTTTAAATAATCAATAAACAGCAGGGTATGACAATCAAACACAATAATCAATAAACAGCAGGGTATGGTAATCAAACACAATAATCAATAAACAGCAGGGTATGGTAATCAAACACAATAATCAATAAACAGCAGGGTATGGTAATCAAACACAATAATCAATAAACAGCAGGGTATGGTAATCAAACACAATAATCAATAAACAGCAGGGTATGACAATCAAACACAATAATCAATAAACAGCAGGGTATGGTAATCAAACACAATAATCAATAAACAGCAGGGTATGTTATTTTAATGATTTAAATGACAGCTGCTTAAATCAATTAAAAAGACCCCCATGTGTTTTGTCTGCTGGAAGTTTCTATAGATTATTCATGACTGGCATTCTCTTGGTTTAAACGCGCTGCCGTTTGAAACGATCAAAAGGACTTGTTTGAAAGTGTTTCAGATGTTTGCTAACACCTCCTAGAACCTCAATCAAGGGTGTCCAAAGTCGGCCCTTCCACTTCTGGTCTTTGTTCCAAACCCTGAACCAATCAAACCTCCATCCAGACCCTGAACCAATCAAAAACCTCCATCAAGACCCTGCACAAATCAAACCTCCATCCAGACCCTGAACCAATCAAACCTCCATCCAGACCCTGCAGTAGTTCATCATCTCGTTGTTCCTGTTTAAACCTGGAGTGGAACGGCTCTTTTTTGATTGATTGGACACCCCTGACCTTGATGTAGTGAGAATGCCTGGCCCAGCTGTAACCACGTTGTTCAACTCACTTGTCTGTGGGAAGGACGAGCCCCCCCAGCCCCTCCTCCTTGTCCTCTCCCCTGCACAGGTCGGAAGCCTCGGAGCTGTGCGCGCTCCCGATGGCGCTGTCCATGTCCGACTCGCGGTGGCCATCTCGCTGGGGCAGCGTCATGCCGTCCTCATCGGGGGGGAAGATCTCGCACTCTCCGTACACTCGATCACACACCACGTAGGGGCGTCCCAGCACCTCCTCCCCTCGCTGCGGAAACACGGGAGAACAAACAAGAACCGGATTAGCTCCAGAATTGATTTACTGCACCCTCCTCGTCTCAGCGTTTAACACACTGCAGAAGAGACCACGTGGTAAAGAAACTCTGCAAATAAAGTTTCTGAATCACTGTGACATTTATTATTTTGTTTTATTAGTTTTCCCACCCCACGCAAACTATATCTAAAGTGGGCATAGAGATTTTAAATTACATTTCCATAGTAATGCAAATGCAAAGCGCACAATGTTAGTGGAGAAACTCAAGGGTTGTCCGGGTGCTGCATTGCAGGTAGCTAAACTGGTTACAGCAGAATGGAGGCAGCACGCATGGGCGAGGCCATACAGTAACGATGCAGGGGATGAAGTGATTCAATTAGTATGACCACTGAGGTCTGTTTAATTCAATTTAACAATGACCTGGACAGGAAGGGCCATAACAAAAACCTGGACTGGAAGAGCCAAGGATGCCTCCTTGTGGTCTCTTGGGTATCACACTGCATTCAGAGATCACTGTTTAGGACTCCCACTGCATAGCAGTTTGATCCATTCCACCTTTTTAGTGTGTCTAATCAGAAGTGCTGAGACACGACACGCAGGCTACAGATTTGTAGTACAGGGTTCAAATGATTACTCTATCCACAGTACTTAAATATTGCGCAACCGACACCCGTTAAAGACGCCCTTCATTCACAATCATGTTTTCAAAGCGCTCATTATTTTAGTGTGTCTGAAAACCTGCAATGGCTCAAACTGCTGCTCAACTTGATCCCTAAACCTGCCCTGGTTTGCAATGCATGGGCACAGTTAATGGGGCCACAGTGCTTTATATATGATTAACTCCACTGTTTGTTATGTAAACCAAAGAGCTTCTGTTTGATACACAACAGAAAAGACCTGTCCGGCCAAATCTATTCTGCAGTGACATCCTGAAACTGAATTCCGTCACTGAATACTGCATGCTCTCTCCAAGCGTTCTCAGGCTCTTTGGTTTTGGTTTACAATGTGATCAGGTTTATATAAGACACTCGAGTGCCTGCAAACAATACCAGATTCGCTCTCTGGGCTGGTGACAATGCTGCCTTTCAGGGTAGCAGCCCACTGAAATCCAGCTCGCCATTACACTGAGCGGGGCGAGCACTGCTGGGAAAGGAGTCTGATTAAAACAGCCTGGTCTAGAATGAAGGTTCTTCCTCCATGCTTCTTTTTCAAGTGGACTAAACCCTTGGGAGGTGTTTCCGCTCTTCATGGATGATGATGATGATGATGATGATGATGAAGTATAAACCACGTGTGATGGAGAAAAGGGTTCCAGGGTAGGTGTCGTGTGTCTTTGTAAAAGTGGCTGGTAGAAATGCGCATTTGGTTGAACTTTGACACCCCCCCCCCCATGTGTGGGATGTCCCAGGTACCACTTGTGTTTCAAGGGTCTTAAAATAAAAAGAATGAATTGACATCAGGGGTCAAGCAACTGCCCCTTGATCCCTTGGAATGCCCCAGCTCTCCAAGGCAGTTTTAACACACAGAGTATAAACTGACATCAGCAGTAAGATGAGCCACTGTGGCTCATAAAACTAAACTAGCTGCGCAGTATAGAGTTACTAATCATACCTTCTTCATAGGATCAGCTTGGGATGAAAGGCTCCCATTTAACCACAAGAGCAAAGATGCCTCTGCTTTGTGTGTTCTGCATCAGTAACTACCAGCATTAATTGCAGGACAGAACTGCACAGCGTTTTTTACAGTCAGTTACTGAGTTACAAAGTAATGCATTCCAAGGTCTCTCAAGCATGCTCAAGTTGTTAGATTCCTATTTTTTACGTGGCTTTTTGTTCTTTTTAAAGTAAATTACAAACAGGAGCAACTGCTTGAAGATATAGCACTTTGATCCCTAGACCGCTCGAGGACACCCATATTAAAATTCATTGCTGTTGTAGAACTGGATACAACGGGCATTCTAGAAGCGGAATCTGGAATATGGAAAAAAAATAAAGTGTAAAGTGTGTGCTGGACCAGTGTGACAGGGCGGAGCAACAAATTGAAATAAACACTAAAATAAGTCAAAAAAACATTCTCCAGGCTCTTAAAATCTGCTGGGAAGGAGCCCCTCAAAGTGCATGGCCCCTTCATTCATACCTTTCTCCTATTGAGAGAGAGCAAGGCGGATCACTATCTAAGCAATTCTATGCATAGCCACGTGGCTGTTATTTGATACTTATCTGTTTCTCTGTCAATTCCTTCACTGTCCTTCAGCTGATCTCAGAATAGTACTTTCAAAATATCAAACCCACTGACTCACGCTTGACTGACGCAGTACTCCCAGCGTTTTCACCATCCACTACAAAAATAAAGACCAGCGCTATCCTGTTTTGATGTACAGCTGTTTGCACAACGGCAGCATCCTGGCAGAAATATGAAGAGAAACTTCTCGTAAAAACCACAAGCATGTTTTATTTCTGATAATAAAACAAGGGGGAGAAGGATTTATTGCACAACAAAAAGGAAGATAACGGGAGCGACAAGACAGCTGAGATGGAAAGCATTGACTAGGCACAGTCCCAGCACAGAAGAGGCGATAAATCCGGGTCTTTGTCAAGAGACCCTCTTAGTATTCTGCAGGAGCTGGCTACAGAAGGCCACCCACACAGCAACCAAGTCTCAATACTGAGCTCCACACCTAGCTCCTTTCTGCACCCTTCACATTTCAGTTATATACTAAATGCCAACCACTGTATAAAACTCTTAACAGTGCTAACAGCCAGGGCAAGGTCTCACCTTTTCCACTGCTTGCACTAAAACTGTTTTATAGCAATCTAGTGGATTTTTAAAATATTTTTATGTCCTTCTCAATGATACCGCAGGGATGGAAATAAGACTCCCGTTGCATAGCAGTTTGATCCATTCCTGGTTTTACTAGGAGTTTAATAAGACACACCTGAGCTTGTTACCAATACACTGTGGCTAACGAGGCTTGTATTAACATCTGGAATGAGTGAAACTGCTATGCAATAGGAGTCTCCATCCCTGTACTGGAGAATCATTTAGATCTCAACAGCCACTGTTCAGTGCACAGAATTTCCACTGTATGCTAAGCTGTAAGAGTTAGCACTATGAACGCTTACTTGCTGTACACTGAAGTTTAGGTACTTCTGTACTTTCCCGTTTGCTTGGCAAGCCATTGGGAAAAAAACGGTTGCTATGGAGACAATCTCCCTGGAAAGAAAGTGCTGTTGTTTGAAGGGAGGGCCTCTGGCTCCTGGAATAGGTTTTTATTACAGTTCTCTTCGACACCGAGCTGCTGCTGCAGCTACAATCACGAACGGCTTCAGATTTGCCCTCTTTTCTATTTCTGAACAAACAAACGGCAGACTCGCAATTGAAACTACAGAAACAGCATTAACAGACATCATGCAGCAATCTATAGGGGTTTAAAGCACAGCTTGTTCTGCTCATGGAGGACCTGAAACACGCAGTCCTAAAATACGCAGAATCAAATCAATACAAATTCCTTGACCAAAGTTTTGACTTTCAGTAAACGCTGTAAGAGTATTTCTACATGATTTCAGGTACCATTACATCTAATTCACTAATTATAATTCACTGTTTATTAGGTTCATCCACGGTTAGGCAGGCACTTTGACAGTAAATTGTACAAATCCTATAGCTTACGTCATTAATTGATCGTTTCAATATTTTTTGAAGAGTAAGTCACTGCATTAATTTGTATTAGTTTATATTGCAAGTTGTAACCTGCAGTCTACAGTCACACCATGTTAACCGTGAATCCGGATGCAGCCCGCAATACTGGCAGCATCACAACAGTGTTTCAGCACATTCACACCCCCCCAGAACCTGATCACTGCAGCCTGTTAGCATCATTTACGAGACTTGAAACCCACACTAGCCCTGCACCCAATCACGGCTTTCACAATTTTCCTTGTTTAGGTATATTATTAATAAATTACCAGGTGGCAGGAGTTTGAAGAATCAGGCCACTTGCTCTGAATCAACTGATCACAACATGACTAAGTCACACCTGAGCCTGTGTGTTTACTAATAGAGTTAGTGTGAGTTTCAAACCGCTCTTATTCCGGTTCAGCAGGTATTTGCACTGCCTTATGCAATGTGAGATGAGCTGCAAAACATACACAGAGCAGCAGGAAAGTGATTTCAGCGGCTCAAAACAGCCGCAGGTGAGAAAGCATCCTGCAACCTTTGCCAAACATCTCAGAGGTTAATAATAGGTAAGTGGCTTTCAATACAACAAGGGGGCAGGTCTAGGTACAGTAACTTCTACTCAGAAGAGACTAAGGGTTTCATTGCTCTTGCATTTCAGACAAGAGCAGAGTCATTGACAAGCCTTGAAAGGTCAGGCTGAGTTTGCATTTCCGTTTGGCTATGCAGAGTGCATTTCAATAAAGTAAAGCAAACACAACGCCCAGCTAGATAAACAACATGCAGAATAATACACACACAGATAAGATATGTGACTGATCAGAAAGACATATATTACCATACCGTACATCTATATGTCATTTAAAAAAAAGTATTTATTTTTGTGTTTATTCATGGCTACATGCTTTTAGTGATAAAACATTCACATTTTAAGAGAGGACCTCGCTAATTGCTTGAGGTTTGGCCTCAAGCCTTTACTGCTTAGAGCACAACTCTGTACAGAATGGATTTTGATTTGTTGCTTTTCCAGTGACAAAACTAGAGCGAACAAGCTTGCACACACGTCAGAATTAAACACACACGAAAATCATCTCTATAGGAAAATCAGCCCTCTTAAATCACAAGGACAGTCATGCATCAGGACAGGCTGGTGAAGTCTGCTCTTTAACAGGTGCATATTCTGCTGATCGGACGAACTGTCAATTCACTTAGAGAGACTCTTCCACCCTGGGGGATATCAGGGGGAGTGGGACCATGCTAGAGGATGGGATCCAGGGTCTGTGCCTTTACAGTGAGCTGCTGCTGCTGTGCTGTGCTGTTGCTGTGCTGTGCTGCTGCTGTGCTTGCTGTGCTGTTGCTGTGCTGTGCTGTGCTGCTGCTGTGCTGTGCTGTGCTGCTCTGTTCAAAGGCAAGCTCTTCCTGAGAGGCATCCCACTAAGACAGGTGTGCCGGTGTCAATGGCAAATTTCTCACCCCCTATAAAAGTCTATTAACAAACACTATTAATACACATTAAAAACAACACAAGTAAAGATAAAAATAATTGATTTGCCTTTTCAGTTTCAGAGCTTTACAAAGCTCACAGTTCGAGAATTCACAAACTCTGCTAATTCGTGGTTAGACCACATTGGCGGTGAATTGTACATGTCCTTTACCTCACTGTGGAAGGACTTCACACACAGACAGCCTTCAATATTTCACCATTTGTATGTCAAGATAATGAAATAACCAGAGAGCACTCTAATAACATTCTGGGAACTGTCGTTGAAATGCATACCGGTCTGCCAGCTTCCAGCCATGTTCCAGTGCCATTTCTATTGCTGTGGCCCTACATGCAAGGACTGACGCATTCTCAAACAAGCACTTCATGAATCCGTTAGGTGTTTATTAAGGTGCCGACAGGTTTTTTTTAACACGTATTACCATTGTGCACATGGTTCTGCTTGCTCTGATGGTGTGATCTGTAACATTAAGGAAGAGTGTGCTTGTCCCATGATGACAGCTGTATAAGAGGCATCTGTAAGGAGTAATGAGGGTTTGATTTCTGTTGTTTTTCTCTAATGCTGCTCTCAACAAATCAGCTGCTTATTTGCTTTCAAGGGATGGTTGAGCACTTTACTATATCCTGCTAATGAACTACCTGATTTTTGACACTTGATACATTATTTAGTAGATTGTGAGCTCTGGAATGTTCAGTCTGCAAACAATATTTCAACGACATGGAGACCACAGGGACTCGAGACAGCTTCTGTTTTAGTGACCCGGGACACCCTGGGCTTGTGGGTCAAAAGGCCACATCGTTCTTAATCTGTATTGTTACTTTGTGTTCCTAACATGTTGTTGCATGCTGTCCAAATTCAACCATATACTGTGAAGTTCAAATTCCAAAAAACAATTAAAATGCTTTCCTTGACAAGCAGCTTCCTCCCAGAGCAAAAATATCCATTAAAGCTTCTTGCCCAAAGCCTTTCTCCAATTCGGGGTATTTTCAGTTCACGCACCTCTGGAAAGGAAAGAATCCGAGGGCTTGTATTCATTAGCATGTTCTTGCTAATTACCCTGAAGACCTTGTGGTTCAACAAATCACTTTCACAAACAAAACACCTACAAATATTACAGAACAACATAAAAGCACTAAAGAGCCCTCTGAAGGGACCTCAGGAGTCTGCTGTCTCCTAGCAGCTGTTCTGACCCGATCCCTAGGTTCAAACGAAGACAATCTGCCTGTATCGTGTTCTCTCAGGGATTGAAGAAGGGCAGGGGGTGTTTTGGTGGGGGCCGGGGGCACTTTTGTGTGTCACAAGGGGCAACCAACAGGCTGGGAAGAGTAAGCAGGGCATTTATTCTGCTCAAAACAACTGTACAAACTGTACTGTATTTGTATTTATGTTTTAATTCAGATCTGTATGTTCTACAACATGTCCTGTAACCTGACATCAAATGGTTTCCTACAGGCCAGTTATGACCCGATTCAGTGTGACAGACCAGAATCCTAAACCCAGGTTTACAGGAGGGAGATGCTCAAGGGGAAAGAAAGTGACCTTGAGCACCTGAGCTGGAGAGAACCCTCGGTTACCTGCTTGAAGAACAGTAGTGCGTGAGTCTGAAAGGGTTTCAAAGAGCAGCCTGCCACTGATCGCCTCCCCTAGCCCTGTTTCCACATGGCCTGTCAGCCTCTGATTGATAAACAGCACAGCAGAAAACACACTGAGAAAGACATGAGGGCCGTCCCAGCTAAGTCCTCAACTCTGCAACCTTGAGCTGCTGCTGCTGCTGAAGAACAAGCAGGGTGAACCTCTGCTGTGTGCAGAACAGGTCACACGGGCCCCTGGTAGACAAGCCCCCACTGGCATAATACTGCTCAGGGTTGGGTTCATAAGCTGGTTGTTCAAGAAAAACACGTTGGTAAAATTCAACAGTCAGCTAACTGCTGTCTACAGTGAAATGCTTCTATATATCTATAATATAGTGCTGTGAACACCACAACAAGTACCACTGAGACTGGATCATAGTGCAGTCTTGCTACCATGAGGAGATAACCAGCTACAGTATTATCTGTACCGTGGCAGCCAGTCTCACACAGTGAACCAGCCTGTAGACTATATCAAACAATAAAACTGTCAATCATGCAATCAACAGCAGCTTATTTTTGCAACACAAGTCAAGAGCTGTACATAAATTAGGGAAGCAGAAGTCGATCTCTTGATTAAGCTTGCTGGTATCATAGTCTTCACTTCCCTTGTTTTTGTTCCAAAAATTTCCAAAATACTGAAGACAATGGTAGCAGTTCTCGAGTAATTCTATCAGTTCTTATAAGATGAACTCTGCACTCAGACACTTCTGTGCGATACGGGACAATAGCAGCAGATAGTGTGTCCATTTCCGGTAGCACAGGCTGTGAAGACTTGTTGATGTTATCGTTGACCACAAACACAGCACACTTTCTCTTTCATCACAGCTTGTTTTTCTTGCCTCATGGATTAGCTTCCCCTTATTTGAACATGTCCAGTCCAATGTTTGGCATTCCCTCTTCAAAAAATATCTTTAAAACTCCACCTTTCACACACCACCACCCCCAAATAATAGCAAACATATTATTTAACCAGAAGGAATGCCACGAAAAAACACCAAGATTTATCTTAAAGTACCCTCCTCAAAGGGGAACTTACTTTAGCCACAATGTGTAAGCAAGCAGCTGTGTAATGCATTGGGCCATGTATCAAAATACAAACGATACACTGTAACAGTACAATATATAATGCAAAGAAGGTGTCCCTTAAAAGTTTACCCACCAAGGTATCTATAACGAAAGACTCGTGCCTGACCTTCACACACACACTACTTTCATTTTCTCATGCAAATTCAAGGCACAGGCAGTCAACACAGCATGCTGCATTTCTGTAATTCATCTTTTCACAGCCTTGTAAATCATTGCCACATCTGCTAACCAGTCCTTACTCTGCACTCAGCAATGCATGCAGATCTCCCGATCTCCCTGCACCCAATAAAATCAGCTGTTATCATGCATCAGAGCCATGCTCAGGGCAGCCTGCACTGTTGGATGATCCTTTTTCCTGAGGATTGTATACCAACATTATCAACAGGACTCACACACACGGGTTTAAACACAGATAAGCTTTAATAGCAGAAATTCACAAGGTCGTCTAAATGTGCAGTTATTATTCATCCGCCGCAGGGCTGGGTTAGTGGGTGCAGGGGATCTGGCTGCACTGTAAAGCTTTGCACCTGTATTTTAACGACACGAACATCAAGCTCATTAACCCTCCAATTCTGCTATAAAATTAAATATCATGTTTAAGACTACGTTTGATTGTTTGCCATTGAAACTCGTGCACGTTTTCAATGAATTATTTATACTTAGCTCTATGTGTTTCAAATTTTACACTGCCTTCCACATACCATGTTCTATGACAGTGGCTTACAAAACATCAAGGTACTTTAAATGAGGAAAAATGTGTAGAAATGTGACAACAAATGCAAGATCGTGATTACGACATTTTCAGCTAAAAGCTCAGGGAAGTTCCGTAGTGTTTGGTTTGGTTCTTATTTTCATTTACCAATTAAATGTTGTAAGCTTTAAAACCTTAATGCTTCTGTGCATATAGTTCAGGACAGGTCATGAAATCTCAGGATGAAGAAAATTAGAATTAGAATTATTACAAAGTGTGGGAATCTGTCGGGTCACGCAAGCGTTGAAACGTGTCCGGGGAAAAAGAGACCTTAAAAGAACTTTGCTCTGTTCCTGGCACACAAGCATTGAGTTCATTTCTATCTCTTTACAAACAAAGGCAATGGGAATCTGCTGGTGTTATCTCGCCTGCTTCACGTTGATAGGTTTCCTGTGTGAAGGCATGGCGTGCGAGACACACATACACACACATGATCAGCAGTTGCCTGGACTCTTGTATGTAAATGAAATGTCACCTTACCCATTGCTAATTAGCGACATTTTAACACCCGCTGGCAGATAAGTAATCCAGTTATTCCTGATTGCAAAACCTCCTGAAATAAGATTTGAACCTCGGGCAGACCTTTCCTGATACGTTTCTAGTTGTACCTTTTAATTATTCTGGGAGTGGTGTGAAATATATGTAGGCATTACTTCCTATAGAAGATATATTTTTAACAGTCAACAGAGTATGCTGTATATATTATATATACTTACAGAGAGCAGGAGAGAGAGAGAGAGCGAGAGAGAAAGAGAGAGAGCGAGAGAGAGAGAGCGAGAGAGAGACAGACAGAGAGCAAGAGAGAGACAGAGAGAGAGAGCGAGACAGAGAGAGAGAGAGTTTACCTGCTAAATCTTGCTCTTCTGTTGTAATTTAATTTTCCCCTTTTTCAAACTAAAAAAAAAAAAAAACTCAGTACAAGATCTAAATTAAGGTCCATGTCATCATCATTATTATTATTATTATTATTATAAATAAATATGTATATTCATTTTTTTTTAAATAACATACAAGCAATCTGATAATACAAAGCTATTCTCAAATATATAACTTAAACATTTATGCATGTATAAATCTCAACCCACACCCATACCTTCAATGATAATTATTACATCATTGGAATAGTAGGATAACAAAACATACAACATTTCTTTACAGTCACTGTAGTGAGCCCACAGTACTATATATCATCTATCTATGTTTGTAATTCCATGTCATTTTATTGGGGTCATTTAAACTTTTAAAACATGTGTTCAGAGAGACCCAGCTGTTCTGTGCTGGCATTTCAGATTTGCTGAGTGGGAAACGATAATATTGCTGTTAAAATCATGTCTCAGTTTTTTAAATTACATAACAGCTCAATTGGTTAACAATTAATCCCACTGCCCACGGATTACGATGATTGTAAATGACAGCAGGACCAAAAACCCTAAAGAAAACACATGTAAAACTAGCAGAAAAAGTCCCCTGGCTGTAGCACACATTTTAAACACTGCTCAACAGATGAGTCCCCTCTATTCACTGAACAATGGACTTTGGAACAGTTGCAGAAGTTCCCATGTCCCTCACACAGTGTTAACAGAGAAGCCAGCCTTACCCTGATGTTCAAACTGTGATAACTTTCATCCCCACCGACAGAAGAGTCTGTATTCTGGGCATCACTCGGGGAAGACATTCACCTTAAGGTATGAAAACTCGACTACCAAACCCCCACCGAAATGCAAAGGAACAAAAAATAAAAGGAATTCGTATCCAGTAATCCACAGTGAGAGACCCTGCCTGCCTGCCTGCTTGCTTGCCTGCCTGCCTGGTCGTTCACGCTTCACAGCACACTGTAGTTCCTCTGGTCTCCACACTCAAACTGACACACACACACACACACACACACACACACAGCTCCAGAGTTGTGAAGGAGAGAGACACTCCCCCCTTTCTGGCGGTTGCTAGGAGACCAGTTTCTCCTGAACCCGCCTCTCGTTGTGACATCACCAGCAGTGCTTGCATTATGCTCTTTTCTACTCTCCCTGTGCCCTGCTGAACAGGGTCTGTGTGCCGAAACATTCAGGTGGCCGAAGGAGGAGGAGGAGGGGGGCGGAGACAACTACACTGGAACCAAATCCCACCCTTTAAAGTTTAAACCCATACGAAACAGGATAATCCTCCAAATAGCACCAGACAGAACTCCTGTCTCAGCATTCACCATCTCAGTACTGTAGAGAATTGAAGACTTGTAAGGTCTTTTTCCCCCAGAGTGTTGGCTGCAGCTGTAGCAGATCTGATTCTTTATTTGGTGAGAATGTGAGAATACCCCATAGTTCCGGAACCCTTGAAAATCAGACTTATGGGGTTTGGAGTCCGTCAAAAAATACAGTGCTGCTTTAGAACCAACATTCTATCAAAATGTATAGCGGAACTAAAACATTAGCAACATCGGAACATCCAGTCCTGGTCTTTGCTCCAACCATGTTCTGATTTATTAAATCGAATCAATTAACTCCCAGGCCGGGGTCCTACAGCACTTGATGGTTGAATGAGAGCTATTAAACCTGGAACAGAACAGCATTCCAGGAATGGAGCTGCCAAGTCATGGTATTGTCTATTACTGTAAAAGCGAAGCCAGCCACTGCTTTCAAAAGGGGGAGAGTTTGTTTTAAAACACGGCAATGAATCGAAACGCAGCATGAATGAGGTCACAGTGTTCCTCAGAACAACACTGCAGGACATAATAGAAACTGGGAGCAGTTTGACGCAGTAGATTGTGTCACAGCTCTGGAAAGTTACATCCTAATGAAGACTAGACACAACCTGCCCCCAGTCTCCCTCTTGAGAGGACTAGTGCAATTCTCCTATTGGTATTCATGCTGGGGGGGAGGGAGCCTCTTCTCAGTGTTCCTGTTAATCCTCTTTGCTTTTTCTCCCACAAACAAAAGCAATCTGGAGAAGCAGTTCTCTTCAAATTCTTTTTCTTGCCTTTCTGATCGGAATACTGATGCAAAGCTGGAGCAGCTTATCATGGCGTTTCAGAGACAACACCAGGAAAAGAGGATTTTCCACAAAGGAATTTTCTCCTCTTGGCTCACAGTATTACAAAAGCGCACTGGTCTGTGTTTTAAGGATATCGCAGGTTAAGACGCAGACACACAAAGCCACACTGTATCTCTGAGGGGCTGAGAGACACAGTGTAGCCACTGTGCTCAGGTTGATGTTTATTTTGAAGACAGGCTGTTCTTCAGGAAGCAGATCCACCCTTTATTATTAAACACTCTGATGGTTAGTCAACAAGCCAGCCTTCTAGTTTCTTTTAAACAATCACAAGGGTGAACAGAGCAGATCAACAAAAACATTCATTTCCTTACTACAGGTATAGGATTTAAACAAGACATTGGAGGTGTGTGTGTGTGTGTGTGTGTGTGTGTGTGTGTGTGTGTGTGTGTGCATCTTGAAACAGTAACTCTCCATGACTTCTTAAGCAACAATGGAACGCAACAGCAAATGCTGATGCAAAGCTCCACCCGATTTGGACTAACGGGTCAGAAGATATAGCATAGAAAACAATCATGGGAAATTCCACAAAACTTCCTTGAAGTTGTTGTCCCCTGGAACTTTTTTTCACTTTGTCCCCTTTGTACCTTTTTGGTAATTTGGTAAACCTTGATATGTTCCACTAATTCAATTAAAAAAAAAAAGTTTTTTTGCAAAACAAAAAATCCTACATGAAATCCTTCATTATTACTCCAGAATTTGGTTGAAATTTGGTTTATAATCAGATGCACGCATTCCATATTTATTGTGCACACTGTGGACAGAACTGCGCATGCGAAGACAGCAGGAAGCCTATAAGCTAGTGCATTTGACCTTGTTTTGTTTCATATTGAAACAGTAAATATGGATACAGTGAACAGCAGAATGGAATATAGGCATTGCAAAAGTCAAAAGTTTCGATACTCATGACTACAAACTGCTTGCCTTACATTGTATCAGAAAGCCAAGTAGGAGCGGGGCTCTGTGCTGTTGTACTGCAATTCCAATGGAAGCTGCATGCCAGTGTGTCAGGATTCCTGGTTCACTGCTGTGAATCTGCTTTGCGCATTGATTAGCTGCAGTACTCAGCGCTGTACACTATCTAACTGATCTGCTACCATGCATACAAATTACTGTTGCTGCACCCACTTATTCAGCTGCAGGATTCTGTACTATCTTCTTGCTATCAAACCATGTATCGTTTTTATTTATTCACTTTATTTTGAACAAGCAAGCGACACTATTTAAGATCTATTGAACGGGGATGAGAATATGTTTCCACAGGTGTCAAAAACTGACCGTATATAAGATATGGCCAGATAAACACTTACTTACGTTTTATCAACAGATGCCAAGGACATGCACTGGAACATGATGTACAAGGGACTTTATTAAAGCGAGCTTGACAGAGACTTTTCTAACCGTGAGACTTCACACCAGCACAGTCCTTACACAGAAACATGAAATGCACAGCAATGACATTTTAAACAATGCCTGACTCATTGAAAGGCTGCTGTAATGTTAAAGTCAGTACAGCTGCTGTATATAATTGTCCGGGAATACAATTCTCTGAGAATAACGAAGGAGAATCATTGTTCATGTGTTAGAGAACATTTTGTTAGGAATAAAAAAGCAATCAAACAGAGATAAAGAGATAAGAGACAGGAGACAGGAGACCTACAAATCCATTTGGCTGTGCATGTACAGATATTTCAAACAAATTCTATCTGGACAATATGTCAAGGGAGCAGAGAAAATAGCACTAATGATAATAAAAAGAAGAGATTAAAAAATATTCTAATAATAATTATTACCAGTACAGCTGTGGCCAAAGGTTTTGCATCGCTTAGAATTTTAGGATTGAGACATCATAAAAATAAAAATAAACTATATGAACATGATTTTGATCTTTTGGTAAACATCATGTAATAAAAAATAAAAAAAAATACTAAATCTATATCGCAGCAGTCTACCGGAAGCCATAATAGTAGTACAGTATTTCATGTTAGATCACATTTTTCATTTTTTGTCAGTTTTTCATTAAGTATATGGAAAACTACAATATAATCGAATATGCTAACAACATTATTCAGCAGGTTTCATTCGAAACAAAATTTATGAAACAAAATTAGCTAATTCTACTGGGTGATGCAAAACATTTGTCCATAGTATCAAGTATCAAGTATCCCCAAAATCTATATATATATATATATATATATATATATATATATATATATATATATATATATATATATACAGTATATATATATAAAACTGCAGTACATCATGTATTGCCCTTGATCTGGTACTCATATCTGTGATAAATCAAGTATGTAAATACATCATAAGCAAATGAGAGTCCCAGTTTGCAATGAAACACAATGCAGGCCATTGTACTTAAGGAAACCTGGGTGCCTGTGCGCAGAGGTTAGCAAAGTGTCAAATCGACCACAACTCCACTGACCGACTGTCAGCTGATAAACACATTCTCTAAGCACACAATCCAGCGGTGAGGACCCCCAGAGCTCTGACGGGACCACCAGGAGTAATTCACAGCTGAGTGAACTCACCAAACAGGGTCGTTTATTTGACTTGCGGGGGGTCAGTAGCTCTTACATTTAACTCTGTTGTATGGAGCCAGTCAACCAATCAGATGCTTTGCTCTGTGGGTATGGCCCAGATATACGTCCACACAATAGTCAAGGGAACAGAGTGCTCCCCCTAAATACCTTCCTCTATAATAGTTATGTGTGTGTTTTAGGAACAAAATAACCAAAAGGTAAGTGACTCTCCTCTTAATACATTACTGTTCAGTAAACAGGTTGTTTCCCTAGTATTTTAAATAAGGAAGTAGCATATGATGTGGCATTATAAACTGACATACTGTATTGCTTTCACAAAGGATTCCTGAAACAGGTTTAACGTTTCTCCCTCTGACAAGCAATACACAATTAAACAGGTAAACTTTCCCGGTATGTAGCTCGACTACATATTAATATCACGTTCATATTTCACACGGGGGGTAATTCTCAAAGCCTTTTTATTCCAAAGTGCAACGAAGCACCTTGTGTTTCTAAAAGGAGTGAAGCCATTGACCGCACACAGCTTTAACTCAAAGGCTCTTTGGCTGTTAAGTAACATTAAGGGTCCTACAGCCAGTCGCCTTTTGCTTTCCTGGTTAAATAATGAATCAGTTAATAAACACACACACACACACACACACAGAGCCGTGCACACACAAGCCTGGAGGTGTGGTGACCATTTCAGGCTTACTGAATGTACGATGAAGGTCAGGCTGTAGCACTGTGTTACCGTACACTGGCGCTGCAGAACATAATGAGCTACCATTGTATACAGCACAGTAAAATCTGTTCCTCTAGTCCAGAACCCCCAAACATCTACAAATCAGATGCTAAAATAATAATAATAATAATAATAATAATAATAATAATAATAATAATAATAATAATAATATGTTCACAATGGGTTCCCCTGTGTGTGTGTTTATGTATTAACTGTAACTGTGCAACACTAAACAGAACTAGATTTGGAAACACTGACGTAAACAAGACAAACTCAACACTGATGAAAAACCTTCAGTCAAAACGCTGTCACTGAATCATTACATACAGTATATTCACAGAAATGCATAGATGTGTACAGGCATGTACAGAAATCTATTGCAGATGAATAGGCAGTTTTCTACAACATGCATGTTTATCAATACCATTATACTGTAAAGAATATTCTATTGCCATATCTACCAGCTCAACAGATTTCTATAGAAAACTTGTTTTATGAGCAATTGTTCTTTGTACCACAAGACGTTTCAGAACTCAACTTCTCCTTTTGGTTTCCTCTTTTTTTTACCAGTCATTCTCTAGTATTTTGTCACAACCTGAGAGCCAACACTTTACAGGAATTGGCTGTCTCTATGAAAGGCTATTGTAGGAAGTTGCGTTATAGTCTGTGAAAAAGTAAGAGACTGCTAAGGAGGGCCCTGCACAGTGGGCAGCTGCCATGCTAAATAAGAAGCTGGAAAACAAGTCCGAGTTACCAGCACTTCGGGAATGCAAGGGGTGAAATGTCTGTAACTCTGACACTTGTAAAATGTTCACTAATTTAATGTCTGTGTGCTGTATTCATAAAAGGTCTATATCTTTAACACGACAAAGAAGTAGAAGAAGAAGAAGAAGAAGAAATAGAAGAAGAGGAAGAAGAGGAAGAAGAGGAAGAAGAAGAAGGATAAGCCAGTTGTGTTTAACTGGACAGTTTGTAAGTGTAGGGAATGTAATATCAGGAATTTAGATTGTGTCGAATGTAAAATGGCATCATTTTTTGAACAGAAACAGACACCTATGGGCCTTCCCTTAGAAACGTTTGCCACGTTATTGTTGCATTTTTACCATGCTTTCCCCAGGGTTATACTACTCGTTTACCCTAGCTTACCACACTTATTAATATTATTATTATTATTTATTTCTTAGCAGACGCCCTTATCCAGGGCGACTTACAATCGTAAGCAAATACATTTCAAGTATCACAGTACAAGTAATAATACAATTAAGAGCAAGATAAATCCTGGTGTTTTGATTGATGGAATGAAGTTTTAACAGCACAAAGAAGCTCCGTCACAGGGCTCCAAGCGAGGAGAGAAGGGAAGATGAATCCTAAAGTGGTTTCAACATTTTAAAAGAAAGGCAGCTGGATCGGGACAGACCCACCTGACGCCTCCGCTGCCCGGTGCTCTTTCATCGCAAGACAATCAATGACCTAATTAGGCCTGCCAACAGATCACCCGAGAGAGAGTGAGAGAGAGAGAGATCAGAGCAGAATAATCTGTGGGGCTCGTCCTGAACCGGAGAGGGGTGGGTGGGAGAGACTGTGAAGCAGCCCAGCCAGGCGTGAGAGAAGGCAGGATTGCAGAGCGCTAACACAACCATCCCACATCAATGACCCTGTTAGCGTACCTGCTTTTACTGCAAATGCTCAGCCTGGGCAGCACACCCGTTGAACCGATTCCAAAACAGACGTAACCATTGCGAAACCTTCAGCATTTCAGGACCTTCTGCGGAGGGCCATGCCAGGAACTCAGCTGCTGACGAAGGCTGGCTACCTTTATCTACAAGGAACTCAATTACAGTGGGAGTACATTTTTACACACAAACACACTTTCCATCACTCCAGCTGCCTTGCTATAAAACAGCTGATGGCAGGATAAGAGCTGCGTCCTATTTGTCTGCAATCAAACCCTGAGAGGCCATGGCCCTTCTGTCCATGGTACTGTAGTTCAGGGTACGGTAACCTTGTCTCCTTCAGCACAAACAGAAACCTGCTCCTAACTGAGACAGCCCCAGGCTCTCCATGCCCTTGGCAGTGCCAGACATTTTCTGATGGGTCAAGCTGTGCTCTGTCCTTAGGGGGTGGCATGACGAATCTGATTGCCCTTCAAACTGCAAGGTCTCGATTAGCCTCTAGCTAGAAATACCCTCACCTGGTATAGATTAATAGTATCCAGCTTTCCTTACCTGTCGTTGGTCGCTTGGTGGCAAACAGTTTTCCACCACACGCCTCAACGACTGTCAATGTTTGTACTTTACAGTGTCGGATGCTTCTTGTAAAATAGGTCACGTTTTATACAGTGCGATTCCCCCAGAAAGAGGGTGATAGTTCTGTATCCAAGGGGATAGTGCTGTGAACACGAGCAGTCAGTCTCTTAAGCACACTGGCTGTTCTGAGCTAACAGAACTGAAAATCCTCCAGCAAAAACCACACAAACATAAAGCTGCTATAAAGCCACTTCCTGCAATGCAGTTAACATTTAGAACTGAAACTAAAAAAACACGCCCTCATCTCCTGCAGAGCATCAGCTTCTTATCAGCCCTTTTAATTAGTTTACCACAGCATGCTCCTTAGCTGGGAACCTGCAATAGCAGATGCATTACTAAACAGGAAGAAACATTTAAATGCATGTGTCTGTTGCTTGTTAAATAAACACACAGACAAAGTGCATGGTACAGGGAAAAACCTCCATGTGCTTCTCCACCTTCTGATCACACAAAACGCTTCATTCAGTAGAGTGGTAGTTATTAGTCGAACAGCGAAGGGGATGCATTTAGCAATAAGGAGCTGTAAATCAATGTGTAATCAATGAGCAACAAGAAGCTCCCAAACCCCATTGACCATGTTATGGTGGGAGTTTCAAACTTAGCCACCTTTGGAACCATCAAGCATCATTCCAAATCCATTTGGATTTTTAGAGTGTTCAGGAGTGTTAAAGTTCCACACAACCGAAACATTCCACTCCTCACTGCTCTGCCACACGGCCGGCTCCTCTAGTGAATATCTCCTTTGATTTCCAGTGGCAGCGGCGGCGATTCAGCTAAATTATACCCAGCGCTAAATTATACCCTTCAGGTTTTCAGCAGACAGTCTCTTATTAAGATAAAGTAAAACCCAAGCTTGTGAAATTCCTGCCTTTTAAAGTCTTAAATGCTATTAACTGACCCTCGAGCAGACAGACTGTCAATCAAGATCCATGATGAAAAATTACAGTATCACTGGGTAGGGCCTCGCTGTGTTTACTACTGTGCTATATTATTCATTTAAATCTGTCACAAGAGAAACAGATATAATTCGACACAGTGTTGCTTTATTTAAAAAAAAAAATTTTGGTCTTGTCTGTTTATGAAAGGCATTTTAAATCACATGTATTAGGGAGCAATAGGGAACCCCAATATCCTTTGAAAAGGTTGTAGAAGATACAGGATACTGTACCATTAAAATGATTAGTCTTGGGCTATTTTATAGCTTGCAGTTTCCTGTAATTTACAACTGAGAGGAAAGCAAGGAACACACAGTAACAAATAAAATAAAGAGAAGCTGGGCTTGGCTGGGTCCTCCTTAAGACCCAAAGTGTTTTTCGAACCCTGCTAAAAACAGTGTAATTTAGACCAGCAATACCAAAGCCTGTCACAGATGCACACTGCTGTATTTTTTTTTTAAAGAAGGGCTGTCTGTCTGGGTTTCACAGACACACAATCAGGGGAAGTCACAGAGCTGTGCAGAGTTCACAGTGCACTCTTCCTCCTCTCGATGCAATTCAAGCACACAGAGGAAGGGGGCCGCTCACAGACACCCGTCACATTGCTGGCTGACATTTCAGACGAAGAGTAAACCTACTCAGGAGCTGCTTGCACCTAACATACGAGAGTGCCTTCAGGATCCAGTGTACACAGTGGTGCACAGCTCCCTGCCGGTCTGGGTTGAAGTTGCAATCAGGTCTTAAATTAGTTCAATCGATCCTTAGCAGGTTCAATTCAGGACCTGCTGGGAAAATCGACCTGGACCTTAAGAGCCAGACCTGCGCACCATTGCATTGAAACATCACTGCATTCCCATGAACAAGAAACTAAAAACATTGGCATTACCAGCAATGGTAAGCATGCCTTTGGAATTGAAACGAAATATTGCACAGCTCAGCCGCCCTGGTACAGTAGCACATCCAGTGCTGCTCTGGTTCCAATGCAGCAGTATGTTCAAATATGAATACAAACAGAGTCACTGTAGCACCACTGCATTATCATTGAAAATCATTAGATGAGCGCATCTACAAAACTCTCAGAATACTGATTTTTAAAGAATATATAAAAGAACGGTCACCGCAAAGTCTCAATACATTCAGAGTTGATCTGCCAGCTGAGCCGAGACAGGGATATAACGGCTCCTTTGAGCCAGTACTGGTAATGAGAATGCCGTCTCTGAAGAAAACAGTGTAATCAGTATGATCATAAATCTGTTTAGTGTTTTAGCAATTTAGGAAAACTGCCTTCATGGTGTGGTTCAAAGCCGCTTATCTAAAACCCTTCATGTCAAATCTCATTCCTAATTGGGTTACTGTCCCTGAATAAATACTGTGCGCAACAACGGGGGGGGAAGGATGCTGTTCAAAGACTGAACCATTGCAATGCTAAATGAAGGTACGTTTAAGCTGACAGAATGCATGCCAGTTATGCCAGCATTATTCAGAGGTTTTTATTATTTTTGTGAGACGAAATTAATCATTCGATGATCAGTGAATGGATTCAGTTGCATTTGAAGACTTTTTATGAAGAGTCCACACATTGGTTTTTGATTTGTAATAATAAAGTGTTCTCAGTGCATCGATTACTGCTGCTTATAACCTCTCCGATAATGGATTAGGAAATTGTTTGCACCTCTAACGCATACAGAGCAGTGTAATATTTAACACTATATACAAGCTGCATCTCCCTGTTGCATATCAGTTCCAGTCACTATGATCAAGCAGAACCAGACCTTGATTTGGGCTGGTAGTTGGCACTCATGCAGTCCATGACATCACTACAATTTTACTACTAATCAGCACTACTTGAAGAGTGATCCAGCAGCAGCACGTGACTCTGTCTAGCACTGTCAGAACCTCCTGAAGTTTGAATAAGATGCCTTCAGAAATGAATACAGCATGAGTTAGTCATGTATTTAAATCCAACTTTTTATTCCAAGACAGTATTAATGAATAAATGTCATAAAGTAAACCCTGAGGCTATCAATTATTGAAGGACTCCCCAAGCATTGCTCTGGATTATCATTCATCTTTCCTACAATGATTCATTTGAAATGCTAATGAACACTAGGCTGGTTTCTGAAAATCCTGACACAAAGAAAGTAAAAGTCCCTAAAATATTTAGCACTGTAGTGCCTTCTTACAGTAGCTTAAAGTATACATCACTTCATTTGTAGAAGAACGTGACAGGTGAATTCAATTCTGTGCTACAGATTTCTCCAATCAAAGCACAGCAGATATATGTGCTTAATGTAATCAAGAGAACATGGATTTGACTGGGACTAAGCTAAATCCATCATCTTATTGGCTGTTTTCCGACAGTGAATAGCCAATAACAACCAGTTATATAGTGGGAAATAAAAAAAGAAAACATGATTTAAAACTACTTAATCTTTATTTGTGTGTGTACCAGTGTGATTTTATTTTTACAGAAGTAACTGTTGTAATCTTTTCAAGTAAACGCTTAGTGAGCCTAGCCTGGTGTATTGATAACTTCTGTGTGAGACCCTCGCTGCTCCAAGTTACTGAAGCCGCGATTGGCTACCTTTTCCTCAAGGGAGGTTCTGAGGGAGTCATCATGAAGGCTGTGTGACTGCGCCTGGGGTCAGGGGTCAGGGGTCTGGCACATTAGTGTTCCGCTGCGAAGGGCCTCCGCATTCACAGCCCCGCCTGTCTGTGTTGATTTTACAGAATGGATTTTACAACACAGAGACGTGACATCTCATACACGGGTGTCTGGTAATAACTACTGAAAAATCTCCATACAGTAGTTGAGATTAGCAAGTATTACAAGCGCACAAAAACATGTGTTTGAGATGCTTTTAATCCCTTATTTGAAAGCAATATGATACGTACAGTTCTAGTTTTGGTTATGCCACTAAATAAAGGAGAGGATTTGGGGTAAAAACCACACCCTCTTCCTTCACGGTCAACACACGCTGAACCTGTGTGGGAGTCACTGCTACTCACACAATATTTCAGCTTCTGACCCTAGAGCTGCTGTGCCTCAAACAGTCCATTATTTCAAAGACCTGTTTCTCACAACAGGCTTGGAAGAAAGTTGCTCTGAAAACACCAGCGAGAGACTAGAAAGAAGCATCCGAACTCAAGGACAGAGTGATACGTTTGGTTGCACAGGTACCGTGCATTGCTTGCCTGTCGATTCTTCATCCTCGCAAATAAAAAGCTTGGTGTCACCAATCAAGTGTGTTTCCAGCCTCTCTGCTGTAACAGATCTAGGTAAGTAGGCCATGCAGCTGTAAAAATACTCAACGGACAAAAAAATCATTCAGGACGCTGGGTCTGTGATGAGACAGAGGTTATATCTGATTGATGCTGGGTATGCCTGGGCCAGTGGATCTGAAGAGAGGCGAAGGGTTTCGCAAATCAACCCTGTCAGTACTAATTAAAAACTAATGGGGCACAGCAGCTTCGCTTTAGGCTGTCAGAATCAATTAAAAGGGGACCTGCCGATTGTCGTCAAAGCTTGACGTTACTAATATAGGTTTGGCGTAAAGGTTTTCATTTTCGGTGTTGAAAAAAGGGAGCAAGGTCATCTGGAGACTAATCCTTTTAGGTGTGTGTGTGTATCACATTTCATTTCAATGACTTTTAAGCCATTTCATGCTTTTATTCTGAATTTAAATGTACCCACAAAGCGAATAAACTGCACTGAATTTGTGTACACGGGCAATTTGTGGTAAAAATAATTGGGGGGGAATATACTAGCAAAAAAACAAAAATAAATGAATGAAACCGTGTATTTCAGTGGAAGAGTTTCAGATGTGCTGGGGTTTGTTTTACCAGCACCATACGACAAGGATAGCACAGCCGTGAATAACTTCCACACTGCTGTTTAAAACCTTTTCCGTTACCCCCAGGCAGGGTAATGTCTGACCTAACTAAAAAAAAAAAAAAACCCTCAGCAACTGACTCCGCAAGACATCGCTGTACAGAAAGCAGAGCAGTATTGCTTGACCTGCAGAGGTACACCCATCTATCTCATTTATGCCCTGGCCACACCGCCAGCATAAAGCGCAATCGATACTTGTTGCAAACTGGATTGCATTACATTTTAAACGTGCGTTGGTTACTCATTATTTCGACAGGGTGAATAGTGTATCAGAAAGCAGTCAAATAAAAAGCACTTTCACATTACAAATCTAATTGCAAGACTCAAGATAACACTAAGGTATCATATTAGGACTCTCTTATCCTGTAATCAGTCTCTCAGGAAGAGTCCTCACACAATCAGTACCCTGCAGACCGCAGTCTGGATTTAGGCTACAGTATCAGTTGAGAGGTTTAATCGTCATTTGACCCATTTCCTATTTATTTATCTTAACAGATCCTCACAGCTGTATGCAAAGTGTAGTCTAAACCTAAGCAATGACGAATAGTGTCGGAGTGCCAGACATAAGTCTTCTTCATTTCGCTTGCCTTGCTCTAATTATATTAAATTGCGCAATGCGTCTCTAAAAATAGCTTTCCAGAAGGCACAGAGCTATTTGGGGTCTGCCTGAATCATCAAGATTGGCTTATTTCGGTATTTATGCATTGATAGTGTTAGCAGTGGGAGATTGCAACAAATGGGGGGGTGGGCGGAAGTGATATATCATTCATTATTGTAGAATATATAAATAAACTGCCAGTAGAAAAAATGAAGTCACCTAAGCATATCTGTGTTGGAATATTTTATTTAGATATAAATGAATGTTTGGTCTTCGAATACAACCTCACAGAATGGGTTAAACATTAAGTCAGATTCTGGTTAAATTCCTAGTTAGACAATAAGTTGATAAAGATCTTTCTGGTCACTTTTGTCCTTGCTAGGACAAGGCTCCAAGACAATCTGAAATAGGTCTTTCTGATGTCCAGTTCTAACAAGAAAGGCATTTGCCATTTAGGGTGGATCATTGTTTTTGTGTTAGAGGTACCAACACATTGTTAAACATATTTACAGACTAGATATAAAACAGGTCTGCTTAGGAGGGTTATAAAAACTAGCTACTTCAAAGAGAAGCTGGATTGAACCAGATGCTTGGAAGCTAGGGTTAGGACAATGGACAATTAACCAAGTGATAAGAGATTTGTGTCTTTGTCTGATTGGTTTAAAGAAAAATCATGATGTCACTGAAGGACTGCATTTAAAATGAGAATACTGAAATGTTCTTGGTATTGCTCTGATCCGTGCTTGGAGAGAGGATACCTGCAAACTGTTATCACCATGTAACCTTTAAGATGTCTGGTTGTAACTTTGCAACCCAGAACTTTTATCTTTTAATAAACTACACTTACCTGGACTCGAAAGCAAGAAGCCCGCAACTTCTCTTTCGCTGCTTCTTTTATTGCTGATTCACAATAATCTGCATTGCTTTTCCAACCTCTTAGCCATTGAATTTCACACGAGGAAAAAGCTAACTTTTACAATTGCAAACATTTTTACGTTCATTCCATGGCAAGTCTTGAATCTTTACCCTTGCTACTAAACCAACCAACAATGCTCCAATCACAACTGGGTAACACTTTTCATGAAGTGTCTCAAATTAATGTGTATTCACACAGTACTTACTTAGTAAATACATGTGTACTTACTTACAATTACAATGTTACACTGCATAGCTAAAATGTACTTCATGTGTAAATCTTTTTGCATGAAATAACCCTAACCCTTTTTTGATACAATCATGTACTTACATATTTAGCACAAAAGGATGAAGTATATTGTAACTATGCATAATAATATGGCAACTGTGTAAGCACATGTGTGTTTACTACGTAAATACACAGTAATCTGGGACACTTAATGTAAAGTGTGACCCACAACTGTACCCTCACTTACATAAATAATGTGCAATCATTGCATTTTGAAATGTGAGAGGAAAGCAAGTCAAACGTGTTGCTTGCACATGGTTTAGGGAGTGTAGACAGGGTATGACATCCTTTAGTTAAAATGCTCAATTGCTCCCAAGTTTCTTTTTAGTGCTACTACATGTGACTGAGGGTTTAAAGTCTTGGATGAATAAACACAGGCGCTATGGTGATATTACAGCACAGAAGGGAAATCACTGCCCAAATCCTCAGACTTTAATAGGAATGTAAACATGTATTACTTCTGAAGAGGTGAAGCTAATTTGCCTATAAATTAAACTAGCTGGGGAGCGGGAAAATCAATAATAAAATGCCTCATTAATCAAGGGCTAATCAGCTGTCTCATACCTAATGCTGACAAGCCAATTTAGAAGATTTGAAATGGACCGAATCAAAGCAGAGAAGGAGCCAAGGGATGTTTCACTATGGCAACAAGGCCCTGAGATCCACAGCCAGTCCGTGCAGTGCAGGTCTCTATCGATAGAGCTGAACAAGGCCCTGAGATCCACAGCCAGTCAGTGCAGTGCAGGTCTCTATCAGTAGGGCTGCCTGAGGCTCTCCATGCGTACTCTCAGAACTGCACAGAGAGCAAGGCCACAGCACAGGAGGGTGTGGGATAGAGGCTGCTGAGCTCCCTCTTAAAGTTAGATCGCCAGGCTGCAGATTAAAACAAAAGCAGGCTCGCTGGCCCAGAGAACAACCTTCATCACAAATGAATAATTAAACAATTCCCTCCGGGGCACCGTTAACATCAGCTGATTAACGCAGCGCTGTTTATCCAAACACAAATGAGAAATAATATCACTTTAATAGTGTATATACTGGTGAAGCTGGAAATGTTCTTCATTAACCCCTTCATGGGGAGAGATGATTATATTTCTCTGATTCTCATTTTATTTGAGGTGGGCTACAGCTCTGTATAGGGTTAGGGTTAGGGTCTTCCTGTTGCAAGTCACATTCAGTCGAGACGGGTAAGACAGTCAGACGTAGCTGATAGTTGGTACTCGGACGACAGGCATGCTTTACGAGTTCAGGGCTCAAATACAGCTATGTTTTTTTCATGTAGTACGTGAAGCTACACAAACGGAAGCTTTAAAAGCCTCCTGCAGAGAAGCGTTTTGATGCAGACAGGGGGAGAGACCAGGAGCTGGCAGAACTTAAATAAAGACTTCTGGGAATGCGCTCGCTGTGCTGGGACGCAGGAATGCCTACACAAGAGACTGGGGTGGGGTTGCCAAGGAACAGCAATCATCCCACAGAGAAGGCAACCAATGGAAATGCAGGCTGAGTGGATTGGACTCAGGGTACAAAGCAGGCTGAGTGGATTGGACTCTGGGTACAAAGCCCCTAACCTCCATAACAGCCAAGGTCACTGCAGGATAAAAGTGATTTCTGTCTGACAGCCGCAGGTTACAGTTTAGTGTGAGGATCTGTTACAAACACGAGTAATGCATCAATAAATGTGTTAGACAGCCAGTTATTTACACTGCAGCACGGTGCACCAACACAGTGCTGTGCATTTATAAGAAACCTTATTCATATTACATGGCACAAAGCATATCCTGTTCTGCCCTCTTTCACATATTCCTTTGCAACACGTCTCCCCTCACTGGTGCACACGCCAGTCATTGCTATCCACAGTTATTCACTTTGTACAGATTGCAGTGTCAGATCCTCTGTATGAGAGCACAGGGTTCAGAGGGGCTGAGGTAGACAAGCCCATTGCATCCCATTTCCTTCCAAGAGGAAGAGGAAGTGTGGGGTTTCTTGTCAGCAGGAAGTGGGGCCTTACTTTTATTATTTAAAGCTTTTACTCCAGTTTTAATTAACTCCTGTTTTTTTTTAAAGGAGAAAAACATCATTTCATTTGACAAAACTACCATGGATTGACAACTACAGTAACATAATTCAAGGCTTCTCCTTGCTCAATCTCAGATTGTTTGTTTCTCGTTTTGTAACACTGACGTGAAATATTCTATTAAAAAAAAAAAAACAGGAGTTAATTATTGCCTTGGTGTTCACAGTACCAGAGCCCAGCTTCCAGCGCTGTATCACTGACCACTTAATTGCACCATCTAATGGCATCTTTAAGAAGTTCTTCAGAAATTCAGAAGCACTGCATTGAATTATTCAGAAACGGACTGTGTTTGTAAACACGAAATCGTAAATGTATGCTGCTTTTATATTGCGAGTGTAACAAGCTGGAAGCATGGGACAGAAATGAAGCGAACTAAACCTCTCGTTTCTATTAAAATATCACACGATATGGATGCTACAGAAACAATCTGAAAGATGGAGAAAGCAAAAAGGGGATACCTGCATGTCCAGAAAACATGCAAATGAGAAATAACAGGAACATTGCCCTACAGACAGCCGGTGACTAAACAGTAATCTGTGGGTTAAGTGCACTTTGAAAATCTTTTGGAAAAAAAATCTACTTCAAAGCTGCAGCTTGAAGAAAAGATTATCTAGGGTGCAACAACTGTGTTCTGATTTATTTATAGCAGCCCGGCAGCAAAGACTTCATTTCAGATAGAAGGAAAGATAGACCTGTTTAAAACCCTTCTCTTTCTGGGTTAGGCAATGTATTCATTGTCAAATACTGACATCTAGTGACCCCTTGAAAAACAAACCTGAACCTGATTTAACGCAGCTTTTACAAGCAAGGATTTTAAACTCTTCAATGCATACATTTTAATAAATACACACGAATGGGGGTATCTAACGTCACATCCCTTTTCTCTAACCTTTATTCGTATAATCCCTTGGGGAACAGAGCTTTTTTTAAGAGTTTTTATCCAACAGTCCATTTTTCCAGTTACAAGATTCTCTTGGTGAATGTCGCCTGCTGCAGCTCGAAGCACAACGAGGGGAGATGACAAAGCAAAACAGAAATGAAAATGTCCTGCAGTCTGAATTGTGAATCATTAGAGCGACAAGATGCGTCTCAAGTCATTTCTGCTCCTCTTTTTCTACGGAGGGAAAGGTCAAAACTTCTGGGTAATGAGATGTTGAAGACACTCACTTCTAAGTCAGACAGCAGGTTAATCCATGGGTGAGAGGTTCTAAAACGGGCTCTGATCAATACTCATGAGGCAGGCAGGACAGCCAGAGCTTCTGTCATTGGTTTAAAGAGATTACCAGTGTGAGACTCTAAAGCAGACTATGCAGCAGTGACAAAAACACCCTCAGCTTGGATTGTATTCTCTTTAAGGCACACAGCTGGGAACTGCTTATGAACAGGTTACTTTACACAGAGACTGCAGCTCTAACTTCTGCACACTGTGAGTGAGATTTATTTGTGCCTTTCCAATGCCTTTGCTAGGCATTTAATACTGCTGTGGGCTTTACTATACTTTGCTGCGCTTTACATTGCAGAGTGACAAGGCACGGGACTCAAGGTAATGTTTCTTCATAGTACAGTATCGTTACTGTATAGCTCATGACTGAGTACCTGTAAAACAGTACCAGAACCATACCTTCAGCTAACATATTACAGTGCCAGTTATAAGATGGATTGGTCAGGGCTTCACTTTGCCATTGCAGTATAACTTTCATTCTTGCTATAAGGAGAAACACTAATAACACAGTCACCTAACTATGGCTTCTGACAATAGCATTATAAAGGGGGAGCACAGTAATGTTTGTAATACATTATGCTGACGGACCACAAGAGAACCTGCTGGAAAATATTTCTGAAATACGATGTCAAGGTAACTGCAGTCGCCTGTGTCAGGCTCTGTGCAATACATCACAATAACAAGATATATAAAAAAACAAAGGTAGACTAATGAACAGGCTGAGATGTTTCCCCTTGGGTTCCAGTAGTTAGCGTGAGTGAGCAAGAAAACACAAACTGCCTGGAATCATTACCATCCTCTCAACACTAAAGGGTCTGAATATCAGCAACAAGCATGTAACATAAAAACAGCCGCTGAAAAGCCACTGATAACAGGCTAACAGCCAGGAATGTGTCTCTTTCTGTTGCATTGCTTGCCATCATTTCTGAAATCCCAAAGCTTTATCTTCCCAGGGAGGGACGAGTTTACAGAACGAGGACCAGGTCTGATTATAGCACACAGATAAAGACATTGCAGAGCTGTGACATGAACCACGGGGTGCAGCAAATACATTTGGACAACCAAGGCCATTAGTGCATGCAGATCAGAGAACATTACCTGGTAGCTATACTCTTCATACTCTGCCTCATACGGACGGCACGGAGCACTCCTGGTACCCAATGCATTTTTCAATATTTCTTCACAACCTGCGGGGGAAAAAAGACAAGGAGATACTTTACAAGAGCGCAGACAATCAGCTCAACAAATAGCTTCTCTCCTGGTTATTTGTCTCCATTTTGCTATCTGCTCAGCTAGCAGAGTGTTGAAATAGCCTTATCACAGTTATCTGCACAATTTAAAAGGGATGGATATGGTCTGTAACCCTTCTCTTTGATGGATAGCGCGAGCATGCACTCAGAGAGCTGCTGCTCGCCAGCTGGATTCAGGAGTATCTATTCATAGTTATTAGCGAGTGACAGCGGGCAGAGGCCCTTCAGTTTAAGTGATAGAACAAAATGGAAAATAATTTGTATTAAAAAAATTAAAAAAAACAGTGGTGACCCAGAAAAATGAATCTCGAGTCAACACGTGCTTCTGCCAGATAACTGTTCTCCTACTCCTACCGATCTCTAAGAACACTTTGCTGGTAACAGGTGACTGACAATCTGACACAATGATGATGTGTTTAATCAAACATGTTTTTTTTTGTTTTTTTAAATCTACGAGCCACAGAAATACCAGTACGGTGCCTACCAACAACATTAAACTTATACAGTGTCTCTTTTTCTCTTTCCTTTCGGCTTCCATCCAATGAATCCAGCCTGTGTCTGCCTCCCCATCAATGCCATTTTTTTTGCTGTGCGATATGTGATACAGCAAAGACAAGCCGCTGTTTACAGGCTGATAAATGTCTACTGCTGGGAGGGTTAGAGAAAGCATTTGTTTCTATTCAGTTTCCCGATTAAAGCAGTGTGCGTGCGTGCGTGCGTGCGTGCATGTATGTGTATGTGTGTGTCAGTGTATCAGTGTGTGTGGGTGTGTGTGTGCGTGCGCATGTGTGTCAGTGTATCAGTGTGTGTGGGTGTGTGTGTGCGTGCGCATGTGTGTCAGTGTATCAGTGTGTGTGGGTGTGTGTGCATGCGCGTGCGTGTGTGTGTGTGTGTGTGTGTGTGTGTGTGTGTCAGAGTCTCTTTAGTGTCATTGTAGTCTTTAATAGGAAGTATAATTCCAGGTTTCTTCTTGTTTTCACATTATTTATATCTGCCACTATTTAGATTGATTGAAGAGACACAAAAAGATGACAGCAATTTGCACGTGGCTACTAAAGTATAACTTATGGTGGCTCTTTGAGAACGTGACATTAAAAAATAAAAAAAAAGTGTTATGTTCATGTCCTGAGATAATTTATCTTGTGATCTCGACATAACACAATTTCTATTTTTTCCCCACTGTGTTTAACAAGGCACTGTAATTAAGAGCCCCTCTCTGGTAAATAACCAGCAGCAGAAATGAAGCAGCTGTCATGCAGGTTTAACCCATCTTTCTGCCCTGCCAGGGGTTCAGAGGGTCATTGCTTTCCTTCTGTATTCACCCTGGTTCATTAAACAGGTTAAGAATAAAGGGATCTCGAATGGGATTACAGAATTGCCTCCGACAGCAGAGGCTGGGTTCCTGGCAGGCAGCCGGAGCCAGACCCCTCTCTGCCAGGCTCTAGCTGGGCTGCTGGCTGCAGTACAGAGACTCGCCAAGACTTTAGAGATGGCATCGTGCTCGGCTGTAGTGGCGGCCCTTGCCCATGAGGCCCCCTGGGTGCAACCAATTTGCTGTTAATTTAATAACTTTGCATTAACAAAGAAAAAAAGAATGGCCCAGAACGAAACCGTTCTCATTATCAGCAATACAAATAATAATGGATTTTGCCTCAGAGACTTCTTCAGTTGTGGTCTGGTTTGTGCAAGAAGTCTTGGCAATCCTTCATAGACTCTTTAAGCAGTGCATCCCGGCAGAGGTTAAGCGCATTCTCTACCCAAAGTCTTTGTATTTAAATCCTTGGCTTGTTTGCTGTACTGCTGTTCAAGTTGACAATTACTGGCGCTGGTTGCATCGAGCTTTGAATCTGCACTGTTTTGCCCTGCATTTCCAGCTTAAACCAGCCTGTGCATCGCAATATTTTTTTCATACAATCCAGGCTTAAAACCTCCAATTATGTTATCTCCCCCGAGCAGAAACAGGAAAGCGAAATGGCTTTGCTGCACAAGCACTGAATGCTTTCTACCCTGATGCTACACACCCAGCTCTCCTTAAAGCAGAGTCTGTACAATGCACCGTGTCCTATTATATATTCTATAATTGTGATTAGAAATACACCCAATTCAATGTGCCTGTCAGTACACAGGATGCAATGGGGTAACGCCCGCCGTGTTAATATTTCTGCTATCAAGAATGCTTGTCTCTGTAAACAAGTGCTTGAAGTGAACACGTATCAAAAGATACTGTGCTGCTGAACGTCTGAACTCCACATGGTACCAAACACACACCCAGGGCAGAGCCGTGACTGGCTGTCAGTTTGCTCTCTTGGTCCTGCCATTCATTTCCATTCGAGTGTTTAAACTGAACATGATCAAAGCTGGAGACTGGGAACGGGAGCCGCGCTACATATCCCAAATGAGAAATTCCAGAACCCTCAAATCTGGGAAGCACTTAATCGTCAAGTAAGCCCACAGTACTTCCACTGTAAGACAGAAGAATGGTTTGTGCACAGTAAATGAATGATTTATTTTGTAACAGTAACAGGTGGTTCTACACTAGTGTACGTTCACTGACAGACACAGCTACCGTGCTGGGTCTGTGTTGAACCATGTGCATCTGTCTGATGTAAAGGTGTCATTAACAGCCCTGATAATTCCTAGTTTACAATATGTAACTGGTATACTATATTGTGTCCTCTTGCCCTCTGTGTGGTTCATATTAAACCTGCGAGACTGTTCAATGTTCAAGCATGTTTTACGTCATTAGATTTATACATCTCCCTTAACTGATCTCTGTAGAAGCTGAAAGCATTTAGCCAAAATGTTGGTCTGCATGTTTGAAGAGTGGGAGGCAGCTTTTGTCCCTTTAAACGGGTATGCGGAAACATTTTCTTACCCTGCGTAGGTGTGGACGTGGTTTCTGCAAGACCAGGTGTTAAGAGCTCTCATACAAGTGAATCTTAAAGGAACACACTGGCTACATCCGTGCCCATGCATACATTTACACCTTCAGGGAAGAGGCATAAAAACCAAGTGAAAATGAGTCAGCCTGTCACTCCTCCAGATTCAGGGAACACAGCATTCTCCACAGCTGCTCTCCTGGTATTTAAAGCTGAAACAGTTCAACGTTTTCTCATAGTTTCAAATCCCAGGTCGGTCTTCGTCTCCCTGCGTGGCCAGGAGTTAATCCGCGTTCCACCTACATGAGCTTCAGTAAAGGTGAAATCATTCAAGAGACGTCATTCGTCAATGTGAATCACATCGCTCTTGCATGGTAAACGAACGTGATTTACTGCAATTGGGAATTCAAGCTCCACTGCATGTCATAACGCTTAGCTGTGCAAGGAAATGTTCCATGACTAACCAGGATTAACCAGGGCAAAAATCTCAAAGCTTTATATTACACCTCACAGCACTGGTTTTTAGATTACTCTTCTTAACCACAGCTAAGCACACAGCTCAGAAGTTTAACTCAAGGCCTAGCTGAGTAATGTTAATGCATGTTAACTCCACTCACTCAAAAACAAGCAGGACATGGCTTTGTACAAGAAGGACCAGTTCCGTTGTTATTTTTGTTATCAATGATGTTCAATTTCAATGTGGTTCAGGAGCAGGATTTATGCTCTTGATTAGAGGATGCAAATGGGATGCATTGAAGCCTGATTTGACACTGAACAGGAATCTGGGATCAGAGCTTGCATGGAGTCAAAGTGTTTTTCCATTAGCTGCCAATGGTGCAACACAAACCCACACTGGGACCATTGCGATAACAGACACGGCATTAATAAGATTGGATTTCAGCTTAAAGCTCTGGCAAAGCTCTTTTAATGGATATTGGTGTAGAGATTGTCCTCACGCTGTGTTTCTCCTGCTGTGATCCTTCCTTTGTTTAAAAGGATGATTTCCTCTTAATTGGCTATCAGCATCACTCCAAGTGTCTAATAAACAAGTGTGTTTTTCATGCTCTTTGTGCTGAATTGAAAAGGAAGGTTCTGCTTTGAATGGCTAACTCCCCTTCTCTGTAATATCGCACTTCAGTAGATGAACTGGCTCAGTCCTCTCGGGGTATTTGAGGAGCAGGAATGAATTAAGTAATAATCCGTGCAGCTCTTAGGCAGTGTTTCGAAAAATGATTAGCATTTTCACCACTGTGCGAAGATACAGACACCCCCTGAAGATTTTAAACCAAATAGACTGAGCAGAGCAAGCTACAGCTGATCCTGCTTATATATATATATATATATATATATATATATATGATTAACTCTTATACTGTTGCAGCTCCGTTCTTCCTGTCGATGTCAGCCCATTCACATTCATGGCAATACTGCTGCCAGCACACAGCAATATAGAGCTTGTGTGAATAAACAGAAAGCGTCACTTACCTTTTATAGCAAACACCCCATGGCAGAAATCCTTAAAGTTTATCCGACCCAGCTCATTGGGGTCCAGATATTTGGTCAGCTTCTGCACCTACAAAAACAGAATGTTGTGTCACAAACAACCCTTATCCCAGTAGTTCTGCACAGTAATTGTGTGTGTTTACCACAGTTTACCATGTGTGGCACTTTGCTCTCTATGGAGTTGCAAACCCCCCAGCAATGTGCCACATTCACGCCTGTAATTACAATGCTGTGAGCATCTTCCTAAGTCTTCCTAACTGGTTTTCCAATACAGTATCTGTCTTTGCATTTCAAAGAGTGCAAATGAGTCTTGAAGGGTCTACAATAAAAAAAAAAAAAAGATTTAAATGTCCTCATTTTGTGAACTTCTCGACAGACGCGAATCACTGCACTGGTCGGGGGCAACACAAGCACCTTAAAGCAGAAGAGGTGTTGCGGCAAACCTACAGCACAATCCCATCCCCCCGGGTCTCGTGAGAAGCAATGCATTCGTGGTGTTGCAAGACCGTCACCCGCCTGCTACTATGAACCGTGGAACCGCAGACTTTAAGGTTTTTTCATTCCGAGCTTGGACTGCAGCAGCTGCGAGGGATTAGGATTGAGAAGACGATTCGGAGTGATTTTATACATCGCCCCACCCCTCCCCCATTTCCAGGCTAGGTCACACAGAGCAGCAGGAGACTGTCGGAAATAGAAAGTAATATTGTGTTAAATAGGCTGAGTGCTGATCTCAATCTCAAACACATTCTGGGAGTGTGTCGCTTTGGCAGCTGCTGGAGATCTCATGTGTGATGCTAAATCCAGCAGGTAACATGGCCTGTTTAACAATGTAATAAAAAAGTAATGATTTTTCAGAAGCATCTTCAATTAGTCTACGGCTGTGCGGTGAAGTGATTAAAATGCTGTCATAACAACCAGTAATCATTACATCAGATCCAGCTCTTCTCTGAGTGCTAATCCACCAACCTAGACAAACCATTACTCAGATTTAAAGCTAAAAATTTGTTTCAAAGCTCTTTTGAAAATGGCTGCTCTAGTGCACTGGGGTTTGAGATCTGTCCTCTAAATCACTGCAGAAAGAGCGATTAAAAATAATTAAAAAAAACATAACAGCAAGTGCTCTGGCTTTTCTGTTCCGTACCACATCATGTATTGTTATTGCTGCATTACCTGTTTGACAAAGTGGGCAATAATCCTTACACTATCAGTGCACTACAGCGTACATTTTGAAAAGAGCTTTGAAACAGTGTTTAAAGTTATAAGTGTACAAAGTTGTCAGGATGTTAACAATGAAAACAAAAACGGCAGGTACGTTATTTAAACAGTTGTGGGAACACGTGGGGACGTGTAACGCTATATTTTTCTGAACCTGCTACTTACTCTTTAACTTTATGACTATTACATTTTATGATGGATTTGTTCCAGCACCTTGGCAAAACTGATAAACTGGAAAACCAGTGCTAACCTTTAAGCTAGCAATAGTGTTCTGCAATTAAGATTTGTGCAGTATTTACACTATAAATCAGCACACTGAATCAATCTCTCTTTGTAGAGGAATGCGAAACGTTTAAGTATAAAGACTAAAACCAATGGGTTGGTGGTTTCAGTGGACTTCATCTCAATGCAAAGCAAACGCTCTTGCATTGCGCGTCTAGGATTGCACAAGATGGTTTAACGCACCACACTTAGTTCAGAGCGATAGGACTCCCGCCATCTCGGAAAGGGGAATGCAAGCAGACTGCATTGATCTGGTAATCTATGCTATCGCTACTTTTAGCCAGACATACATTTCAGTAAAGAGCTTTTTCTGTGCGTGTGTGTCAGGTGACACTGGCTCTTACGACGGAGAGGGGCAAGGATCAGAGACACACATTACAGTGCCAGACAAACAACACGCCATGCAGCACTCTGATCTCTTATCTCCCTCGCTGGCGTGTACAGTGCTGCCATGCTGTAGAAGATAACATTTTCACAGCGCTGTAAGGTCTGTCTTCACTGTAACCTATGGGGTGATTGTACAATAACCCAGGGAAGAAGGACGTGAGCACTCCCCGGACTCTGAACGCATGGTGGGTTCCAATGTGTGCAATGCTATAAAAACAAACAGCAGGACCTCTTAATGGGAGGATTATACGATTAAACTATACTGCAATGGTGCTGCATACAAAGGACTTGCAATGTGTCCTGGTTAAATAAAAACTTTTACTAAGCAGCACGAACATGCTGAACATCTGTGGATTCTCATTAGCACCTCCACCCCCGATATCTGTAGCAAAGTCCCCAGCCTGTCTCGCAGCATTAACCACACAGATAAACCGCTGCACGCAGATCCACAAGCCAACAGAATTCAGATCTTTGGCTGCCTACAGTAAAAACAGATGCATGATTTTTTATTTTTTTTACTCCGATATTTCCTGCTGCTGACATGACACCTTCCCCGCCTGTCGTTATTTTTCCTCTCTCTCTCTCTTTATATAGCTCCCAATGTAAGGTTTAAAATTAAGGTAAACATGAAATTAACTACTTTGTGACGCAATAAGGATGAGACCCGACCAGGTTTCAAATCTTAACAATGTTTACCATTTATTAGCTCTAAATACCCACATTACATTCTACATGAAACCTTATTGTTCAGATCCAATACGTGCCGCTAGTATTAACAGAGATAGGCCATCGATCAAGTTACCTTCCCCTGGGAGACAGCCTCAGACACTAAAACGATGGTCTTGATGATCTGGAGGTATTGGGAGCTCCTCTGTCTGTGTCCTCTCTATGCCTGCTATCTATACTCTAGTAGTTCAGAGACTACGTGACTAGTTTGCTCCTGTTATCTTACTAGTTACAGTTGTCAGCAATATAAATAATTTATTCAGATGTTATTCCACTCAGGTGCATCCAGCCACTAACTCCTTTGCAAGGTTACTGTGGTTAATTGTTCACATAGTTATCCTTTCCCATACATTCCTGCACAGACCTGATCATGCAACATTCTAATGGCTAATGGCAAGTGGGTCGCTGCCTTAGCAACTCTGCAACTCTGCACTCTAATCATGACTTTCATCTTTGGCTACGAGGCTTCAATGCAATGAAATGCCAGCTGCAACTTAACAAGCTAGCTGTTTCAGATTACTATATATCTAGGACTGACATCTAGATACATTTTTGTGCATTTTAGTGACCATTCTTGATCTTTAAAAGTGAAGTCTATCATCTCACTATGCATGAAATCTGCTGACCCCCTACAGCAAGATATACTACAAACGTTAGTGTGACTGGAACTAAATGTGATCTTTCTAACTCTTTGTATGAATGCCGTCACAATCCTTTTAAAATTAACAGCAGCGTTTATACAGCACTGTGTTTTTTTATTCACATTTTATAAATGTATTACATTTCAATTTGCATTAAAAAGTGACACTACGTAATTGTTTGCGCATTTAAACTGGGAAAGGGTGAAACGCTGCTAAGCTAACACCTCCCACTCACTCACTGAGATCAAAGCCTCTGAATTTAGAAACATGTTCAGATGTGTGCAGTTATGACAGGGGGCAGAGAAGGTGCCAAATCTCATTATCACACACTGCACAGTCCCTCACAGTACAGCCTCCAGCTTTCACTCCTCTGAGCCACAGGTTCATGCAACCAAAGAGAACTTGGCTTTTCATCTAATATTAATCAGTGCAATATTCATAGTTACACAAGTGCTATTAAGCATGTAGCAAGGGCTGCATCCCTGTCTGCACTGTGCTTGGTACTGTGTGTCCTCTCATCTCTGTCTGCACTGTGCTTGGTACTGCGTGTCCCCTCATCCCTGTCTGCACTGTGCTTGGTACTGCGTGTCCCCTCATCTCTGTCTGCACTGTGCTTGGTACTGTGTGTCCCCTCATCTCTGTCTGCACTGTGCTTGGTACTGCGTGTCCCCTCATCTCTGTCTGCACTGTGCTTGGTACTGCGTGTCCCCTCATCTCTGTCTGCACTGTGCTTGGTACTGCGTGTCCCCTGATCCCTGGCTGCACTGTGCTGGTGGTTGACGACTGTATGGTAAAATCTTTTAAAGAAAAGTCAATCAGGGATGCTTCTTTTTTTTACTAATGGTGATCTTGGCACTGCCTTGGCACTGATACCTTAACAGACAGACCTGTGCAACATTATCTGAAGAAAAGTCTGAAAGACGTATTGGTATTGAGGGACTGGGGTGGGGTGGGTAAGTAGGGATTGAGCTGAGAAGAGAAAACTCAGAAGGATCTGAGACACCACAAAAAGAGATTCCCCCAGCAAGTTCGTAGCAAGTTCAGAAAGCCCTTTCTTCAAAAGGAAAGTAGAACATGAAATGAAAAGTGACCCAGGATGCTCTTTTAAGGTCTCCTTGCTCTCAGCTCTTGATTTTTTCTCCTTGAGCTCGTTAATGAAAAATGCAACCCCCTCCTCAGGCTTGGAGCCTGACACACTTCTCTGAATTGAGAGTTTCTCAAAGTTCAATAGCTCCCATCGCTCTCCTGCTTCTCAGTAGCTCGGTGGTGGATCTCCTTTCATCTCACTGCATCTGGGCTTTCAGCTGTTGAAGACGTTTTTTTTTTTTTTAGTTTTTTTTTTTTAACTCTTAATTAGTTTGAAATAGCTTTAAAAAAAAAAGCTTTGGAAGTATTTTATACCGGAGGTTGTGAATTAATTCAAACAGTATAAAACAAAGCATCCACTTTTTACACAAATCTAGGGCTCGAGTCTCTAGTGTTTGCAAATTGAAGAAGCGCGCTCTCTGATTTAATTCTGATAGGAATAAGTGGGTCAGCAGAAAAATACCGGCTGTCAGGATCAGGAAATTTGAATGAAGGTTTGTTCAATAACTGAAGAATGCTAATAACTGTGTTTCTCCACCGCAAACCGACAGCCTCACAAATAGGATATGCAGCACGATTATAAGGGTTAATCTGGAGCTTCAGAAAGCAGGTTGTTTTCACGAAGCACCTTGGAAACAGTCCCATATGATCAATTAGCACTTTAATTCTATCTGCACAGCTCAGAATAACACAAAGGGGCATCTTAACAAGACAAACAACAGCTCCATTTATTATATCAACCCGTCAGTGTCTCTTCTTAATCTTCTTCTGTGTCACATGAGCTGATAGAATGGGTTGAGGTTGGGGTTGGGTTTGGGGGTTAGGGGTTGGGGGCTGGGGTTGGGTTTGGGGGTTAGGGGTTGGGTTGGTGTTAGGGTTCTTTGGGGGTGGAATAAGAGTTAGGGTCAGGGTTTTGGGGGCTCCTGGTTGGTTTTGTGGGTGACAGACCTAGTGGAAATCATTAGTTCTATCAATATTACCTAGCTTAACCACCGTACAGGAGTTCAGTTGCAATAGCTGTGGCTGCTGGAACAGTGACAGCTGTGAGGAAAAACAGGAAGCTCAACTGAAAAAAAACAAGCCTGTGGTAAGAAGGGCTTCTTACTGCAAAACAACACAGGGACACTCCTGTGTGCTAGACACCCCTCACAGCGTGTTGCCTGAGTAACTGCCAGGCAGTCTGGGTGCTCGGAGACTGCTTTCTCATGGTAAGGGAGTTCACAGAAATGTGTTGCACCGAAATGAGGAACGCTTGGACAGCCAATTAAACACCTTACTTAATTAATTGTATCTGCACAGAGTGAAGCTGGCGACTACTGCTCTTCACCAACAGCACTATATATAGAAGCTGAGGTTTGTTTTGCAACACTGAAAACACCTCCACTGCTATTTAAACAGCAGAATGAAACACAAAAACAAGGATTTTTTTAAGGGTTGATTTGGGTTGAATGCCATACAGTTCAGCACTAGCCGCTCCCTATTCAACGCAGGGCTGTTAACCACTTCAGCTCCAGGACGTACGCATGTACGTCGAATGAAAGGTCTATTCTATGTTTTTCTTTTTTTTCATATCTATCTGATTGTATACCTGCCCTAAGGCAGTGTTTGTAATGTGATGTGTTTAGAAGTTGGGAAAGAGAGATCGAAATCATCAGGTGACTTTATTATCCAATTGCATTCCATGCAAAAATCTATCCGTGAAGATATTGAGAAGAGTTGGAGATACCGCAGGAAACATTCAACTAGCTAAAGTTTATACATAATATTTCATTTTATTTTACAAAAAAGTATATATGTTTTTGTATTCCTTTTATATATTGTGTGCGGAATTCTGTACACACTTTACATTAAAAAAGTGAATATTTCTGTTATGTATATAAAACGTTTATTTTACGGAAATAAAATGTAAAAACATATACAATTTTTGTATCAGTTTTGCTTTACTGAATATGATTATCTAGCACATAGGAGCCTAAAGGGTTCATTAAAATGTTATATTATTATTTTATACCAATTTCAAGGGTAAAAATGCCACTTACAATAATTTCTAAATCTGGTCCCTGGAGTGCACATTGATCTTTGCATCTGGCGTTGAAAAGGTTAATCACATTGTCATGTTAGCATTGCTGTAGGGAACCATAGGGTCTACAGATTTACAAAACGTTTCTGCGTTTGTGTATTTTAAATTAAATGTGCTCTTGGGACAATTGTATTCCTTGCCCGAGACTAGTCAGTGCTTCTGAATCCGAGATTCTAACTGCAACAGCAAATGCAAAGATACTGACAGAGAGAAAGAGAGAGAGAGGGAGAGAGATAGAGAGAGAAATGCAAACAGGTGTCAGACAAGCAGGCTGACAGACAACTTGCTAATTCATATTTTTGTTGTAATAGCCTGCAATGTGAATGCTAAATCAATCGTGCCTGGAGAAAGCGCTGTGCGGTCTCAGCACTGAATTACTGAAAACATGTCTGACATAGACAGCTGCTTTTAATTATGCCCCCAAATGATCTGCAGACAATAGAAAGATGTATTTAAACAACGCTGTTTTGCCCCGAACGCTCTGCGATTGTTTGGAATGAATGATGGTGAATTGTTATTTGACCCTGTGTTCTCACTCGGAGGCCCCTAATTTAACAGTGTTTTCTGCCACAGCAAATCCAAGCTTTTCATTCTAGTCATGAAAGATTAATAACTCTACACCACAGTCTTCAGTGACAGAACAAGCACTTGAGATCGATTTTTCTATAAGAGGCTATTACGTTCACAACATAATGTTTTCTTTGTGTTTGATATGTTTATGTTGAACACAGCCGCTAAAAGGTCGAGCCGGTGTTTCTTCAGCATTTTTAAGAACCTTACAAGTCAATAGTCAAACAGAATCGCTATATGGATTGGCAATGTCAAGGCATGGCTTTGACCATGAAATTGATGGAACTGTATGGAGTTGAGGTAAGTGTACAATTTATTGATAGACAGAAACAATGCATATGGAATTTCAGTGAAAAAAAAAAGTATACTAATCAGCCCAAATGACTTCTCAGATCCCCTGCATGGCAAATTCCCTCAACAACGAATGAAACCATTTTTAATAAGTACATTTAAAAACGTACAGGGGACCTGGAGAAGACAATTCGATGAGAACGCAGCTACACTTCAAAGCCTGTGGTCAGTCGTTCCCTTCTGACTGGCAGGGGATAAATGAACGGTGACACTCCAAAGTGAATACAAGTCGACCAGAATACCCACTTCAATCATCCAAGTGCGGAGCGAGAGAGACGGGGGGGCTGACTCGAGATTCTTCTTGCGCGTAACCAAGGCAACCGACTGCGCGAAAAGCCACTGCAACAACGAAGCAGCTTCCCGTTAAAAGCAAATCCGTGTCCCGCACAGTATGTGACGTCAGCATACGTAATACACTTTCACCACCAGGCAATACTTATACAAACAGGCTATATATATATATATATATATATATATATATATATATATATATATATATATATATATATATATATATATATATATATATAATCAATAATTTACAGTACGATTTTATTTACACAGGAGACTGAGGCTGATGTTTATGCAACTTCATAAAGCAAATGTGGATTGGACAGCAACTTCAATGTTATTCAGAAAAAAAAAAAAACAGCAGTCTGCATAAAAGATACACTTTGCCATGTAATGGGTTCGTTTATTGCATAATATCTTTTATTTTTTCATCATTACTGGTTCTTGTTTGTTTCCAAGGTGATTGTCATTATTTATGTGTAACTTGGGATACACAGCTATAACACGGGCATAAAATAACAACCTACAAATTGTTTGAATTATCAGAATATATTTTCTGAACACATACTATATTATAATAAATATACAATGAACGTGTTTTTATTTTTTTTTTTTTAAAGATTTTGCAATTGACTGATGTACCCGACTTCACAATGCCCATTAGCAATGATTCCTATGATCTCAGCTCGATTGGTTACAGTTGATTTATTTACCACACGATCGCACGGTTTCCCATCCTTACCTCGTCTCCTTGGCCGAACTGCAATCCGAGATCAATGAAATGCTCCACACGAATGTAGCCATCATCGTCCTCGTCACACATGTCGAAGACCTCTTTGAGTTTCTTTAAAAACTGCAGCAGCTGCTCCTGGTCCGGAAATCCATTCCCGTCCATCCTGCCCGGCGGGTTTAATGTGTCCAATATTAGCTGGATCCGAACCGAGCTCCAGCCGCCATGATCACGTGCAGCACACACAGCTCTCTGCGCTGCTGTGAAGAAAGCAAGGCAGTGACATCACAGGAGAGAGAGAGAGAGAGAGAGAGAGAGAGAGAGAGGAGAGAGGAGACAGGAGAGAGGACCACTGGAGTCAAAGCAGCTAGCGAGGGAGAGGGAGCATCGGTTTAATTTATACACAGGGATGCGTCGAAGTTAAATAAGATAGGGGAGGAAGAAAGAAAGAAAGAAAGAAAGAAAGAAAGAAAGAAAGAAAGAAAGAAAGAAAATGATAGACAGCAGACAGAAAGAAAAACAGAAAAAAAAGAAAGACGACTATATTCAACAGACACAAGATCTATGTGTCTAATCTCTGTCTAAAGTACCTATCAATCTATCCAAATGCACTGTGTTGATTCAGAATGAGGGTGTTCATGAAGCCATCCATTAGAGTAGAAGGATGCGTTCACAGAGATCATTCTGCGCAGATTCTATGCAGAATCTGACCAATTTAGCCAATGGATGCGTTCACGGAGATCATTCTTCGAAGATCATTGGCTAAATGGGCCACATTCTGCACATAATCTGCGCAGAATGACCTCCGTGACCGCACCCATTGTTCTAGCAGCTACCTGCATGTCCAGTGTCACGTGGGGCTGTGTGGGAGGTTCTGGGTGAGGGCGTGAGTCTCTGTCCAGGTGCTGAAATTGTTTCCGCGCGCCGCCACTCGGTGCTCACAGCAACTTGACCCACATCCCATTAGTAGGGGATATAGACAAGCAAGAGGGCAGGTACGGCAGTAATGTTTTTTATTACCCAAATATAGACACCCATCTATATACACAAAGACGTGTTCTGCGACTACAGTGTATAAATGCACACGTTTGAATACTGTTCATAAAAGGCAGTTCAAATCAAATTTGGGATCGAGGTTTTTACTTTAAGAGCAACATACATTTAAACCGGTGGGAGAACCTCGTATGACAGCGAATACCGTCATAAACCCGACACACACAACACGTGCAGGCTTTTACTAAGTACTAGTTTGGTCTGCAATGAAATCATGCATAAGTGACTGAGTTTGTGATCAGCTGGGGCCCTGCATGCCCACAGGGGAGGGAGGGAGAGTAGCTGGCCAACACGTGCAGGCTCTTACTAAGTACTAGTTTGGTCTGCAATGAAATCATGCATAAGTGACTGAGTTTGTGATCAGCTGGGGCCCTGCATGCCCACAGGGGAGGGAGGGAGAGTAGCTGGCAGGGTTCTCTTCAGTGGAAGGAAGGGTAGATAACTAAATGGGAACACTTTTTTTTAAAAGGACAGCAATTTTGCAGCACTGGTCCACAGCTGCCCTAGAAACATGATTCCGCTTTGAGCAAACGTGTTTCCACTCCAGGCTCAAAAAAGTGTTCAACCAACACTGCCCCATTTGGTCTTGGTCCAGATTTCGGGTCCCTCCTGCCGAGGACTTGGATTGCACAACAATACCGCATGGCTGTTAATTGTAGGAAACCACAGAGCGTCTCCTCTTCGTTTCTGTACAATTCATCCTTTGTAAAGCAGACCATCGTTAATCATTGAAAGTAGGGACAGAAATGGGCATCTGATGACTGTTAAAATAGGTCAGTATCGCACAGGCTGCAGCACACAACGAAGCAGTTCTGTCCTCATTGTAATCAAGCACACAGCCGACAGGAATTCAAACATGGGATTAACTAATACAGCGGCGCAGGGTACCAAACTAATACATGAAACAGTACACAGCTTAAAACATCACCAGTTGCTTTTCTTGTTTACATTCCCTTACTCATGTTTGTTTGCTTTTTGCTATCATTCTGAACAGTAGGTTAGTTGCTCCACGAGTTCTTCCTATTTTTCAAGGTTGTCAACACCACCTCTTCTCGCTCTATGTAGAGTAAGGGCTGGGTGGGGCTAGCAGAGTTCCAAGGTTACACTGTCATGTGATTTGAACAGCACGAGGAACGTTGTTAGAACCAGCATTTAGGATTCTCCAGACAAGCTCAAAGCCCGAAAAAAAAATAAAAAACTGATTTAGAGAAAAATAGTATTGGAGCAACAGAACCCAGAACCACCCAGAATAATTGTGCAATAGAACCCAGAACCACCCAAAATGATTGTGTAATAGAACCCAGAACCACCCAGAGAATGATTGTGCAATAGAACCCAGAACCACCGAGAATAATTGTGCAATAGAACCCAGAACCAGAACTCAGAATAATTGCTATCACCATAACAGTAAAGAGACAAACGTACAAAAAATATATTAAATATGCTACTAACAATGTAAAGGCTTGATATACATTTAAACAAATGTAAGAAACTGTCAGATACTTCAATTAAAAAAAGACTTCTATTGACACAGATTCTCTCACACCCGATACAGAACAGGGCGCGGGCGGGTGACAGATGAACGTCAGCAGGGGGTGTTTCTGAATACTGCATGCTTGCGCTGTGCTTTACTCTCGTCGTAGAGTCTGGGAGTCCACAGATAAACATTGCGGGGAACTTATTTCAAGCCCCAGGTGAGTGTTGTAGCATCGCAAACCCGCACTGCAATATTGAGGAGTAGCACGCAGGATTGTGCTGCTGGTGATGCTCTTCCATTTGTCCTAGCTTGTGTGGCAGAAGCCCAGATACAAGGGAACAGATACACACAGCCTAGGACAGAGGATCCTGCATATCATCGTCTGGTTTCACAGACCACGATTAGCACTGACCTCAGACTACCTCCACTAAATGAACACACAAGTGCAAATCTGTATCTGTGAAACCAGACAAGAGTTTAAGCGCGTAAAACATCCAGCTGAATTATCATTAATAAAAGAGGTGACGACTCCACTTTATGCAATGAAAAAAACGCCATGCCAACACGCCATGCCAGAACTGCATTATTAATGAATTGAAATGAAGCATTAAAAAGGATTCAAGAATCATGGGCTGGGAACTGAATGCTTCTGTTTGTTTCTTCTTTCCTGTGCAATAGCTATGACCCGTGATTACTGGAAATCCTTACCTGCGTGATAAAGAGAAAACACCTCCAGTTTAACTCATCTGACTCATGGCTGCCCACACACACTCCCTCCAAACTACAGCCCAGTGACTAACTGCATTGACTTCTCAAGCTCTAGAAATTAAGTGGACAGGCAGGATACAAAAAAAGGAATGTTTATTTATGAAACATTGTTACATTAGGTGATACCTTTAAAAGTAAACTGTTCTTACCAGCATTAAAATGAAATATTTAAGCAAAACCCACAGAGCAATAAAATGTATATAGACATCTTGAGGCATTTCACAGTTGGTTCCAGAAACACACAGCGAGAACGAAAATCAGCCGGTCTCTCCAGCTGCAGGCAGACTAGCAGGTTCAATAATCAGTCGAGGTTCAATAAGAGAATCCCATCTCTCCGTCACCTGAAAGAGTAACCCACGTGTGGTAGAGAATCTGCAGGGGATCTGGTATCAGTTATTGGATAGAGGCATGACTTCACTGTCATGAAACACATCGTATGACAATTCAAATGAATAGTTTAAGCACACCCTATTATAATAATGTACAATTAGGACGTCCTGCCTAGGAGTCTAGTTTAATGACAGGGACCTCTTCGCATCTCAAAGGCTCAATCTGATCATTCTCTCGCTTACCCTCTTGGAGCCTCTTGAGACAGCGTACTCGATTTCTCTCGTCCCGTCCGGAGTGTGATACACCAGATCAAACTTCCCTGGCTCTTTACAAACTGAAAAAGTGAAAATAATGCAAGGACAGATCACTGAATTTGAATTTTGTAACATGCATTCACATTGCATTGTAAAAAAAAAAAATTTAATAAACTGCAACATGTTGGAACAGAGGCAGGTCCTACTGCATCTTTTGCTTGGTCCGGGCCAGACATGTTTGGTGCAGGTACTGTATCCTATACGTTTAGGTTTCAAGTTCATGCAAGTCCTACCAGTGTCAGAGGACAGGATCTCCAGCTCCACTTGATTGGTGTGGGGGATGTAGTGAATAATCTTTCCTTCCTGCAAGAGAGAAGCGAGGGAGTGTAGGGCTTATTTCAGAAATATTAAGGAAGGAGTGCCAATGACCAAGACGACACAGAGCAGGCTTGACAACTTACCTTGTATTCAGACACTTCTGGTGTGTAGTTTTCTGTTAATTCTAGCAGCTAGTTAGAAAAAAAAAAAACAGATGGAGTTTAGGGTTATTAAAACTCACAACTTCAATTCCACAATGATAGCGGAGAGTCCAATTTGTGTACCTTGAAAGCGATTTTCTGTCCCATCTGTGGAGGTGCGGCGAGCAAAGGACAGGAGCTGTAATCTTTTTTGGGGGCTTCTTCTGCAGGATACTGAAAGAAGGAAGAGAGAAAGACAGATAGTCACAATGGCGTTTCATTTGGAGAGGCATGCTCTTTGTACACAAACGACCGATCGTCACTCTCGCAACACAGGGAAGCTGCTTGCTCATAAACCTTTAAACAATAAAAGTTTCCCCCAAGGACACCAGCAACTGAAGTACACCTTGTGTAACTGAAACCTTACCTTTTACACAAGCCTTTGCCAAAGAAACTGTAACAATAACCCTGCCAATGACCCTCAAATGGAACATAATGGGCTACATAAGTGATTGCAATTGCATTTGTGAAGCAATTCAACACCTAATCAAAACTGTCAAACAAGATACAGAAAACTGGGAACTAACTGGACATGACATGCCTGGTTCTACAGACATCACGAGTTGAGTGAGTGCGTGCGTGCGTGCGTGAGTGTGTGAGTGAGTGCGTGTTCAGTGTGGGGCTCTCTTCCCCTCACTACCCGCTGGATTCACCTTCGCCACGGCTTGAGCAGTTGATGTATTTCAGTTTGTTATTCATGCCAGTAGAATAAAGTGAAATCAATCACCCATTGGACTAGCGTACTCTACTACTTGAAATATGTAGTGTGCTTGAGAACTCAAAACACAGAGGGGGAGGCAGGACTGTTACTGCTTTTAAAGGATATAATACATTGTTCTAAAACAGTTTGACAAAGTCCTCACCCACATCTACATTTTCAAGACAGGAAAAATATATACATATTTCTCAAGCTCAGATGTCAGACACAATGAGCTGCATCATCAACCACAAAACAGGAAACACCCCCTGCGCGGGAATGACCCCTTAATGAAAAACGGTACAACTGCCTAAGAGACCGAGTCCCTCACCTGCAGTATCGCAGACGTATTCGATGCTTTCTCAATGAAGTGCTGCTTCTCCTGTTGCTGCTGACTTCCATTGTAATCATAAGAGAAACACTGTCCCATGGCCCCTCTTGCCCTGCCTCCTCTCAGCCCCCGTCCCACAGAACCTCTCCATGGGAACCTGCCACCCCTGCCCCAAACCCCTCCCTCCCGGCGGGACCCCTTCCCACCCCAGAGTCTCCCTGCCCCTGCCATTGCCAGTCACAGCCCTGTTCAGTCCTGACACAGTCTGGGGCTTCTTGATCACAAACTCGTCCTCAGAGCTGCTGTCAGAGCTGGGGGTCTCAGCCTGGGCAGGGGCACTGCTTCTCTCCACTGCAGGGGCAGGAGTCTCTTCGGCTGGCAGCGAAGCAGACGACACAAGCCCTGCCTTTGCCACCTCTCTCTGCTTCGAGCTGTCCGCCTCGCTGCTGGACTCTGATGACGAAGCAGCCGTGGCGGTCACTGGTTTGGATGGGACAGGTGCACTGGAGATCACTGGTTTGGACGGGACAGGCGCTCGTTTAGCAGAACCGCCCCCGCTTGCAGTGCCTGGTTTGGGCTGGGCTCTGGCACTCTGTGGAGTCTTGCTCTGCTCTTTCTTGGAAGCTGGTTGATCCTCGCTGCTGTCGCGGTCTGTGCTGCTGGAGTGCGAGGACGCCGGGGCTGGTCTGTTCCAGGAGGTTTTCTTACCTGCAGCAGCAGCTGGTTTGGGGGACGGAGCGGCAGAGCTCTTAACAGAGCTGCTGCTGGGCTTCTTCCCATCCCTGCTGCCTGCATCTGCAGCGGACATCCTTTCCTTTTGCTCCTTCTTTTTTCTCCGGCTGTGCTCCTCCTCTGTGGATTCCTCCCTCGTCTTTTTCTTCTTCTTCTTCTTCTTCTTCTTCTCGGCCCGGGGCTCGTTGCGCTCCCCCTCTTCGGGCTGTGCTGTCAGATCAGGGGTCTCCCTGCTACTCTTTTTTTTCTTGCTCTTCTTGGTGTGATCTCTCTCCGAGGGCACGTCCTCAACAGACCTGCGCCTCTTCTGCCCCTTGCAGGGAGAGGGCTCGCTGGGCTCAGTGCCATTCAGTGCAGGCAGAAAACCTTCAGATTTCACTCTGAGGAACAGAAACAGGAATGTTGTATGATCAAGTGGAGGTTATAAAACATTCTGGGATAGGACTCCTATTGCATAGCAGTTTCACCCGTTCCAGGTTTTACTACAAGCTTGATTAGCCACAGTGTATAGGTAACAAGGTGTGTCTTGTTAAACTCATAGCAAAACCAGGATTGGATCACAAAGACTTCTCTTTACAACGTTTGTTTAAGGATAAAATCAAGTTTCTTTTTCATTCTACAGAACTGAATTTCGCTTAAAGCGAGGAGCACCATGTCAACATAAGTTAAATACTTAATAAAAAGTGAATCAAACAGCCGCTCTTAATAATCCTGCGGTGCTATCTGTACACTGCTGAACGTTACACTGCAAATCCGAGAAAACACACAATGCAAAGGCGGTCAGCTTCATTTGTTTACGTTTTAAATACAGAAAAGTGTGTAAAAAGCTACATATTTACCCACACGGGGGTAAGGGGTTCACCTGATGCTGTCGTTATCTCTGATGACGTAGATGCTCTCGTTGGGGGGTAAGAAGCAGTCTTCAATGAAGAGGTCTAGCGCTGTTCTGCGGCTGAAATCAAACTTGTCTCTGATGATACTCGCCAGATCGGTGACCACTCTACACTTATTCAGGTCGATGTACAGCCAGCACATGCGGCAGCCCGGCGTCCCCGGGGGAGGGTAGTCAAAGTGAAGTCTAACTCGCACAGCATTGTTCAAGCCCGGGGCTGCCATGCTTCCTGCGCCCTCTACCAACGACTCTAACCCGGTGAGAATCTGCAGATCTGTTTCATAACTTTGTAACTGATTCCGCCCCCTAGTGGACACATTGCAGAGCGCACACAGAGTTCCATTTGTATCTATGTCTATGCAAGGGGATGGATTAAAAAAACTAAGACTCTCTACTAGTCTTTATATGGGGACATATGGCAGACGCAAATGCACGATAGCCTCATATGAGGCTGCCATTTCTTCCCCATAAAAATGTTTTGAGTGCTAACTGTTGTGAATTAAAGGCCCATGTGTGTTATGATAGGTTAAAAGCTGCAGAGGGCGTTCTGTTGAAATATCACGTTTCTAGCGAGGAGCAATCTTTCCTATGGAGATAACTTCTGCACGGCCAGCATGAAAGATCAGCTGATCGGGAGTCATGTGATCAAACCTCACGTCAGTCTCGAGTAAGAATGGGGAGCTTGGAGTTAGCTGCGGGTTTGGTGCTTATCTTTACCCTTGGTGCCGGTTTGTGAAAAGAAATAATACAATATATACATAAAGTTATTCCTCAAAGGTTTTGTTGCAAGCTTTCTAAATATTGCAGCTTCAAACGCAATTGTTAAGTGTTTTTATACGCAAGTATAACAAATTGAAATCCTGTACTACACTTCTGTAAGAGCCGCAAGAGTTAATATATGCAATTGTGTCCACGGCCGAGAAACTGTATGGTGCCGGTTGTTTTTGTTTCATTTGCAAAATAAATGCGAAACTAAAACCAGTGATTGAAATACAATACAAGATGTTACATTTTGTTTTTAGCAGAGTCGGGTGAAAATGTATAGTGTTGTTTGTGTGTGTTTGACATACAGAGCGGTCTGTTACCAAGAGTGTGAAAACTTCATTGCATTACAGCATTGTGAATTCCCCGTGCGTTTTCATCCGCAGACGCACAGATTGAGGGAATGGGTGTTCGACAGTCATGCGCTTCTCATTTTCATGCATTTTCAGCGATTATCAATAACATTAGACAGTTAAGTCATACATTCATAAAGGCACATTTTCAACTGTATTTATTTCTTTTGCGTGTCTTTCAAATCAGCGTAACCAATCGCAATCTAGGCGCGATTCTGCTGTGTGGGTCCCTGGGCTGTGGGTCTGAGAACACTGTGGGTATTAAGAACGTTGCCCTTTTCTCCTCAGGAGCCGCACCAGTGACCGAGTCTAAGGAGAGCTGGGGTTATGTGAATGTTCGCGATGGGGCTCACATGTTCTGGTGGCTGTACTATGCAAACAACCCCACCAAGAACTTCACACAGCTGCCCCTGGTCATGTGGCTGCAGGTGAGAAGGAATCAGGAATGTGCCGGTTAGAAATAACTAGTGCAGAACATCTCCGCAGTGTTTATATGCACTCAGCAGATACTGAGCTGCTTCTAATGAAAACAGCATCGGCTAGTGCCTCAGTGTACTGCGAAGGAGACACTCCCCCAAACAATGGTAATAGTGCAGCCTTAAGCTTTGTGTTAACTGAGCTCTGTGAAACAAGCCTATATTTCTACTTGCATAGAATGTCTGAATTTATGAACTGCAGGGATGGGTTTGCATAGCAGTTTCACCCATTCCAGGTTTTACCACGAGCTTGATTAGCCACAGTGTACCGGTACAAACTCAGGGGTGTCGCAGTAACACCAGGAATGGAGTACACTGCTATGCAATGGGAGTCTTGTTTCCATCCCTGAACTGATTCTGTCTTTTCTTTTTGTCAGGGAGGGCCAGGCGCTTCTAGTTGTGGCTTTGGAAACTTTGAAGAAATTGGCCCACTAGCCAGAGACCTCAAGCCAAGGAATACAACCTGGGTAAGGTACTAGATATATACCTTAACTAATAAACAAATCCAAATGCACAGCAGTTTGGTTTCACTTTATTAAGAACCTTTAACTTTTGTCGGTCCTGGGTTTTGACTGATAGCTTTGCAGTTTTGACTCAGTGTTCCAGCTCAGTGAAACTCATTCAGCTCAAGAGTGATGTTTTCCAGCTGACAGCTGCACTGTGTGCTGAATACCTGTGTATTAGGGGGGAGGCAATGTTCTGCAGTTTGAGGCAATGTTCTGCAGTTTGAGGACACACTCCGTGAGCCTGGTTAACCACAGACTGGAAACACATTGAACTTTCCCAGATAATTGGAAGTGGAATAGAGTAAAACACAATAAAGAACCAGTTATAAGCCTTCTTTGAGATATCTTAACTGTAACAAAATGAATTATAGGGGCTAATGGTCATGCTAAATGAAAGCTAGAGCAGTCTGCGATGGGGAGTTGGAAAGCAGCGGAGCGTTTGTCATTGGGTAATGCGTGTGATGAATGAGTTGACACTTTTTGTCCTAACGTGTGCATGCGTCATTGCTTTCTGATTTGATTCACTGCATAGAGGGATTACTGCCATTCACAGTAATTTGCACAGATTTGTTTTTCTTACTGACTTCTATGTCTTGTAAATTCTGATGAAGATGCAATGTTGATTTTGCATCAATAAAAGAAAATATGGTTAACAAATCGTGAGTGCGCATACCCTTTGTTGCATTGTTCAGCGCGTAAGCACACGATTGCGTGAATGCACAGAGGTGTAAAGCGACTCCTCTTCAGTGTCTCTGTGCCATGCTTGCAGGTTCAAAGTGCCAGCGTGCTCTTTGTGGATAACCCCGTGGGCACAGGATACAGCTACACCAGCGCCAGCGATGCCTTTGCCAAGGACCTTGCCACCGTCGCTTCAGATATGATGGGCCTCCTCAAACAGTTCTTCCAATCCAAACCCGAGTTCCAAGTAAGAATTCAAACACTGACCGTTCTGCAGAGTTTCAGGAGGTTATTATCTGAACAGAGCAATGCCAGGTTAGGGTTAAACGGGCCAGCCGTGTAAATGTATTCTAAACAGCAGATCCTGATAGTGATGTGATCCAGCCATCGGGATTGTCTTTGTGTCATAGTTTGTATCAGATGGAAATGATGTCACGTTAAAATTGTTATTATGTTGTTAAATACTGTGGAGGGTGCCGTGTAAGATAGAACTGAATTCTCTGGAGTCAGAGCGGACAGGAAGTCTTTCTGACTTCGACTTCTTAGTTATCAGCTTGTACCGAACAGTACCGTATACGATATTCTATATGTGATACATACAAGCGCAATTCCTAAACCTCTATGTAACGCTGATTTCGTTGAATTTGATGCGCTTTTCTCTTTGCAGACTGTTCCATTTTACATTTTCTCCGAGTCCTACGGAGGAAAAATGGCAGCAGCGATTGCCCTGAGCCTCAATGAGGTACGTGTTTTGATCTCTGTAGCACCAGACCCTATGAAAGAACAGTGGATTGTGCTGCTGCTGGATTCACAACACATTTCAAAGCATGTGAAATCTATCATTAGTTACACTGTAGTCACTGTCTGTAATCCCACCTGACTAGCACAGTGTTCTGTTAATCATAATCTCCTGTTAAATAAAATGAACAGGACTGTATCAAGCAGCAGTGTTTCTGGGCATCTCATTAGGACTGCAGCACACGACACTGGAGAGAGAAATACTGGTGCAATTAATTAGTAATATGCCTGCATCTTTTTTCTTTCTTTTTCCAGGCTGTTCAAACAGGGTCGATAAAGTGTCATTTTGCTGGTGTTGCCCTTGGAGACTCCTGGATTTCCCCGCTGGGTGCGTCTCTCTCTTTCTTCCCCCGATTCTTTGACAGCGCTGATTAGGTTCCATTGCATGCATGTTCTGGCACAAATCAAAGACCGATTTCCTCAATATTATATCAACCCTGTTGTACAAATGTTCCAACAAAAGTGAATTTTCTAATCTTATACTTCAAGCAGTATATTTCAGATTTATCAGCATAGACCTACCATACAAATAAAGCGATAAAGGATTTCAAACAAACATGTTTTTATAAATCCGAGTGTGTGTGTGTTAGTGGGGCGCTAAAGCAATTTAACTGTAGAGTTGCTATTGAGCAAGTAGTTCATCAGTAATAAGAACGGATTCAGGAATCGGAAGTCCTGTAGCAATGCATCTGATTGTGTTTGCATTGCATTTGTAGATTCCGTACTCACCTGGGGCCCCTACCTGTACAGCACTGTAAGTACAATCTTCTTGCCCAATACAGCTAAGTTTCTCGTTGTGATGGTTGCATGTTTTTCTGTGAATTAGATAACTATGCATGGACTCTGTCACTGTGGTGCATTTGTATCATTGATTCTAATGCCTCTGGACGTCCAGTCTCTGCTAGATGACCGAGGCCTGGCTGAGGTGACCGACGCTGCCAAGCGGGTTCAGGAAGCGGTGGAGCGACAGGAATTCGACACAGCCACGGAGCTGTGGTCCCTCGCGGAGAATGCTGTGGAGCAGGTACGGTAGACATGGCTGAGCTGTGGGGCTGTACAAGAGGCTAAAGTCTGCATGCTTCTCCTTTTGATGCTGCCTGCAAAGATATGGACTGCTGTTAGTGACCACTGAACTCCCTTCACAGTCACTTCTGAACCCAGCTGTGCAGTATTGAAAGGGTATGGAGGTGTAGTCTTGTATATCGTGTAATCGACTCTGAATGCTTATGCTGGAGGATGTTTCACACTTTTTATTTCTGTATTCCAGAACACCAATGGGGTGAATTTTTATAATATACTCACTAAAGACCCCGATGAGGGAAAGGGGAATTATGCAGCACAAAACGGTTACCTTGGTGAGTTCTGTTCTTTCAAATTATTATTTTTTTGTAATATTTTAAAATGTGCTTTCTGGTAATATTGGTTTTCATCTAAGACTGTAGTCTCCAATCAACTTCTCTACACAGAGGTGGAAATAAGACTCCCATTGCATAGCAGATTGATCCATTCCTGGTTTTGCTAAGGGTTTAACAAGACACCTGCACTTGTTACCAATACTGTGGCTAACCAAGCTTGTTTTAAACCCTGTAATGGGTGAAAGTGCTATGGAATTGGGAGTCTTATTTCCATCCCTGCTACATTTAGTGTAATGTTTTATAAATGAATCAAAGCTTTTTATTTATTTGCTTCAAAGTTCTGCCTGACATACAGTATCCGTGTATGTTTTAATGAAGAAGCTTGATTTCAGTGGTGCATTAGACAGAGTGGATTTAAGCAATGCCTGCCCTCCAATCCACAGCCTCCCTGTACCAGCGCCACGTCAAGCCCCTGCACAGACAGACACTCGACCAGCTGATGAACGGGGAAATCAGGAAGAAACTCAAGATTATTCCTGACTCCGTCACATGGGGAGGTAAAACGATTTGTTTTATATATATATATATATATATATATATATATATATATATATTCACATTTTTAATAACCATTCCATTGTTAACTAGTTCAAATAAATACAATAGTTAATAAGAGTCTAAAAGACAGCAGTCCTTAATAACAATAGACAGTTCATAATTGCTTATATGGTTATGATGTTATTAACTAGCTGTTAAATTGCAAAGAAGCTCATTTTGTTGAAATAGAAAGATGCCTAATGTAGTGGAGTAGTTTAGTCAGCCACTAGGTGGTGGTATGGGTACATCTTGATCTTGATATCATGGGCTCGACCCGTGCCTGAGTATGTCATAATGGACCTGAATGGCAGAGATTGAAATGCTTAAGGATGAAGTGCTAGGCCAGGCCTGTACCAGGAGGGTTACCATGGAAACCGGTCTATAATAGACCTGTGTGACTCAGGATCATTTCATAGCAGTGTGACTGGGTGTGGTTGTAATGTTCTAGATTGCCTGCTGGCCCAGCCTTGAAACTCATGCTTCATTTTCCACTTGTTTCGCTGTCCCTCCCTGGAGGCGTGGAAGAGCAGGGTTCTGCTGCAGATACAATGTTTGTTTGTGTTAGCTGTGTCTTCTGTTTTGTCTTTGCTGTTCAGGGCAGTCTGCAGATGTTTGTGTTAGCTGTGTGTTCTGTTTTGTCTTTGCTGTTCAGGGCAGTCTGCAGATGTTTGTGTTAGCTGTGTGTTCTGTTTTGTCTTTGCTGTTCAGGGCAGTCTGCAGATGTTTGTGTTAGCTGTGTCTTCTGTTTTGTCTTTGCTGTTCAGGGCAGTCTGCAAATGTTTGTGTTAGCTGTGTCTTCTGTTTTGTCTTTGCTGTTCAGGGCAGTCTGCAGATGTTTGTGTTAGCTGTTCTGTTTTGTCTTTGCTGTTCAGGGCAGTCTGCAGAGGTTTTCTCCTCCATGTCTGGAGACTTCATGAAGCCGGTGATTGACATTGTGGACCAGCTTCTCTCTGCCAAGGTGAACGTGACCGTGTACAATGGGCAGCTGGATCTCATTGTGGACACCATGGGCAATGTAAGACTCCTGCTTTTTACATTTTCTTCTTTTTAAAACCTGTTGTTTTGTATGGGCTTGCATTACTATATAGACAGAGACTGTAAAGTAGTTCTCTAATTTGACCTGTTAAACCTGGAGTGGAATTGCTCTCCAGGACTGTGATTGGACACCCCTGGTTTAATAAGACACACCTGAGCTTGTTACCTGTACACTGGGGCTGATCAAGCACACAGGAAAACCTGGAATGGAGTGAAACTGCTGTGGAGTAGGAGTTGTATTTCCATCCCTGCATCAGGGTGTTATTTGTCGTCTGGTTTGTATTTTCTCTGCCAGGCCAAGAGGTGTGGGTAAAGAAGCTGAAGTGGGCCGGGCTGGCATCGTTCAGCAAGATGAAGTGGACGCCTCTGTATGTGTCAGCTGACCAGAGTGACACCGCAGCATTCTACAAGAGCTACGAGAACTTTACCTTTTACTGGATTCTCAAAGCGGGGCACATGGTAAGGGAGACTGGCTCTGTATGCAGAGTTCAGGTAATGAAACCAGGAAGGGGCTCCACTATTTATCAAGAAGACCCTTCATTCTTCTCACATCTGTAACAGTAGTCTGGGAGCCATGTAGGGCAAATCTGGGATGAATGCGTCCGAAAAGTACCACAGATTCCGAGCTTTGTGTCACAAAATATAGGTGTTGAGAAGTAAAAATTGATGAGGTCTGCTCAGGATCTGCTCTTGCAAAATGTATTATATCAAGCAGCAAAGTTTAGCCTATCCAGCGAAGAATCGCATATTAATTTTGCCCAATATTAAGATAAAACTCAAAAGTGTATGCTCCTTATTGTTTAAAATTCACAAAAATTACTTAAATTGGTTTAATGGTCATTGCTGTACCTAGAAAGACCATCACTGACCATTATTTATCTGTAGTTGTGTAAAAAATGCGTAACACTGCAGCTGGCCACCACCATGGATGTTCACCCTTGCGCCACGTTGAGGCCCAGCATTTCCGACTTAGGCAGGGGTTTGGTTTTGTTTTTTTTTAGTTTTTTTTAACAATAATCTAAATATACTACCTTCTTAAGTTTCACTGAACATAAGGAAATAACTTGTTTATGTACTTTTAAAACTTAAAAGAAAAGGAAATGCCCTTCAAACTGTTTAACTACTCTTCAGATCATCTGCTGTGAACTCCTGATCTTCCTCCAGCTCTGTTATTCTGGCACATTGTCCAGGTTCTGCAGAGCACATGCATGAAACACATGGGACATTGCAATGGCGAAGACGTCGTCCTTTCTTACAGCCACAAAATGAATTTTGTTCCAGTGACAGTGGCTTAGGTGACTTTGTCGTTAGTACTGGGGTAATGCTGGCATTGGTTACAAGTCCAGTGGCTCTGGAAGTGTTGGATCATTCAAGCACTTTTGCTTGCATATATTTGGTGAAGAGCTTGCAATGCAGATGAAAAGAATGATCGGTACTTGCAAGTCATCAGCTGGGACACATGCTCGTGCTGTAGAGTTTTGAACCCCCGCAAGCTGTTTCTTCTCCCTTAAGGGAGGAGGTTACGTCTACATCACAATGGTCAGCAACTATATGAATAGAATTGCAACATGCCGGTCTCTCGGATTATTTTGCGCAGGTATTTTTGCTGTAAGTCTCAAAGTAGAGGCATTCAGAGTTTGAGATCTCTGGGCAAAAGCCATTGCATCAAAATCATTATTTTGTAAAACTCAAAATTAGGATTTAACTTATTTCAGTTAAATATTTATTTAAAATCTAAATCATTATCTTGCAAAACCCAGAATTAGGATTTAACTGAAATATTTATTAAAAGTTAGAATTTTCAGATTTATAAATTATATCTGAAAGTATGCATTATTCACAAGATTTATAAATTGGGGAAAAACAGTTTATGTTTTTGGTTAAATCTGGGAATAAAGACAAGTAAAAATATTTTTTTACATTTGGCACCCCATATGCTGCTGGCCTGCACAGACTTTACTAAACAATTGAATATATAACTTAATCTAGTTTGATTCAGATAAAGAGAAGCCAATAGTATTCTAGTTAAGAACCAACACTGAAGTAGGGCATCACAAGGGGTGATGACCTATAATAAACTGAGGCTGTGTGGTCCAGTGGTTAAAGAAAAGGGCTTGTAACCAGGAGGTCCCCGGTTCAAATCCCATCTCAGCCACCGACTCATTGTGTGACCCTGAGCAAGTCACTTAACCTCCTTGTGCTCCGTCTTTCGGGTGAGACGTAGTTGTAAGTGACTCTGCAGCTGATGCATAGTTCACACACCCTAGTCTCTGTAAGTCGCCTTGGATAAAGGCGTCTGCTAAATAAACAAATAATAAACAAATAATAATAATAACAATAAACGCCCCCGAAAGAGCCCAGAGTCTGTCAATGAATCATTACACATGTTTTAAGTGACATTAGAAATTTGTAAATGCACATTAAACCTGGAAGAATGGTAAACTATGTACAACCATGATCTTTTGTTAAAAAACGTATTTTTTTGGAAAGTAATCATGCTTATATGCTTGTGAAATTAAGGACTTTTGCAATTGACATTCAAATTCCAGTACGTTTTGGGACTATTAAGCCCATTTTTAGAGAACTGCAATGTTGACTCCCGGACTACAGAGTAAAAGGCATAATACACTGTGACCTTTCATCTTCCCTCAGGGAAATGGAACAAACTTCCTCTTATTTAAAACAATGGAATATCTAGAAGTTGTCTTTTTCTGTGGTTAGGGGTGAGGTTGAGTACAACCCAAGTGGAGCAAGGATAACTGATGACAGTACTTTAGGACATGCGACAGCAATATAAACAGCGGGTCGTTTTGACAGCATGGCGCCACCATGTTCAGGTTGTCTGTTGGGTTGCTGTCCTTGGTCATCTCTCTCCTGGATATTTGGGCGAGCATCTTGAATTCTTTCTTTCTTATCTGTAATTGCTGCCCGCTCTAATAAACAAGACTTACAATTGACTTGACTGCCTGAAGCCTTTCCTGCAAAAAAAAAAAAAAAAAAATGTTACATTGAAGCTGACCTAATGGGCGATCCCTGGTGTGTATACATGTGAATGAGTGAATTATGATATAGCTCATTAGCTAACACAGTTTATCGTAATGTTTGGATGAACGCAGGTTTTTCATGTTCGGATATCCTTTCAAGATTTTAAACAAATATTCTTTATATTTAAATCAGCTGCAAAATTAAAAGTATAATTCGTACTGTATTGCAGTTCAACAAAATGCACAGCTTTGCCTTCTCGTTAACCATGTGATGCGTGGGGACCTCATAGGGGGACGGATTAAAAAAAACCGTTCTAGACTTTATATGGGGACATATGGAAGACGCAAATGCAGGAAGCCATTTTTCATGCATGAAAAGGTTAAAGAGATTTCTTTGTGTACCTCCAGATACCGTCAGACCAGGGGGACATGGCTTTGAAAATGCTGAGGATGGTGATGAAACTGGAGTGAGCTCCGAGACCAGACAGCCAGCTGGCATGGCAGTCACGCACAGAAACAATCATGACTGATTATAAATACCATTACAGTACCTACACGAGCGATCGAATGTGACGTGGTGGAAACAACCGTTTTTTAAAACTTGTTTACTGCTGTCTCGGCTTGTTTTTATTTGTAATACTTTTCTGCTTTGGAAATGACCACCAGGAATCCGAAACCAAAATGTGCAATCGGATTAGAACATGCTTTTGTATTTTTTGTCTGTGATCATCTGTGTAAAACCTTTTAACGTGTATAAATAAATAAAAAAAGAATGTTATGATATGTTTCTAGGTATGGGTTTCCCATCTGGTACGTTGTGTTCTGCCTTTTACGTCTTATCTGAGTCAATATTTGTTGTTTTTTTCTTTGTGTATATTTGGTTTCTGTGTACTTCCAAATACTTATAATAATGTTCTGGTGTTTTTACTCTGCCGTTTTAGTTGGTAAATGGATAGATGAAAAGAAAATAATTGTGTACAGCATAATTAATCTATATAGACGTCATATTTAAAACTATTATTATTCTGCTTCATATTACTACGAATTATCATGCAGATTGGGGCCGAGTTTAAAAGGCTTTAACTGTCTTTTGAGCAAAAACAACACAACTATAAATTAATAAACAGCCGTTTTATTATTATTATTATTATTATTATTATTATTATTATTATTATTATTATTATTATTATTATTTTTAATAAACAACAGTTTAAGCGAGTTAGGTTGAATCTCAGCGCCCTTAGTTTCGGGCGGGGGCGGGGTCATAGTTGCATAATCACGACAACGTTCCCGGTAAACCACGCCCATTAGAATTCTAAGTATGGTATACCTGAGAACTTCATAACTCACCTGTCAAGCTCCCAGACTTGGTTTTCTGCACCGCAGAGGTGAAACGGACCCTATCACGCATCGAAACTTGGGTATGTAAAACAGCAGTTATTTTCAGTTACAAGTTTGTAACGTTCTGCAAGATATTTTAACACACGGCAGTCAGAATTTCCCCTGTGCTGTCGTATCCAAATATAACATTACAAGTTTGTAATAACAATAATAATAATAATAATAATAATAATAATAATATCTGAAAGAACGAACCTGTTAATAAAAACAAACATCGTTGCTTTTAGCAATCTTGTTTGTATAATCTGCTGATTGGAAGTTTTGTTCTTCGAGAGATATCTGTAGGTGGTGGTGTTGTTTTTACGAAAGAAAACGTAAATTAGTTTATAGAATCGTGATATAATTATTACAGCAACACGCCTTTAATCAAAGTACTGTTTAATGGAGAGTTCTTTATAGGGCAAAAAATGCAGAGAACTTTGTACTGCCACTATGCAGGATGTTTACATTTTGTGTTTCAGAAATTCATACTATGACAATATAGCTGGCTGCCTTATCCGGGTGCTATTCCGTGAAACTAGTCTAGATGGAGCTATATTGGACAAATACAACTGTGATGATGACGTGTAACTTTTAATATAAAACATTAAAAACAGAAACAATAATAAATGAATAAGAATACCATTATATTAAGCAAAAAAAAAAAGTGGTGACAGTTGTGCTCGTGTGATTAAAACGCACCTATTCAAGGTTACAGAGTCTTATCATATAAACCTTTAAGTTTCGTTTTCATGTCAGCGCTCGAGTTAAGTTTCGTTTTCTAAGTTTCGCCTTTATGACTCAGTACAGCACCGAGAAGATGGCCGGCGGACCGTCGTCTTTGAGCAGTTTGGAGGAAGAACTGACCTGTTCTATCTGCCTGAGCATTTTCAACAACCCGGTGACCACGCCGTGCGGACACAACTTCTGCCTGAGCTGCCTAGAGCTGACCTGGAAGGACGATCTCGCGATCGGCTTCAGCTGCCCTCAATGCAGGCACCAGTTCTACGCCAAACCCACCCTGCACAAAAACACCGTGCTGAGCAGTGTGGTCGCCACGGTCAGCAAGTCTCTGAAAGACACGAGCCAGGACGAAACGAAGGGAGCGCGTTTGGATTCGACTGTAATCTTCTGCGACACCTGTATGGTCTCCAAAGCCTCGAAGACTTGTCTGACGTGCATGGTCTCCTACTGCGACTCCCACCTCAGACCGCACCACGAGAACCCTGTCTTTCAGGGTCACCAGCTGACCGAACCCCTGCCTGACCTGCAGCAGCGCATCTGCAAAGAGCATCACAAAACGCTCGAGTTTTACTGCAAGGACCACAACAAGTGCATCTGTGGAGCTTGCCTGCACTCCCACTTAACCTGCCGGTTTGCTTCGCTTGATTGCGAGATAGCCGAGAAGGAAGTACGTTTTAGTAGCTTGCAATATGCATTATAAAATAGATACAGATAGGAAACACACAGCGACTCAGGCGGTATACTTAGTAATTTGTTAAGTTAAAAAAAAAAAAAAATATATATATATATATATATATATATATATATATATATATATATATATATATATATATATATAAATGATGCACAGTGTATAGAGTTCTCAAACCAGCAGCCACAGGGGGTCCCAAGGACAGAGTTTGAGAAAGTTTTAGTACATTTAGAAGTGCTTAAAAAAAATGAAAAAGTTCAGTAACAAACGTTTTGATAAGATTTTCAATGTCTTCAAGTTTCTTTTGGTATTTCAAAATATGCTTCTCTACAAAGTGAAAGAATGCTAATACAGTATATACATGCGTGTATTTAAAAGTTAATGAAGTTCACCTTGCAAGCATCTGGTTTGCCACAGTTTATTTTAGCAATATGCAGAAAATATCTTCTCTAATGCTGACTAAACAAAGTGAGTACTTCAGAATGTACAGGGTTTGTTTTTTTTCATGCCTATGTATTTTTCCACAGAAACATTTTAAAGAAAAATTGCCGATTTTGAGAAAACAGATTGAGAAAACAAAGAATGTCATTTTTGAGATGAAGGGGCAGCAGTCGTCTCTGAGCGTGAGTACACCACCACATTTCAGCCGGCACCAACATACAGTTTAATAGGAAGCAAGGAAAAACTTAAGGTAGACAATGCTAGAGCCTTCATCGATGCACTTGCAAAATGAATACACCTGGAAAAAAGTCAAAATTTATGCTGCAGCAATTGCAGTTTAATTACAGTTACACTAAAAAGTAACAAATATCTGCACACATCAACGTGTTTACTCTACTTGTGCTACCAAGCAGTAATCACAGATTACAGTATCTAACTTTTTTTTTTTTTTTAATTAGTACAAGTGGCTGAAAACACAAGAATAATGTTTGCTGGATACGTGCATTCCTGCACCCCTGGATAACGCTTTGCCTCCACACCCGTTTCATTGTGTCATTTCCCACTAGGATTCAGCGGCGAACAGAAAGGCTGCACTGGAGGCAGAGTACCGCGTGATGAAAGACCTCATCGAAAAGGATGAGAGGGAGGCAATAAACCTGGTGGATAAAGAAGAGCAAAGTGCCCAAGCCCGGATCCAGAGCCTCATGCACAGACTGACAAAAAACATTGAGGAGATGAGCAGCTGCAAAGACCAGATTGAAAGTGTGCTGGCTCAGGGGCAGCGAATCACACTTCTGCAGGTAAACTCTGCACCAGCATGCGCGCCGCAATGTGAAATGTAGATCTCATCTGAAATATTCTGTGGTTATTCAATAAAACTAAAGTGTACTTTCTTCCTTAAACAGTAATCATTTTACCAGACACTAAATGTATATTTTCACAGCCTATTAAACAGTGGCTTAAGCAACGCTATACATTTATTTTTAAAAATATTGAAAGATGGACTGCATTTGGATTCATGCAATATATATTTTCCTTTGACCTCTTTCAGTGCACAGTAGAGTTTCCACAATCGGTGACATTTACTCCTAAAGCTCCCGGAATCAATATAGATTCAAAGCAAATGAAAACGTACAAATCGAGTGCCGTCTCTCTCAAGAAATACCTCACAGACGTATTGAGCCTGCCAGTGGAGGAGAGAGCCCAAAAGCTGAATGCAGGTTTGTATAACACAACACTGCTGATGGTTTTTTCCCCCCTTCAATTTGTTACTAAATTCCTGTGACCGCTTGTCTCAATAATAACATTTCTACAACGCAAGCGTAAGTCTTAAAGGGGGTCGGATTTGTTTTATTTATTTTTCGTAGTAGACTTTGTACCTGATTTACATGCTTATGCTCTGTAGCACCTTCCTGTTTTTACTTGTACAACTTGTAAGGAAGACAAATGAGTCTCATTGTTATTTTTCTGCGTCTTAAAATAAATTCCAGACAAAAAGAAGAAGAAGAAAGAAGAATCTGACAGCAGTAAGTCACGTTTTATATACCGATTGCCCGCAAATCCATGTGCAAAATATTTCAGACAGCCTTTATCGTAAAGGTTTGTGAAGCTTTTGTTCCTGTGCACAGTTAAAGGAATACAGTATTAAAGCTATATTTTGCTTCTGTTATTAGCGGGTGCCCGGTCCTTGGATGAACCATTAATAACTTTCGGTGAGTGTTCGTCTCTGGTGGTGGCTAATATGTGTGATGGTACTGACTGTAGCGTATTGGTTCTAGTGCAGCAAAGTGTAGTACAAGCATGGCAAACAATACAGTAGACATCAAAAAGTAATAGAGAAGCTCCATACTGGTTATAAAATATCGACACAGATACAGCGACGAAGATAAACCGTTGATAAGATTAACAAAAAAACATGGGACAGGCTACTTCATCACAAAAACGCTTTATCAAAGAAAAGCGTCTTTATTCTGTACTGGTCTGACTTGCTATCAGACTTAAATGAAATGTGTATAAAAATCAGCAAAGGAAATCTGAAAGGTCTAAGGCTAAGAGTCTATGATAAAAGTGTGGAGAAGATGAGCCAGTTGCTGTGTTCACAGTGCAGTGTGGCAGTCAGACAGGTGAACACAAACAGTGCATAACAGTACACATTTCGGAGAAAGGACCCTCAATGCTTCTTCTCTTCGTGTTTAGGCACAGATCCGACTTCTGTCATAGCTGGGGACAACACCCCCACAAAGAAGCTGGGGGATGGGAACAAGAAGAGCAGTGAGTCACGTCTCTAATGCTCTGGGTTTTCAATGCAAACACTCCTGGATGTTTAGAAGTTAGTTAGGTTGAATCAAGCACAATGCAAGCACAATGCCATGACGCAACGCTAACTTGAAGCAACTGTGTAGTTTTAAATCGCTTGCATTTTGTACATATTGCTATAGTTTTCACTCCTGTTTTTGAAAGGAGAAAAGCACCTTTAATTTAGATGTCATTAAGACTTGCTTTGTGGAAGTATGACTCAATGCAGCAGCTATAAAGTACCATCTAGCTGATTTAACTTTTACTGTTTCTCTTCCAGGTAAATATGTCAAACCACCAAAGCTCAAGGATCCGCCTAAAAATACCAGTAAGTATGGATTACTGTCGCAGTTTATGCAACCTGTGTAACGGGAGAATTTGTACGATCATATTTTAAAAAATTAGAGCAGTTTTTATGGCTCTCAAAGTGATGCATGAACAGTTAAAATAAATAAATTATATATATATATATATATATATATATATATATATATATATATATATATATATATATATATATAAATTAAAACTCATTTGCTTAGTAAAGAACCTGTGCATCGATAGAAGACAGCTTGATTGAGAACTCGCTCTAGATCAGGGGTAGCCTTCCACACCTGGTCTTTGTTCCAACCCTGTTCTGAATCGTTTAATTGAGTCAATTCAACTAGGATGCTATGCAAACTTCTGTCTAGAACAAACATACACTTAACAAGACTAGAAGTCTGTGATAAAAACAGTATTGAAGTTAAGCAGGATAGGAAAACGGATTCCACACTTAACTAATTTTTTTAATTGTTTTTATTTAGGTTGTGCGTCAAAGATCGTCAAACCAATCAATCCTACAGAAGTGACTAATAGACACGATCTTCTGCAAAGTGAGTTTGAACTAACGATGTCCTGTCGGTCCACAATGGTCTTGTACTAAGAAAAAACAGGGAGGTCACAGTAATAAGGTATTGGGGTGGGACGTGATGTGGTATGTGGGAAGGTGTATAGGATTGCCTTGGTATCCAACAAGTCTTTCAGTTGAATAAGTAGCAGACACTTAAACAGTATGTTGGGGCAGGTGGTGGCAGCGGTAATGCTTTTTTCACCTAAAGTCAAAACCGCAATATAAATAGTGCATTCAACTGAAATACTGTGTTCGCTCCAAAGTGAGTGAGTGAAACAATGTGAAGGAGCAGGGTGGCAAGGAGTGATGCAGTGAGTGTGTTGGGGGAAGGAAAGCTGTGGGCTCATCGACAAACTGAAAGGGGTGTCTGTCAGGACTCCACAAAGACTCGCACGCGGACCAATAGACAGAGTTGGCACGGTTTCATGTTTTATTCAATACTGATCAGGGTTGGGGGATCAATACATGTTTTTCAATTCCAATTCATTTTTAAAATCAATTCCTTCTGAGGAATATGAATTGTTATTTTAGAGAAGCAGTTATTATTCATCTGCTTTCATTTGAAGCCAATTAAATTGAATTGACAGCGACTTCCATTGAAGTAATTTGTTGCCACTAGATTGCAGTTTTTGATCAGTGATGTGTTGGAATTGATTGAAAGGGAATGGGGATTGGCAACGGATTACCCTGGTACTGATTCTTTGTTTGCCTGTTTTAGATGCTGCCGTCCTTATGCTGGATGCCAGAACCGCACACAAAAGAATCGTCCTCTCAGACAATTTCACCAAAGCGTCAGTCTCCGACGAGCTGATGTCGTACCCAGACAGCCCAGCGAGATTCATCGTCTGCTCCCAGGTTCTGTGCTCCAAAGGATTCTCCAGGGGACGCCACTACTGGGAGGTGAAGATGACCAGCAGCAACTTCTGTGCCATCGGCGTGGCCTCCAGCAGCATCGAGCGCAAGGGTCCGACCAGCAAGCTGGGGAGGAACAAGGCGTCGTGGTGCATCGAGTGGTTCAACGTGAAGCTGTCCGCCTGGCACGACAATCGCGAGACAGTCCTGGAGAACCCCAGCTCCAGCAGAGTCGGGGTACTCCTGGATTGCGATGGGGGCTCCCTCACCTTCTACAGCATCTCAGACAGAGTGTACCCCATTCACACCTTCTCATGCCACTTTCCTGAGGCCGTCTTTCCGGCCTTCTGGCTCTTCTCTAGCGGCACAGCGGTGTCTCTGTGCAAGCTGACTGCCTAACACATACTGCCAGGGCGCTGCACATGCACGCAGCTCAGCATCTTAAACAAATAAATCCAACAAGTACCAAATGCATTTCTCTTTGAAGAAAAAAAAAAATAAACAAATAAACAAACAAATAAATAAATAAATAAATAAAAATAAATAATCAGAAAACAAGCTGTATTTCATTTTGAATGAAGTGTGAATCGGGAGTGGGTCTGGTGATTCTGTTTTAATCAGTGTAGGTAGTGCAGAGTTTTCTTGGTTTAAGTCTTTATAAGTTTGGAAAGGCTTGATTGTAGAGACTCCCTCGAAGTTCACTGCGCAATGTGTCAGACGTTCATTAGTTTATTTAGGCAGAGGCCACAGGATGTGCGTGGGATCTTTTGCTTATAAAACGTGGAGTTTGGCTTCCGATGGGATGTGAGGGGTAGCTTCATGGCGGTAGACAGTTTAAGAGAGTGGCAAGCCTGCTTGAGGGTAAGGGATGCAAATACAGTTCCTTACAAAGAATCATGGCAAGTTATAGCAAATGGGCATATAGCAATACACAGTATATATTTGCTTCATTTTCTTTTTGCATTGCATTCGATTATCAGTGAAAGCATACATGGTGTAAAGGGTTCAAATAAATAAGATATGTGATTCAGTGTTTAATCGGCTCAATAAAAATTTGTTAAAGGCATTATGTCACGGAGTTGTTTGTACCTCATGGTTGTGGTTTACTTTCTCCTGTGTTCCAATGCACAGAGCAGATCTATTTTTTGAAAGGTTGCAGAGTGTAATGGAAACTCATTTGTCAGATAGAATGACAGAGCAAAGCCAAACTTCAAAAGAACCCAAGTAAAAATGGACTGGTATTCAAAACCCTATTGATCCTGTATTTAAGAGAAAACACACACACACACACACACACACACACACTGCTGCTCTTGTTTGATAACTTAAATTTAAATTGTTTTTTTATCTCAAATAATTTACCTTGCATCAGAGTTGAGTTTCTATACAAGACTTCGGTTTGAGACATCAGTGTCTCCTCTGTGAAAAACGAAGCACACACACACACAGAGACCCCTCTCTTTGTACCTCAGCGCATATCCTCCAGTGAACTTGTCTTTAATGATTCATGAGCTCAGTTGTCTATGACAGGGTGACTGCTACTGCCACAATAATCATTATGTCGAGGAGAAGCTTGTCATGGACTGCTCATTGTGCGGCAGCTATTCAAACCAAAGTCATTTACACTTTCATTGGCAGCTATTTAGTCCCAATAAAAAGTTCAAGACATCAATTTGTGAATCGCGCTCAGCCAAGTAGAAGCGTGTTCTTTTAAAAGTCAGTTGATTGTGCTGCAATGGAGGCTCCTGTGTTCTTGCGGCGTACATGGGCGCGGGGTGAATCCAGGCACATCTGTCAGCACTGCGTTTCCCAGGCCATGATAAGGTGCTGCAGTGTCCCGGGATAATGGATTTATTCAACCTCTTTATTGCACTTTCTATGATAGACACATTTGTATATCATTTTACGGTGAAGCAATTCCATTTGCATAAAATATCGACCATTATGTGAGCCGCCCCATTGGGGGAAAGGACACAAATGCATGGGTAGCTTTGATAGCCGACAGCTTTTTATAAACTTATGTAGTTCACTGTCCTAATAAAAAAAAAACATTTATCTGTTACTGACTAAAACTGCCAATACCCCCCTTTATTTTGTAGAGATTTAGAGTGAGCAAACATATTAATACAAGTTAGCAGGAGAACATAACAGCGCTTAAGGAGAGTCAAGCTTAATTGTTAATGATAAATTAAATTGTGCAAGGTCCTGTATTGCAACATGAGTCTTCAGTTTAAATGCATTCCAGTTCTCAACACCAAAAATATTACTTCTCATTATCTTTGCACTGCAAACAGTTTTGCAACTCTTGGCTTTCATCTTTAACAAACACCACTTGCACATTCCAAAAGCACACACTGTTTTATACCTGCTCTTGTTTGGGTGGGTGTTTGTTTCTGAAAGCTTGCAGCTTACAACAACTTGTTGGGTAGATCTGAGAATGTGTGCGTGTCTTCACTGTGTATTAGAATGTGATCTTAATAAAAGCATACAAACTTACCAATCACAAACATACCTCCAACTTCACATTTAAACCAGTCCACTTAATTACTTTACCTGAAAATTATCAAATGATAACCAAGCTAGTAACAGTTAATAAACCAAAAACAAAGTGGCCATTAAAATGAAGCTTTAGGCCGTTTGTAGAGAGTTCATTCCCTCTTTCTCCTCCAGTGACTGTTTTAACCACTTCACTGACTTTAAACAATCTCCGCCCTGTCTGTCTCACCACGGTTAAGACCAGTCAAGAAAGCAGCATCGTATGTGGAACGATCCCTCTCTCCGAGAGAGTCCAACAGCTCCTCGTTCAAAACCAATACAAACTTTTCATTTTAGTCTCCCAAAACCTGAGTTCCAAACTACACTCTAAGTGAATGAACCAAGGTGTGATCCCTCTAGAGCAGAGAGTTCACAGATAAGCATTTCAGAATCAAGCTTATTAGCTGCAAATGCAACCACACCAAAATGTCTCTTTTATTACATGCCTTGGATGGTTAAACAAGCAACATTAATCTGTTAAAGTTAAAAATCACATCAGAAATCAAGAAAAACAAAATCGCAAACCAGAATCCCAGCCAACACATAAATCCATCCAAAAGTATAGAGTCTGTTATCAATTGAATGTAACTTATGTATTAGAGACCCGAGCTCCCTATACTTTACACATTCTCTTGAGAATGCCCCCCACATCCCAGCTCTGTCTAGAATAAAAAGAAGAGTCTTACCAAGTGCAGCACCGACAGCCTCGATCCAAGGTAAAAGCAGCCTGCAGTCCAGCTCCTTCACTTGAACAGAAACCCTCTTAAAAAGAGCTGCACTAAACAGGGCTCCTCTTCCTCAGTAGGGTACGCAGCCCTCATCCAGCGCTGAGTCCAAACAGTCGTGTATTTAACAGGTTAACTGAACCATTGCAGGCTCTGTAGTTCATTCAGAAAAGTGTGCTCTAAACAGTTCCCTCAAACTCAAAAAGAAACGGGTTGAATAAAACCCCAAAACAAATCACATAGAAAAAGACAAAGAAAAACAAACTTTCTCCCTCCCCCCACAACCACAAGATTGTCTTTGTTCTCCAAATCAATTCTCTTAATTGCCCCACTTGCCCACCTGCAGTACTTAACACCTTGTTACTTTTTTTAATTGGGGGAATTAGCAAACACAAGTCATTTTCAAGACACTGAGACAGACACAATCCTGCTAATGGATTATCTAGAAGGGCAGATGTTACAACCAGTAGGATTTCTACTGGCACTGAGACAGCTGATTTCACTGCTGCCAGTAGCTGCACTAAACATATTGTCAATGTTACTACCCATTCAAGTATATCAAATATAAGTATGTATCTGTATTAAAAAAGGATGTTACTGCAGGTTCTAGCCACTCCACATATAGAAACTGATCTCCAAAATGAAATGTCTTTATTTAAGAAGAAAATGGCACATTGAATGATTTAACATGTTTTCTGCATGATCCCAAAGTTGGTATTTTTTTTCTGTTTTTTCTGCACGTTCAGTACGAGGTTTATCGAACACTAACTCCACTCTCCAGAGCGAGGCTCTGCCACGGCACACTGAGGAGGAGTGGCACAGGTACAGAACGACAGGTGAAATACAAAGGGATCTGCCCATTGGATTTCACAATACAGCGCACACTGGAATGTTCCCTTTCTCAAGGTGAAGGGACAGCTTTGGATTTCATCTATTAACTGTTTTTACAGTTCTTGTTTAAGAATAATACCCAGTGCAATGCATTATTACAATACGCAGAAGTATTTAAATAGGGCACTATGACTCTGAACATTGCTAAATTTCGTAATAATACATGACAATGAGTATTAAGCGAATAACACAGCTCTAGAATTGTTGTTAGTGTGCTGTTCTACAAGTACAAAGAAAAAAATACAAATCACAGCTTAACTACGGCTCAAGTTTTAACATTTGTTCATAGTGCAACATTTTACAAAAAATCTGTTCCTATTTAATATGCTACAATTTGAAGTTACCATGTAAAAGACACTCCCTCCCTCGCTTTCATCAATGGTAAATCATTCATCGGATAAACCCTGTGTGCGAAAACAGAAATAAAAATTCATATATAAACACAACGTACATACACAGATAAAGTGTATATCTGAGTATCGCCTTTAAAAGCAAGGTCGTAGATCACAAGGCAGTATTATTTAAGCATCAGAACGTGGTAAACCATTCATTTCACATGCAAGTTGACAGCTTTGTAATAATATACAGACACATGTGTGGGTGCACAGTGCATCCCTCCTACAGACAGAACTGCAGTGGCAGTATAGTGGCATGCCACATTGTCATAAAACAAATGGGATGCAATTACAAATTCTTCTGTTTAAATATTGCACAGAATCAGGGATGGAAATAAGACTCCTATTGAACTGCAGTTTCACCCGTTCCAGGTTTTACTACGAAGCTTGATTAGCCACAGTGTGTGTAGGTAACAAGCTCAGGTGTGTCTGATTAAACTCATAGCGAAACCAGGATTCCTGCAGAATGCATTTTTCATACAAGCCCAGTGTTTTAACTTTGATCATTTCTGAATTTCTACACTTTTTTTCGATGTTAATCTTTAAAAAACAGTAAGTAAAAAAGGAAAGTGCAGTCCCGCGGAGGGCATTTTAAAAGAAGCCCTGTCCTGTGTGGATCTGCTGCAGGTGTCCCCTGCAGCTCCACGCGGTTCGGCTCAGTCCAGTGGAAACTCGCATGGATTGGCCCTGGTCTCTCTAGCCGCTCTGTACACGCTCACAAAGTCCTTGTACCTGGGGGCACAGCCGAGCCACGCCTCCCCGAAGTGCTCAGTGCCAGTGAAGAGGAAGTCGCCCTCCCCCTGCTTCGCCCGGCACCGCAGCGGAGTCCTGATCCGCCCCCCCCAGCGCCCGCTGCCCTGGTCCTGCTGGAACGCAGTGTTCTTCTGCCTGTAGAGCCGTGCCCCTCCCACCTCCACCTGGGACACCTGCTGATCCAGCTCGTGAGACACAGCCCTGATGAACCCCCTCACAACTGCAAGAGGCGTGGAAAAAGGAAGTAAGAAACCTGGAAATTAACTGATGGCAGACTTTCACATAGCTTCAGCACAGAACAGCCAGCCAGCAGTACCGTTAGAGACTTCACTGCCAACAAAGGTACTATGTACTGCCTTTCCCTAAGGTTAACCCTTTATTGTGACCATACAGGAATGGCGCAGTAGTGTTATTTAATGGGCTCAGCCGATGTTTCTAATGTTAAAGGGTTTCCTTTGTGATTGAACCTTCAGTAAGACATAATACTGGGAAGACCTCAGCATGTAGAAAAATCATGCCTTCTTTTTCATCTAGTTTCAAATCAAAATCATAAAACATAAATTAGACTGATATGACAATCACCGCAACTGTTGTATCGAGTATGCTGCTCTTAAATTGAAGTTATTTGAAATGAACTGAGAAATGAAAGCCTTACTGTTATAAGGGGGTTGCAATGTTGGGCTAGGGTGGGTCAGAGCAATCCAGCTTATTATGAACTGTGTTCCTTTGCTCTCAGTCTTGTTCAGAACTTTGCGACTTAACTCGACCATTATCACATTATACCAGTATTCAACATAAAAAGGAAGGAATCCCAAATTGAAAAGAAGTCAAAAAACTTCCTCAGGAGTAATTCAATTTCTCTGCAGAAGAACGGCCTGTTTAGCAGAACAGATGTCTGTGTGCTGATGGCTTTTCCTGCCTCGTTCTTTGTGCTTGGGTCTTCAGTTTTTTGTCTATTGAAGAGCTCTAATACACTTGCTCTTGTTCCTGAAAGTGGGTCGGGTGCTGGATGCTGGATATTGGAAGCAGGAGCCCTCTTGCTGGGGGACCCCCTTCATGCGCGGGCTCATAAAGCCCCCCATTCACTCCCCAGTGTCATTTACACTTTCATTAGCCAGCTATTTTCTCTAATCAAAAAGTCGATGATAGCGATTTGTGAGCTCAGGGCAGAGAAGTCAGGCCATAAACAGAGTCAGTTCAAAGCCCTGTTCCTTGAGCTCTGTGGGTGTTTTCAGCCTCAATGCCCCCCCATTGTGCAGCCCAAGCCCCCACATCTGTCAGTCCCCGGTCAGACAGGCTGTGTGCAGGGGAGAACAGCCGCCTGGGAACTGATGGCTCTATTCACAGCACAATGGCCTTTATTGCATTAATTAGTTTTTTAAGACGCGGGTGAAAAAAAAAAGAAAAAGGAAAAAAAAAAAGCATTTGCTCTACTGAAGTCAAAGGTTAACGTGTCATAAATGTGTTTCATACCAGATTGCATACATGCAACATATTTATCTATCGTGATGGTGAGACTGTCACTAGCTTACCGAAGTCACTGCTGCAGATAGCCATGAGAAGCTCTGTGTTGTTACAGGGCCGACAGACAGCTGTAGGGAGAAATAAAGAAAGAGTTAGATTCAGCCTCGACTATTGATATTTACTGTTGAAAACTTGATAGACTTCACTGATACACAGGAGGATATAAAAAGCAATTCCAAAAGGGCAAAGCACTGAATTGAAATCACCGAGTAGAACGAAAGATTAATTGTGCCCTTGAAGTCACAAACAAGAATGTGTTTCAGTGTAACTCGGCATCATAAAATACCACATTCAGTGTGTTTGCTTTCTTATTTTGATTGCAGCTGTTGGGGGCTGTGTTTTAATAACAGTATAGTTTTGTGTTTGGCACACATACCGCGCTTTGAGGCGTCTCAACACAAAAAGCGACTTAAGTTGAAAACGTGGTGTTGTTGCATTTCCAAGGAGATGTCTGCACAGAGGTATTGAGGCCAGCAGAGTGGACTGCCCTGGACCCAAACCATTACATCACCCCACCTGCTCTCACCCTGGGCTCGGAACCTGAAGAACGCCAGCGTTCTAAGAACCATTACTCACTCTGCCCTAAGGTCCTGTCTTAAGTGGGAAATCGACGCACCTGTTCCACACACTTCATACCAACAATGGTTCTTTACCAAAAAACGAAAAGTGTTATCCTGCCTACAAATTCTGCATTCAAATTTATTTTTCCACATTTCGGGGGAGTGGCATCCTTTTCTAAGAGTAAAAGTGATATTAACTGTGTAAACCCAGCCAGAAACATCTTACTTCCAGAAAGGAGCCACTACATCACTGCCTCGATTAGTTCCCTGCTAGTTTTATGAAGTTCAAATGATTTCATGCCTCACATTCCATTTGTACTTGTTTTCTTTTTTTTTTTTTAAAGCACAGGGCTGGTTACTGTTTCATTTTTGGATGGTACAGACAGTTCTTTCATTGTAGGGCTCCCCTCTAAGCCAGGGGAGGCGTGTTTAAAGGTTGACATCAATGTCCCATTGTACTCAGGGGCTGCATCACAAACCCACTGCAGCTACAAATAGGAATCTTGGCTTTGCATTTTTGTCATTTCTGTGTTATTATTATTTTTTTTAGAATCTAAATGGATCATTTAAAAGAAAGGAATCTTAGCTGAATTTGTTTTATATTGTCTTTTTCCCAGTTAGCTGTAACTGATGAAGACTGTTGTATTTTTTTTTTTTTTAAAGTGAACTCATGTATTATATTTTGAATCAATGAATCACCCTCCGAAACATCACATTCTGAGTCAGATATCTGTGTAGTCTTTACATTTAGCCAAACGTTTTGGGGCAACGCGAATTGACAAACGAATGCAATAACACAGAAACTGTAGACCTGGAAGTGGCCTATCAGAGTCCCAGAACCACAGACAGCACCTGGCGTGCATTGCTCCCTCACCTTCTAGCTCAGCCACTCTGTGGAAATCGGGCGTCCAGCTGTGGTTGCTCAGAAGCTCGTACTGAAAGCCCACGGTGCGGCGGCTGATGTCTTGCTGGGGGCTAGCCTGCAGGAAGACGGCGGCGTGCTGGGGGCTGTCCGCCCTGAAACAGTACACCCGCTCCCGCCGGCCCGCCTGCTCGTTCACCAGAAGGTCCAGCTCCCCGGAGCGCTCCACGTAGATGTTGGCGCCGCTGAAGCTGCGGAAAGGCTTGATGCAGACCGTGGTGTGCCGCGCACTGGAGAGGTTGGGTTCCAGGATGACTCGCAGTGCCTGGGTCGGGTACATCCATTCCACAGAACCCTCCGTGCACCTCAGACGGACCTGCTCGACCGTCCCGGAATGGGCTTCACGGCTAAGCCCGCTATGTTGCAAACAGAAACAAACAAACAAAAACAGGACAACAAAAACGTGCATTATTATCATCATCATAAGACATGACACATTGTAATGTAAACAAAACAAAAACAAAAAGCATTTTCCAATCTGTGCAACGATTTCTGGGCATAGGTGCAGAAAGACAGACCAAGAAGAAGGGTTTCGATTTTACACCAGGTAGTCTGTATTAGACTAATCTGCTTAAATTCCAAACAGAACGTTTCTAGAATTTTGACAAATGGTGACGTTTAATATGTACAGTTTCACCTGTCACCTCTCCTCAGAATCCCTTCGTTTAGTACGGCAGCAATTTGATCGGCATTTTATATTGTGTTGGATTACCTAGAAGGAAATCCACCTTAATTGTATTCAGAAAATGTGCCAACCTACATCTGCATCTTATGTATTATTAATATTTTAAATATATCAGAACTAAAGAAATAACTCGGAACCTTATTCACTTATTGACGCATAAGTTAATAGTTTATGTCGCACAGACAATTCCACATCAGAAAGCAAACTTAATAATAATAATAAAAATAATAATAATAATAATAACACCGCCACAGCAATGTAATTATGCATGCAATGTGTTGTGATTTCGTACCTGCCTCTCCAGTTGCAGTGGTCAGCTGTGGATTGTGTTAGCAAGCTCTCCAGCAGTGCTACACACAACACAAAGTTTAGCCACTGTGTTGTTCGGGGTTTCATAGGAACAGCTGCCAAAGAAAAACCACGCAAATCAGCGATTAAAGAAAACGCATTACTGAACTTCTCTAGCTTAACGGCAGTGATTTCTATACCGCTGATAAATGCACGTTAGCTATTGTATAGTAAATAAAAAATACATACAACGCGTTGGGCTCCAGTCAAATTGCAAGAAGCTCACAGTTTACACTCTCGCTGCCAGTTACGTTGCGTATCGCAGAGTTGGTGGAGGCGAAGCCTCTATTAAAGAGGAGACGTCTGCAAAACCTGGCCTGGATACTCGAAAACGCCAATCCGGATCCAATAGCTACCCGGCCAACAATAACCACAGGCGTTTTGACTCTTGGTTCACAAATTATTCATAGACAAGGAGATCAAATAATAAGCAGCAGCATTATACACAGGGGACTGTATTCCTTCGAGACAGCCTTCATTAGATTCGTGTGTTATTCACTTAGTTGAAATATATATATATATATATATATATATATATATATATATATATATATATATATATATATATATATATATATATATATATATAGTTTTGTTTTCTGTTTCTGAGACCTATATGAACTTCTCCTATGCGTAGCAATGCCGACAGTTCCCCGAAAGAAGTGTCCATTGTCTCCCGTCTTTCTTGCTGAATCTATATAACAAAAAGGTGATAGATTCAAATTATTGTTGCAGTAGAAAGCGAATTAGAAATGATCGATGGTTCTGAATAGCTGCCCCATTGAATTGCTATTATCATCTCTGACCGGTTGACTGCGTGGCCGCACCCCCTCTTTCACTGCCCGCACCACCGACTGCTGTGAAGTGCCCCTCAAATAATTGCTTTTCTCTGTGCATTACCTCTTTTCCATATTTGAAATGCATAACAGTATTTTTTTTTGTCTCCGCGCTGGCTGTTTTGGGGAGGTGTGTTTCTGAAAAAAAGCGAAGCGTGGAATCTGGATTTTATCCAGATTCCAGATTCCACGCTTTTTGACACACGCTCCAATCAGCACTGTCTGCTGGCCTTTGAGAACCGACCCGGGACCAAGCATTGGGACCAGCTGGTGCCTCATGGCTCGCGGCGGATCCTCGCATTGTGCATAGCTGTAAGGAATCTCCGGGAGGGGGATGAGACTTCAGGAGCGACATGCGGCTGCGTTCAGTCAGTTAAATAGGACTACTGTTACTACTGCTATACTCCAATAATAATAATAATAATAATAATAATAATAATAATTGTAGTTACCTAGGTTATATTAAACATACTGCATTGTTATTTTAATACTGGTGATTATTTTGAATGCATCTGTTTAATATACAGAATATTCGTATGGGTGTTGTACGATATAAACCGATATGCACCCACGAGGTCACAGAAGCTGCCCTCGGGTGGATGGAAATCAGCGTGTATCCATTTTACAACACACTACTTTTTAAAAAAAAAAAAAAAAAAATTTATTATTAAACTATAATAACAACAATGAAAACATTATAACTGATTTTAACGTTGCGTCATGCCCATTTGATACAAACTTTCAAAAAGAAATATCCGATATGTTGCTCTCTCACATTAATAACCGAGTTTACCATGTCTAACTTGGCGACTGTCACTGTGTGGAGTCACAGAAAGCAGTCTGACTAATGGAAAGTTAAACGCAATAGTCGTTATGAATTAATCTGACTATTTCAGCAGCACCCCTATGGACTTGCGCTGAGCTCGTGGATTCTAGCCATGGCACCCTCGGTAAGGATTATTAACCCACGACACTCCAGTTATATTAATCAGCTTTTATACCTCTGCGCACTCTTTTCTGTTGCAGACGTGGATACATCCCTTATTCCACCTCGCTTCCATTCAGAGAATTCAAACCCACTCCCGCCAGACAGTAACAGAACATTTAGAAATCGCAGTACCTTTAATCAAACATTTTGGGAACTATTTGTGCCAGAAAATATAGGTCTTTGTCAGCTATCTTAAAACATGTTCTGTGCATCCTACCTGTATTAACAAATGCCAAACCATATTTCCAATTTAATTTCAATGGAGTAAATTGACCATTTATAATAAATTCCACGTTTCTTTCTTGTATAAAAGAAAATGTGTGTAATTCTATTATTATTATTATTATTATTTATTTCTTAGCAGACTTACAGTCGTAAACAAAAAAAAAAAACAACTCTACCTTGATGAGGAACTGAAATAAAGCAGCCCCTTCCTGGAATCCAACCAATAAAGCATTCTCCAAATGAAAAAGCATTTTGTACAGGATATTTCAATTGGCTGGTTCCTTCCATGGCTGTTTGCTGCTTTATTCGGCCAGCGATAGAATTCTCCAAACAAACAGAAGGAGCACAGTAAGAAAGTCAGAGAACGCACCCAATTTGGTCAAAAGGTCTCGTTTTATTACAGCTTTGTGTCACAAAAGAAAACAATGTTATACCGTAAGCCATCTCAATGTCTTGTGCAATCACACTTAGGAAAATATTTCTTATATACAATTAATATGAGGACTAGTTCCCAGGGTGCAGAGTTTCTTCATGTGACTCCTTCGATCTTTATCTCTGCATAGTCCTAGGACCCGTTTCATAAGGCATCACACATCACGCATCTGGCATCGTGCAATTCAAATGTAATTAGAACTGTATGAACCTTGGCACACTTGCGTAACTGTAAATATAAATCATATACTAGATCAATTCCAGTTCAATGACACACCTCTCCAAGCGTAATCAATCACAGTCCATGTGTTTTACATTGAGCCATCGTTTGTTTATTTAGCAGACGCCTTTATCCAAGGCGACTTACAGAGACTAGGGTGTGTGAACTATGCATCAGCTGCAGAGTCACTTACAACTACGTCTCACCCGAAAGACGGAGCACAAGGAGGTTAAGTGACTTGCTCAGGGTCACACAATGAGTCAGTGGCTGAGGAGGGATTTGAACCAGGGACCTTCTGGTTACAAGCCCCTTTCTTTAACCACTGGACCACAGTGGTTAAAGAAAAGGTACGAAGTACGAGAATAACCGTCGTTATTCTCGTACTTTCAACCACTTTTAGTGATCCCGTTTGTTTGGAAAAATAAGTTCTACAGTATGTTTGTGTAATTGTACCTGCTGGGTTATTTATAATAAACAGAGTAAACGTATGTAATTGTTTACGTTACTCAATTGTGGCTAATTGTAATTGAACTCAATAGCATTGTAATTGTAATTGAACTCAATATCATTGTAATTGTAATTGAACACAATATCATTGTAACTGGAACTTCAGCAAACACCGCTGCAGTATCTGTAATTACAATGGATCCCAGGTCTGCTCGGAAATGCACATAGCAGCAAGCTCTACCTGAAAACAAATACTGTAAGCGATCCATGCATCGACTCCGTGATAACAAATTCAGCGCGCTGCCACATCACAGTACGTGCACAAACAAACGTGTGCGGATTGGACTTCAGTGCATACAAGCAAAAAACAACAACCCCCCTCCAAAAAAAAATTAAATACAAACCGGTAAACAAATGAATACAGTGTACAAACACATTATAAATAAGCTGGCTTTGTATTATGTAGGCACAAGCAGAGACTCGTGAGCGTGTGTGTTTGAAGAGGGGGTTTGCTCCTGTAGTTATGATAGCGTCTACTGACAATCAGCTATCCAGCAACCTCCGCAGGAAAACAAAACACACTCGCCTCAGCTTTTACACTTACACAAATAATAAGCTACAATAGTTTTGCACAAGGAGGCACACAAGTAGATAGAAGTCATCAAACAAATGCAAAACGGGAAAACGGCTGTGTACCAAAATCAATTACAGCAGGATGTTTCAGCTGGATGGTCAGAGCTGTGCTATAAACAAGCTGCTGGTATAAACAAGTTCTTTCAAAAGTTCTGGAGCATGATGACATCATGTCTTCAGAATAGAATGTTCATTCCAAGAGGTTCCAAAGTGCCTCCTTTGAAAATGAATTTGCGTGCAAATAAATATTACACATATACAATAAATAAATATTACCCTTATCCTGGAATATAAAGCCCTCTTAATGTAAAACATACACAATGGTATATACACAATTTGAGTTTTAAGAAATAGCATGTTTAGTCCCAAATGATAATGCCTTGTTCAGTGTAAATAAGGTTAAAAGCTATTTCTCATTTTGTTTTTGTCTCACCCTGCCGCTTTGTGCAAAGGGAGCAGTCAAGGAACTCTGCAAACTCAATGGGAAACAGCCTTGTTTTAGTCCTGTGCCAATCCCTTTGAATTCACTGTGTTTCATTGCTGCAGTGTTTTAAACAGTGTTCTGAAACATCTCTCTTTACATTACAAGTGACAAACTGTCAGGACTTAAACAGTCTGCTCAGCCTTGATTTCCAAGTCAATTTTCAATTCATTTAAAATGATCTTTTTCCTAAATGCAACGCAGTTTTTTTCATTTACATACATGGATACTGCAATGTAAAAACTTGCCTCGTAAAATTAATAATTAACACAAAATGTCAAAAAAAAAAAAAAAAAAATTAACCGAGCAGTTAAAGTACAAGTTCAACCCAGGTAAACATTTACATGAACAATAGCGAAAAAAAACGAAGATCAACCCACATCACAAGACTGAATCTGGCCCCTTTCCAGCAGCCCCAATGTGACCTGGCTGGGGCGCCATCTACTGGTAGCAGCGTGTTGTGCACCCAAGCTTAAGCAATCTAGGAGCAGCACACTGAGAAACACAATCCAGGAAACAGCTGAAGAGACCACTCCTTATAAACAGTACACAATACACCACATAGACACGTTTAATAAAAGAACACTGAAGCTCTTTACTTTACCCCTTGAAAAGCTGCCGTCTATTTAATTTACTTACACGTCTACAGGTATTGCAATAAAAACGCAGTTAAGATGTCCCTACTTGTAATATTGTCTTTACTGAAGTTACATTGCTTCTGCTGAATAAAATTTACTGCACTTTGGTCCGCGTTGTTTCACACGGGAATGTTTTCACATTATTACCGGAGGAGCAGCTGTGCTACACTATGTCCTAGTGCCTGTTAATTGGGTAATCTTCAAATCTATGTTAAAGCACCACGATAAACGACCTCCTCAGAGTGTAATCTGTGTCCTTAATGCAAACACAGTACGCAGCACAAATACCGAAGCTCAATAAACAAGCACGCCACGGTTTTAGATTTGCATCGGAGAAGCGTCATGTATTTCCAGAGGGGTACTGCTGCAGCCAGCAGTCAAGAGAGTCACTCCCCTCCCATACAGAGCATCTCTCAACGACGAAATCCCATGACATTCATAAGTAAACACTAAATATGGGGTGTGTCTTTTTTGTTGTTTAGGTTAAGAAAGAAAAACTGTAAAAGAGTTTCGATTTGCAAACCTCTTCTTTGTCTGTGTAGATTATTCCAACTGTCCAATCAGGGTGGAACAACAAACAGCAGCAAAGCTGACACACTCGTCAGAGCTAGGAGAAGAAACTGCCAGTGTGCTGAAATAAATACAAGTGACTCCACTTCAGCAGCGTAGCAGTACTGCCCTTGCAAACACTACATGAAGTGGCTGTCTGTGTGGTGCAGCTACTGTTCTTTTAATACAACGCAGTGTAAATTGTATTTCCCGTGTCAATGGATTTGGTCGATGCCTCGCTCGTGAAGGTTTTAAGTTCTCAATCAGACCACCTAAGCCCACAGGACAGAGTGTTTGTTTGGGGGGGTTTGTTTAGCCTGTCTTCTGCAATGCTCATTTTAGATCTGCACTGCTGCTAAAGTAGCTGCTCAAATACGACTGGGATTTCTGATCAAAGGGGCATTGTAACAGATATTTTAACTATGCAGCTGACCATAAAACCAAAAACACCATATGCCCCGGTCAGGGAACTGCTAGTGCGACAAAATGGTTATTGTATTAACTAACCGAGACCTACTCTATATTACAGGACCACATATTTATCACTGCTTGTCAAAAGGCCAGCTTGATTGCTAGCTGGAATCCAAGCCCTGGAAAGCAATGAAGGAGTTTAAATACTGGAATAAAATGCATAATTAAAAACGCAACCACTTTGCTGTCACTGCAGAGCTTCTCAACGTAGCAGAACGAACGCTGCATATGTAAAGGAATGATCTGGGAGTAGCATGCGTGTGAAAGCCTGGTCAGATCACTGCAATGTGTGGACATGTGTTCCTGCTCTATCACACACTCCAGTAACCCAGCTGTCTATATAAGCCCGTTGAACAGCGATGGCCGGGGCGGCGCTAGTCCTCTTGGTCTCTCAGCTCTGGCTCGGAGGCGCTGGAGGAATCATCCTCTTCATCGTCGGTCTGCTCCCCCGGGGGGTACAGCATCAGCGCCCTGGTTTTGTGTGTGATGGTGATGGTGCACGGCCCCTGTGCCCAGGGCTCCCCGTCCACCTGCATTGGCATCCTGCCGCTTTTCAGGATCAGCTGCACACAACAAAGACACAACAATACAGACCACTGATAGTCTGATTACAGGAATGGCTGCATTGGTCTTGTTGTTAAATATTTAAACGAGGGAGTCACTTCCCTATACAAGCTAACCCCTTCATGCATGAAAGGGTTAATAAATATAATAAAAACATTTCCATTGCTTTATATGGGGGGAAGAAATCGCTAGCATGCATTTGCATCAGTTTATATCATTTCACACTGAATATATTTCATTGTAATCAAAGCCACTAGAGGGCAACGTTTGAAAACAATCCCCTGTTCAGTTCTCTGCAGTGGAATTGCAGTATACTCACCCGGACTGTGTGTGCCTGCCCTATCCGCACAGGGTTAGCCAGCTTCACCTGAATCTGGGCACAGTGGAAAGATCCAAACACTCCGACAACTTCCAGCAAACCATCGTCGAGCCTGCGAGAAGACAACCGGACAACACTTACTCCCCTTCAACAATGAATAACTGTGTTTCTGATGTCAGATAAAGTGAGAAGGGATTAGAACCACAGCTTCCCAGAGGTTCAGTTCCTCCCTCTCTCTCTCTCTCTCTCTCTCTCTCTCTCTCTCTCTCTCTCTCTCTCTCTACCTGGAGGGTGGGTACGTCTCTCTCTCTGTCTGTCTGTGTCTCTCTCTCTCCCTGGAGGGTGGGTACGTCTCTCTCTCTGTCTGTGTCTCTCTCTCTCCCTGGAGGGTGGGTATGTCTCTCTCTCTCTCTCTCTCTCTCTACCTGGAGGGTGGGTACGTCTCTCTCTCTGTCTGTCTGTCTCTCTCTCTCTGGAGGGTGGGTATGTCTCTCTCTCTCTCTCTCTCTCCCTGGTGGGTGGGTACGTCTCTCTCTCTCTCTCTCTCTCTCTCTCTCTCTCTCTCTACCTGGAGGGTGGGTACGTCGCTCTCTCTCTCTCTCTCTCTCTCTCTCTACCTGGAGGGTGGGTACGTCTCTCTCTCTCGCTCTCTCTCTCTCTCTCTACCTGGAGGGTGGGTACGTCTCATCCCCCATTCCTTCCCACAGACGGCAGCCTCCTCCCCAGTACCCGATATTGAGCACGATGATCCCCTCCAGATTCGGGAGCTCCACTCTCTCCCCATCCAGTTCAAGCTGTAAAGACATTCAAACAGGGAGTGAGGTTCACCATTCATTCTACACCTATCTGACAGCGAGAGCATTTACTGAAACAACACCATGTGATGTACTGTGTATTATATAACATTATATTATCACTTTCTGTAGAAATACTTCTAATCATTATTAATGAGCAACACCTCCTGTTTCACTAATTATAAATGCTTTGTTTGAACGGTAACCTTCATGATGAGATAGGATACAACACTGCTCCCAACACATTTCAAAGGAGAGCAGCAGATCACAGAGAGGCTGCCTTACCTCAATGAACTTGTCCAAGTCTTTGCATTCTTGAACTAAACAATCTTTGGTCCCGTAGAAAAAGTACACAGCCTATAAAGAAAAGTACCCTCGTTATACGACTGGGAGAACAGGGCCGGAAATAAGACTCCTGCTCCATTCCTGGTTTTACTATGAGTTTAATAAGACACACCTGAGCCTGTTACCTCTACACTGTGGCTAATCAAGCTCATAGTAAAACCTGGAATGGGTGAACCTGCTGTGGAATAGGAGTCTTATTTCCATGAGAACAACAGGAAAAATTATATTGTTTGTAGTGTTGCTGCAAAGAGATACAACAAATATTGTTCTTTACAATGCATGCATATTGGATTGATTTGGCATGATAAAAGCATCAGTTCTTGCACTATTAACTAGCTGTGTCACTAGAGCCCACCCACTTCTACACAGCACTGCGCTCCCTCTCTGGAAGATGGACAAATTCGAAAGCACTTCATCCAGAATTGCAGACTGGCTGTATTAAACAGTGTATGCCTGCAGGGGGCAGACTTGCACGTTACCACTGTCCACCACTGTGTAAGAGCATAATGGCTAGCCCTCTACATTTATATTTACTGACTGACTTTTGTCCTTAAACCACCTTTTCAACCAGGGCAGGGGGGAATTAAACATGGCTCTTCCACATTTCATATTGCACGTGTGGATAATCCGCTACACTGCACATTTGTTTTACTAATGCACTGCTTTTGACCAGCCTTGCGGTTCAGCCTGTGCCTGGATCAGCTCCAGCAGGGAGGCCCTTTCTCTAGTGCACTGCTCAGCTCCTCACCTTGTTGAGGATCCTGCTTGAGAACAGCGAGGGGGTCTTCTCTCGGTGTGCATGGAAATTCAGAGCCATGAGAGCGTCTGGGCCCACAGAGAAGTAGTTATTCATTGTCAGAACCTGCGGGCGACACAGCCGGATTCATTCTATTGGAAACAGTCACACGCAGTCAAAGACACTGAGAAAGACCTCCAGTCGAAACGCTCGTCAAAGAATCGTATACACGTTCTTCAAGTTTTACATGATCTACTCCCGACTGTTTTTATATAAAAGCAAAACGTACGTCAACAGCACTAAAGCAAACACATGTACAAATTTACAGTGGTAGTTCTGAGCTGCTTCTGGATATCCAGAACAGCTTAAATCAATTGCATTCTGAAATATTTCCTCTTCTCCGGTACTTGTTAGAGATTTCATTCCCACTCTGTGTCTTACCTTTGTTTTTCGAAAGCTGTATCCTTTGTTTGTAACCTGAACCTTCCACCTGCAGAGAAATGTGCCATTCCTTTAAAAATCTCATAACAATAATACTAATAATAATAATAATAAAGAAAGCACACACACTAGGTTATTACGCAGTAAGAAATTCAATATTAGAAACATGTATAGGATATAAAGTAACCCTTGAGAGACAAGCTCAGTTACCGGTCCAGTTTGACTGCTTCGGCTTCCATGATGTTCCTCAGGACCTGCTCCACTGGAATTTCCCCAGCATACCCGGCGCCCCAGCCCAGGGAGTTGGAGAGGTCATTTCCGGTTCCCAGGGGTAAGATTGTCACGTGGGGCACATACTGCTCCTGCCCCTGGGGAAGACAATCAGAGGCATGGCTGAGAAACAGCAAGTGGAGTGCTCTGCTTCCCTGACGCTACGAACCCTGGCATGCTATTAGATCTGGCTTGCTCGATCTGTTAGCAAAGCAGTGTAGAGCCTGTTCTAACTCGTCTGTCTTTAAACAGAACCACGTTTTCACAACCTCCAGGTAACTTCAAGCCAGTGTTACGGAAAGACATACATGTGATGACATTTTCAGAGCATTTGTTTACATTTGTTAGCTTATATATTTATTCTCAAGTAATCACTTTTTGAATTGACAGCTGCTGATCTTTTTTCCCCTTGCACAATTGTCATTAGGCCATGCTGCAGTCCCACACATCACAGCTCATTTCGTTATTCGTTTCATAACTGCACATCTCCGTCAGTGTGAATGTGGAGCAGCACCCCCCTCCTCCTCCTCCTCCTCCTCCTCCTACCTTTATCCTCATCTCGTCCACGGCATCCAGCACCCAGCCCACCGTGCCGTCCCCTCCGCACACCAGCACCCGCACCGAGCCAGCGGGCAGGACGGTGCACAGCTGCAGGGCTTTGATCGGGGGCAGCTCAGACAGGTCAAACACCTAGCAGGGAAAAGAAAAGAGAACAGATCATCGATCTTCAGACACTAAGCATGGAGAGATGATTCATCCACAGATACACTGAACCCTGGTGCACCAAGTCTGAGATAAAACTGGGAGAAACTAAGTACTCCCAACATTGAAGCGATTGTCTACCTGGACCGGTGACTGAAGCGATTGTCTACCTGGACCAGTTACTGAAGTGATTGTGTATCTGGACCAGTTACTGAAGCGATTGTCTACCTGGACCGGTCACTGAAGACATTGTGTATCTGGACCGGTGACTGAAGAGATTGTGTATCTGGACCGGTTACTGAAGCGATTGTGTATCTGGACTGGTTACTGGCTCATTCCAGCTCAAGTGGAAGAAGCTTTAAAATGACACCAACATTATTCTTCTGGGTCCACATGCAGAAAAGCAAGTTCAATCAAAACTGCGTCTTGCACTAGCTTCAGACCAGGTCGGCCTTGAGTTTCACAGCTCTGTCCTGGAACCCTTTTCTCCAACACGTGGGTTTTAGGTCTCATCAATTACAGATACAGCAGAAGAAACACCTCCCCAGAATTTGGCCCAGCTGAGCTGTATAGTTTCTTATAGTGGAACCTCATAGGGTGGTGATTGCTCCTGCAGCCCCCCTTCTCCAAGAAGCAGTGCAATTATTTAACACCATCGATTACTGAGCATGTTAAGTATTGCTAGAATGTATTTAACAGTATGGTTAATGTGGTTTCACACACACACACACTGCAGACAGAAAGACGCAGTGATCTGCTGATCAGGCAGACACTGTAGAGGAGTGCTGACCTGCACTGGATTCAGAAGACTTTTAAACTCCCCCAGCAGCTCCTCTCCCATGTTGTTTCCGCTCCGGGTATTGGCCAACACTATTACTGGAGTCCAGTTGGGGCCGCACATCGAGGCTAACTGCCATTGGAAAAAAAAACAGAAGACAACATTTCAATGCAGGAGCAATGGAACAAACTAAGAGATCAGGGTGCTATCCACACATTGTTACCCAGGGATGGAAGCATAGCGGTTTGATCCATTCCAGGTGTTGCTAAGAGTTTAATAAGATACACCTGAGCTTACACTGGCTAATCAAGCACATAGTAAAACCTGCAATGGTTTTAAATACTGTGCAGACTAATTATACTGTAGAGTGACTAGAGCCCTGTATATATATATATATCCTACATCCCTTACCATGCTGGTATGATTCTCTACCTAAACCACATCCCAGGATGTCGATCTCTGGAGCATAACATGCAGTCCTGCTTTCCGGGTTGCATTTGCATAGTGAAATGATTATAATTCCTGGAATGACCTGAAAGCAGCTTCGCTCGGTGAATGAGTAACAGAAGTGGAAACTCAGATAACAAGGGGGGGGTGGGAATCCTGAACCATCTGTGCAGGTTGGGAACAAGCAAGCACTGTATAATGTGCAATGCAAACACAATGCAAAGCTTTTTCATACTGCATGTTTGGTTAAGGCTGTTAAGCCAATTTACTCACGGTTTGAGAACTGCATGTGAATGAGCAGCAGCTACAGATGGATCCTAAATTGTGGGGTTGCAGCAAAATAATGTGTTTCAGCTCAGTTCTTATCTGTGTTGAATGCTAAGTGCAAATCAGAACAACAGACTGCAAACAGAAAAGGGGTTCAACTGCTCTCTGCAGTCACTCCCTTTTAAATGCATAGAAACATAATAATATATAAAGCGGGCGTGTTTTGTGTTTTTTTTTTGCAAATGGAAATCAGTATCTATTGTTGGAAAGTAAACTAACAGACGAGGAAAGCAAAGATGATTCCTGTTTAAGCACAGCCTCTCTTCCTGTTGCACTGCAGCACTGAAAAAGCAGGCGTTCTGGTTTCTGCACTAGTATTTGCAAGCTGAGATTTCTGCCACCCATGGAGCATTCTGAACCCTATTTAACTCAACCGCTGAGACTATTCAAAACCATGAAGTGGCTATCAGCAATGGCTCTATTGAGACCCACGCAGCCCAAACTCCTAGCTTGCTGGGGATCTTTATAAAAGTGCACCACAAAAGCATGGAAAAGCTTCAGTAAGCATTGTAAATCCCAGAGGTATGGTAAAGCATGTTAAAAACAAGGCAAACCATGTGGATCTATAGGAAATGCATAACCATGGGAAAACTGCAAAATGATTGTGCAAATATACCCTGGTAAACTTTCATAAGGGACAGCACACAGAAAACAGCAAAGCCACGATGAACACTGTCCTGATACTGCACCACAGGCTCCAGTGTGGGTATCAACAGTACAGCAGCTACACATTTAATAGAATTACTAGCTATGTGGAATACAGCGTGTGAGCTGGAGGGATCGTTCTGTAAGTCTCTTAACCAGGGAATCCTCTCGACACCGCAGTGCCCAGTTCCTTCTCAATAGCTGGAATCACCCACACAAACGCCACGCTGTAAAGGACAAGGGGGCGCGAGTTACCGTCCCGTAGTCATCGCTGGGGCCCCGGCGTCGCTGGTTTATGCTGTGCAGGTAGTGAGGAGGGATGATCAGGTTCCTGAATTCACCCAAGTCACACTTCCCACTGTCCGACAGGCTGGGCTTGCAGTCATCATGAACAGTACTCTGGCACCAAATACACCTGGGAGGAACACCAGAGGGAAACACAAAGGGGTTCAGCATTAGAATCAGGCACCGCTTTCTTAAAAATGCCTTTTCATTCTTTTATAGCAGATCTCCATTCAGCTGGAAGTGGATAACAGGCAGCATTTCACTTGTGCCCCAAGACACTGCTTGACAAACTCACAGCCAGTTTCACAGGATTGAGGTAACATTAGGTAACCAAGACTGGCAATAACCAGGGTATATGAAACCAGTAGCATGCAGGACAGCGTATCACAGGGATGGAAATAAGACTCCCACTGCATAGCAGTTTGATCCATTCCTGGTTTTACCGAGTTTAACACGAGACAGCTGAGCTTGTTACCTGTAAACTGTGACAAATCAAGCTTGCATTAAAACCTGGAATGGGTGAAAACGGCTATGCAATGGGAGTCTTATTTCCATCCCTGGTGTCATAATTAATGCCTGTCAGCAGTTCATCAGATAAGACCCTTGCCAAAGTTTCATGACAATCGGATGAGGGGTTCTCCACTCTTTATTGCTGGGCTGTGTTGACTCCAGCATAGTATTATTATTATTATTATTATTATTATTATTATTATTACCTGAAATCGCAGAGTTTCGGCTGAGAGCCACACAGCTGTTTGCAAACCGCGCAGTAAGCACACAGGGGCACGTTCCCCCGGACCCAGTGATGCGGCAGCGAGCCGTCCCGCTGAGCGGCGCGCATGACCTCCTTGCATGCCAGGCTCGTGTCTGCCTTCTGCAGGCAGGCCTCGTCCACGCACACCCCGCAGCAGTGACAGAAGGCGCCCTGGAGAATATGCTGCGAGCACACGCAGCAGCAAGTGGGTTTGCTGAACAGGTCCCTGTAGCGCCAGCCGTGCTTCTTACTTTTTCTCAGAATGTCCTTGATGACCATCTTTCGCTTGGACCTCTGCACGCTGCACCACAGAGTGATCACCACTGGCAGGATCACCGCAAACACGGTCCAAGCGAATAAATTCCACGCGTCCGACATGCTACTAGCACTGGCAGATGCAGCTTCCTCACCCGCTGTCTCCGTCCTACTCGCCAAAATGACTTGATAACTGACGACCGCAGAACCAATGCGCCGGTTAATGCGTCGTGTTCGGTCGGACTTGTCTGGGTATTTTATGATTAACACGCTCTGTATAATCTACCTTCCGCATGATCTCAATTTAGCATTAAAACAGCCATAGCACGGAAACACAAGGAGTAAACACAAGCAGTTTAAAAAGCAGCCCGTTCGGTTTCTAAACGCACTTGTGTCCTATCATAAATAATATCCATTCATGCAGACAATCAAACTGCTAGTCATCATAAATGCAACATTGTATACGCGGTTGCGTATGTGTTCTGAGCTGGGCAACACGATGCCCTGAATGAAATATGTTATACTGTTACCGATTTATTTTAATAAGGCTCACATGTAAAATAATGTCTAAGCGCCAAGCTACTGCACTCTTACACACAGCATCCTACCACTGCCCCACTGTCATGACGGAAACGGAAATAATGACGTCAGTGTTTCTGGTGAAAATATTGCTGAGTTCTGTAGCCAATGCAAGAGCGCGCGGCCGAAAGCAAGCACCCTGCTGCGGTGACTCGATCAACCAAACACCGCCAGGCAAGACAGCGCAGCATGGAAATGATTCGCACACAGCACCACTGGAGGGCCGAGGTGTCAAACACATTCATAAAGACGCTGAACAGTTTTACAAACGTTTTAACAAAGGGTTTATAGATTTAGTAGACGCTGATATCGATGTGCTACAGCCACCGGACATTTCCTGTTATCAGATAGTATGTGTGCGATGGAAATGGTGTCACACTAAGATTAGCTATACTTTTTAGTTAGTCTTTTATACCTATATATTATGAAAAACAACAACTAGTAAAGGGTGCTTCTTAACACCCGATGTGTAAGCACACCGACTTTACAATTCAATTGAAGGGCATGTAAATAGTGTAAGAAGTTCTTACCAAATCAGAAACCAAATCATGTCTATTCTATCAGATGAAGCCCATGCAGAACACTTTTGGGAATTCTCAAACACAAGTTGCAGAGTGCATTCACTCTTGAAGGAAAACATGGAATAAACACAAAAGTATTACATTTATAAATTTCATAAACATTGTGAAGGCCATTTGCTAAAATATTTTAGCCATGCCATAAAATGTAGCACACTGCAAACACACATATGCACGCACACACACACATACACACTCACACACACACACACACGCACACACACACACACGCACGCACTTACACACACACACACATATGCACGCACACTCACACGCACACACATGCACGCACACACACATGCACACACACGCACGCACTCACACACACACACACACACATGCACGCACACACATAACTTGTAGCTCTTATGAATACATCCCTTAGTGCACTGAACAGTGTAAGGGAGATATCTTTGAAGCAGATGTATTCACAGTCATGTGCCAGATTGGTCCAAGCTCCTGCTGACGTAGGAGCTTCAAATACCCCTTCCTCGTTCCCCCAGGCTTGTTGTTCATTTTGGGGCAGCTGGTTGAGGGAACAGGACGGATCTGTCATGAAGAAGGTGGTGCTGCTTTGTCTGTGTTTGGTCCTGCTGAGCATCTTTACAGGTAAGGTTCCAGTGTGTGGTGGACTGTTCTTCTGTTAGGATAATCATCTCTGTCACATTTAGAATAGATTTTAAAACACTCTGCAGGGAAGAATGCATGCAGGTATCAAAGAGCAGTTCTAAAATAGCAGAAGAGTGGTCCTCCTGCATTGTGTAATGTTTGTATACAGGGAGTAAGTCTGTGTTTAATCTCACTGTGATTGGAGTTTGTATCACTCTTTAAGTTTATGCTATGTTCCTCGTGTGAAGAGAAGAAGCAGTCATTTCCATTGTGGTTTCCATTCATGAGAGTATCCTGCATTGTCTGTATTAATTACAGTGTGGTCACTGATGGGTAAACAGTGATACAGATCACCGGCAGGGTGGAGTAAAAAAAAAAGAACATTCAAGGACATCAAATCTTACAACATCCTGAAGCTTTTACCTGCAAAGAAAAGTGTGCACCACTTTCTTCCAAAAGGAATAATAAAAAACAAAATATTATTTAAAAAAAAAACTAGAAGTGCATTAAGTTTGATTTTAAATTTATTGTTGTTCGTTTTTGGATGACAGGATTCGTCTTGCGCTCTAGAAACTTTGCAGTGGTAAAAGAGTTAATAAATATCACCTATAAAGAAATAAACTAACGGCAATGTCTCTATCTTGCATTATGTATTATTATTATTATTATTATTATTATTATTATTTCTTAGCAGACGTGTCTGAAATGAATGACTCTTAGGAGAAATCTCATATCGTTAACACAAATATTTACCGAGGGTCTGGACCCAATGAATTCTGATGCTTATGTGCCACGTCGCCCCTGGTTTGAGGTGTGCTGACACATGCAGTTTCATTTCAAATCCACTCAGCAGCCTCGCCGTCTTCCAATCATATCCTCACAAACCCAAGATCCCCAGGGAGCAGGGAGATATGAATGGCCACTTTGTTGGTGGACTGAAAAACAAGGCATAACAGAGCTTCTGCTATTAGTCTATGGTAAAATAAAATTATATTTGTGGGACTGTGCCGTAGCCTGCAGTGAAACGTTCTCCTCTTGTGCCCAGATGCTTCGCCCATTCTGGAGGAAAAAAAAGCAAAACAACTGCTTCGAAGCAAGCGCCAGGACAGACCCAGGAAAGCTGGCCACCCAGATGAACCAATGAGGGTAATCTGCCTGCTGTTTCTTATTACAGCCAGCGGTTAGATTTGAATTGAATGCTAGATTAATGTACGTAGGCTCTTTGAAAAAACTGTAACACCTTACATTGTGTCTCTAATTACAGTGTATTTACTTAGTCGTTACTTAGTAAATACAGGTGCACTTACACATCATTACAATGTTATTATGCATAGCTACAATGCACTTAATGTGTAAATCTTTGTGCACGATATATGTAAGTACACAGTTGTATCAGAAAAGGGTTAGGGTTACGTTTAGGATTACATCATGCAGAAAGATTTACATATTAAGTGCATTGTAACAATGCATAATAACCGTGTCATTGTGTAAGCACACTTGTATTACTAAGTAACTACTATGTAAATACACAGTAATTAGAAACACAATGTAAAGTGCTACCCAAAAAATATCATGAAATGCTTCTGAAATATTTGTACTCACTTTTTTTCTGAATAGATAAAAACTGTAGATCATAATAAGAAGAATAATATAACTTCTAGTAGTATTATAACTACACAACTACTACTACAGATACTCCTACTGCTACTGCTACCGGTAACACAACTAATAGTTTACTCCATGACTTAATGTACAACTGACTGCAAAGGACTAATCATTACAAATTATACTATTAATAACACTAGTCAATGTGCATGTCAACAGCACAGATTTATTCTTAAATGGGAGGGAATACAGTGCCACCAGTAGCCCAGAGGATTTTATTGAGTGAATGAAAGAGAATGATGGAGATTGAGGTTTTATCTGAGAAACAGTCCTCTCCCACCTGGTAGTATTTTTAATAGATTTTATAAAAACATATATATATATATATATATATATATATATATATATATATATATATATCTCGTTTTTCTTCTTCTTTGTTTTCAAGACTGAATTTGGATTCTTCAGCTGCACATTTATAGTTAATCTTTCATTAATCGCTGTACCATTGCCCTTTGCCCACAGGAGTACTTGCTGCACCAGCAGAGGCTGGAGCAGAGGTCCGAGGAGACGTTCCTGGAGCACTGGCTGAACCCCCACTGCTTCCCTCACTGTAACAGGAACCTGGTGCACCCTGTGTAGAGAGAGGTAGGAGCATTCACACAGAGCACGGCTGTCACAAAGGGGCTGCTAGAGCCATGCACCTCTCACCTCCTCACCAGCCTTGTTAAACCACTTCATCAACGGCAGTGCAATCTTTACCAAGACGACCTTTAAAACTGTTTCAGCTGCTGTGTTTAGTTGAAACAAGTTCAAGTTTCTCTTGTGGAGAAGAGCACGCTCTTTTTTTAAAACTTTTCTAACCGGTTAATTATTAGTAATACATTCTTGTACATGTAACATGGGTGCAAAGTTGCCTTATTCTTTTAAAAAAGGTGCAATTACAATGTCCAGCCACCAAGTGGCACTAGGCACTAAGTAAACTCCCCTTTTAAATCAGAGGTGACTAATAACAGTGCAGGGCCAGTTACTTTGCTACACTGCACATTTCCCCAGACAGCTCCTCTTCACAGTTTTTTCATTTCTTCTTTTTCAGGATCAGACAGTGCTGAGGGAGATGATCTGGGAAGGAGGACCTGCTCATGCAATAAAAGCAGCTTTCATGCTCAATTACCTTTTAAAAATGCTGACTGCTGTGAAACAGTGCAGCCTTCTTTGCAACAAGCCTATAATGCTGTTATAAAAAGCAATCCCTAGACAGAGGCTGCTTATGTAAGCAGAATCGTAGATGTGAAAGGGTAGCACCTCAAGCATGCTGCGTTTTGAATACTATTTTAATGCTGTTATATATTAAACGCTTGAGCACATTTCTGAGCAAGTACCTTGCTATTTATTTAATTTTTTTGTTGGTAATGCTGAATCGTTTCAAAGCAACTATTTCTTGTATCTCAGATTATCTGCTCCAGATCCGCTGGTGATTAAACTAGAATTGAATCAAAATCCTTTGCATGAAAATGAATGAATAAAACATGACGTCTGTTGATTCACCTACTTACCGGTGCATGTTTTACTGTGTCTGAAGAGAACAGAACAGAGCTGGACTGGGGTGAATGGTTTTACACAATGCTGTATCTAAATACCTCTGGTGTTGTGAGAGCAGTCCCCTCTTAAACAGCCCTTAAAGCTAAATTGCAGTACGAATACAGCATGGCTTCATCCATTTATCGGACAAGGGTCCACAAAGTTGCCTTGACTTGCCTAGGTAAGTGATCCACAGCGCACGCATTTATACACTATAGACTGCGCAGGATCTTTCAGCCAATCAGCGCGCACGTTTCAACTTTTGTATTCCGCAACACAGCCCAGAGAAACCCCGTTCCTGACATCACCCGAGCCACTGTCCGTTTTTACCGTGCCGTATTCTCCGTATCAGCACGGCTGACCAGGTCGCCTGCTTTCACAAATCCTACCTGAGACCGCATATACCAGGTGCAGCTCTCGGGTCCTGATGCTTTGCTATCACACACGTGTGTGAATTCCACACCGCAGTGTCAATCCTAGCACATCTGTTATACATACGAAGGGGAACCGCTTGGTACTCGCAGCACAATACAAACACCACTTCTGATCTCCAGTATTCAAAATAATAGTACTACTTTAGCAATAAATCAGAGGTCGAGTGTTTGAAGGTATGGTGTGCTCTGTATCTGTAAGCATTGCTGCTTTCCAAAGCTCTGGGAAACCACCTAAAGTGAAGAGCTCCCTCTAGTGGCTGATAAGAGGGACTGCAGGACGCCCAGCTACGTTGTAAGATTCACAAGCCTTGCAAAGCTTGTACTGGGGCACAGGTGCATGGTATGTGAAACCATACGACAGCATTTTCACAGTAAACAGTGTATGTCCAAGCCTGTTTGCACAATAATGCAGTAATGAGTTACAGTCTGGAAACTGCGCTGTTCCACTCCACTGATATTATGATTGCTGTGGTCTCAGCAGCTCCACCAGCAGCCAACAGAAACACGCAGAGCTCCACAGGAATCACACGGTTCCCCACAAGCCCACAGCTCACACATCATAGCTCTCTGTGGTGTGATCGTACTGTAACGAGGCTGCACGGCACTGAATCAACAATCCCCCAAAGCCACAAGCTTGTACATTTCCTCAAAGCGCTTTCTCTGAGCGAACAGGTAACCAGCGAGAAAAAGACATGGGACACAGCAAACAGAGCATAGAGCGATATCATATACTGTCTAATGAGGATTCTAACAATTGTGCGTATTTCAGTTGCAGTACAACATCTTGCCAGAGGGTGTCACTGCATTTCCAAGGGGATTGCCAGGGGAACACATGGTGTCATGCCGATTGCTCAACTTGAATGCAGCTGGAGTAAATGCAGAGCTGTAGAAGCTTACAGGTTATATATTTGCCATTCTTCAACATACTTCTCTTGCTGCCTAGCACATGCCAATGCTTTCTTTATCACGCTTAAATATGTTGCACTGTACTATTCTTATTACTGTGCTAAAAAGCACAGTCTTGAAATGTTTCAGTACATGATAGGAGGGCACAGGTGCAGTAAAATCTGCTTCACTCCGAAAACTCATTCTGCTTTTCTTTTTTTTATTTTTTATTTAACTTTGCTTTTAGGGCAAGCGAGTTTAATTTTTAGACCACGTTAGCCACTGGTTTCTGTCTTATGGCAACACTGCCCTCCAGTGGCTTTGCATATATACATATTTTTTTTACTTACACAAACCCATCCCCATTTCTAAAAGTTTTTGCGTGATAATTAAAGATTTCAGCCATTATACCATTTTGTTGGGTGCGCCGCTAAAGTCAGCCTGCATGTCAGACGCGGTGTTAGCTGGAAAGACGCTCTGCTCGCCGCTTGTTGTGAAATGCTTTTCTCATCGTTGAGAACAGAGCCGCCGTCTCTATCCTGCCAGAAAGCCGCTGAATCACCCCGCTCAGTGGCCACTGTTCAGAAGACAGATTCACAGATATTCCAAACACAGACGTCTGCTGGGTAGAATTTATAAATGAAATTCGTGTGTGTATATATATATATATATATGATGCAATTACAGTACCCCAGTCCCGGATAAGGATTGTATTAACTATAAATCCTTTCGACGTTAAAACCTGTTTGAAAAGTTTCCAGGAACTGGAGCAGTAACGGATTCCGAGGCACCGTGAAAGTCAACGGGAAAAGCAAAGATTTATGGTATTATTCTTTTTTTTTTTACTGTGCAATGCTTTACTGTCATAGCATTGCAGAGCGTGGAAATGAATAGACACAATACATCAAATGAAATGACAGGCTAGCAGAACAGCACGTCAAAGCATGTGGCTCTGACTGGCACGGTGTAACGGTGTAGTGTGTCAATTCAGTACAGGGCAAGCATGTCAAATATTAACACAGTGGTATAGTTTCTGAAATTCAAAACAAAAAAAGATTAAACACAAATGTAACCCTCTAGATAGACCTGTAAATGCCCAGATTCACAGGTAAACACCGTTTCAATATTTGTACAATCCCTAATCCGTTGTTGTTCAGAGGACAGTAATGAGCTGCACGTTTCCCGTAGGCCCAGTTGGCTCCTTTCTGTCTGAGGTCAATTCCACCTGAGTGGACACGCATGCTAGTCAGGGCTGACCTTTGACCTGCGCCGATACCAGATAACCAGAAGGCCCTGGACCCTGTTCCTGTGCCAGAGAGGAGAGCTGATAAAGGGATATGGAGCTCTCTGCAGGGTGAGTTAGAATAGCATGCATTCATACAAGCACCTGCGAACTGTGCTGCATTTCAAAGATTTATCGGCAATAACTCTCATTCTCATACACAACAGCAACGTTTAAAATGCAAATGAGCTGCTGTCAGTGTCTTCGCTCGTGGCCTTGAATCCCTGAATGCCTCTTCACCAGCACCGCAGATAAGGTTTTCTGCCAGTCCCAATTTAAAGTTCTTGGCTAGCTTCCCAAACAACTCTGTTGACTAAATATTCTTTGCCAGTGTTTTACAACCCCAGGCATAATAAACTGCAGTCTCCCCATGTGTTTTATTTGACACTGTGCTGGGCGTTAGGACCATATTCAGATGGGAATCCCAGTTTACAGCTTGTTACTGGGATTTGTTTGAAAGGGGGTTCAGATCAATCACCCCCACATCTCTGGAGGTGCGACGCTAAATAACCTCCCTCCCCTGCATGTTGGTCCGCAGGTTTTAGAGTCCCCCCGGCATTCCCCCCCAGCGCATTTTATTTACATGTCATTAAAACACCGTCCCAAAGAATAAATGACTGTCAGAAGTTATCATTACACAAAGCTGCAGATTCAATGATTAATGGAAAAAAATCCTGTCCAGTCTTGTGGAATTTTCCCAAAATAAGTTCATGTAAACAGTTCGCGACAAAGAGGCACTCAGTGCTTTCTGGTATGCGTAAACAGTTTGAACAGAGTAGCGCAGTGTAATCCCTCCCCGACTGCAGAGCCGTCTGGAAATGTTCACGTGGAGTCTCCCTTGGCAAAACAAGCTCGATCCAATCCGTCTTCCATCAAAATGACACACTTATCCAATGATTGCATTTTATAAGCCTCCCTGCTACGGTACCGAAGCTCCTAGCTCTGAAGTGAATAGAAATGGAGCTGCAGAGAGGAGCCGCTACAGTGCAGAGCCTCAATTCAGATGGCTAGTGTGTTAGCACATTGATTTATAAACATGTGTACTGTATCTATTCATTCTCTCTTTAAAAAGGATTCTCACAGTACTGTACTACTGTCCACACTCATTGTTCTAATCCAAACAGACTTATTTACTGATAGAGTCTTTACGTTTTTGATAGAACAGATGAGATGAGAATACTCACCCAAACCCCTGGCACCGCTCCACTGTCTCCCAGTCACATTCCTGTCGGGGCTGTGCTCTTCCTACTCCTCCCACTAGGGGTCAGGCTTCTCCCTTAATCGTTGCCTAACCTGGGCATGTTTTTGACAGCTGCGGCTAGAATCTGCTTGGGTGTCGCTTGCTCTGGCATCGAAAGACGCTATATAAGGGTGAGGTTATTGTATTGGTGTTCTAGTACAGTGCAGTGCAGAGCACCTGTGGGATGAGCTTGGAGCCCGGATGTTTCCCCTAGGCACAAGCCTGCCTGCCTCAGAGCTCCCCTGCTTACACAGCAGCGACTAGCAGCAGTGGTGGAGCTCATTGACAGAGCTGGGAAGTAATGGGATGCAGAAAAAATCATCAGAAGAACAACACGAAATAGACAGAAAGACAAAAGGATTGTCCTTGCTGTCCCCCAAGCCAAGCACTAGGCAAACAGCATTAACAGTAGTAGCATATTTATTTAAAAAAGAATGCCATAATGCTCTTAATAAGCACATAGCTAAAAATCCACCTGGTGTAACAGCACCATTCCTACTGAAACACTGGACTGCCACTCAACACTGCAGATTTTATAATTGAACTCCATTGGGTATCCAGTCTTTCATAAGACATATTTCAGATTATTAGCTTTATTCAAGTCATTTTCCAGGGAACAGCAGACTCCCGTCTCATGTCTGACCTCCTCCTGGGACTGACAGCTTTGAAAACGGGCAATCTTGTTACATGGATTCCAGTCATTCCTTTGGCTACCATATGCTCCAGCTCCAATCAACAGGACGTATCTCAGTCTAGACGGATAAACCAGAGGGTTGAACTCCAAGATGCCCCCCTCTCTCCCTCTCTCTCTCCTTCCCTCCCTCCCGGCACACTGCTGCATGTCTCTATGGGTAGATTTCAGAGGTCATTAGTCTGGCTCCGACCACCACAACACAGACGGAGAGGCGACATCTTATCAGACATTATACTCTCTAAATAACCATATCTGTCTCTGCGCAGCAGATACATGTGCAGATAGCGGCTCAGGGTCCCAGGAGACTCGCAGAGGACCGTTTATCTTTACAGAAAAAAAATCCCGCTGGCCATTGCTTCAGGCAACAGCAGGAGTGGAGCAAACAGCCTGATTGTAGAAACTCAGGGTTTAATATTCATGACGTTTGAGGTGGTCCACCTATAAATCAGTTGCTATAAACTATTTGCTGACTAAATAAGCAGAAATGAAGCCAGGCAAACTGTGCCTGTCCGAAGAGAGAGAAAAGAGAATTTGAAGACGCACGCAATGCAAGAAGAAAGCAGCCAACCTGGAGCACAGGATGGAAACTGCTTCTACAGGAAGCAGCCTGCAAGACTGGAGGCAAAGCCGCTTGTGAAGCCAGTGGCACTGTTCAGGGGTCTACTAAAGGGTCTGTGGCGGGAGGTGTCCAGCAGATGGAACCAGACAGCTCTGATTAAATGTGGGGTTCCTGCAGAGAGCCGGGCTGCACTGAGAAGAGTAGCAATGCGCTCGCTATAGCATGAGGGAGTGAGCAGTCCAGTGCAGTCACATACCGCTGCCTCAATGGAACAGCTTACAGTGGCAAGGTACATTTAGTCGTGCTTGTAGAGGATGTAAGGGGGGTGAGTCCTTCACGGCACACTGGATGACACACCAACTGGACGCAGGGCTGACCCAATCAGCGCACGTTTAGTTTACAAATGATAAAACAAAGTGGCTGCTTTCTGCACATAGAAAGCTCAACAAGGCTTGTATCAGCACTCCCAGCCAGCCAGCCTGCCTCTTCTCCCTCCCTCCAGCTCCTCTCAGATACAGTGACAGGTGTCAGGTGCTCAGAGTCCACTGGAATGTCAGCTGGGAGCTGACCAATCAGCATTGCTCCTTGCTGACATTCTGCACATGGAAATGAAGAGCCTGTTAAGCATCTAAGGCTGACAGTTAACCCTTTCCTGGGTTCAGTTAATATGCACATTGAAACAACATGAAATAACACTGTTAAACATTGATAAATCGAAGTAAACACGCTAAGATATGAAAATAAAGATGATGAGGTAATGATATGAACTTGGTGGAACAATTCTGCGCATTTAAACTGTGGAATATGGAAGTGAATGAAAACAAGTGCTGGTACAAAATAAACTCTTTATTTACATGAATAAACAATAAACACTACGCGTGAGGGGTTTTTTACCTCGTCACACATTACTACACTATGCCATGCTTACACTGCGCTTTAACCATTTGGCAAGATTTGAGTGTATTTTGTGTATATTACACTGTGTAAAATAACAGTTTCTAAACAAACAAACAAACAAACAAACAACAAAAAAACCCAGTATGTTCTTTAACCCTATAATACAGTGGTATGCAACCATTACTGGTAGATAACAAACAGCTGTTTACAACTACTGCACATACCACACAGAAGCCACTAGAGGGCGTATAATCACCAGGCAACAGAAAATCCCTTATGAAGGTTTCCTCCTTTAACACAACCGCAATCTTATTACAGTCAAGTCCTTCTATTTGTATTCTTCTGGACCTTCATGAAAACAAATCATTTTATATTGGAATTATGGGTCCGCAATCCTCTTAAATACTAGCACTAAACACCGAGAAGCTGGATAAGTGCTTATTCAACAGCATTACATCCTTATCATAGTTGATGTTTGTTTATTTTCTAATTTAAAGCTGTTGCAAGATAATGACTTTCGAAAAATGATCACAACTAGAAAAGCGGCTGGTGAATGTATACTGTGATTTCTCTTCATGCAAGTCTCCCTCTGAAGCTGCTAAAAACCTTGTTGGAATCGACGCTACACCTTTCTCAATAGACGTCACTACAGTGCAGTCAGTGCCAGACTACTACAGTTCATCTCACGCTGGGTTGAAAGCAGTGCTTGACAAACTGTTTGCATGCTAGCCCGCGACTGCCAAGGAGCTACGTCACGCATATACCTTTCCTTCTCTCCCCCCTCAGTCTTTCGTTCTGAGCACAAACTGATTGGATCCAGTCCTTTGCTACCAGTTGTATTGTTGGGCTGCATGGTGCTGAGGTCCCTTGTGAAAATGATCACAGTGTTTTGGGTTTCAGTCCTTGTCATTTAATCCATGATCGTGATTGTGTGTTCCCAGCAGGGAGTTATGCGTTTTTTAACAGTTTCTCTTTTTCTTTTTTTCTTTTTTTTTTTTTTGCACAATCATCACCCATCAAACGTTATCCACCTGCAGGCCAATCTTCAAAGCATTTCTCTTCATTGCAAAACTTGCTTACAACACTGGTCTTCACCTCTGGTGCCTGGTTGGAATAACTGAATTGATAAAGTAAAACAAATCTTTTATCAATGTTTGCTGCCTTCAGTAGTAAGGCCAGGTCACCTCCCTGTTAAGGCCATGTTTTGTTGGTCCCTCCACTGGCTTGAATAGCAGGATTTCATTGGACTTTAAGAGCAGGATTTCATTGTGTATGACTTTGCTGGGGAAGTGGCCTTTGGGAATGAAATGATCTTTCCACAGCAGCTCACAAAATAAATCATACCAACATCTCTCCTCTCTCTCCTCTCTCCTTTTCCTCTTAATCTCTCTCTCTCCCCCTGCTTCTCCTCTCTTTCTCTCTCCCTCTCTGGCTCCTTCTCTTTCTCCTTCCCTCTTGTTCTCTAGTGAGCGCTGCTCGCCCTTGCTACACCTTGAACTCATTATAACCCTTCTATTTTCTTTGTTATCGTTGTGTGCACACCTCCCTGTTTGTCCTGGGCAGGTATTTCCCTGTATTTCCTCCGGTAACACACACAGTTCTGCATTCACTAAGCTTCTAGTCAGACTTTTTTTGTGCTCCTGTGTGTGTGTGTCTGTGTCTAAAGTTTGCTATTTAAACAATACACCATTTATCGTCTTGATAAAGCCTTAGGGAATACACAACGCTATCTTGCGTTTGTGTGCTTCAACTGTTAGATCCATTTCCTCTGGCTCGGTTCAAATTGTACACTTAAGACTTTATTTGCAAAATGTTATTTGCATTTAACATTTTGAAGGATTACAGATAGTGTTTTATGTTCATGAAACAGTGGGGTCAAATTTGAATGATATAAACAGCATGGCAGCAGTGTGGAGTAGTGGTTAGGAGGGTCGTGGGTTCAATCCCAGGTGGGGGGACACTGCTGATGTACCCTTGAGCAAGGTACTTTACCTCCATTGCTCCAGTAAGAACCCAACTGTATAAATGGGTAATTGTATGTAAAAATAATGTGATATCTTGTAACAATTGTAAGTCGCCCTGGATAAGGGTGTCAGCTAAGAAATAAATAATAATAATAAACAGAACTGCTTTTTCACAGAAATGTTTTATTTGACTTTAGTGAGAGGAAATCGATTTCCTGGTTCACACTTCTTTACCAGCTTACTTATCAAATGCATGAGATCCCACCCCAGTAGTTAAGGGTTGATGCTACCAGTTTACCCAGTAATCAGAGTCCGAGGTGGGATCTGGTAATGGACAACCCTGACAAGTCTCAGTAGCTAACGCTGTGGGTCCCAGTCGGACCACCTCGGCTCAGAGCTTTGAAGTCAGCGAGAAAGGTTGAAGATAAAAAATGGCAAGCAGGAATCGGGTACTATCCGAGGAGAGCCCATGTGGAGTGCAGCGTGTGACAATGAGTTACAAATTGGATGGAAATTGTAAACATGCTTTAATGATGCTGCAGGCCTTCTGGATCTCATTCTCACACAGCAGGAGAAGCAGGCGATCAAGCCGGGGCTGAGTGGAGAGACCTGGGAGGGGAGGAGAGAGGAGCGAGCGGAGGCGGGGAGCGGGGAGGAGAGAGGAAAGAGTGGGGAGCAGGGAGGGGTGCAGGGAACAGAGAGCAGGGAGGCTGAGAGGGAGCGGGAGAGAGAGTTGGGAGCAGGGAGAGGAGGAGGAGAGAGAGAGAGCGGGGAGCAGGGAGGGGGGAGCGGGTAGCGTTGAGGAGAGAGGAGAGAGTGGGGAGCAGTGAGGAGAGATGAGGGAGCAGGGAGGCCCAGGGGCAGATGCTACTGCTACAGCTACTATTCCAACATAGGACCCAACTCGATTGCCAGGACACAGCTTAAAAAATAGTTCATGCATAATCCGAGTTCAGTAACTGTTTGCAAGTGTGCCCATCTCTTGCATGGACGTCAGTCTGGTGGACATAGTGGCGCAGTGCGAGCCATTTGGAAATCCATTGTTGCCCAATAGGCATCGTGGGAGAAAGCAAGCAAGCAAGCCACAAATGACACAAGTTAAAAAAAACAACAGCAGCAAACAAACACAACCAAATGTGACTTGAAAAGCACCGCCTGAAATAAACCACATAAAGCATTTTAAAATCAAAAAACCACCTCCATTATACTGGCTTAAATAATCCCATTATTATTATTTATTTCTTCACAGAGACCCTTATCCAGGGCGACTTACATTTGTTACAAGATATCACATTATTTTGTACATACAATTACGCATTTATACAGTTGGGTTTTTACTGGAGCAATCTAGGTAAAGTACCTTGCTCAAGGGTACAGCAGCAGTGTCCCCCACCTGGGATTGAACCCACAACCCTCCGGTCAAGAGTCCAGAGCCCTAACCACTATTCCACACTGCTGCCCGTAATCCCATCCGTTTCATATAGCTTCTGCAGGGCAGAAATACATTAAGGTGACTCCAGTCATGCACTGTTAGATACGTGGTTTGACAAGGGTTAACCAATCAAACTAAAAACCTGTGCAGCTCTAAGAGCAAGCAATCTGATGAAGTACTGTAATCGACTCTTAAGAACGTGCCACTGCTAAGAAATAACATCAAGAATGGATTTTCCGTTCCAGTGATCATCTCCCATTCACTTTCAGATAAAAGAGACTGATCTTGCATATTGGACTCAAGAATAGCTGCCATTGTCTCAGGCTGATCTGTAAGTGCCATTCACAAAGAGCACCTGTTCATTCAGAACCTGCAGCGCCACTGCAGCCACATTAAACAAACCATTCCCAGTGATCAGGAGAAGTGTCATCTGTACAAGGAACTTCAGTAACGAGGAAGGGAGATAATGACACTTGCCTTGGAGTCAGGAACAGATAACAGACTTTAAAAGCGCTAAGAGATCTAGCGAGGATTACTACTGCTGCCACTCCATGGAGGTGGTCTCTTATCACATTCTCCTTGTGCGAAGGTCTGCAACCGCCTGCTGTGAAAGAAAAACTAAACATGTAACTTAATGCCCGGGCCACTGACCCACTGATAGGATCATGAGCAAAACCAACTACAGCAGTCATGCGGCTATTTAAAAAGACACTGCAAGGCACTGGAAAAAAAGAGTGGTTTGGACTGGTAGGCATGTTATTTCCTAAAACCCTTTTATTGCAATACCTCATCCCAGAGAGAACAGTAGCTAGCTAGCTAGGGCAGTCCATGTAGCTAAAAGCACGTCATAGTCTACTTTTACACCAGTGCTGCCTGCCCTGCTTGGTTTGTGTGTGTTGCTGGTGTTTGGGTCGAGCACAATTCAGCTGAGAAAAACATTCTGGGGAAATCAGAAAGCCCCGTGCAATAGATGGATTATAAATTAAGCCTTATATATTATTCACCACATTGATCGTGGATCTCTGTTGAAACTGGTCTTGCAATCTAGTCCTCTTGAAACCCTTCATAACTGCAGTACACACTGTTGCTTGACTTTTCATACAGTTGTCACCGCCACACTATTTAAGGGGCCCCCGTGCACGGTATATAGGCTACTGGTTGCATCGGATTTCTGTTGTCACTATTGCAAGTTGATGTTTCTATTGTCTACTCTAGAAGAACAAAGTTTCAGAAAAAGTGCTGCTGAGGTTGTTGAAATCCAGCATGACAAGAGATGAACCCTCCTTGCTGGGGGTAATCATGTCTATCACATTGTATTACAGTTTGCTTGCAAAGGCAGTAATAGAGCATTGTGTTGGGCCAGTGCTGTCCACCGCTGCAGTTATGGAGACCTACCAGATGACAGCTGTTGGGACTGCTGAGGCCAACTGGTTTTAGTCCACTGGAGACAATTCTGGAGAATCAGCTAAAGAGTAAAGCTAAGAAAATGCTGTCTTCAACTGTGTTCTGGGATCGCCACCTTAAATCACACAGCAGTTTCAATGCAGTGAAAGAGAATATATCTCGTTGATCTAAATGGCAAATGCTTCTTGTCGTTCTCCATGTTTCTACAGACAGAAATGTACTGCCATGCAGTTTGATTTTCATAACCTTCAGAGCGCTATGTTAAAGAATAAGATTCTGTTTATGTCCCTTTACTGTTGCATGGTGCTTGCAGTCTGACTGGTTATGGTTACTGTTGATCCCAAAGTGATTATGGTTTTCTAAAATCTTCCTTTACTTGGCCGGTGGGACGGACAGAGTTGAAAGGTCACACTGTCACATGACTGCGAGCTCCCTACAATAGCAATAGCAATTGACTTTTGAAGCTACCCACTCTAATGTAAACTGCAGCAGTGTTTAGCTTGGCCTCTGGTTCAAATGTGGATGAGTACCTGGAACAGGGAAACCACAACACTTGGGTGTCTCTTCCAAGAAACAGAAAGTACAAAACAACAACATACCACTGGAAGGGGGCTGGAAGAAGCTGAACCCAACAATTTCAAAGACACTTAGCGGGCGTGTGGGAGTGCGCTCTGAGGCAGCGTGCGCAACACAAATTGGTTCAGCGGTTTCCATTTTTAAAAAAAACAACAAACCCTGCATGACCTTTTTCAAATTTCCAACATAATTTCAAAACCAAATGTATTCGGCTAATAGGAACATTTTCTAAAAGATCACAGAATGATTCTCTTTAAAAAGCATGTGGGCAAATCAAAACAGGCTTCTGGCCACAGAATTAAAAATGTAACAAATTGGAGGCCTGTTGGGTTGAAATGAGACTAAAAGAAAACTGAGGAGGTATCGGATTTGGATGACCATAACTTGTAAACAAATACAGGCCATTGGACTTTGATAGGAGTTGTTAATGTGACTGTCTAGAATGATAAGCAGCAATTTTTGTAGGTAAACATAACAGACAGACTCAGTTTAGAATGGGTCATGAAGGGGCTCCACGAAGGGGCAATGTGTCCAAAAGTATAGAGCAAATAAAATATACAACTTTACTCTGGTATAGCATGATAAAAGTGAAGTAAAAGCAGAGTAAAGTACAGGTAAGCAGGCTGAATCAGAGATTAGTGTGCTATTGGTACTGTGAGTAAGCAGCCACCAGATAGGCTTGGTCCCATTGGTGTCACTGGACAGCTAAACCTTTGGAATGAGCTTTAAAGATAGGTTGATGGAACTGAATTTATTCAGCCTAGAACAAAGAAGAATTAGGAAGGATTTGATTGAAAGGCTTTAAAATCATAAAATAATCAAAATTAAACCTAGTCAATATTTTAAGCGCAGCACAGAAACCAGGACCAGAAGACACTGTTAATTAGAGACTTAGAACAGAGAGTGGTGAGGGTATGGGATGGGTTACATAGCCATGTTTCTGATGCTGAATCATTGGGCTTCTTTAAGACCCAACTTATACTAAGCAGCTACTAGGAACCGGACAAGCACTGAAGGGCCTCCTCTCGTTTTCTGTTCTTGTTACCCAAAAAGAGCATCGCTTCCTGGATGCTGCAGGTTATAGTCACCTCATAATGCAGTGCTCCTAACGAGGAATCGTTCCTCTGCTCCTCTGCCAACACTTTGATCCGCTCATTAAAAAGAACACCGGACCCTTGCTAATTAAAACACTGCTTTCATGACCGTCTAGGAGGTTTTGATTGGAATTCTGTTTTGAACTTCCAAGCCCAGTAGTTATCAAGTGCACCAGGTGTGGAAAAGGAATCACAGTACCCACAAGAGAAGGCAGCTCAGAAAACATGTGTCGTTTTAACAGCACTCTCATTTTGCGTGCTGGTAATTATTTAAAGTGTTTTTTTGTAATTGTCATCTGTTTTTTTTTCATTTCAACTATAATAAGCAGTTCCATTAGTCTAGCGTCAATCCCAGGTCTCCCAGCAATAGACGCACCTGTAAACACATCTTCTGTGGTGCATTTTGATTAGTGTTAACTGGCTGGCAGATTCCTCTGCACTGCGATAACATCTGGAGATATTGATTATATGCTTTGGTTACTGCTCTGCTCGCCTCATTTTAAACGCTGGAGAAAAAATTCAAATTCAATTTCATTACCATCTCTCCCGTGTCTGGGTGTTATTATAATTATTTGTTTATTTAGCAGACGCCTTTATCCAAGGCGACTTACAGAGACTAGGGTGTGTGAACTATGCATCAGCTGCAGAGTCACTTACAACTACGTCTCACCCGAAAGATGGAGCACAAGGAGGTGAAGTGACTTGCTCAGGGTCACACAATGAGTCAGCGAGTGAGCCGGGATTTGAAACAGGGATCTCCTGGTTACAAGCCCTTTTCTTTAACCAGTGGACCACACATGAAACTTTGTGACTGCAGATACATTTCAAAATACAGGCCCATTGCAGTTACAATTTACTAATATTTACTACATGCACTTCTCACACAATTCTGTGGTTGTGAGGCTGGGCCTCCGCATATTACAAACATTTAAGATAAAACTAAAAGAAAGCAGGTCAATTAGACACACGTTTTAGCCTAGCTGAAATGTTTGTTTGCTTGACTTAGTCTCTTCAAGTTTTACCTTAAATGTTTTTTTCCAGATCCTATCATTTTGTTACGAGCATGAAGTAATGCAACACAAGTACAGTGTAGCGACAGCGCTGGTTAGTGCCTGAAAAGGCTGCCTTTGGTTCATGGGACCAGCAAGCCTCTTACAGGAGATGCAAACAGAAGCACAGTCACTCATGCAGCCCAATGAGCCAGAGAACATGACAAATGCACCAGTCCCAACCCCACTTGATTGACTGAATGCTGTGTAATTTGGACAGTGGATACATGTGCTACTGGAGCAGTCACCCAGCTACCCACACACCTCGACTTGGCTGCTTAGTCATGTGAGGAGCTTTAAAGGGTTTAGAGGACATAATCATTTTTACTCTGACGGATTATCACAAATAAGTGAAGTGCAGATTGCTTTCGTTGACGCCACGGCCCACTGATGAGTCTTTGCATGATGGCTTGCTGAAAGGTGCAAAGACTGTGTGGGATGATGTGTTCTCAGGCACACAGTGCTGGTCAAAGACAGTTTTATCATCTAACTGAATTGGTTTTTATTAAAGGGGGAACAACAGTGAAAAATGTGTGTATTTAGCAGGCACCAGGAGATTAATCAGCACTCATTAAGCAACTCACTAAGCTCAGCGTGGTGTTTCATTGACCAGAGGCTTTCTCAACACAAAACACAAGGAAGAAGACAAAAGTATTAAAAACCATGGTTATTAAAAGAACAGTAGTCTGAAAAGAGGGTTCACAATCATGTTAGGAAACACTGCAAACCATAGAGGATGAATCACATCCCTCCCCTACACCCTGTAAGCTCCTGTCCTGTCTGAATACTTCTTGTTCATCATAGTACATTTCCATTAGATTGGATGAGCCAGCCCTATTCACAGAGAACAAACAAATCATACTCATTTATTTAATAAAGCTGGCACAAACGTTCCTGCCTTTTCCAGCGTGCCAGTTTCAAACCCTGTCCCTGCCACTCACTCAATGTTGTGTAATGTATGGTGACTGGAGGCAATTGATGGAGTGTTTTTTGCATCAAACGGAGGCTATGTCAGCAAAACAGTGCAATGCTATTTTTAAGGACCTCTACAGACTTTGGCAAGACGGAGGGCTCTTTATGATTTGTTTTCCCTCGTAAGTGTTACAGAAATAGAAACTACTCTCGCCTATCAAAAACCCTTGGCTGAAATCCAAAACTATTTTAATAAATATTTTCTGCAATAGTTTTTTGTAATTCTGGCCATTATAATATTATTATTATTATTGGGTTTTTGTGTGTGTGTGTGTGTGTGTGTGTGTGTGTGTGTGTTTAGTTATTTTGCCATTTAAGGATTCCCATCACAGAATCTGCTAGGCATGCCACGGTGGCCAGACTCTCACAGCCCTTTTAAAAGTTTTGCATGGTCAAGTTCCACCCTCCCATTGGCTTGCATGGTCATGTTCCACCCTCCCATTGGCTTGCATGGTCATGTTCCACCCTCCCATTGGCTTGCATGGTCATGTTCCACCCTCCCATTGGCTTACATGGTCATGTTCCACCCTCCCATTGGCTTGCATGGTCATGTTCCACCCTCCCATTGGCTTACATGGTCATGTTCCACCCTCCCATTGGCTTGCATGGTCATGTTCCACCCTCCCATTGGCTTGCAATGCTTCAGCACACTTTGCTTCACCGTAGCATGACCACAGCAGCTGGGTCAGCTGTCATGCAAAACGCCCAGCATGTGGGTTTGAAGTAGGAATCAGTCTAAGTGATAATGGCACAATATCAGTGTCCCTAAAGGCAATAGTGGTTGGGGTTAGTCCTCTGTTTCTTTATACATATTGTTAATAAGTGTTTATGTTCTTGGAAGATTTCTTTCATGTAATTCCCTAATGGTGTGTTTAGATATACTTGAAATTCACAATGCCTTTCTTTAATGTGCTTACATCACACTCCCTTCTGCGTTTTGAGATTTTCTCATGGTTTTAAAAAAACTGAAACAAACAAACGAACCAACAAAGAAAACATACAAAACAAAGAAAAAACCCCACCAGTGATAAGGGCGCTACACGATACAGGTTAAATACCCCGCACACACACACACAGAAGGGGGAGTGCGAGCTGCTTGGTGTTATAGAAACAGTTAACAAGGTTTGCAGATTATGCACATTATATATGCGATCTTGATCAATTCATCCCATCTTTTGCATTCATTTTATTTAACCTGAGGATATAATAGACTTTTTGCGCTCTTGTGAAGAGGAGACGGGAGATATTCTAGAATGTTAAAAAAAAGGATTTCTTAAAATTATGATGGGTTTATAAAACCAGCACAGCTCCTCGCTCTTGAATTGTTTGTTTTATCCCGCCTCGGTTACTGATGAAGAAATGATTAAACGCGCGTTTCCATTTGCTGGAACGCACCTGAATACGCGAGTCACGTTAATATTATTTTTTACTTGACTTGAGCACACCGCGCCGAAGTTATTTAGCAATGTAGCTGTTTGTTTCTTTGATTACGCTCTGTCTACAGAATATTTGTAAAGGATTGATAGGCGCGGGAGCAGAGGGACGCAGTCTGGGATCTGTCAACAGTGGCGAGTACAGAATTACTGCTCGACTTGAATAAATAAATTTCTGTTCATTTATCTGCCGGACATTGGTAGTGGTCGTATTGCACCGCTCCACTGTCCAGGGCGAAGCGCGTTGACATTTTAACAACTTGGCGGGTGTCCTGTTGTAAGCGATGCTTTTATTCAAATAACTTGCGTGTTTCTTTACCCAGTCCTCTCGTATAGTAATTGTGCTACAAAACAAGGTGAAAAAAGAAAACCACTTACAAACTTCAACGACGCTGTAATGAATAGGACACATAAAAGGTTATTGCAAACTAGTCAAATAAACACAAAATCAGCATTTATAACTGCTCACAGCTAAGCACGGTCCCAAATGTCGTCCTCCTCACTGAAACAAGGGCAGATTGTTTTACTTGACTGGAGTCTGAAGGTACCAGACCTCGGAATATTTTTATATGCGATCATCCACCGTGTCTCTCAGGCGCCACGCAGATTAGATGCAAGAATCATAAAATTAATTTTTAATCCTTTCACAAAGACCCTTCAGATTGTCTGGGGGCAGGGCGCTTTTCTTTAAGAGAAATTATACCGCTGTTGCTTTTACACAAAGTTAATTGAATATTACCAGCACCATGTCTGAGTGTGCATGAAAAAAAAGAAAAAGAAAATTTGACGAAGGTCTTTTTAAAAAAATATCATCTGACAATAACCCAGGAACGAGCTGTAACTATATAACGGAACCAATAGCTCTTGTATGCAGCAATGTCTAATGAAATAGGAGGCTGTGTGGTCCAGTGGTTAAAGAAAAGGGCTTGTAACCAGGAGGTCCCCGGTTCACATCCCACCTCAGCCACTGACTCATTGTGTGACCCTGAGCAAGCCACTTAACCTCCTTGTGCTCCGTCTTTCGGGTGAGACGTAATTGTAAGTGCCTCTGCAGCTGATGCATAGTTCACACACCCTAGTCTGTGTAAGTCGCCTTGGATAAAGGCGTCTGCTAAATAATAATAAAATAGGTCGTCCCCAAGACTCCAGTTGGAATAAACACGTTTCTTTTGGATTTGGAACTCGTAGAACCTGCAGTTCAATTCTATTTCCAGCACGTAAACCGCACATCAGTTTAAGGCACCTCGTTTTACACACACACGGGAAGATCTAGACAACCCACAGTATAACCCCTACTCGCATTCTATCTGGGGGTTTGCCCAAGAGAAAAACTGGCACACAAGTAGGCTATACTTAGCCCCCAAACCCTGGATACCCATAACATGATTGAGGCGAAAAATTGTCCTAAACAAACACTCTTTTAATGCCAACCTGTGTACATGTCGTTTTTCTTTTTAAGAAACAAGTGCTGGCACCACTTGACAAAACTAATACTCATATACCATTGATTTATTGCTCCTGTATTTGATAGTTTGACCCCATAGGCAATCCAATGAGAGATCTGTGATATGCATTCATACTTGTGATGAACCATATAGCATTAATGATCTCTATCTACACAGCACTGGCTGTCCAATTCCAAACACTTACAAGCAAGACCCAGTTACCAAAAACCTTTAAACAAATACACTCTGTAGACAGAACCCACACGCGGAACCCACACGCAACGCAACTTGTAATGTTACAAGTTCTGCCTTGTACACAGCTATCCAGACTGCAGCCTATATTATCTGCACATTAAACTTTACAATGTGTCATGGTAACTGGATAGACGAGCTCTTATGAAGAATTATGGCCTAACACTCTTGAAAAAAGTGGGATTCCGTGCGTGATGGGATCAAGTAGGATCAGCGCTAAAATGCTTTTGAGAGGCGGTGAAAAGGGGTCATGTTTCAGCGATGTCCGTCCACTCTAGTATGTGTGAAAGACACGTGTCGCATTGTAAATGGAATGACAAGGATATCAAAAGAGCATGCCTGCTCTGCAGAAATAAGCGCGGCGCACACACGCACACGTACACTCACACGCACAAGTATAATCAAAAAAAGAAAAAAAGCAAGTAAACAAAAAAAAAATTCTTTTATCAAGAAAAAATAACTCTTGGCATTGTAGTTTTAGTGGTTTACTTTAATTATTTACTGGCGTTTTAATACAGGAATATAAAGAATAAATAGCAGTTACTCTTAATTTACAAGATTAATCATTCAAATGTTCCCAATACATTTGCAGCTATATTGCAGCTGCTGAATTCCATTGTAATCTATATATTTTCGACTGAGATCCATAAAACCACACTTTCCGTAGAATGGAAAACAGCTTTAAAGTCCTTCAATAAACGTTTTTTTAAATGCTTCGCAATGCGAAGTGCTCTCAATATAAATATAACGATACATTACAACCAGGACATGTTCCTCCCAAATACAGTAGACGCTGGTTATCTTATGCATAATACTGACCTTTTTACAGGTATATTATTTCAATGGCACCACATATACATAAAATATACATTCCTTCCTACACTTGGCAGTGCATATATAAAAAATACCCATGTAGCTATGAACACGTTCATTTCAGTTGGAGCAGGAGCATTTGCATTCGGATATAACTGGATACTGAACTGGTATCCAGTTGCACTCCTGTGCTCCTTTTCGCTGGAAGCACCTCCATCTCAAGATCGTAAAATGGGCAGTCTTGGCAGGTTTGCAAACCATCCCTTCTGGAACTGAACAAGATCTTTTACTGTAGCAGCTACCCGCTTTCACATAGCGGGGCCAGAATCTGTTCCCAAGATCGTTCCAGGAATAAACAACCGGGCACAGCGTGTAGGACCACAGCCACAGTTGCAGCTTTCTTTTGAGTTTTTTGCTCGGTTTCTGCTTCTTGCCATGCAGCATGTCAAAAAATTCCATAGTCTTGATGTCCCTGGGCATCGCCCCCGTGGGCTTTTGTCTGAGGAGCGGGTCCTGATCCGAGAGCTCGTCCTTTGCTGCGTAACGGTCATCGGGAGGGGAAACTGACATGTAGTGCGGGTCAAAGTTACTGCCCAATAGACTTCTCAGCTCGGTCTCATTGATATCGCGTTCTTTAGGGTCAAACACTGGGTCCGGGTGCTCAATAAGATCTACAAGGGGTAGATTGTCACTTGGAACGGGTCGGAGGTGATAGTAATGCTGGCAAATCCCAACTTCAATCCGAAGACCCAGCAACAAAACCAGAACACACATTGCCGCAAAACACGGGGAATGATCCATTTCGTTATTGTTGTAAATAATAAATATATTATGTATATCTATAATAATAAGAATACAAATTAATAATGTTAAAAAATGCTTTTTTTTATTTAATTGATTTACAACACAGAAGCATTCATCCAGTCTATATAAAAAAAACTTTAAAACATAAAATCATTTTTTTAAATTTTTTTTTGCAACTCAGTTTCAAACGCAAAAGTTGGCACCACGAGCTGTTCCCAGTCCAGACTACAGACCCCTTTAAATGTTCTGAAGCTTCAGGTAGCACACATAGTAACAGTGACTCGGTAGTTAGTAAGTCCAGGAAGGGAGAAGCTATCTATCACTCGCGTGACAGCATGGTCCAAGGAGCGGGTGTCTTCCTTTGCGCTCCACTGGTACTTCTTTTAAAAGACTATGCAGAAGACGCGTGTAAAATTACTGCGGTCGAGCTGGGTTTGTCACAGCACACAAGCCCGGGCTGCTCTCGTCTCTTGTTCTGTCGCTTGCACTATTCCTCGCAGGACCAGCTTCAGATCTCGAGTGCTACTCACTTTAAAGTCCACAGTCCTGAGTGGTATCAGCATGTTTTCTCCTTTTCTTTTGCAGGAAGCCAAACTGTGAAGTATCTGGCTCCTCCGATTTATCCGCACAGCCTGTGATGTAATCCATAAACCCATTCTGGATGTGGACTAGTTGCCAAAGATCCTCGACACCTCCTTCTCTCTGGGGGGGGGGGTCGCATTTGGGTGTTCAAGCTCCAGCTATAAGGAGATCTGCTTGATTTGGCACGCCCTCTACTGGCAATTACGCGTCATCATATTATATATATATATATATATATATATATATATATATATATATATATATATATATATATATATATATATATATATATATATATATATATATATATATATATATATGCTTTTCCTAGCAATTCTCAGAAATATTGCCCATGTAAAAATAAAGTTTGTTATTTCTTACAGGTAGGCTACTATAAGTAACAGAGTGCCTGACTGTCTGACTGCTGTTTGGTTGTCTCAATGAAAGGAGAAACGAAGGAAATGTTAATTATTTTTGTATCACTCGAATTCCATCCTTTTATGATACAGAGGGGATGGCTGGGGACAGTTGTAACACAGGACGATTGTAACATCTTGGATTTCTCCAATCAGAAGCTAGCTACAGTGCCATCACTCACTCGCACATGCTCAGTTCAGGTATCTGTCTGCATGTGGAAGGGGAGCTGTCTGTGCCAAAGCCCTGAGATTTTATCTACAAAATTCGATTTTTGACCCAGGAGAGTACATTTGTTCCCAAATTCTCTTTTGTGAATATATACTTGTGTTACCTAGTTTATGCTTTTTAGCATTCTCATCCCTGATCTCTGTAGACGCAATTGATTGCTCTTAGGTTTGTCGTTTGTTGCTGGAACATGAGGTTTAGTAATGGCTCCCTGGGTCGGGGCTAGTTGTAACAGGTGTTACAGTTCACCGCATACAACATTAGCTCAACTATATTTTGCACATGACGCTTGCATCGAAAGAAACAAACTGTACACGTCACAAGTGTGACTCAGTGACGTATTCTTGCTTGAAAAGGACTATAACTTTAGGGATGTAATAGTAAAAAAAAAAAAAAGACTTTTTTTCAATAAAGATATTCAGTTTTAGAGTTAAATAATTTGCCCCTTACAACTGACCCTGGTCATGGGGTCAATTGTAACATCGGACACCTTACATATCAAACTATCTCAAAATCGTCTGTGTGTAATGGAGAGAAAGGTAAAAAAAAATGTTTATCTGTCCCCGGTCTCCTCTACTTTTACACATTTGTTGTCTTGCCGTTTCTATGCACGTTGAACTTATTAAACACCTAACGCTGGGCACTTTAAACAATATGTGTGTCAGCAGCATCCACAAACAGATACAGCCAGAGGCAGCATTGAAGGAGCCGGGGAAGATCAAACAGAATGAAAGGTCGGGCGGCGGGTTATGATTTTCCAATACATCTCCCCTTCAGTACCACCCAGGCGAAGTGCTGATAATAAATCAAACTCAAGCAACATTGAGAAGGGGCTGACTTTTGTCTCGAAGGCCGCAGTGTGTGCGTTTGTGCTGATAAACTGTTTAACTTGGCTTTTTACGAGGGCGCCTCTCCCAGCGCTCACTGGAGCCGGGTAAGGGGCGTTCGGCTCCGCAGATATTTATGCCTCCCTGCCTGCCTCTCTCCCTCCCTCTTTCTCTGTGAAATATCAAACCAAAAAGTTCAGACTTCCAACTGTATAGGCAGACCCCGATGCTATACACATACACCGTTTAAATTCCTTATAATTATAGGTAGAATAGAAATATTCGCCACCACCAGAGGTTTGGAGCGTGAAACAGTGATAAAAAACGTTACACGAAACAGAACTGTACTAGGACGATCCACTGGCTCCGCGCTGCTGTGCATACTCTGTGCACAATGCATACTCTAATTTCACACCCATTTCAAATAAAAAAAACAGAGACATTATTAGCAGTGGCGTGGCTCGCTAATGTTTTATTGGTATTTATCTTATGGCACATGATGGATTGCTGCTTTATGGAAAACGACAAACACATTTTCTCGAGCGCTCAATTTCTCCGGCCGCAAAAGCAAAATAAGACGTGGAAAAGCACGGGAGGTGTACCATTACATCACAGTAAAATAATTAAAACAGGTTTTTTTAAAAAGACGTCACTTAAGAAAAAGTTATGTAAGAATTGAAATTAATAGGTTAATTGAGCAGGCTAGAGAGTTGGTTACGCAGAGCGTTATACAATTATCCAGCTACAGCTTATGCAATATATTGTATCTCGCTGAGCAATTACTCAATATTTTAACGAATCTTTGTCATTTTCAAACTGTAATTATTCTCACGAGAGAAGCCCAGACGTTCCAATATGATTTCATCAGAGTTTTGGCTAAAAATTAATCAAATGTAGTTTCACGTGTGACTGACAGGAGGAAACCGAACTGTCGAAGAGCGGTCTGATCATTTGAACTGTTTCATCTTTACTGTTTTTGTGCTATAATGAGGCATGACTAGTAAAACAAGCCGTTTGATCGTTCTGTTCCTCATCATTTTCAAGGCAAACAATGCCCCGTACGCAACCAGCTGTTTGTATTTACCTTGTATCTAAAGTTACCTCTGTTGTGTGCGCACACTTCTTTGTAAAAAGTGCCGCTAGTTCTCGTGTTTCTCATTTATTCGGGGGTTCTTAGTCTGCGGATATTTTTAAAGGAAACGGGCTTATGATAGACGCAATCACTCAAACCAGATACAAAATACAAAAAAATCTCTCATATATATATATATATATATATATATATATATATATATATATATATATATATATATATATATATATATATATATATATATATATAATCTCAGAAGGCATTCACGCACATGCAGTGTATCCTTCAACTTGCACACGTATTGTGCCCCAGTCTAAGTTTATGTAGTCTGTTTTGCATCACCTTTCAAATAGCAGCAGGCAAACGTATCCCTATTGCTTTCTACAGACCGCATTGACAGGTTATATTCGCCGTGCTCGAGTCGCGCAACACCGGCGGCACCTGATCACTTCGATGCATTAGTCTAATAGCACATCCAATACTTTTGTACAGTTGTAAATTAACTTTATTAAATGGTACTGCGGCGTGCGTTGTTCCATAAACCGCATGCATGTCTCCAAAGGTGCCACATGGCATTGGAATAAACACACAGTATAAAGGTATTGCACATGTCTGTCTTTTCATACTGCAAGCACATGTGGATCAAGACACGCAGACAGTAGAAGGCATGGGGCCAATAAAACAACACTGTTTTTGTAACTGTATGTATTTTATTAGCATGGAACTTGTCTATTAAATCATTACTTTTATTCCTACAGTATCTTCCAGTTGTACTGCGCTCCCCCCTCTCCCCCCTCTCCCCCCTCACACACACACACACTCACATTCCCCAGCTATGGAGCTGGCGCCAGGTTCTGAGTCCAGCCTCTGTTTGTGTCAAAGAGCCGAAGACAATATTTCAGTATGGAGCCAAGCCACGGGGAACCGCTCTATAAAACCCGACCGAAATAACCCCCCTAATGAACACAAGCACCCTCGGCTCATTCAGGCTAACTAAGCAGGCATGGAAAATCATCACAGTCCGCCAGCTTATTAACAACTGTCTAATACTAAAAGAGGCGTCCTTTGAAAAGGGGTATTAACTGAGAAACCGTTTACCTGCTGCGGTATCCGCGATTAACAACACTCCCCAGACTACTGATTTAGTTTGTTCACACATATCCCAATTAATCTGCAATGGAGCGACTCTTTTTATACAGCTGCTACAGCCTACTTGCGTCTTTCATGTCATGCAAAGCCATACTGTAGTTAACATCGACACACAGGAGTACTATATACTATATAAACCCAAAACGAAGCACAGCATCCACCCTCAGCATGCACACACATTGCTACTTTAGGATGGAGTCACTAGTGGTTTATCCAGGTTTGAGTTTAGGTAGTGCTTTATTTTATAGCCATCCCAGAACCATAGAAAAGCATTCTGCTTTGGTCTTCATCCTAAGCAGATATATGTATATGAAATATAACATTTTTATAGGAGATAAACATATATGTTCCTTTAAAATATCATGTGTCCATATCTATCTATCTATCTATCTATCTATCTATCTATCTATCTATCTATCTATCTATCTATAACAGAGGGTCCAAATGCCAATGATCGCTATTAAGGGTAAGGGGTCAGGCTTGGTAGTCATTAATGGAAAATGAGTCTCAATAATTGGTCATCGTAACTTGTTAAGATTGTAAAGTCTATTGAACATCAATGGGAAAAATCTTGATGACCCTTCAAAGGTTCCTGTTGGGCTCTTGCAGATTTCTACCTCATTCACTCAATTATGCAACAAAAAGATGACATAGTGACCAGGGTGGAATGTTAACCCACGCCTGCTTCTTTAACCCCTCGGCTCCTGGAACTATTACTGTGCACCACCTGTCCTCTAGCCACTGCATCTGAATGGCCTGCCATCACAGTGTCCTGGCATCAGTGGATCTCGATGGTACGAGCCCAAGCCTGTTGTATAAAGACCTGTGCAGTGTGACTTTGCTGCAAATTAACCTTGCTTTTAGCTCTTGAAAATGGCTCCCACACACACTTCACTTCTAGTTACTATTTTTGGTCAATGAAAAGTAAAGAGAAAAACATTCCTGGTTCTGCATTATTCCCTCAAGGCAGTGTACTGTGCAGCGCGCTTTATATAACTTCAGAGTTGCAGTTAATAAAACCAAATCACTCGTGCCCCAAGAACGGTTATTCTGAAAACAGCAAGAAAAGTACAAAAGGCTTGCTTCATAAACACTCTGGAAGCATCTCAACCAAGCCTGGGTGCCGAAGTCATGAAATCAAATACAGATGCAACATGAAAAAAACCCCACAAATGATCAAACTAGTACATTTGCCCAGTCAAAATAAGGAGATGCAGGGCGCCTCAAACCTGGGTTTGAATCTGGCTCGGGTCACAAGTGAAATGAGATTGGGACAGGGGTCACTAGTGCACTTTGTAAAAAGACAATGCGGGCAGGACTGTATAGCAGGTGAGTTCAGGACTTTCATTAGCATTACAATTCACAAGCACTGAAAATAACTTCCCAACGTTTCTGTATGTTTATTATGCCTTTATCAAGGGAAAGTGTGCTTGAAAACAAACAGCGGAGGTACTTCTAGGCTTTTGATGCCATGGTAACTCCACTCATTAATATCTATGTACATCTATTAATGTGCTTGTGCTGTCATTTACTACATAATAATGATGCAAGGATTCGCTATTCCTTTCTATTTAAACCTGTAGGGATCATGGTATTGAGTCTATCTATCCATGTATTTCCTTTCTTCTTCTACATTGAAACTACACAATTTAGGTAATTCATGTTATCTTTTGTAAAGTGTTGAACTATTGGTTCAATTTCTTATGTTTGATAGCTACAACGAATGAACGAATGAATGATGGAAACCTGTAGGGAATATTATGAATATCATTTGAATATTATTTTTCACTGAATGTGGGCTACAACTGGAATAGAAGGAAACGTCACTGATTCACTGAAATGAGCTCGGAGCTACAGGCCAGAGACAAGCCCATTGAAATACAGCAGCCTCATGTATGAAAAAAAAAACAAAAACAACTTCCTGACGGATTCATTTCCGCTTTGTTTGTTTGAAGTGTTTGCTTTTTGCCTTTCTTCTCCTCTAAGTTTTAAATTGACCTTGGAGTCATTTTCTGGGCTAATACCGTGACAATGCATGGCAGGCGCCAGTAGGAAGTGATATGTAACTGCACAGAGGAAATGGGGTGAAATGATGTTCTAGAGATAAGAGGCCTACAGCAGCAGTGACAATGTGCTAAAAACCTCTTTACAAAGTCACACCGATTCCCAGAGGGACCTTCACAGAAAGAATGGAGTGACTTTCACAAACCAGACAGACCACTGGATGAATAGAACTTCACATGGTACTTTCACTACATGGCTTGTAAGAAGTTACGCACAACACAACTACAGGAACGAGTCCCTGATGCTAAAACACGAACAGTGATCTTTATCACAGTTTTGGTTTTTGACACTTCTTTGAATGCAATGCTGCCCTAATTAAAACTGAATCCCAGCCCAAACATCCACATTTTTCAAGTCTTTAAATGATTTTAACAAAACTAATCACATGCTTATTTTCTTGTGTTTTTGTTTCCATTTTGCATTAACAAATGCAGGCGTGTTTTTTATCACAGATTTCGGATGGTTTATTGTCTACCTTGAAAGGACATGGTAGTTTATAGAGACGCCTGTTTAATGGAAGCTTGGTTCTTTGTTAAACTGAAGCCAATTTCCTTAACCAATAAAATAGCCTGGGTAACAGGAGCCCCTTACAGTGCTGTCCATGTAAGGCACACCTTAAGTGCTACATAGTGCATTTTTGCTGTAACAGAGGGGCTATGTGGTAAAAATCAATTTATATAACTAGCAGCTTACTTCTCAAGTCCTTTCCTTCCCTGCTGATTTTCAATCTCCTGAAATATACCAGATACCCTTTCTGGCAAGCAAATTAAACACACTATGCTGTTAAAGCACACTCAGCTACCCTTTATTAACTGCATGGTAGGGTTTCGTATCTGCTCGGCTTTTATTATATATATATATATATATATATATATATATATATATATATATATATATATATATATATATATATATATATTCTTTTAATATAACTGGTTGTGAAATGCACCTAATCACTAATCATGGTGCTGTTACATGAAGACCCCTGTCAGTTAGTTCATCTGGATCATGCACTCTGTAGTTAAAATGCTTCTTCATTAACACCAGCGCTGCTGTTCTGAGCTGCCTAACGCATACTGTAGATGACGAAGCAATGCATTGCACAAAAAAAAAAGGATTGTTAGGCTTCAAACATAATGCTTTTAAGATCACTTATCCTCGTGCCCGAAGACATGGTATAACAGATATGTCTCCAATAAAGGCTTGATTGTGATTAGAGAGGCTTAGTAAACATCCTGTTATGCTGTGCATTATGATCATGGCATTATTAACTGTTGCAAGCTCACAATCTACTGACCTACTAAACCGGAACCAAACTTGTCACAGCATGCTGTAAAATGACTGTTTATTTATTTGTAGTTAATGTACTGTTGATAGACAGGGCCCAACATGTTGAATTGAGCTGACGGACATTCATTTTGGTCATAGAGACAAGGACGTAGCAATGGTCTAGATGCTGAGTTGGTTTATGAAACAATTCTATCACACAGCACCAGCAAACCAGAGCATTCTGAAATGGGGTTCTAAATCACAGGACCAGCAAAACAGAGCATTCTGAAATGGGGTTCTAAATCACAGCATTCTGAAATGGGGTTCTAAATCACAGCACCAGTCAATCACAGCATTCTGAAATGGGGTTCTAAATCACAGGACCAGCAAACCAGAGCATTCTGAAATGGGGTTCTAAATCACAGCACCAGTCAATCACAGCATTCTGAAATGGGGTTCTATCTGCCTATATCACTGATGATGGATTTCTATGTGTTTTTTTTAGCTCAATGTACATGTGCAAATGTACAGTAGTTTTGTTTTCTTTTCATGTGCTTCCAGCATTTAAAAGACATCTCATGTCTTTTACAAAGTATTTGAAAATTATACCTTTTTTGATTTATGAGCTATGGTTTTTACAGCCCATTTCCATTTGGGAGGTTGACCTGAAGCTTGCTATTAGGAAACCTTGGGGAAATCAGCACTGAAATGCCTATTTTTGGATGTGTTTCCAATTGTTCATTGAAGGTCTGCCACAGCATCAGTCATTTTAAACATGATACGTGTACAAAAAACACTGAAAGTGTGTGTTCCTTATCACTAGAATTCACCCATGAAATGACTTACAGTTTGGTATCAGAATACTGGTAGCCTTCAGGAACTTCTGGATGCAAATGACCTAACTGGTATTTAGGCAGAATATAGTGTTTCTGTGCCAGTTTATTTTGTGTTTACAGTGCAATAAACAACATGTTTAGTTCTTTCAGTTGGTTTTCCTTGCCCTGAACAAGGCTGTCGCAACAGTAAACTAAATTGGTCACATTTACTGACAGTTTGTGTGAATTTCTAGCAATCCCCTTTAAATAATACAGCTAAACACTTACCGTAAGTACCTGACCTGTGGATGCCTTTGGTAATTCTTGTGCATACCTTTCTGGCAGAACAAATGTGAAAGCCTCTTTGCTGTTTCTGTGTGGCAATGACACAAGCCCTAAGAACTGTACAAGAAATAACCTGGTGTGCAGCACTGATAAAAAAAGAAAAAGAAAAGAATCTTAATCTTAATCAAGAATCGCCGGCCCTCCCTCCTCGTTCTAGAGGCTACAGCTTTCTTTCGTGACCTTCCCCGATAAAGATTTCAAGTGGTTTGTTTTTTCTGCTTTTTTTCCCTCCAAAAAGCCTTTGAAGATCTAACAAGGAGGCAATTTGAACGGTCGATTTGTCAGCGTGCCTGCCTGGGCCGTACAAGGCTGTGCTGCAACCCTGACATCCCTGCAGCACTCTGATAGATAAGACATTACAGGCAACACTTTCAAAGCCTTTACTCCACTTTTTAATTAACTCTTATTTGTAAAACACCTGTTAGTTTTACAAAACTAGTTTACCCCTGATCTGCCATGTTTAATAAGCTTTACCATACCTCGCTGTTCTTTACAATGCTCACCTATCCATTCCCATGCTTTTACTATGCTTTATTACACTTTGCTACGCTTTTACTGGGGGGGATTTTGATAAGGATATTACTATCGCTACTATTATTTTTATGAATGATAACTGGATTGGAGTTTGAGTCTTGTCCTTTTTATTTTCGTCACAGGTATCTCTCCTCACATTGCCCTGATATCCTGCCTCAAGCCAGCCCGGGATTAAAGGGCAGTTTTACGACTTGGTATTTGTAAATTCATCTGCGTCCACAGCAAGCAGACCAGCATCTCATTAGACATGCCCTGGAATCGTTTCCCAAGTATTATCCAATCAGGAGTCTATATTACTGCCCAGCAGGTATACAAAAATCGGCAAAAACTTTGTATCAAAATGTAAATATTATCCTTCCTAGTCAGCAGTCACCGAGATCCTCGCCCAACGCTTTGGTAGTTTTTCAAACCCTTGTCCACCAGACAGTCCTATTGGACAGGAGATCAAGGCTAAGGTCACTCAGAAATCACACCCCGCGGGTGCATGACATATCCTCTACGTTTTGAATCCCCAAATGGTCCCCAGAGATCCAAGCAGTTCATGCAAACAGCAAGCTACACTGAGCAGACTTGCATGACAGCTCCTGTTTAGCGCAAATTTTACCCTAAGACTTCACTGCTAATCCCTGCTCGGAAATGTACGGCATTTCACAATGACAGCAACTTCTGAATTTATAGGAAGTGGAAAATAAACAGACCTAATAGTTTTACTTTCAAACGGTCCTTATTGTAAGGGCTGCCGTGCTGCAACCACTCTGAAGGTGAATTGCCACATAACTAATTGATCCTGTTTTTTTAAATCTATATTATACAGGTTAATTTCAGTGCCACATGCCTGCCTGTGTAGTTTTCAAACTAAAGCAAAAAGTGAGATAGCGCCAGTGTGCTGGGGAGGGGGGCAGAGACAGACATCAGTGAAAGTCAAACACACAATCAAGTCACACACACAGCAAAGAGCCATTAGTTAATGCAAACATTGTATACATTCGCTATAAAGCCCATTGCAATTTCACAGTTCTTTATGCGCAGGTTCCAATAGTATCTCATTCTCTAGTTTTTTTCTCTCTAATTAGATCGTAATTGAAATGGAATGAAGGGGCGACTCATTTTTTGATGTTCCACAGTCTTATCAAATGGAGAGAAATTGCCCAACTTAACAAGTTGCAAGCACTGTTATCAAACTGCAATTTGGGACCAGTCAGCCAAATGCAACTTATAAATCATTGACGTCTATTGATCTTAACAGTGGCAGAGCTACAAACAGACACCGTTTACTTACTTTTAAAGACAGAAATATACTTACGAGCCTCACACACACTCAAACCTCTCCTCTAGTAATGATAGAACCGCCACTGTTTTGATGCAGCGTCTCCCATCACAGTCCAGGAGGGCATTCCACTCCAGGTTTAACAGGGGTACACTTCAAAGTGAACATCTCTGCACCACCACATCGGTCAGTTTTCAAACCCCCTCACTTCAGGAAATCAGCTTTTAGGAGTCTTTCCAGAAGTTGAAAGCACAGAAAAAAAGTATGTAAATTGAAGCAGGAACAGTAATAGAGAATGATAGAAAACAACACATATTGAATATTAAACAGGCAGGGTTGAAATATCAGGACACTGCACAAGTAGAAACTATCCCTGTATTACTACAGGACAGACAATGATCAGTGCAGAGTCATTCCTATATTAAAACAGTGGAAGGTGGTGACTCTAAACATTTCCTCTAAGCTATACTGAGGTCAGTGTGAAATCCTGCTGCTTGTCAACTGAAACTTACTTAGGTGTACAAATGAAATAGCGAAACCCAGGAGAAACTGACATTATACCCAGAGGTCAGAGTAAATAAGGACCCTGCTGTGCTTTAATAGCGCTAAACGTCATGCTTATTTGACATCTATTTTCACTTTCTACTGTATATCATTTCTGTGATTCTTCAGACGTCTGGACTGCTGCTGATTTTTATTTAGTAAGAGAAGTCATTATTACCTGCAAATCACTTGACTAATCCAATCTGAAATACAATGGAGCCCAAAGGGGCATCTGTTAAAAAAAAGGTCCTGGAATATTCGCCTCAATCCTCAGATAGAACCCCCCCCCCCCAAAAAAAAACCAACAACCTATAAAACAAAATCTGTGGCATTGCTTTCCATAATTCTGTTTTGTTAAAAATAAATCACTTAGGGGTTGCTTTGATCAACCTTTACCCCCTCCCAAGATTTTTTTAAGAAACTTAAAACTAAAGCTGTGAAGTTGTCTCCGACCTGCTCGCCCTTTAACCAGAGATGAAGTGAACTCGTGCAGCTGATCCTGTCTCCTCTCGTGAAGGATCACCTGTGGGTTACCACTCAGCTTCTTCCCTACATGAGAGCACAAGAACACCAGAAATACTAAGGAAAGAGGGCCAGTGCAGCTGTGTTAGAGGCAGAAAGTACATGAAAAAGTCCAGTGACTCATATGCATGCACTACCTTCAGCTTGATACCCACTATTTATTTTTTTTATTCCAGGAATGCCAATGACTTGCAGTATTGGTATTAACAGTAATAATCAGTGCCTGGATCAAGCCTCAGCTACACGCCTCTCTCTTCCCTCTCTGCAGAGCGTGTTGACAGGAACTTTCACACATCTTATCTCCAGCTGAGACTTATTAGGCATCACTTGACCAAAAAAACAAAAAATCTGCAAGTGTTGTATGCCATCTCTTGTTAGTTTAAGGAAAATAAATGCACGCAGACTTTAAGGGCTCCTTCGTTGGTATTGATGGGGCTGGTTGTCTGATTATGTGAGCGGCAGGAAATGGCTTGTGTTTCTACATAAACCTCACCCTTGAACTACAGCAGCATCCGGGTGCTCTGTCAGTGAGCCACGCCGCGGGTGAAGGGGAGATAACAGGAGAGTGATCGGCTGCTAATTGAATCGCAGGATTAATGATGGGGTACATCGTGGATTTGAAGAGATCGCTGCCAACAGACGAGCTTTCCATGTCTTCGGATTTTGACTTAAAAGAACAACAGTCTGCAAACCATGCTGTATGATGTCACAGAGCTAGTGAAGATGAGTACTCTGCACTGGGGAATGCGGGGAGGGTGTAGGGGTGTTTACTCTCCTCAGATATCGGTCCAGCTTTGGAATGTCAAATCAGAAAGCATCATCAATATTAAAAGGCTTGACACCACACTCTAATCTTCATCAGTTGCAATATACAAATTTGGGCAGTGTGACCTATGACAGTTCCTTTGAACTGTTTTGTCACCATCACTCATTTAGTGTTATTATATAATGTTTATCCAATCATACCTCCAATATTGGCTTGCAGCATGCTGGGCTGATCATGCAATAAATCCGATGGCATTTATTTGCCAGTTTGTGAAATTTTTCATGTGAAATCTATGAGGTATGAGAAGTTGCACTGCAGGGACTTAAAAAAAAAAACATCCTGCATCATAAACTAGAGCACAGATAGGAAAGTTAACATGGTAAAGTTATACACACAGTGACTCAAGGATTTATATAAAACAAGCTGAATAAAATTATTTATATATATATATCTATTAATATATAAATACATCTACCGCTCACAGTAACTCTTGTTTGATTCCTGGGATTTGTAAAACAGTTCAAATGAAACTCAGGTAAACAGACAGTCAGTCTTAATAACACTATAAAAACAGTCTGCAAATTTCAGAAGAATATAATTTACTGAAGAAAGCGATGTGTCCTTTTTTTTCCCCCCCAAGATGGCAATAACAACAACATACATTCTTGTAACAAAATAGCCGTCCACAAACATGCCAACAGTTAAGGCTTTTTCTTATTGGACCAAAAACACAGTACAGTAAAAGTTTTACAATAGAATAATCTGGTTAAGTAATATGTTACAAAATGTTTCCAGTGTGGAGATCAAAATAGTCACTTGGTTCCAGCAATGAGAAACTTCAATGTTTAATTTACCGTTTAAAAAACCAACAAGTGAATACACAAACCAAACTGATACAAAGAAAACAGCAGCACAACTCGGAACAAAAGCTAGTGAAAACAGAACAAAAGCTTGCGACGCATGCAAAGACAGTTTTAAAACTTAATTTTGAATATATATATATATATATATATATATATATATATTCACAAACAGAATTTACTTTCATAGTGTTTCAAACAACAAATGATATTTCAGATTTTTGGTATGCTTAACTTTGGATAATGAAGTCAAATTTAAGAAACAAACTAAATGCGATTGGTTTATTGGCCTCTACTCACAAACATTCAGCAATGTCAGGTTGTTCTGATGCTAAATATCTTTCTTAGTGTAACGTGCTGTGTTGTGTGATGTTCTGCTGTTACGGATTCTGTCCTGTCGGTGAGAGGAGGTTAAAAGCTCTAAAACCACGAATGCAGACGAGCCCATCTCTTCTACACTCTTAAGACACTCGCTTGTGGTGCGTGGGGTTTGCCGGATTGCGCCTAGCCTCTGCCCTGTTACATTAGCGACTGGAGTGCCAACTTGTATCTCAGTGGTTCAGATTCCTACACACTCCTGTCATTAGCTTCTAGCTCTGAAACAATCATTTTTTACTTTTTCTAGTTTGAAAAGAATGTAAACTTTTTTTTTTTTTTTACGGGAGAAAAACCTGATTTAGTAGAATTCCATTCCAGCTTTTTTTCTAGGGGAATAAAAAGCTATTGTTTCAAAACTTGTAATAAACTCAACCTACATCTGAGTCGCATTATACCAGTTTTGGAAACTGAAGAGTATATTCTTAAACTTTGCACCAAAGCTCAGTAAATCTTGTCCTGATGTGCTTCAGAAGCATTCAGGAAAAGTTGACTGATATTTACCAATTATGAAGCAAAAGCCTCCTCACTTCTTCATGTGTGTGAGTAGGTAGAGAATACCTTCCTCACATCCACGACCATTCAATTCAAAATGATCAGCGGGTGACTGCCCCCTTGTGTTCAAAGTGTTAATCTGAGGGATCACGAAGCCATTTTTTCAGGAACAGTGGTTTTGCTGTATCAAACCCCAAGTCTCCCCTGGTGTGCCGTGCAGTGGCCTGAAACCTAGTCTCCTGAAACCAAGCTCCAAGCCACAAAGTGGCTTTGTGGTCCCTCAGCTTTACAGGCCTATGACACTGAAAACAGGTCATCAGATGACACCCGGGCCTTCCGGAATAAATCTGAATATTCCAGAATGCTCTGAAAACTCTGGACTGAACCGAACACAGAATGTTTGTGAGGGCCACACAGGACGTTGTGGGGCTGAAGTTCGACACTGCAGTTTGTTAATTCTTGAATACCAGACAAGCCTTTGCAAGTGCTGAGGAACAGAAAGCGCGAGAGAGACAGAGAGAGACAGACAGAGAGAGACAGAGAGAGAGGGAGAGAGAGAGAAAGATTTTTTTTGTATTTAATAATAAATGTACATTTTATGGAGTAACTTAAAGTTTCCTGAGATTCAAATATTGAACTGCAAACAGTTTGAGATAGTATAAAAAAAATCTAAAAAAACAAAAACAAAACAAAAAAAGGAGTAATTTTCCTTGTACTGGGAAAACAGTGATGTTATTGTAATGAAATACAAAAGCTATTATAAAGACATTCTAAAAGGAGGCTGTATAAACCCCTTCTTGTAGAATCATACTTCCATACAGTGTGTCTTCAGTGTGAGTGTTGCAAAGGCATGGGTCATGTTATGTGTGTGTGTGTGTGTGTGTGTGTGTGTGTGTGTGTGTGTGTGTGTGTGTGTGTGTGTGTGTGTGTATGTGTGTGTGTGTGTGTGTGTGTGTGTGTGTGTGTGTGTGTGTGTGTGTGTGTGTGTGTGTGTGTGTGTGTGTGTGTGTGTATGTGTGTGTGTGTGTGTGTGTGTGTGTGTGTGTGTGTGTGTGTGTGTGTGTGTGTGTGTGTGGCATGCATGGGATCATCATTAACAGTTCTTACAACCCCCTGGTGGGCGAGTAACAGGGTAGGAATGCATGCCTTATATGTGATCCACATCATGCGTTACAAAGGAACATGGAATTAATGCAGGTAATTAAATCCACATGAAGTAACAGGGCTGAATTCAAAATGAATGACTTCAGAACTCACAGGAAGTGCAGAAGATATTCCTGTGGGATTCAGATGGAATTCATTGTGAATTTGTGGCCATTATTTTAAAGTGTTACTGTATGAGAATATGCTTATTCATGGCTATCAAAATGATGTTTCTGAAGCACATAAAATTGTGCTAGTATTTGTTATTTGTTCAACATACACCAGACTATATTACTAACAACACATAACATTTCGACGATTGCAACTAGCAAACAAACACTATTTACAAACTTTAATAATGCCCTTTGCACTAATATATATATATATATATATATATATATATATATATATATATATATATATATATATATATATATATATATATATACACACACACAAAGTTTAAATGAAACCCTTGTTTTTCTGAAAATACCCTTTTTACTCTGGTCTGCAAACATATTAATCACAATTCCAGATACTTCACATATAAAACAGTAAACAGCAGGATGCGTTGCACAAAGAAATGCAGATAACAGTATTGGGTTTAGCTGTGTGGTTAAAAATACATTTCCGGGGCTCCTGAGTGGCGCATCCCATAAAGGCGCTCCACGTGGAGTGCAGGATGCACCCTACAGCCTGGAGGTCGTCGGCTTGAGTCCAGGCTATTCTATTGCCGACTGTAGACGAGAGCTCCCAGGGGGCGGTGCACAATTGGCCGAGCGCTGCCCAGGGGAGGGCTTAGGTCGGCCACGGTGTCCTCAGCTCACCGCGCACCAGCGACCCCTGTGGTCTGGCCGGGTGCCTGCGGGCTTGCCTGTAAGATGCCCAGAGCTGCATTATCCTCCGACGCTGTAGCTCTGAGGCGGCTGCATGGTGAGTCTGCAGTGTGTAAAAAAGCAGTCAGCTGACAGCACACACTTCGGAGGACAGCGTGTGTTCATCTTCACCACTCCCGAGCCAGTGTAGGGGTGGGAGTGGTGAGCTGAGCCTAAAACATAACTGGATATGTTACATTGGGAGAAAAACGGGGTAAAATTAATGGCGACTACTAAATAAAAAAAATTTAAAAAAACACATTTCCTCTGGAGGCAGTCACTATCATTTTGTTTTACACTTAAAACGATACATAATAATGCTTTTTTTTAATGACAAAAAATATCTTTTCTGTAGTCCTAATATCAAGTTTCAGAATACAAATGTGCAATATAATGTCCTCTAACATACTGGAATTCAGTGGTACCGTTATGGAATGGAATTGGAACCGCAGTGGAATGTTGAATACCTGAACAGAACGTTAAGGGGGTCTTCCCTTCTATTGTACGTCAGTGATCTAAACAGGAGGCATATTTAAATACCGCTACCTTTTATATCACAGGGTATTTTTTGACAGACAGAATGAAATTAAAGTGCAATGCAGACTCTGATTAGCAGTAATCTTGGACTACTACTTGTTAATTTAGGTAAGGTAGTCTAGGATTAGTGCCAGTGGTGTAGTCTAGCCGGAATATAGGCAAGCTAAGTCACGTGACTCACATCTCCCGTACAGCTGTCTGATTCAGTCAGTAGTTCTCTTAATGCAATGAAAAGAACATTTCGAACTTCTACTACAAACTAGTTCTTTAAGGTTAAAAATGCTGATGAAGATGACAGTGAATCGACTAGGACTGTGGACACAAATGCAAACGAAGCCACTGACACACAGACACGTAAAGCATTCTGACATTCTGGAGAAAGACACTTTGTGGAAATACTTGCAGACATTGGATAAATGCACGATCTATTAAATGTGTTTCTAGAAGTTCAGAACACAAATAACATGTGAATTTGTAATAATAATTCTTGTTTAAGAAGATCAATATTTTAGTGCCGTCCAGCTGGCTGGATATGCAGCATTCCACTGTATTCCTATATTTAAACATATGGCTGAACAGTGCCAAGCATGGTAACTTTTCATTTCTTTTTTTAATTTAACTTATTTTTAAACTATATTTTTACAGCCATGAATTGAATTTTAAAAGGTACTACGTTACTTGCCCGCTGTGCCTCGGGTGCACGCAGTTGTTCAAGTTAAAATCATACAAGCAGTGCTTATCTCAGCGTTGCATTGATTATTAGAACAGTCAAGAGCCATGGGTGTATTTTTCTTACTTTAAAAGAGTTGTCCAGCAACATTAGTGAAGTTCTTTTTTTACAATTTCATTCAAGGATGCAGCATCCCACTAAGCCTTGTGCACGATACATAAAATAACACACACAAAAAAAATAACAGCTTTGCATGCTCAGTTATAGAACATGTACAAAAATACAAACAGATTCCAACAACGTTCATATCAAATACAAATGGCATTAAAAAAAAAAAAAGAACATCTTCGTTCAAGTAAAAGCGTTTATACTCCTATAGTGTACTGCTGAATATTTCCGATACTTGAGAATTGGTTTGGTCATCGGAGTCGATGTCTTGTCTCGTGCCTCCAACTATGGCACTCGCGTCTCCCACTGCGGGGTGAGACTCTCCTACGTTCAGAGTCCACGTTTTCAAGCCCTCGTTGGACGATGGCATTTTGCAAGGCTCCACGAATATCCTGCGGACGTTCGGTTTGGACTCCTTCCCTTCTTCTGGGAGGCTGGAGGCGTGAGGTAAGAAAGAGCTACGCGGTAGCTCTGCTACGGTCTTCATGTCTCCCCCGCAGGCAGACTCCAGTGGTAAGGACGGGCACTCCCGCTGCTGCGTGTACAGCCCCTCCGACAGTGAGGCGGCCTGGCTCTCGCTGTGCACGCGCAGCCAACGGTGGTGGCAGGTGAAGTAGCTGTGGTGCTGGTGTTTGGACAGAAGCTTCCTCTTGCTAGGGGGGTTGTTTCCCGGCTGCTTGCCGGAAGCGGCCTTGTCTGTGCCCCTTAGAGTCAAGCCGCCCATGGTCTTCGTGCAGGAGTCTGTGTCTGCGTCGAAGGGCCCCCCGTTGCACTGCTCCCTGGGGCTGAGGGGCGACTTCAGGTTGTGCACCTGCAGCACGTCTGGCGCGCTCCCGCTCAGCCCCGAAAGCACCTGCTGGGAGATGTCCTGGGACGAGGAGTAGACTAGGTCCAGCTCTCGCGGGCTCAGGGCGTCGCTCGAGTCGTAGTCGCTGTCTGTGGGCAGAAACACTTCCGAGCAGCCCTCTTCATCGGAGCAAGGCTGGTAGTCTGGAACGACAAATACCATTTGAAACACACGCGCGCACACACACACACACACACATACACACACACACACTGAGCTTTCCCTCACAGCTCCGAGCCCTGCTATGACAAGCAGAGACTGACAAATACAATGATTAATTATGTGGTGTGTTTGTAACGTGTAAAATCTCTGTACACTTGAGTTACTTTCTTATAATATTCTATTCAGTGTAAGTGTAAACGTCCAAGGTGGCGATCGCTAAACTCTTTTTGCGTCATTCCAGCACATGCAATATAATAATATGCAGCCATATAATGCATTGGCAGCCGTTTCCCGAACTTTAAGGATTGTTTTGCTATGGAAGTCCATTTATTTCTTAAATCAAGTCTATAGCTCATGGAAACCCTTTGTAACCGTTCCAGAGAAGGTTTATTAGTTAGTTATTCTCATTGTTCATCAAAGCACTGCTTAACCTAAAAGACCAGTTTGAAAAAAAAAAATCCCTAAAGCCCGTTCCTAACCTCCAGTGAACAGGACCATGTTTGTTGCAAAGCGCATGGCTCTGCAATGGGATGCTGTGTCACCATCACACGCAGCTGTTTACTCACCGCTCACAGCCTTCCTGCGATGCATCTCGGGCGAGGGGGAGGGCGTGGGCAGGTAGTCCATGTGCGAGGACGTGGAGTCGTTCTTCTCGGGCACGTGCTCCACCGTGGAGTCCACAAGCCACGGCACAGGAAGGCCACCCACAGGCTGCTTGTAGCGGGCATACTGCAGCACGTCCATGATCCACCTCATCTCACGCCACATCTCATCCATTTGCTGTTCAATTTAAAAAAGAACAAGCGAGCCAGTTATTTACAGCTGCATGAAATGATTATTCAGACCAAGCTCTCCACAGCAGTCGGGGTTAAGAAACAGCTGCTCGCTGCTTTCCTTAGACTGTGGATAACAGCAATCCACACAAACCCAAGCAGCTGTTTCTTCACTTGCAAATTAGCCCAATCAACACCAACGACCCTCACCTGTGGAGATCCGTTTGTGCAGTTCTATGATTAATATTTACAGTTTGACAGAACATTTCATTGTAAATGGATGTTTTTTTTTTTTAATCCCATATTGTTTTCTATTCAATACCACTAAAACAATTAAAAAGAAGAATCAACAAAGGCAAATAATGTTCGCCATTATTCAGGAACCCAATAATCTATACATGCCGTGTATATTCATGATTCTTTCACTTCAAATATTTTGAGAGGCAACCTTTTAGGGTATGTGCATTCTAAACATACATTGCCACTGAAAATATACAATTTCTATCAAATGTAAATCTACATAACTCCATGGGTTCAATATGTTTAAACCTCCCCTTTCGGTTTCACAAAGCAGCCACTGTATTCCTGTAAGGTTGTGTTACAGGCAAAACAAAACAAGCCCCTGATATAGCATAAAACTGAAGTGACCGACTGACCGCTGTGCGACTCGCTCCCTGCCCAGCGACAAGGAGAATGGCTGTGAACTGGGCCACTGTGGGCCCATTGTCCACTTTTCATAATATCACAGTTCAGAGATGACGGCCTACACTACACCAATCATAGCCATAAATCAAAACCAGAAGGGGCTTTGGCTCAGGCATCTACGTCTAAACTATGGCAAACAGGCAGGAATCGTAATCAATTCATCTTTATTAATTCCTCTATGGACTGCAGCAATTAAAAGAATAGCTGTCGTAAGAGCACATCTTAGCTCTCTGCTCGGCTGTGCTGCGTGTCTGGCAGTGATACAGCCTCTAATGCATTTATATTAGAGTTTGGTCAAAGGCACATCTGAACACTTCAAAAGCAGTGAGAGTGATGGTTCGACTGTACAAGTTAAAATGATCCCGAAATTCATTAAAAAAGTGTTATCTTCAAATGCAATCTTCTGCGATTCCCTGCTTAATGAATTTGTGATTCTGTAGCGGAGGGAACACAAAGCCACTTTTTCAGGAACAGTGGCTTGAAACCTGGTTCCAGGAGACCTAGTTTGAGGCAACTTTGCTGTATCTCCCCTGCTGTGCCATGCAATGGCCTGAAATCTAGTCTCCTGAAACCAAGTTCCAAGCCACAGAGTGGCTTTGGGTTACCCGCAGTTTACATCTCTTAACTTCCATTGACAAGTCTGCACTCAGAACACTAGTGGCAACGCTAAAGGTTCTAGAACACTCAGCAGAATAATACATTGGCAGAAACTAATATTAATAATATATATATATATATATATATATATATATATATATATATATATATATATATATATAATACTAAAGACAACACTCATACAATACATGTTGATGTATTACATACTTTTGTGATAAGACAGCCAGTCAGAAAATTATGAGTCAGACTGACATGTTGGACCGATAGACCCGTTTTGTTGGAGCTGCGTTTTTAACCACACTGTGGGTTCACTTGGTGCCACTCTGAAGTGTCTGAATAAGATTCTCCATCACAGCTACCCTGGAAAGATTTTTAGTGGCAGCTTTACGGGTGGTATAGATCCAAGCTGTGAAAGATGGAAGCAATCTGAGGTAAAAAAAAACCCTGGCCTGCTTCTGTCAAATAATCTGCTTTTGACAGAAGCGCCCTCAGTTTCACACAGTTTACCCAACACATTCACTTTCTATACCCTCTGCTAATTGATTCCATATTTCATAACTTTGCTGCATATGCATGCTTTTTTTCCTGCCGGTCCTCTACAGCCCTTAACATGTGGTGTGTATAGTGAGTTTCAGGCTCCTTAGATCTGGGATCACACAAATGCACTTGTGGTTTTGTGGTTAATCTTAAAGGTTACTGTGGTAGGTTAAGATGTTTTTTTTTCCACAAGCCAAATTACAGCTGCTTTTGGTTTGAAGTAGAAACCAGATAGCAGTAATATTTTATCACACTATTTCTCAGTATATCTTGTCTGCCGTTAAAAAGGATAAGATTTATTTTCGGTGTGTTCACAGGGAGTGGATTTTACTGTCGAGAGCCAAACTGTGGTTTAGAAATACGATATGCAAAGCATGTATACTTTGGATTTCTATAAGCATGAAAATCTATACAAGTTCTATAAATACTCAATGTGTACTATTGAGGTCAGACACTGAGCTACATTCACAAACACTTTAACTGTGCTAATGAACTGGTGGAGCCCCCTCAAATCTAAGAGCATTCTAAACACCCTGTGATACAAGAAGCCTCTGTCTGAAACACACTGATCAGAGTCTTCAAAAACAGTGTGTACCTGCATGCAATCACAGCATTCAAATACAGTGTGTACCTGCATGCAATCACAGCATTCAAATACAGTGTGTACCTGCATGCAATCACAGCATTCAAATACAGTGTGCACCTGCATGCAATCACAGCATTCAAATACAGTGTGCACCTGCATGCAATCACAGCATTCAAATACAGTGCGTACCTGCATGCAATCACAGCATTCAAATACAGTGTGTACCTGCATGCAATCACAGCATTCAAATACAGTGTGCACCTGCATGCAATCACAGCATTCAAATACAGTGTGCACCTGCATGCAATCACAGCATTCAAATACAGTGTGTACCTGCATGCAATCACAGCATTCAAATGCAGTGTGCACCTGCATGCAATCACAGCATTCAAATACAGTGCGTACCTGCATGTTGTCTAGAACTTGCTGATGCCTCTGCTTAGCCAACGCAACTTCCGTGTCCGAGATGGCCTCTCGCAGGGACTGCTGGGTAATGAGCGAGTCAAGGTCCAGCACAGCAGACAGGCGGCAGTACAGGCTGATGAATTTCTCCTTGTAAGTGCAAAAATGAACTGCGAGAAAAAACAAGACGAAAGTCACGCTGTCAACGCTTTCGCAAACATGCAAAACGCATATACACATATATACAAAGAAGTTACTAAGTATACTAAGTGGCCATGACAACTTGGTAACTGTTCTGAAGGAGACCAGTTATAATAATAACATGAAGTAAGAGAAAGTGCCTTGCTCTGAAGCACGGAGAACCCTGCTCGCTGCACAAGAGTCTTGAGGGGTGCCACAGGGGTTCAGGGTCTGCACAGAAATGTTTGTAGCCTGAGCTGTACCCTGGAGGCCTGTCAGAGACCACCAAGCTCAATGCACTGCGGATGAATGCTGGACTCAGAATGGGGGGCAATCTTGGCTCCAGTGCAAACCCTTTGACAAGCACCCCAAACATTTCATTAGGTCACATATATGTGTGGGCTTGTTACTATTAATATTCACTGTGTATTGAGCTGAAACCACCCCCTAACTTGAAAGCTTAATAGACAGCTTTTGTATCTAAAAACGGTTCGTTTTTTTACAGACCCCTGGTGTTTATCTTCATCTTATTAATAAAGGCTTACGCTAGAATCAACAGTTTGTGAAAGAGTGGCAAAAGAATGTTAATTGAATGCTAAAAAATAAATCATAGACTATTAACACACGTGCCCTTGGAAGGACCATATAAATGAGCTCCTGCATGATTGGAATTTTAAGTGTACCATCAATAATTTGGAACTGCCACTGCAGTCATGTTTTTTTCTACAACGCTGTACTGAGCTTCACACACAGCCCCACTCCACATGCCATGCTTGTGATTCATTGGTCTTCCACTGGGACGAGGGGGGAACACATAGGACTCTGTGGATTTTTATAAGCTAATATTTCTAGGTGAAACAGAAGCCAGTATACCTAGTTCAAACATTTGAAGAGGGAGGTTAAGAAAGCCTGAGAGCGGGGTGTAAGGGTTACTCTGTCCCGGGGCAGTGCAGACGTCGTCTGAGGCAGGCAGCAGCAGAAGAAAGGAGACATTGTGACCCAGCTCCAGCACGTCCTGTGTGTACAGACGCAAGTGCCTTGCCTGTGCAGGGACAGAAACACAGAGAGAGGGCAGGGTTACAGCTCAGCATTCACACAACAGAGACATGAACCATTTAAAAAACAATGGGAACACAGTCACACAAGCCGTTCCAATGGAATTATTACTGTGGTGCCCCTCTGGAATCCATTGTGAACACACACATGTCTTTGGAATTTTTCTACTCTGATGCATTATGAGCAGCAACAATTTCCTAAAAGCCCTCGCTAGTGTTTTCTACTTTTATAACAACCTTGACTTGCATAAAGAAGGAAAAATATTGAGTGAAATAGCTCGCAGCACTCGATTTTCAAGGTGTGGTATCCGAAGCACAATCAACAAGTACAGAGAAACATCATCTGTGATTGACAAACCCAGGACTGGAAGAGCCAAAAAGCTATCTAACAAGGATGTGTGTAATTCTTGAAGATAATATCCTTAAGGAATAGAAAGAAGACAAGCGTTGAATAGGCAACAGAACTGGCAGAAGGCACAGGTGTCATTGTCCATCAAATCAACAGTACGAAGGTCAATCTTGAAATAAGGACTTAAAGGATGTGTTGCAGTAAGAATACCTCTGTTAAGAAAGGGGAACAAGACTAAAAGGCTAAAATATGCACAAGAACACAGAAACTGGACTATGGAACAATGGTCAAATGTGCTTTGGACTGTTGATGGAATCGAGTGATGTGGGCTATTTCACTCAATGTTTTTCCTTCTTTATGTAAGTCAAAGTTGTTATGATAGTAAAAAAACACTAGTGGAGGCTTTGAGTAAATTGTTGATGGTCATAATGCAGCAGAGTAGAAAAATGCCACATGTCTAAGACTTTTACATAGCAGTGTGTATATATATGTATATATGGAAGGCCATTCCACTCTAATAGGTAAAATGATATCATTAAATAACAGGTACTGCTACTACAGTCTGGGTAGAGGTTTAATTGGTTCAATTACTCAATTTAGACGACAAGCTTTGGCCACCCCTGATGTGAACGCTGGCGGATCTAAATACCGCCATTGTTGAAATTATTAAAAGGAGGGGACTTCAAAAGAGTTTCAGTATTCTCCTCAACGTAAAACGTACGCTTTTCTTAAATTACTTCTAAAAAATACAGCACCATGTTATATGCAGCCAAAACCACATAATAGTTGGAAATACCTTTGAGCCTGGCCAAAAAGCTTATTTTATTTTATCATAGCTTAAAAATACTTTTGACATGAAATATATACAGTATATATGTACGTAGTCTAGAACTGTAAAAAGAGACAAGAAAAGAAAGCGTCTCTCCCTGTCAGAGGTACCTGGTGCAGAGGTAGATTGATTTGTTTGAGCAGTGCTTTCACAGCCATCTGGAGCTCATAGAAGAACAATTGAGTGTGGCAGGCAGGCGTCTGATCAGTACTTTCCACATAAGCAGGGCCAGACAGCTTCTGGAGCCATTCCCACTCATCTCTAGGCACACAAGGAGATACTTGGCATGAGTAAACACAGCGCATTTCTTTAGATTTCACTTATTCTAGTGCTAGGACAGACCTTCGAATATCCCAACAGATAGATCTATAAAGAAATAGCGACCGTTTTTGGATTCGTTCCTTTACCACAATTTATAAATAATAATAATAATAATATCTTTATTTTTATATAGAGCCTTTCATAGTGGACCACCACCACAAAGCGCTTTACAGAGGTAGGCTGTGAACTGTGCATTATATGTAGTCACTTACAATAGGACATTGATTAATGACTTGCTCAGGGTCGCACACAGTGAGTCAGTCAGTGCCAGAGGTGGGATTTGAACCGGTGACCTCCTGGTTACAAGCCCTGGACTTTAACCACTGGACCACACTGCCTCCTACGAATGACTGCATCGAAAAAACATGTCATACGATGGAAGTCAATGAATCACAGACGTCTGAAAAAAATAACACACAGTCTGTACTGTACAGAAGAGCTTTTCTCTCCTTTAATTAGCAGGTAATCTGATGGGGTACCAGGGTTATGCTACTCTAATATGGTACAAATGATGCTTTTGTTTTCCAGTTAATTCAGAATTAAAGAGTATTCAAAAGATGGGTTTCAATTTTGAAAGATTATTCGAACATGGAAAACGAGTGTACATCCCAGCACTAATTTATACATAATTTTTTATTCATAGACTGACACAAGAGGTTACTGTTCTTAAAAAAAAAAAAAAAAAAAAAAAATCATTTTAAAAAGTCCATGTTGCAGGGCTGCTGTGAGGGGTGCTGAAACGCACAGTAAAACTACTTCTACAAACAAGCGTCGCAAAGGAAACCAGGGCAAGGAAAACACAGCAATCACAATCAAGCACAGCCAGCTCATTTAGCCAAGTCACACTGGCTTAGTTCTCATAGCAGAACTCCCAAAATGGTTAACAAGCCATTGAAATGTGGCTGTATCTATGAAATATTAGAAGCAGCTTACTACAGGGTAAGAGACAAAAGACAGGGGAAAGGTTATACGCAGACAACAGAAGATAAACTTCTTGGCTTGTTAACACACTGTATTTTTTGAAGTTTAGCACTGCTGCAGACAGAAGAATTGCTGGTTTGTAGGACAGCTACTCTCCAGTAGCTATTTGTCAGTTTTTGCTGAAATCCCAGTAATCAACTGTAAGTTTCATATTTAAAATAAATGCTGACACCCTGGAGCACTGCTCTGTGGCCGTGACATTCATTTAATGGCGTTTGACTAACACAAGAGGCCTAAGTGCTAAATCATTTAAGAGGATAATAGGATCCCTGTCCAGACTTTTTGGGGTCACCACTGTGGCCTTTTTATTAAAATAAACAAACAAGTGAGACTAGAATGTGAACTTCAATATTCTTGCACTAGGACACACTGAATTGTAAAAGACAGAATGTCCCGGGGTTGTCAGCCAATATAAATAAATATGGTAACACTTTAAAATAATGGCTCATGTTCCTTCCATGTTTCGTTGATCACATGTATAAAGCATGCACTGATGCATGAACAGGGGACTGCGAGAAGTGTTAATTCATGCATGAATGCATGCCTTATATACATGGGATCAATATCATTTGTTACAAAGAAACATGGAAGGAATACAGGTAATTAAATTCACAGGGCTGAATTCAAAATGAATGACTTCAGAACTCAGAGGAAGTGCAGAAGATATTCAGGTGTTATTTCTGTGGGATTCAGTCAGAATTCATTAGGAATAGTCTTACCAAAAAGACAGTAGTATTCTGCAGAAGTGATCAAAACACTGCTTTATTACAGCATATTGTGGCAATTTTTTCTATACTGAAAGTTTTGTACTGTGAATTACTTAAATCTAAAACTTGAAATGGGGATTAATATCAATACAGCAGTTAGGCTGAGAAAGGCGCAGTTTTTCCACTTTGCACTTTCTAATGGACACTGTTTCTGTTTGCGCTCCAAAGAATCCCTTCTGCTCGAGCCAGGCAATGTTTTACAAATATCTGTACCTGGCTGCTTCAGACCTAGCTACGAGGAATAACAATAATATCTGATAGCACCCAAATAAACAGCTCCTGAAGTAGGGCTTCCTTTTACACGCAGTATCAAACCAGGCTAAATACCTCAAGACATCTCAGGCAAACTGCATTAAATCAGGACAGCCCCTGTGTTAAACATGCTGCACAAGTACAGGGATGGAAACACAGCTCCACGTTTCAACACTCCCCTCGTGTACGTAAATTATTGAAATGAACAGGTGCTGAGCGTTTGAACAATCAGGCTCTGGGAAATCTGCTCTAAACTGATCACTGTATGTGTTCCTGTGCACCATTACTGGGTACTGGTACACCTGCAGTGAAAAAGACTCTGTAATAATGCATGCACCTATGGTGCGTTGCTTATGAATCACATTGCACAGTGGTGGACAAGCTCCACTCTCAATACACTCTACAGGAAAACAGGAGGTTTTCATTGTGGAGAACAATTCTGTTTAACTTCCAAAAGAGTCCAGCTATCTTTCAAGGCCACTTCTTCTACAGCAGGATAAAGCTTGAGAGTTGGATCAACGCAATGGATCAACGCAAGTGTTGGTTGCAGTATGTGTTTCAGCCGACGATACCTGGACACGTTGCAATTGTCTCGGATTTTCGAGTGGCACAGGACGTTGGGCAGCTTCTGCGGGACGAGGACTTTAATCTGATCCACGGAGCTGCACAGCTTCAGGTAGCCCAGGTACAGTCCTGGAGACAGGCGATGCTGGCTCCTCCGCTGATAGGACAGGACATCCTGCAGGTCACAAACAGCGGTTTGTAATGATATTGTGGCTACAGGCTACATTCCCCTTTTAGGTGTTATTGTATAGCATCACTGTTAAAATGTACAGACATGCATCCTTATGTTATGCTCCCAGCAATGTTTCTCTCTTTAGCATGTTGTAATCCTTGTTATTAATGATACTTGTCAATCAAACTTATTTATTAAGCTTACATTATTCAAGCATTAGCATTCAACAATTATTAGTAATACAGAAATACTCAGTTATTGCAATTATACCTCTAGGCGAGATATAATGATCATCTAGTATAAACACAGTTCCAGTATCTACCTGAACTGGGGTGAAGGATGTCCTCTTGAGTCTCCCGAACAGCCCAGTGAATGTATCTAGGTCTAGGTTCATATGCACAGCTCCAACTTTCTAACTTTGTTATGTTCACTCTTGATAAGAGCAGTTTTGGCCAGAGCAGTGGCGTGTTATTGTGAACCTTCATAACCCTTATTTCAAACATACAATGAACCCTTAAACACTGCAAGTCCATCTCAGTGATCAGGTGGTGGAAATAGGCCAGTCATCTCTGAACGTCTCTCTCGCCTGTCAACTCTTTAGTCATCGTTTTCAAAGACAGAAGTCCTGCTCGACAGTTTTGCCAGACTCAGCTGCTAAGGTAACCCTCCCGCTGGGGGAGGGGGCGGGGTCTCTGAGTAAGCAGGACGCAGTTATAAAGCAATACCTGGATTGTGATCAGCAGCACATCGAGAGCCGTGGGCTCGTCCGGGGTAGAGAGGGATTTCCTCTGGCTCTGCAGTTTGGATATCTGCATCCACTTGCCATTGAAGAAGGAGTAGAGGCTCTCCACCTCTCTTATGGTAACTAGCAGCACATTGCCATGTCTGTCTTTAATGGGCTCGTAATAAACACGTCCCAAGTTATGCGTGCCAAGCAAATTCTATGGAAGAGAAGAAAAAAAATAAAACAATGATCCACGAAAAAAATATAATACAATTAAACTGCTGATGAAAAATGTGCCGGTACTGTATTTTTAAGTTGCATATGCACGCTTGAAAAATGTTATTTCCTTTGTGTAACAAAAGAAACTAGCAATTGTCTTCGACAAACATCTTGACTATTTCTACATGTCTTACAATCAAGTGTACACATTTTATGCATTTTATATTGTACCCTGGTAATAGATAAACTCAGGTACATTTATTTTTAGTGCTGTTTACGGTATCATTTTCACTAATGAATCAAATAATTGACTGGCTTCATACATATAACCCTAAACCTAACCTGACATCCCCTGAAATTGGGATGAAATAGAAACATCATTATAGCTGGTGTGAAACATTCAAATCCCTTCATGAAAACTATGAAAAATCCACCTTGTTATTTAAACGGAGAACAAATTACACCCTGGGTACACTGCGAGGTCCCACTCCCACACAGATTCGTACTGCAGATTACATTCATGTTGAAACCAATGTGCAGTCCTGTCCAGGGGGGTAAATCACTCTCCCAGAGGACAGGGCTATTTTAGACTGAACTCGCGTACCAGTAAACAATCCTGTCCTTTCACAGCTAATTGAATTCCAGCGAGGCCACACTCATGGTCTGACGAGATTCCTGGACTCCTGCTGATTAGGATCTCCTGGTTTATTACTTCACATTTCACTCCCTGTGAGCTGGCGGACTGTCTCGCTGACTTGACGCTTGGTCGCAAACAATCCTATACAGGGTGCACAACAAACTGCAGCATGCTCGGTGAGCTAGGACAATCTCATGTAGTGGTTGCTGGAGTTCAGCTAGCTTACCAACGGTGCTGTCATACAAGCACTGCCCTGTGCGCAGCACTGTGAGGCTCGACTGTGCAGTTTTTTTTTTTTTTATACACAGAAGGCAGTGTGATCATTAGGCTCTGTGATGCCTGCTGCCAGTCTATGCAGGCTTTTTAAAAGTGTCTGTTTTCTAAGACTTCCATTAGTTATAAAGGTCTCAATATGTGCAGTTTGCAGTACATATTGCAGTGAACATGTTTTTTTTATTTGATTTTAAAACACATCTGGTACTACACTACGTTTAAGAAATATGTTTTGCAAGCCATGGAAATGGAGAACTCTAAAAGCTCAAAAAGTTTGAATGCAGAAAACCTAAAAACGCTTCACAGAGTGTATAGGTTGATCAAATCAGCCCCTAAGTGTCTGCCCTTCCTTCAGTGGGAACTATTTCTCTGCTGGTCCTGGCAACTAAATACACCGGAGACAAAGCCCACTTGCAGCCTCCTCTCTCCACACTTGCTAATTGTTTCATTTCCCTTTCTCAATGTGCCTGTAAAACAGACTCCCCTCACTCATGAGGCTCTCTAGCTACTCATTGAGGTGGGAAGATAGAATCTCAGCAGTGCTATCACACAGGAAGAGATCTCACGTCAGGGAATGTAGAGGGAATTCACTCTGACAGGTTGAAAGCTGTAAATCACCATGAGAATACAGTTGCCTGGGTCGATCTTTAACAAAGGAAAATGCAGTACTGTAAACCACTGACTAGTAATACTGCCTAGAACTAGAACTACAAACCAGATGACAACTGATGCCATCATGCAAGTTAGCAAACTACAAGATTGATGGGATTGATTACACTGTGGAAGAATGCAGGAAACCAATTGAGTTCAGTTTTAGTATATGTATATTATTGAAATGAACAGTTGCAGCTTTTAGTGGAAAGGAGCTGCTGAACGAGGGAGGATTGTATGTGTCACAGTGACTGACCTGCAACTGCCCCGCTGCTGCCAGCATCTTCTGCAGAGCTTGGAGCGCAGACGAGGAGGACATGGAGACAGACATGCTCTGCCGTAGCCAGCGGACATCCTCCCACATGCACGACAGCTGAAAAGACAAGCCTTCCATTACTGCCCTGGGACACAAACAGAGTCCCTTTGGAGGAACAGTGCGATAGATAGGCTTCTCATTGCATAACAGTTTAATAGCAAATCTGAAAAGCAAGAACGTCCTTCAAAAAGGCGTGATCTGCTTTGGAATGAGATGCTTTTCAATTGCAAAGTATATGTAGGGTAACTGGTAAGACTCCTGTTGAATTTCAGTGTGAGCCACAGGCTTTACTTTGAGCCTAACTAGCCACACCTGGGCCTCTGGTCTCCAGGAGTTGTCTCGTTAACCTCAGGTGTGTTAGTAAGAGCTTGGTAAATCCTAGAATGACGTATCTGCTAGGTGAGTTTACCCATCTCATGATATCCACATGCAGCCAAACTCAATTGCAATAGCAACCACTCTACAACAATACAGTTCAAGTATTTGATGGAAAAAGATAATTGTCATGTCACGCAATACCTTTGTGAACCAGAGAAAGTCCTGCATGATGGAGCTGGTGAAGGAATCGTCTATTTCAACAATGGGGATCTGATCCTCATTAGTCACTAGAATGTTGTCCTTGTGATAGAACACTGTTGCCACATAGAGCCCCCTGAAAGAGCGAGGACATGGAGTACTGAAAGGCATGCACGAAACACACAACTGAAGTTCCAACATTGCTATAGACACGGTTTAATTTGATAAATGAATTAGGTTAGGTATCTTGGAAAGCCTTGTTCTAAAGAGGGCTTGAAGCTTGTTATTGTGCTTCAAATCACTTGGATAACATTTACAGTAACTTTCAGATTTTTTTTCCGTCAGGTTCCTGCCAAAAAAAACAAAACAAAACAAAAAAAACCCCACATAATCTCCACAATCAGTCAAGAACATGGTGTTATTGTGTGCTGTCCTGTGGACAGGCTACAGTAACCAATCACTGTTCATCATCCGGGCCAGTAACCTTATCTGACATGATGACCTGCTCTTCACATGAGGATCAGCAATGACAGAAAAGCTTCCTAGAAAGGAAATGGTAATGGCGCTTGATTGGGTTTCCTGTCCCTGGATCCCGCCCTGGTGGAGAGGACAGCTGTCCAATTGGGTGTGGGATTTCTGAAAACAATCTCTTTCAGTGAACGGAGATGTCTTTAGACTGTCTTTAACCAACAGGACCCCACACATCCAGCTCAAAACCAGTGCGGGCCACTGCTGGGTTAAACATCAGGGATCCCCACAATGCAATGACCAGTTCCCAGCAGACCTAGCACAGCTAGGAGACAAGGGCATTGTGGACTAGCCTCTTCAAGCAAGATTACATCTACATTAATGAATCCGTTCATACCTTTTTAACGTTTTCACAAACTTGTTTGAAGAATGAAAGAGGTGCTTCAGGCTTCTGGAGACAGACTGCTTGCGACTCGGATTCTGCAACTTGGACGACTCTGAAAGAAACAGAGAAAATATAATTAGCGCGGGAGGCTCCCGTTGGGTGACTACAGCTGTAGTCTTGTGTCTGTCCTGCAGTAGCTCATGAACCAGTGTCTAAACTCACTAGAACCAGCTGGTATGCTTGTCATTATATCTGTTGTTTATCTGTGCCTGTCAGTGTCCCATCAGCTCCAGGTAGCAGGGCTGGTTTCTTTCTCTTTAAAACCTGACATGAGCTGCCTAATTGAAGGTGACCCGCTCCAGATCAGGGTTGGGTTAAGGCAGGTTGATCTTTTTTTTTTTTTTGACAGTAGGGGATTATGGCACACTGGCAGGGCCACTGAACCAGCCCGTGCTACATCAACGCTGTAGACCAGTGGACCATGTATTCTGCATTCGTCTCCAGTGTCCACACAATGAATCTTTCCAAGTTTCTTTTCAGTACCGCTATGCACCCACAATGAGCATTAAAAACAACAGCAATTCCACAGATAAAAAGGTCACTTGTTACGATTGGGTTCACTGCAGCAGAGCAGTTACAACCGACCAGTTATCTCTTAGCTTTCAAGCGCGTATCTCCCCCCGCAGAAAGTTCAGCGATGCCAATCTGTTGACGTTCTTTTCTTTAAATTAAGCATCACGTAATTACTCTCATGTAAACAACAGGCAGACAGAATGATTCATTCCACTGGAAAAATGTGTTTATACGATTAGAGCTGCTGTCAGAAATATGTAATCACTGTAATTGTCACACTACAGTAGCCAGGCACTGCACAGATGAGTGAATGGCTTTGTTGTGCGGAATCGTTTTGAGAAGTTAAAAGACACAAGTTTTTAACAAATCCCTAGATAATTTCATGTCATCGCACAAGACGGCCGCTGTTATTAATACATACAGCACACTGACTCCCCCTCCCCCAGCTATCTGTCTCAGTGATGCAAGATTAATCTTGAATAGCTGGCATTTACTGATTCTTTTAATATCACAAAACAATGAACCTGCATTCATTTTAGAAAAGAGAGAGAAAACAAGTGTCACGCTGCTGCTCCTAGCCAAGGACTGCTTAAACAGCTTGTATATGCAACAGGATCCAACACATCAGCGAGCAGGTCGTCTCCTAGCCAAGCATGTGCCTTGATCTTTATCTGGAGAGAACTAAAACAAATGAGTGACTTGTCAACAGGACTTACCTAGGAGAATTAACGTGCTTAAGTGCTGTTTCTTTAATGACTTTCTTTTTTTGCATTTTTTTTTTTTTAATACGTTACTACAATTTTAAAATGACAATTTAGAAAATGAAGGACTGTAAAATAAATTTGAACGTAACCCTACGCTGTATTTGTTTTTGTTAGTAGACACGTGCTAAATGTTTTTGACAGGCTGATCTTTCAACACCAGCCTGTTGGCCTGACATCATATACTGTGTGTATATATATATATATATATATATATATATATATATATATATATATATATATAAACACACACACACAGACACAAATACATTCTTCTATTTTAAATAGGGATTACATTTGAGTAATGGGGCGCCAGTCAAGCTGTCTGCCACACACACAGGGGCGCACACAAACAAAAATCACTGTCAAGCCTAATAAATGAGTTTGTAATTTGTAGGTATTTCTGTACAGGTCACACTTGTCCCTTTCAACACTTAAGAAGCAGAGGCAGAGGACTCGTCTGTAATGATCATTTTATTACAGGGGCAACACTTTCCACCTTCCCTGACAGAAGGTGCTTATACAGCTGGATAATCCTTGGGTGCGTCGGGGAGTCTGGAGCTGGAACACAAGGTGCTGTGTGCAGCCCCCTCCCCACCAAGAATGTACACACTCAGCTCTGCACATACACATCATAAATTAAGATCAACTCCCCTTTTCGCATGACTTTATAGTGGTGACATTGTAACTGTACAGATTCTTTTTATTTTATTTATATAGATTATTTATTGTATTTATTTATTTTAATGCTGCCTCCACAAAAGCAAACTGCAAGAAAAAAGATCCAGTGCCCCATATTTAAGATTTATATTGAAATTCTTCAGTTAAAACTAGGCTTCTTCGTTGCAACTGTTAAGATTTGTTCCTTATTCTGAGTACATTAAAAAGTATATATATATATATATATATATATAGCGCTATAGTAAGAGTTATAAAATATTTTACACAAACTGTAATAACACTTTATTATTATTATTATCATTATTATCATTATTATTTTGATTTTTCATTGCTATAGTCAGCAGGAAGTGTTATAAGATTTCGATTTTCTTTTTTTTTAGTTCTGTTTATTGTGTCACCTGCATTTGTCTGTGAATAAGTACCTAATGGCAAGCTTGGTGCGGTTTGTTTTTTAAATTTTGGTTTTCAAATGACTTAAGTGCTTCTATTGCTTTAAGTAGTATTAAATCACTTGTTTATTTTTGGAAGAAACGTGTTTGGTGTGGTTAGGCCAGACACCTGCGATCTGAAAGTCAGCGCCCTTATAGAGAAGAGGGGAGTGTAAACCACAGGCATCAGAGAAACACGGAGACCCTACCGGTGATAAAGAATGAAACCCTTCTTACAGGAGCTCTAGATAGTGCTTATTGAAATAATACAGAGATAATGTCACAAGAAGAGTAAGATAAAGGATAATAAAACCTTGGTCAGCACTCCTTTAAGATATGCCAATCTACACATTGGTACATTTTGTATCAAGCACACATACTTTTCCAAATAAATAAGACCATTTATACAACATCAATTGCATACAGGCAATGAGACTGGCAGCCTTACTCTGTGACATCATTGGTGTTGACTCACAAAGAGATGAGTGATGAACACCCCCCCCCCAAACAAAAACATATAGTCTGTTAATAAACTTGGTGTTCATGAGGGCTGCGAGGCCGTCAGCATGAGATACAGCAGCCCTCTATCTCTGCACAGGCCAAGTATAGTGGAAGTGGGCTTGGGGCCAGCGTTCCTCACAAAGCAGTACAAGTCCTCTGAAGCCCATCCAGGTCAGGACTGGCACGCTGCTCCAGTCGTATTACAAGTCACCTACCTTTCGCTAAGAGTCATTCTTATTTAACATGAATCTATGCTGTATCCCGGGTTAAGCTGGTTTCATTAAATGTATGCAAAAAGTTTGGCCTGCAGACAGATGGTCAGAAAGATAGACTCCATCTTCCGATACTCTCAGTAACTTATGCTAAAGAAAGTTACATCACAATGGGATAAGTGCTCTCCTAGATGGAAGTGTGGTATGCAGATGTGCTATATCCCCCTGGTTAACAAACACACTAGTGAATACATACATCGTCTCACTTGCAGTGCAACTGGGGTCCCAATTTGAACACAGAAAGCTACTTTATTTTGTGTTTGTAATGCACATAACGGATGTCAAGTGTCTTCATTCAGGATGTCACCAGGGGCCACTTCATCCATTCTGCTCGCTAATGAGTCTGAATTAAAATGGAGGCCTCAATGAGTGAAGGCTCTGCATTGCTGGGGATGCTCAACACAGAGAGGCCCTGCCTGGAGCACATGCCTTCCCCTGGGGGAAACCCTGCTCACAGTTACCAGTGTGACAGCGTCTGCTTACAACAGACCCTGGAAACTGAATAAACCCAGCCAGCGCTTCACAAACCCCACCAAACCAGACCAAGCAGGTTACATCTCTAGACACCCTCGAAAACCATTCCAATCCACTTCAAAACAGGCCGGCCCTGTATTCAACCAAGAAAAATACCACTTGAAGTTTCTGTGATTGTAACAGAGTTGTGGTTCTGGCTCTGGTTCACATGAACACAGCTCCGAGGAGTGCACTGAAATACTAAACCTCACGTCATGCCTGCTACTTTTTAAGATATTGATAACCCAGATGACAAGTGATTACAATGACACACACATGGACAGAATTGCTAATTACTGTAAGTGCAGTTGAATGCATGCAGAACTATAAAACACAGATTTAGAAATACTATGAGAAAGTCAGTGACAATGACATTGCATTTTACAAGGCTTCTTTCAGCAGCTGAATGCAGTGCAGTTCAGCAGGCTCGCAGTCTTATACTCACCCTCTCAGTGCTTTACAAATCCACCCCCCCCAAAAAAGACTTAAAACTTGGGAAAGCTAACAGTTTATTTTCCTCTCTTGCAAGGTCCATTAAAATTATTTAATGATTTCTTGTCAGCAGAACAAAGGCGTCTGTAGGAAACACACCATAATTCCGCGCAGATAATTTTAGATTTACTCATGTACAGTATATAAACCAAGACAGACGAGACGGACAGAATAAAATGCTCCGGAATCCTTTTAAGGGTTAAAGCATAAAGCAAAGTGATTCCAGACCTGCCGATATTAATAATCTCTCTTTTCCTGATCAATGGGAAGGTATGACCCCGTTAGAAAGCAGCTAAAATTCCAGACAACACAGAGACCCTGGCTGGGGCCCTACCACCCAGGACTTTCCTCCTCACCTCGACAGCTGTAACATTGATGTGCGCTTCGAACCTGCTGGAGGAGCCTTTCCAGGGCTTCAATCTGCCCTGTGTGCCGACGCGGCTCCCTGCCACCATACTCCTTCCAGTCTGGTGAGCGACACAAACAAACGCCATCAGTTCAAACAAGTCAACAACGGTTTTTATCCATTTCTTTTTATAACTATTAAGAGAAATCTTTTTAATTTTTTTTTTAACACAGCTTAAAAGATTTGCAGAGTTAAACATTGCTGTGCCTGTCTTTGTGGATGGATTAGTTACAGCTCCTCTTTTTTTAATGGCTTTTTTTCTGCTCATTTCTTTAATATTATTCTTTCTCTCCTATGAACAATATGACATTCCACTATTGCACAGCAAAAGTAAACCTCAAAACAAATACAAGGAGTCTTGATGTTTAATGAGATCTCTATATCTAATAAAACTCCCATTTTGTCTTTGTTTAAGAATCAAGGCACAAATGTTAATTTTATATATCATTAACGTAATTATTAAAATAATATATCAAGCATTGATACATTATTCAGCGCCATGTTTCCATCGCTATCTTAAAGCAGGTCTGTAACCATAATGACCCTGTAGATACAGTTTATGATTTAATTTGTCTAAAGAGAAGCTATATGGAAATATGTGTGTTATAATTTTGATTTAATTCAAGCCTAAGTGGTGAATCTATAGCAATCCTGTTAAAATGTTTATCCATCCTAATTGCAAAAGCATGCACTTACTCGACGGGACAGCGACATCAGGAGTGGCTCCCTGTGCCGACCCCCACCCCTTCATATTGTAGGCTGAAACTTGAACGTAGTAGGCCTGACCCTGCAGAGTGGAAATGTAGAAGGATTGAATAAAACACATACTTTAAAAGATCCATTGATCATTCCTGTTAATAATCAGGGACATGCGAGACGAACAGCAAAGACAACAACAACGTTTACAGTACGAGAAAGAGGAGGGCTCTGGTCATTCCTTTTTGATGATTTATTATTCCAGGAAAAGATATGAAAATAAATAAATACTGGGGCTCCCGAGTGGCACATCTGGTAAAGGCGCTCCTTGTGGAGTGCAGGATGCGCCCTATAGCCTGGAGGTTGCCGGATCGAGTTCAGGCTATTCCACTACCGACCGTGGACAGGAGTTCCCAGGGGCGGAGCACAATTGGCCGGGGAGGGCAGGGTGTCCTCGGCTCACAGCGCACCAACGACCCCTGTAGACTGGCCGAGTAGCTGCGGGCTTGCCTGTAAGCTGCCCAGAGCTGCGTTGTCAACCGACACTGTAGCTCTGGGTTGGCTGCATGGCGGGCCTGCAGAGTGAAAAAAAAGTGGTTGGCTGATGGCACACACATCGGAGGACAGCGTGTGTTCGTCTTCACCGCTCTCGAGTCAGCGCAGGGGTGGTAGCAGTGAGCTGAGCCTAAAACATAACTGGATATATCAAATTGGAGAAAAGCGGGGTAAAATCAATTGGCAACTACTAAATTTGAAAAAAAAATAAAATAAAGAAAATAAATAAATACTTGAATACAATTAAAGTTAAATCAAATAAAAATGTTTCCTATTTGGAATTTCTATTTCTGTGCCTTTTTGGACGGGTCGGCAAAGGGGAAAACAATCTGGAATGTATAATTGTCAGTGGTAAATGAGTCGAGGGGGGAGTCTTGTTATTTTAACAATCAGACCGTCCGGGAGTCAGAATTGGATCTATCAAGAGGCTGACCCTGGTGATCCTGCAAGAGATTATAATGCAAGCCCCTGCTCTGTGCTTCCCAATCCCTGCGTGAGCCCAATCTATTCCGATCTCTCCACAGGACGACTTGCAAAAATTGTTTATGCTGTCTACTTATTCCTTTGTGGATTGGGAGCTCATGGATACCAGACAAATTATGCTTAATGACTGGCAGTGGCTGCCAGAGGAATGGTGCTTTGCTGTTATTGCCAAGAGTGCGGAATGCAAATGTCAGAGCGCTCCCCGAATGGTTTTGGGAGAAGTTAAGATCTAATCGAATGATCTTGCATTTACCGTTGTGAGACCTGCGATAGTGCACCTCAAAGACTGAAGATTATCCATGATTATTTCTCCAGCCAACGTGGAAAAGTCCTTCGAGCAGCTCCACTCGACTGGGGAAAAAAGAAAAGGAGAAAGAAAAATCAGGATCTGATTACAAGAACAACAAAACACGAGAGAGCAGCGTTTCAGATCTCTTTTCCTCGCTCAGAATAAGGTCACAGTGACAGTACCTTAACATTACTCATAGAAAATGTAACCTTATTTCATTTTGTTATCCTGACTGCTGACATACCAATGGTTCAGATCTCATTTCATTCCAATCAAAATAATCTTGAGCCTTTTCATGAGCACAGTAACAAACTGATACAACTCGGTGCTCAGGTGCGGGTGTCAGCACAGCCCACTCCTCCTCGTGTGTTAGTGCATACATATTCTACAGCTGAAAACAAATGTACATGTAGGCAGTATTGGGCCGGTCAGATCAGTATACAGGCAGGAGCCTGCGCTTGTTCAGATCCAGCTGTGCATTTGGAAGCTCACTTGGCTATGGACAGTAGAGCAAGGTTTTACTAGAAATGTTTCTTGAATACCACATGTCGAGGATTTTTTTGTGACTCTAATTGCGTCTGACATGGTTAACTACACAAGACTATATTGTAATGCAAATAAGTGTGGTGCACGAATGTGAAGAGCTTGACTCTCGACCTTTCGTACATATTTAACAGCGCAGTTCAGTTAAAATATGGGCTATTGGCAAACCGTACCATATCAATCAGTTCGGCTGCTTGTACATCAATGCTTTTCTGTCAAAGTCGTTTTTAGATAAACCCCAACAAGCAAGAAACCAAGAAGAGGTATGCAAGGCATGTGAACGTTTTGTAATAATACCAAAAAAAAAAAATTTATATAAAAAATAGATTCTATCTGGGGAGGTAGATTCAATTAAAAAGTACAGTACCCACATTATTTAAAACACGTTTTTGGCCAGAGGTAGCACGAGTTCTTTGCTTGAAGCCCCAGATTCTACCCACTGCTTCCCGCAAAATTCCGTTTGGGAACCACGGCAACCCTTCACAAATACAAACCCCATTCACATATTGTAAAGGGAAGCCTGTACATGTGAGAGGATACAGCCACTCTCGCACCGGAAACTGGAATGACCTTCTCCCCCCCAATCAGTCCAGAATCCCGTTACAGCTGCTTTTGAAAATCAGAATGGAGACCTTCCAGGCTTTATTTATATGTAAATGAACTATAAATGGTTGTCATGGTACCGTTTTTATTTTTTTATTTCAACCCTTTCTGTGTTAATTGCAGCGGTTGGGGCTCTGCAATTCCTAACCTGAACTCCTTACAGTTCAGGAATTGATCTGCTTTTTCAACCTGTTTTAAAAGGCGGTAAGAAATTAACTCGCAGGTTATTAAAGGACTGTTCATGTGTTTTTAGAGCCCTGTTTTGTATAACAGTACAGTTTGCTACTTTTGAAACTGCTCTGGAATGTTATTAGCCAGCAACAGGCTTGAAGAGGTTTGTGAATATCAAACGAAATCATTTGAGACACTAACATGTCTACAATGCACACAGCAGCAGCAGACTGCATGAGGAGGAGTCTGGCTAATTACGCTGGCATCCCATATGGAAAAGGAATGCATTAACCTTCAATTCTGCAGTGATCCTCCTCATAAGACAAACCGAGCCACACTTAAAAATAAGTGCGAGCTCATGATAAATGCATGCTTACATATAAAAAGGGAAATCGTGAAAAGGGAACTGATTTCTGTAAATTCGTTACGAATTAGGTTCTGAAGCCGCCTGTAGAAATCATTGTAAAAGCACTGGCAGGATTTCTGATATCTTGGCATTTCATTTAGAAACTGACATCAAGCTTTAACCCCTCACCCCCACCCGCGTCTACTCCAATAAAGAAGTGGGATGCATGTCAGACCGCGCTGTCCTGGCAGAGTTTAGGGATGCACTACTGTTGGGGATTCTTACCCGTCAGTGAGATGAGGTTAAAAGCTCCTTCACGTCATAGGCACACCAGCCTGGTTGTTTTACACAGCGGTTAAGATGCCTTCCTGTTCCACTTGCATATGGGCACTATCCTCTTGTGACCCTGTGTTTCCCATATGGTATTACGATTTTGCTAAAATGCAACACTGGATTTCTTTGGGTCTCAATTACCAATAGCTGCGTTTGAGGGGGATGTATTGTTGATTTTCCAGGGAGTCACAAATCACCACGGATGTACTTAAGTCAGTATATATTGTTTTGCGTTAAGGATCCATTGCTAACTAAACTGGTCTGACTCCCTGATTATTACCTCAGCTGTTGGATTATTGCTTACAATAATTGCTCCGATTTTCCTAGAATACATACAGAAACAAAGGATCTGTCGAAACATGAATATGTGCAGACACTTCAATGAGCTCAGCAGAAAAAAAAATGATAGCGCCAACATATTTAGCCGTTTCTCTTTTGATTTTGAGCTGCTGGTATTGTTTTTTTTTTTTTATTTCCCAACTGGTTCATTGAGGGAAGCAGCTACAATAAGCTATTGGATTTACTTCTGCAAGGACCATCATAAAAGCACACCAGGTGATGCCTAGAAAAACATAAATGAGTGATGCCCTCACATGGCTTCGCTGTTTCATGTTGGATCTCTGCAATTTTAGCAGCACGCTAAGGGCTCGATTCTCAACTCTTTGCTCCAAAGTCTTTGTCTTTTAAAGAACAAAAAGCTGATACTGTAACCAGGAGCTACTGCTGTACTTTGTGCATGGAACATACTGCACAGCTCAATTGAGTGACATCTGTACAAAGGAAAAGATCCCCTGGAACCTTGACAAACCCTCAACAGTGATTGGCTGTTTTTTTTTGTATGTCATTTATGATTTGTCTTACATGTCTAGGAAAGATTCTCTAAAAGCTGCATCTCACTCAATTGATAAATGAGACACGTGGGCATCAAAATGATTGTTAGAGGCTTAAAAGAGGCGCAGCAGTAAATGAGACTTCATCATTCGCTGTTAAAACATGCTGGGTGATAACAAGCAAACACATTTTGTTTCATCCTTTCTCAGCATCAAGTGATTTTAAAGTGGATCGTTCGCTTCTGATCAGTCAGATAGAGTTAGGAATCAAAGGAATACTCCACCAGCAAGGGGCCCATTTTAACTCCGAAATTTCCATTATACTTACCATTATATGAGACTGTAGCAAAACACAGTGGTATTCGTGGACGTTTCATTTTCATATACATATATATCAGTATAAAGTATTTGGGGGGAACTTCATGATAACGTTAATATTATGGAGAACTTGTTCTAAACTCACTTGTGTTCCGTTTAACTATTGGTAAACAGCAGTGAGGTTAAAGAGGGTTTTCAGTGGAATAATTCAGTTCAAAGTTATTTCCTTGAATCTGCCGATTATTTATTATTAAAGGGACTGAACTGAGTTGTACGTATTGCAACACACCTGCTCTTAAAGGCACCAAACTTGTACCTAGGAAATGTTTTGTTTCTGTTCGGTAACTATGGAAAGAACTGGGCTGAAACAGTCACAAAATAGCTCTATTAGTGAAGCGCATCTGTCCAAAAGAAATACTAATAATAACCCACAAAAGGAGGACAAGAGTCCAGACAACTAAATTGCAGCAAAACCTGTCATTCACAGCGAGCTCTATAATAAATGCATTGTTTAATTGCTCTGGATGGGGTTTTTACAAACCGTTACAAGATATGTTATAATTTTCCCTGTGCGGCTTTTGTTACACAGATGTGTGGTATAGTGAGGAAATCCAAGCTATTTTTCTTTCTTTCCTTTTTCTTTTTAAATAGGCACAAAAACAAACTTAATACTGTATCTCTGTCAGTCAATCAGCCCACTGTCTGTCCGTCTGTCTGTCTGCTGGAGGTTTTATCCTAAAATGGTCATTATCGTGCACAGAAGCACAGCTGCCCCCTCTTTTGTTTCACCTAAATATTTCCCTCCCATAGACAGGCTGTTTTGTTTGGGTCTTACGTCAGAAGAACAAAACTGTAGCATAGCAAGCGAGGAACCAAAAACCGCAGTATTTCTCCTGGCCGATTTACATGGGATTGATCTCTCTTCAGCAGTCTAGTACCACAAGGGGAGGAATATTAAAATAAACGACAGGGTGAATCAGAACGGGAACATTACAACGGAATAACAAACCTGTGGATTTGTCTGACCAGGCTTTATGGCTGTTTCTGAACACCATCCAACAGTTTTTTGTTTTTTTTTGGTGTCAAACCGGCCCTTAGCTTAGAAGCGTCTGAACTAGAGCAATGAGTGTGAATACTCTGTGGATACAGAGCTAATGTTCTCACGTTGCAGAGATGCCAAACACGCCGAGCTCCGAGAGATGCAGCCAGACAGTCATGCCACCTGTGCCCAGTTCAGAAGACCAGTCTTCACAATGACGCAACGGGTGAGGGGACTGACCGCAGTGATTGCACAGGGCCAGTCACTGGTGACCTGTCTAGTGTAGCTTCAGAATTGTATCTGCAGCTGTTCTTTCACATGCGAGGACAATCACATCCATAGTTCTCAATGTCTTTATGATACGAGCTTCAGGATCGTTAGGTAAAACCAGAAGAAAGTCAAGAAGACCGACAAGATTAAGCTGAAGGATGCCACCAATCTACCATATACTGATCAATAATCCTTTAAGGATATATAATATGTTAAAGTTTCAGATTATAATTGAATAGTTCAAGGTTTCTGTCAAGGGTTTAGCATTCTTCATTTTGTGGCATTAGGTTTTACTTTGATATAAACTACATCTGCAGATGTGTTTTCATACCGGGGTGTGTAGCCACTCTTAACAACCCCAATGAGAAGGATTACAACATGCAACCCCAATGAGAAAGACTACAACATGCAACCCCAATGAGAAAGACTACAACATGCAACCCCAATGAGAAAGACTACAACATGCAACCCCAATGAGAAAGACTACAACATGCAACCCCAATGAGAAAGACTACAACATGCAACCCCAATGAGAAAGACTACAACATACAACCCCAATGAGAAGGACTACAACATGCAACCCCAATGAGAAAGACTACAACATGCAACCCCAATGAGAAAGACTACAACATACAACCCCAATGAGAAGGACTACAACATACAACCCCAATGAGAAGGACTACAACATGCAACCCCAATGAGAAGGACTACAACATACAACCCCAATGAGAAAGACTACAACATGCAACCCCAATGAGAAAGACAACAACATACAACCCCAATGAGAAGGACTACAACATGCAACCCCAATGAGAAAGACTACAACATACAACCCCAAAGAGAAAGACTACAACATGCAACCCCAATGAGAAAGACTACAACATGCAACCCCAATGAGAAAGACAACAACATACAACCCCAATGAGAAGGACTACAACATGCAACCCCAATGAGAAAGACTACAACATGCAACCCCAATGAGAAGGACTACAACATGCAACCCCAATGAGAAAGACTACAACATACAACCCCAATGAGAAGGACTACAACATGCAACCCCAATGAGAAAGACTACAACATACAACCCCAATGAGAAGGACTACAACATGCAACCCCAATGAGAAAGACTACAACATACAACCCCAATGAGAAGGACTACAACATGCAACCCCAATGAGAAAGACTACAACATGCAACCCCAAAGAGAAAGACTACAACATGCAACCCCAATGAGAAAGACTACAACATGCAACCCCAATGAGAAAGACTACAACATGCAACCCCAATGAGAAGGACTACAACATGCAACCCCAATGAGAAAGACTACAACATGCAACCCCAATGAGAAAGACTACAACATACAACCCCAATGAGAAGGACTACAACATACAACCCCAATGAGAAAAACTACAACATGCAACCCCAATGAGAAAGACTACACTATGAAATGAAAGGGTACAAAACAGCAGTTGGCTTTCAAATAAACTGCAGCCTCCAGGTTTTTGTGATTTTCTGCATGTTATTTTTTAAAATCACATCCAGAGTTTCTTGTGGTTTCATTCTGAAAACTGACATGCCAAGTTTTAACCGAAATGTATAAACAACAGCCTTCACTGACATTTCTATTACCGTCTCTCCACACAGGGTCCAGCATAGATTGAGATAGACACCTTGTCCAGACATTTAGACTACAGTTTGAGCTCTGGATGCTTCTAATAGACTATTAAGTCATTGCAGTACACATTTAAACATATGCATCCCAGCAACTAAGATTGAAGTAGACAGCATATTAGGAAAAAAACAACAACAAAAAGAATTACAAACAAAAGCAAAACTAAAAAAAACACCACCACCACCACCACCACCACTTAAAATGACTCACAAGCCCAGCATTTAATGTCTGAGTTGCTGATTTCTGGCTTGGTAACTTTATTCTGTGCGGTTTTCCTTTCTGAAAAAAAGAATATGCTAATGACGATTTGGAGTAAAGAGCTTTGAGAATCGAGCCCAGGGGTGGCCAAAGCTGGCCCTTCAACTCCTGGTCTTCTTTCCAACCCTGTTCTAAATTGTTTAATTGAACCAATCAAACCTCCATCCAGACCCTGAAGTAGTTCATTATCTCATGTTACCTGTTAAACATGGAATGGAATGGCCCTCCAGGGCTGTGATTGGACACCCCTGAATTCTAGCCCTTTATTTTGAAGGACGCCGGCTGTGTGATGCTTGACTTGAAGACATGTATGAATAAACATCTCGGATGGCAGTCTGTATGAGCTCCAATCCTAATGGTCCCAGTGCTCAGTATCTGATAGAGCACAGGCTCAGGTTATCACAGCTGGGTGAAGCAGAGGCCCTGGAAAGGCTGCAGTACCTCTGTATCTGGTGACCACAGCCGAGTTGACGCTGAGGGGCTCCTGGAAGGTGACAGTGAGGGACGTGCTGCTCGTTACAGTGAGACGGACACTGGACGGCGTCTCGGGGGCTCCTGGGAAGAAAGACAACACCAGGAGGTAAAAAAAAACACCTTTCTAAACCCAACCCAACACCGTGACCACTTTCCAATGCAGAACGAAGGGCAGGGCAGACGAATCGTCAAGCATGTGGAATTAGTGAAGGGAAGGAAAACACAGTGATGCATACTTTTTTGCAACAAGGTGCACAAAACAGGGTTTAAAATGTACCGACAGGTTGGATCAGGTCATGCAAATTGTCAGCTTCCTCCGTCTGATACTTGAGTCGCTCTCAAATGTACAGTATTTTAAGAAGAAACCGTTTGAACCGCCTCTCGGTTCCTCGTGTCCTCTAAGGGGTGAACTCCCGCACCTCCCCCTGTCTTCTCCCCTGTACTCACTGGCGTGTTCGAAGCCCGTCTTCATCCTCTTGTAGAGCCGGTACCTCCACTCCCAGGCTTTCAGCTGCTTCTCTTTCTCCGTGCTGTCGAGGCTCAGCCCCTCGCTCGACGCCTGTGCAGTCAGCTCACTCACGTGACGCTGTGCCTCCTGCACAAGGGTGCTGAGGTGCAGTACTCTGCTCTCCTGGCTGACGACTGCAAAGCATTGAGACACATTGCATTGGGTGAAAACCTGCTCTTTTCCACTGTTCTTTTCCACTTGTTTTTATTAACCAGGATAGATAGAACCCTTGAGATATACTGTACTGCTCTTTTTTAAGGGGGTCTTGGCAAGAGAAGGAGGACAAAAATAACATATATGTACAGTACTGTGCAAAAGTTTTAGGCAGGTGTGAAAAAATGCTGTAAAGTAAGAATGCTTTCAAAAATAGACATGTTAATAGATTATATTTATCAATTAACTAAATGCAAAGTGAGTGAACAGAAGAAAAATCTAAATCAAATCCATATTTGGTGTGACCACCCTTTGCCTTCAAAACAGCATCAATTCTTCTAGGTACACTTGCACAAAGTCAGGGATTTTGTAGGCATATAGTCAGGTGTATGATTAAACAATTATACCAAACAGGTGCTAATGATCATCAATTCAATATGTAGGTTGAAACACAATCATTAACTGAAACAGAAACAGCTGTGTAGGAGGAATAAAACTGGGTGAGGAACAGCCAAACTCAGCTAACAAGGTGAGGTTGCTGAAGACAGTTACTGTCAAAAGTCATACACCATGGCAAGACTGAGCACAGCAACAAGACACAAGGTAGTTATACTGCATCAGCAAAGGTCTCTCCCAGGCAGAAATTTCAAGGCAGACAGGGGTTTCCAGATGTGCTGTCCAAGCTCTTTTGAAGAAACACAAAGAAGCGGGCAATGTTGAGGACCGTGAGGCGCAGTGGTCGGCCAAGGAAACTTACTGCAGCAGATGAAAGACACATCATGCTTACTTCCCTTCCAATCGGAATATGTCCAGCAGTGCCATCAGCTCAGAACTGGCAGAAAACAGTGGGACCCTGGTACACCCATCTACTGTCGGAGAAGTCTGGTCAGAAGTGGCCTTCATGGAAGACTTGTGGCCAAAAGCCATACCTCCGGCGTGGAAACAAGGCCAAGCGACTCAACTATGCATGAAAACACAGGAACTGGGGTGCAGAAAAATGGCAGCAGGTGCTCTGGACTGATGAGTCAAAATTTGAAATATTTGGCTGTAGCAGAAGGCAGTTTGTTCGCGAAGGGCTGGAGAGCGGTACACGAATGAGTGTCTGCAGGCAACAGTGAAGCATGGTGGAGGTTCCTTGCAAGTTTGGGGCTGCATTTCTGCAAATGGAGTTGGGGATTTGGTCAGAATTAATGGTCTCCTCAATGCTGAGAAGTACAGGCAGATACTTATCCATCATGCAATACCATCAGGGAGGCATCTGATTGGCCCCAAATTTATTCTGCAGCATGACAACGACCCCAAACATACAGCGAAAGTCATTAAGAACTATCTTCAGCGTAAAGAAGAACAAGGAGTCCTGGAAGTGATGGTATGGCCCCACAGAGCCCTGATCTCAACATCATCGAGTCTGTCTGGGATTACATGAAGAGAGAGAGGCAACTGAGGCTGCCTAAATCCACAGAAGAACTGTGGTTAGTTCTCCAAGATGTTTGGGCCAACCTACCTGACGAGTTCCTTCAAAAACCGTGTGCAAGTGTACCTAGAAGAACTGATGCTTGATGCTGTTTTGAAGGCAAAGGGTGGTCACACCAAATATGGATTTGATTTAGATTTTTCTTCTGTTCACTCACTTTGCATTTAGTTAATTGATAAATATAATCTATTAACATGTCTATTTTTGAAAGCATTCTTACTTTACAGCATTTTTTCACACCTGCCTAAAACTTTTGCACAGTACTGTATATGTGCGTTTTAAATTAGGATTCTGATTAATGTTAAGTTTTTGAGACGTTCTAAAATACTGTAGTGGCCACCCCCACCCCCACCCCCAACACATCACCGCATTACCATTAGTGTCAAAAAACATAACATTTTTTAAAAGCCATTAAAAACAAAGCCTCATTGATCAAATGCCACTGTAAAAAATGAAAATAAATAAGTGCTTTTTTAATGAATCCCGGGAAAGTAGTTGTTGACAAATCCTTGACATGCATTTTATTTTTTATTTATAGTGTTTTCAGATGGATCCCACTTATGTTAACCCTGTGGCGCGTCGTGTAGGCAGACATGCTCCTTATCTCCTTCAAGCTTCACCGTTCTTCTTATTCCCCCTCCTAAGCACAGTGTGTGTACCCTATAGACCCCCACTACAGCCAGCACGTCTGACAGCTTCTCCACTGGGGGTGTGACAGCCGTTACAACAAGGAGCAAGAGGGGCATCTCCCTCCTCCTCCTCTCCAACCCTGCCCTCAGAACCCTTCCCCTCTTAAAGAAACACTGAAATCTGATATCCATGTGGCAGGCTAACAGCTAATGTGCTTCTCCACGATCTTCTTTATACTTTAAACTAATCAATGACCCAGTATTCAGAAAGATACAAAAACGTGTGAAGAATGTCACTCGATCTCTTATGCTGCATAGATGCAGTCTTGTTCTCTCTGCCCTGGGTTTTTCATTGTCGGTGCACCGATAAAGCTGATGCTGAATAATCTGTTATCTATTTACCTATAAAAACAACCGGTGGAAAGCTGTATTAAAACGCTGACTAAAGAGATGTCTTTTTTTTTTAAACTTTATATACAGATATTGGAGCACTAAGCATTCTTGACGTAGAAAAAAGTATGAATTGTTACAAGGATTTTTATTCTACTACATGACCACATTTACTTCAATGTTTCTTTTTCTTTCTTGCAAGTAAATGCTTTAAATGCTGTCGCTTTCCTCCAAACACATCCAGCTCCTGTGGACAAACCCTCTCTTTCTATATGTGCTGGCTCTCCCCTCTCCTCTGGGGCAGGCTCAGTTTTCAATAACGCAGTCATGGCTAGATTCTGTTCCCTGACCAGTGTTTAAAGAGCTCATTGGGAATGCTTGTTGTGATCAGTGGCCGTTCTGTTCTTCGAAGACAGCCCTGTTTCTTCCACTTCAGTCACAGTAATGTCTGCACGGTATTACTTTCAATTGCACCCTGTTCTGTGATTCTTAGACTTGAGGCACTTCTCCGCTTACCCACCTGGGGTCATTAAGCAGCTCTCTTGCTGCGCGACTGTGGCTTTCTTTATTCTCATTACTCATTTCTGATCAACAGAGACGCGTGTAATTTACTAGGGGGGAGGACTACTGAGGGCCTCTATGGTCCCTGACTGCTTCAGCAGATTCCTCAGTAGCGTTTCCATGTCCATTCCCTTTCTGAGCTACACTACACCATGTCACCTGTTGTGCGTGACTGGGGGCTGTTAGAGACTTAAGTTATCAGAGTGCACACTTACAGGGTTAGGCAGTTACTGGCGTGTGACTGGGGGCTGTTAGAGACTTCAGTTATCAGAGTGCACACTTACAGGGTTAGCTCAACTGTTGAAAAGTTTGGGGTAAACTACTTTCCGATTGATTGCATTCAGTAATTTCTTTAATTGCCCGAACAGATAAAAATGAAATAATTGGCACGGGTCACCGAAAAAGTCATTGAGCGAGCAGACAAAGCTTACAACCCTACCCGGCTGCCGGTCTTTTAATTTAGCACCTTGGGACTAATCTGAATAGCAAGACTGAAAGGACCTGGTCCGTTCAGTAGCGGATGCATTAGGGCTGATTAGCTGGGCTCAGCGGTGGGTCACCAGTGTGTCCCTGGCCTGGCAGTGAGATCCCATGAGGCCGTGGATAACCGAGGGGCTACAGTCTCCAGTGGCTTTAAATCCTACAGCTTTACGAGCACAGGGTGGGTCTGTGACTTCTCCGTCTAATTATTTACTCAAAGCTATAAATTATATTTATTGTTTTTTCTTGGGCCTGAAACTGACCATCATTAATAAAAAAAAACACTGTGTGTGTGTGTGTGTGTGTGTGTGTACGTGTGTGTGTGTGTGAAGAATTCCTGTTGTCTTTATCAGTGTTTGCTTCAACACGTCCCCTTTTTGTTAAATGCACGAGGCACGCAACATTTGCAAACAAAGAACAAAACAATACTGAAATTGAAATACATTCCTATTACAACCAAGAATTGTATTCAAAATTATAAACCAAATTAGCGAAATAAAAATCTCCAGCTGTCCCGTGATGCTTTTCTACAGAGGTATTGCTTCCATTTTTCACCTCTTAAATTGGACTAGAGAGAAAACTATATTAAAATAACGTAATAAAAACAAATAAGAATGACTTGGAGACTAAGCTAAATCTGTATTACATAACTCAGTAGAACTCTATGTGGATAAGAGAACCTTGTTCATTATATCTAAGGGATAAGAAAGATGAGATTGCATTATGTTCTCTCATTAAAAATAATACATAATATACTATTTTTAGGATAACTGAAATTGAGATAGATAGATAGATAGATAGATAGATAGATAGATAGATAGATAGATAGATAGATAGATAGATAGATGGACAGACACACACACACTGACTGACTGACTGACTGACTGCATTTCTGTGCAGGAAATGAATGCACAATTCCCTTGCCCTGCTTGACATCACTCTTAATTTGTTTGCAGATGACGTCAACGATTAAAACAACGAAACTAAAAAGAGAGTGTAGTGTTTTTGGCCACTGTTCGGAACACAAAGGACTGTGTCTGGCCCGCTGGATTTGTCACATGGTAAAATGAATGCAGGACTGTGTTTGGGTCGCTGGATTTGTCACATGGTAAAATGAATGCAGGACTGTGTTTGGCCCGCTGGATTTGTCACATGGTAAAATGAATGCAGGACTGTGTTTGTGTCGCTGGATTTGTCACATGGTAAAATGAATGCAGGACTGTGTTTGGGTCGCTGGATTTGTCACATGGTAAAATGAATGCAGGACTGTGTTTGCATCGCTGGATTTGTCACATGGTAAAATGAATGCAGGACTGTGTCTGGCCCGCTGGATTTGTCACATGGTAAAACGAATACAGGACTGTGTTTGGGTCGCTGGATTTGTCACATAGTAAAACGAATACAGGACTGTGTTTGGGTCGCTGGATTTGTCACATGGTAAAATGAATGCAGGACTGTGTTTGCATCGCTGGATTTGTCACATGGTAAAATGAATGCAGGACTGTGTTTGGGTCGCTGGATTTGTCACATGGTAAAATGAATGCTGCCTTTACAGTCGATCATGGCCCCTGAATACCGCAGCATGTTCTTTCTGAGCTTCAGTCATGAACCGTGACAGAAAAATAAACAAATAAATACCTGGCTAAGAACACCGCTTTCAGGGAAGGCAGAACGGCTACAGTAAATGATAATGTAAGCATTGTAGACCCAGAGAAAAAGTCAGAAAGGTACGGCCGTACCATACCTGGGGGGCCTCAGAAGGGCAGCAGAGTGCCAGTGGAAAAGCTGGCAATATTAGAAGCCTTGAGGTGCCATTTCCTGAAGTACAAGAGATTGACATCTCAGCCCTAAATGCTGTTAATGGGACTAAGTAAAAATGAATGGCCCTGCCTGCTGACGCCAGCACACTTCACATTGCTGGCCAGACTGGGAATGTCTTAAATACAGGCATTGGAAAGTGCCTCTGCACAATTCTCATAAAGCTGTTTTAACCCCAGGTGAGGCGTCATGATTGCGAAGCTCTGGGCCAACGGATTGATTCACTCGTCCGTTCTAGAATTATGCAGAAAAACAAACAAAACAAGCAAAACAAAAATCAAAAAACAACATCATTCCATCTAGCAGGAGGTGTGGGAGGAATATGGTCATGTTTACAAGGGCTGGATTATTCAGCTTTAAGGACTTGTTTTAGAGATTTAGCTGCTGGTTGAGGTAAATCAGTTGATCGAAATAACTACTGTCTGGTGCAGACATGTACATACAGCGTTATAAAATGGAAACCAACACAGCAGAACATGATATCAGTTATGATTGTATTTGATTTTCAAAAAATGCATTGCCCAGGAGTACTAGACTTGTACAAACATTTTTTTTTTTTAAAGCATTAATAAAAATAATTGAACAAAAAAAAAAAAAATAGGAGCTTCTTGGGCTATCCACAAAACTGATGTATGTTGCAAAGTGTTTGATGAGAATAAGAACAGGGGTCTATCCACTGAGCTTCAACTCAAAGAGTGCGTTTTCAAGGTCTGTCTTCATGACTAAATCTTGTTTTGTCTTGAAAGCAGATCTTAAAAGGGTTGCTTAAGAAGCCAGCATTCGTCTGGAATATTATCCTCTTTTAGAGTTAAAGCTTTGGGAAGAGCACACAATATTTCAGCAGCACTGTAGCTCAAGGATCTGTTATTGAAAATGCATCTGATGTAATGGATGTTAAAAGCAACACTATTATAAAAAATAAATAAGAACAATACATTAGGCTTTATAAAAATGCATCTAAACCTTTATAAAACTTGTAACTCTAATGTATCCACACTCGTAACTACACTGTTACTAATTGGTAACAACACGTGCAATCTGAGTTTGGTAGCAGGGCAGTTCGAGACACTGAAAGCGATCCCTAAATAACACAACTTGCTCTGATCTGCAGTAATCTATCACTGACCCACACTTAACAGGAGCTTTGTAATGCAATTCAATGCAGCCACTATCTGGCCCCAGGAGCTGTACTCACAATGCGGGCTTTCCTTGGCCCCAGCTTTCAGCAGGACCCTGGCCATGGGTACGTTGTTGGTCATGATGGCGATGTCCAGCGGAGTTAGCCCCTCGCTGTTGGGGGTGTTGAGGTCGAGCTCCTCGGCTGAGTACTGGTAGAACAGGAGCTGAACGGCATCCAGATCCTGTTGCTCCACTGCCTCGAACAGAGCCTCGCTGCACTGCACGTTCTGCAAACCACACAAGAGCATCACACACCACCTCGAACAGAGCCTCGCTGCACTGCACGTTCTGCAAACCACACAAGAGCATCACATACCACCTCAAACAGAGCCTCGCTGCACTGCACGTTCTGCAAACCACACAAGAGCATCACACACCACCTCAAACAGAGCCTCGCTGCACTGCACGTTCTGCAAACCACACAAGAGCATCACACACCACCTCAAACAGAGCCTCGCTGCACTGCACGTTCTGCAAACCACACAAGAGCATCACACACCACCTCAAACAGAGCCTCGCTGCACTGCACGTTCTGCAAACCACACAAGAGCATCACACACCACCTCGAACAGAGCCTCGCTGCACTGCACGTTCTGCAAACCACACAAGAGCATCACACACCACCTCGAACAGAGCCTCGCTGCACTGCACGTTCTGCAAACCACACAAGAGCATCACACACCACCTCAAACAGAGCCTCGCTGCACTGCACGTTCTGCAAACCACACAAGAGCATCACACACCACCTCAAACAGAGCCTCGCTGCACTGCACGTTCTGCAAACCACACAAGAGCATCACACACCACCTCGAACAGAGCCTCGCTGCACTGCACGTTCTGCAAACCATACAAGAGCATCACACACCACCTCGAACAGAGCCTCGCTGCACTGCACGTTCTGCAAACCACACAAGAGCATCACACAACACCTCGAACAGAGCCTCGCTGCACTGCACGTTCTGCAAACCACACAAGAGCATCACACACCACCTCGAACAGAGCCTCGCTGCACTGCACGTTCTGCAAACCACACAAGAGCATCACACACCACCTCGAACAGAGCCTCGCTGCACTGCACGTTCTGCAAACCACACAAGAGCATCACACACCACCTCAAACAGAGCCTCGCTGCACTGCACGTTCTGCAAACCACACAAGAGCATCACACACCACCTCAAACAGAGCCTCGCTGCACTGCACGTTCTGCAAACCACACAAGAGCACAGGCGCATCACACACATGCAGTGCATTAGAACTGCAGCTGCATTCGATCTGCAGCTGCATCAAAACTTTGCTGCTAAGTTCTGTGAATTGAAACTGCAGGCAAACACTAGCATTAAAACTGCCACAAGCTTTTCTTAAAATCGGCAAAATCTAGCAAAGTGAGGTTACACCTGTACTAAACAGTGCCCCTGGTGGTAACAAAGAGCTCTTCGTGAAAGGAGTTTTCACACTCAGGATGTAATGATCCTTTTAAAATAATAAACACTTGGTGTTACCAAACACCTCCATCAGGTATTGAAAAGCTTTTAAAATCCATGTCCCTGTCCTGGCTTTGCGTCCGTACAATACACACCTTGTTTGTTGTTTCATTTTGAATATACTTTTTTTTTTTCCTGAAGGTGGAACACAATGCATATTTTTAAAACAGGAAATATCAGCTATTCAAGCCATGAGTTGTAGAACATTACATCTCTATACAACAATGTGATACAAAAGAGAGAAACTATCAACTGAAGCCTTTTAAAAGATGTTCTGTACTGAACGTTCTGTTGTGTCTTCAATGCCACTGTCCTCCCATCATTCACCCTCCTCCAGTTCAGATATCTGGCATCCTGTCCTATACAAACGGAAATGATTCTGCAAGGTTGCTGCAGGTTTTCTTCTCTGTTTTATTCATTTATTTTTCACGTCCCTCTAGTAAACTAACCCCCTGAAATGAACGTCTTCGGTCCTTTAAAAACATCTAAACTGTTTCAACTCGTATCGCCCTTTCAAGATCTGTGCTGATGTTGATATTGCAAGACTACTTTAGAATTATGTTAAAGAAACTGTGAGAAAGGTTGTTTGCCACACACTTATACTGGCAAAAGAAAGAGAAAGTTTGAGGGGGCACTGCAATGCAAGCCCTGCCGCTTGTTATTACAACCAGCGAGGCCAAATCACTTTCACTTCCCTGCCGCAGCCAGTGCTCCGCGTGAGAGGGTTTTCAGCAGGTCCTCTTTACCTGGAGCTAACCAAACTCACTGGAGGAAGTTTAAATCAATTCCAGATTAAAGCAGCATCAAAGTTTGAGTCATTGCAGATTATACATGAAGCAGAGAGAGAGAGAGAGAGAGAGATAGATAGAGGAGGGGGCTACTCACCACGGACGCTTTCCTCAGCCTATCCGAGCGGCCGAAGAAATAGGGCTCGTCGAAGGAGGAGTGGCTGCCCTTCAGCTTCTCTGAGAGGTTGCGGTAGAGGCTTGGCAGCTGGGGAGGACGGCCCGCTGCTCTTCTTGGCGTGAGACAGGTGCAGATTCTGCATTTGCTGGGTCATTTTGACATGGAAGTTTCTGAGGAGTCAAAAAGACTTTCTGAAGCACAATGGCAAATGTGTTCTTTCTCCAAAAGCAGTTTGCCTCTATATGATTTGGGAGGTCAAGATCTCACTGTACGCGAACAAAATCGTCACGTGCATTGAAAATGGGAAATCAATGAAGAAAATAACGAGACAAGCTCATGCGCTTATCTCACACGCAAGCTCACATATGTGTGTGTGCCTATGTGCACGATTGCACACATGCAGTGCTGACCCTCTAGAAGGAGTGGGTGAGCCTGAGGTCCTGGTGCATTAGCATCTCCTCCTAAGGAGCGCAGATATGAATGTGTTTCTCGCAGGGGCTGTGACAGAGCAGCCGTTCAGACAGAGCACCTCCGAACGAACATTAAACCCGCAGCAACATTACTAAAAAAAAAAACAAAAAAACAAAACAGAACTGCTGGAAATGAGAGGCAGTTATTAAGATCTCACGTAAGCATTCGTTCCAGACAAACAAACAATAAAAAAGATAAACAAACTAACAAGCACACAAATAGATGCAGTGACAGCATGGGAGCACGGATATGAGATCCACACAAAGTGAACAGAGGCACGCTGTGAACGGCTTTGACAGTTGAATACAGGAACACCAGCTGTGTGTGCCTATTCCACAAGATGCAAACCCCACTGAGAAACGCATGAGAAGAGCGTTCCCGGGGGCCCGGGGGCGTTGCAGGCTACTTCACTGTGCGGAGGTCTGGCTCTGGTCACAAAGGAGATGAGCTTGGGGACCTCAGCCAAGCCCCCGGGAACACATCAGTCTGCAAAACCACTGCGCAGCGAGAGACTGATGACAGCTACCCACATGTGACAAGAGAAGATCCTTGTTTAACAGGGAGCCGATAAAAGGTAGCATTGTTTTTTCATTCTTTTTTTTTTAAAGAGCATTCGAGCTAATGATCTGACAGATGTGACTTCAAGAACTTCCCAGGAGATTCCTTTGGCAATGCACAGTGATAACTTAGAAATTGCTGCAGTGAAAACTGTTATTAAAAAGACAGGAATGCGCTCGAAAACAACTGCAGTGAAAAACAAACAAAAAGGGAGCCTAAAATACGAGCTGTCAAGGTGTCTGGGATCTCTCTGTCTCTCTCTCTCTCTCATGCGGTGGTTTTGTGAATGCATCTTGAATGCTACTTGCTATGCAGGTGACACTTTCTATTTTGTGTAATTTTTCGCCACTTGAATCACATCAGATCATACCAATATCGAGCAAAAGAGCGCGTGATGGGAACCTGACAAAACATTTCATTGGACTCACTCTTGCAGTTTTTATTATTATTATTATTATTATTATTATTATTATTATTATTATTATTATTATTATTATTGTCTTGAGAAATGAATCCTGCACAGATGAACGCTATACAGTGGCAGATTATTACAATAACTAATTTTCACATTAATGTCAGGCTAATTTGAAAATTTAGCAGGTGAGATTAATCTAAGGAATCATACAGCAAATCAGGCACCCACACATGCATTATAATGTGGCAGTGTGGCTCTGGAAGAGTAATATTAGGTATTTATCATGCAAACGAACACTGTTACAGAACATGATACCTAATCAACCATGATCTTGGCTGTGCTGTGGACCAAATAATAATGAACACAATACAGCTATTTGGACACACATTTAATCACTTGTCATTTTGACAGACAGCTCAAATACATGCCTGATTGTTAATCAATATAAAACAGGAAGCAAATTCCATGGGGTCGCTACCAGCTGCAAAGAGGTCATTCCACAATGATTCCACTGTGTGTGTTTAAGAGCAAAGCTGCTTACAGCCCTGAGCAAGATATATGTACTGTCCCAATGCTGAAAACGTAAGCAGTACTAAAAACAAACTCAATTTCACAACTCTTTTCAACCTGTCTGAATATCCTATGACTGAGTTCATTAAGTCACTGCTTTCAGATGATAAACCCAGTCTAATCCCAGTGAACTGCCCTTATAGGAGTTGTTGTTCTAGGGTCTAGGGTCACAATATCAGGGAAGGGTTAAGGCAATCAAACCCCCACTTGCTGGGACAGCCTTGATAATCGGAGTGTGACAGGGCCGTGTTCAAACCTCTACCAGCTTCTGGAATACTGGCATACATGTAAACGACTTCTCCACTTAATGTAGCAAGAGATTATGAAGAGTTTGAGCATAATGTGTCCGCTTCACCCAGGGATCCTCATCCTCCCACACCTGACAACTGGGAAGGCATGAAGCTCTGGTGAGAGGCAACAGACAAAGCAGGGATTCCTATATTCACAGCCACGGTCAATAGCAGGGATGGAAATAAGACTTCCATTGCATAGCCGTTGCACCCATTTCAGGTTTTACTACAAGGTGGATTAGCCACAGCGTATAGGTAACACGCTCAGGTGTGTGTTATTAAACTCATAGTGAAACCAGGAATGGATCAAACTGCTATGGAATGGGAGTCTTATTGCCAACCCTGCAGCACATATATATATATATATATATATATATATATATATATATATATATATATATATATATATATATATATATATATATATAATAACAGTGTGGTCAGACAGCGACAGTTATTATTATTACAGCATCCTGTAGCGAGAATAGTCACTAATGCATAACCATCACCTTTCTGCAAAACAATTTAATATAGAGTCACTTAGAAGTAATGACAAAACGTAATAGCCACTTTAGTGCTTAACGCGAAGTATAATGCAGGACTGAGTCCACACAGCTGGGAATTTCAAATATCTCTATAGCAGCGCGCTGCACTGAGCAAGCCTGCCTGTTCTACAAGGCAGCATTGCCTTTGCTAATGCAGAGTTGGAAATCACATACCTATTAAATTGCACAGGGTTTAAATGCAGATAACCAGTAAACATGAGCGTAAGGTCCAAACACAAAGCTCACACACACACACACACACACACACACACACAGTCCTTAAAGCACTGTTGCTACAATCACAAATCCAAATGAACAACATTGTTCACTATCCATTATTGTATCTTCCTTTCCTGATAGGTGTAGTCTATATACTTATCCATAAGAAAAAACATGCTCAACAAAGTACATCTTGGTAATTGGAGAAATGAATGCATTATTGAAAAACACTTTTTTATTATTAAAAGGGAACAAAAAAAAACACACACTGATTTATAATTTAGACAATGGTGTTATTAAATGCACCTCCACTTCCTAGTGCGTCAGTACAAACAGCAAAGAAGAAGCGACACTTACCTGTCTAAGCTCTGTGAAACGCCTGGGGAACCTGGGAGCATGAAGTGCCTAAAGTCCTCATTCAGCGCATTGCACTGGCTTTGCCCTTTTTGCTTTTGATTCAGCCGCTGAGCAAAACGGGCAATCCTGTTCTCCGTCCTAGAAGAACACCAAACAGAACACACTCAACTAAGGCTTTATCACATGCACCCAGAAGTGCAGGGGAATGCAATCCATTGTTCCATAGACCCCGGCAATGCAGAGGGGATGGGGAGACATGGAGACAGCTACCCGACAGAGCAGCTGTTTCCTTGGAGTCAGCTGTGTGAAGGCTTCAGTACAGCAGCAGCAGCAGCAGCAGCAGCAGCATGCTTTGTTAGCTCCTCTTGAATTCAGATGACAGACCAACCAGCATGTGAACCTGCAGCGATCAGCCACTGCCCCCGAGACGAACACAAAAATGGGCTCCCAATCAACAGATAAGGTCTGTGAACCTTTAGGAGATCGCAGCCCCAATAGGGAACTACAGTACTAGTGGGGTTTTTAAAATCAATTGCATGCAAATGATCCAGACCAGTTCTATAGACCAGGGCTGATAATCTACAGCTCCTCTCATTCCAAGCCCTTATCCTCTGCTGTCTGTGCTGGTAGCTGTACAGGCAGAGCATTAAGTGCACTGGAGCATCATTTCTAAGCTTCACAGCATGCTATCATCAAGGTTTATATTAAAAAAAAAAACCCAAAAAAACAGCAAACATCAAAATCGACTAGGCTCACTGTTGCTCCAGTAATAAGATGGATAATGGAAAAAAAAAGTGATCTTGAAATGGCTTGGTGTGTCAATGGATTAAAAAAAAAAACTCCAGCCAAATGACAAGAATGACAAGCCCTGTTACAGAAGAGAGTGTTATATGTGCTGAAAGTGTTCTCTGTTAAAAAAACAAAACCGCGACTCTCAGGCAAGGAATGGGGGGGATCTTACCCAGGGATGTTATAAAAAACAAAAACAAAAACAAAAAACAGATTGGATTTTACTACTTGCTTTTAGTTTACCCTTTTGATCTAATATAAAAGAACCATTAAGTGCCTAGCAACAGTATAAACATGCAAGTGCCTCTTATAGCCACTCAGACCATACTCCATCACCAAATATCCGCACTGCCATTACAATGATGGCATATTTGACACTCCTACACGACATCGCACCAGTAATTCTTTACTGCTTTTTATAGTAAATGGAAAATTACAAGTATGCCTCCAGGTAATGCAGCACTGTCCTTCTTTGTCATTTCACGAAATCAATTTGCAGTCTTTCTGTGAAAACGGTTCATAGACATTGTTTTTAAAAAATATAATGGTATAATTAGTTGCAAGAGTACAACAGAGGAATGAAACTTGCCTGACCCCTCTCCCCCGACACACACAGACACATGTGAATATAACATTACTTCAGATATAGTATGAGCAGAATACAAATTCTCCATTGAGGTGGTTCTACGCAGAATTAGATAATGCCACCCCAAACATCTACCAGCAGCGCAAAGCAATTAAGTTAGATGGAGAATCTAAATTTGAGCTGCGAGAAATCGGTGCCTGTAATAATGAGCGTCTCAATTCAAACCTGTGGGCTGTATCAGTAGAGACTGGACAAGGCTTTTCAACCCATTCCTCCTCCCTCTGCTTTTTAAATATGAAAACCCTAACAAGACACACCATACGAATGTGTAGCTTTTCATAGTAAAATTGATAAAGTACACTTAGTATTTTTTTTTCAAAGCTTAATTAATGTTCTGTTTTACCCAGTTAATTTTTATTCAGAATGCACAAAATGCGATACTCCGTTTAGTTTTTGTTATTAAATAACAGTCCAAGAATTATTAATGCAAAAAAAAAAAAAAAAAGGAAACAGATTGCTTAAGACCATATCAGCAATGATACAGTTACACTAATTGATACAGCGAGAAATGAGTTCATTAGGAGCCATGCTGCAGGCACAGGCTTCCCTACTGGGAAACGGCAATGTACCAGATGGGATTTGCTGGTTGAGCTGGCAGCATCTCTGTTCCATTAAACTACATGATGACTACGCAGGCATGCAGCTTCACCACTACCCAGGCATTCAGAAAACAGCTGAAGCCAGTGATGTCTACTATTGGTTAAGATCAAGTACTTTCTTCTTTAGTTTCAGATGCACCTGTCAACCTATTCCAACCCTTCTGCAAAGGAGAAGGTCTGGGTATTATATACGGGATCTGTGTAACAGATATGCAGTCTATATGGTATTCTGTATATTACACCATGGTACTCTTGCTAGGGCAGCAGAGAAGAGGTGCGTGTTATACAAAGGATGTAACCCAAGGCAGCTCAGTCAGGTTTGTTCTACTCAGGATGGTCCACGGTGCGTATTATATACTGGAGATTACGGTAGACGTACCGCACAACAAAGTATATTCCAAAATAGGAAAACAAGAGTTGTGGAGCCCAATCCCCCCATTGTCTGCCTGAATCAGGGGGGCATTATATGGGGGAATAAAGACATATGATGACCCTACTTGTAAGATGACAGTACGTTGGATTCCCGAAGACCCTTCCTAGCAGACGGGGTGACAGGTACTTGCATCTGCACCCGAACCGCTGTTCAACTTGCCATTCTTTTCACATGCTTGCCACTTACAATACTATTTGTTACCATGCATTGACACAGCAGCCAATGCTAACATTTTCTATGCATCTTGTAGAAGCCATCAGTGCAGGTACTTAATAAGCCCCACTTTTTTTTTTTTTAAGTTTCTGATGAGCTATGATTGCTTTGAAAGGAACTCTGATAAGGCATGTGTACTACTCAGAGGGCTTTGATACCTTCAAACATGAAACGTTTTTGTGCGTCACTGTTTAAGCCACTTTCTTGAGAGACTTTGATAAGACGAGATGGCACGCACTTGGAATGACAGAGCTCAGCAGGGCAGCTCGCTGCTTGGCAGGAGAGAGAAGTTCTCCCACACAGAGCTGGCCACTGTGCTCCCAGATCCCTCTGGGATCTGGGGCCAGCTGTACAGGAGCGCTACACCTCACCATGCAGCATCGCCCAGAGCAGCACACCATGCTGCTGAGCGGAATGAGGGACCGGGTATTTATAGCTCCCTGGTATTGGAACTAAAAACAATGCTCATAACATGTGGATACTCAATACCCAGTCCTGTTTCATCCAATTGTAAAAAATCCCATAGCAATGCATGAGAATCCTCTTTGGATTGACAACCCTGGGAAACAAATGAATGAGTATCTCCCGGGGGGCCTGTATTGTGAGCAGATGTACTATTTTCAGCATACCAGTGGTTTTGAACACGTATTACTGTGGCTCTTTAGACCATGGGGATGAAATCCCAAGCAAAGGGGCGGTCGTACATTTGATATTTTTCCTTAAATGAGGAAAAACATTTTCATTCGATTCTGGGGAAACATCGGGGGACTGCCTTGCAGTACACCTATCTGTCACACTTACATATTGACATACTGTACATCTGGAAAAACTCTTTTTACATTGTGATTAAACTTGGTGTGAACATTATTTAGCACACATCATTGGGAGTACAAGACTGTGCTATTCAGTACATGCTGTTTTTCAACTGACGGTCATGGCAATGGGGGATATGTTGCTGCCATCCTGGCTCATTCAACACAGAACATGTCAGAGACAGCATCATGTCCTGCACCTAAAGTTAAACAAGCCAGCGATTTCATTTAGACTGCATCCTTCTTCAGCTGACATGGTTTCACCTGTCCTGCATTCCCGTATCGCCCGTACCTACCTGGACCAGACTCATTAATTCAACCAGGATTACTAAGGCCTCCTGCGCTCTTTGTAAATAAGTGGGACACCAAACTTTTCACAAAGCTTTGAAAAAGCAGCAGCCGTAGCTGTGGGTGAGTCAGTGCTCTTCTAACAATGCACTTGACTGTTCCAGCAGAGCTTTAGAGAGCAGTTTGATAACTGCGCTGAAGACCTATATGAGTTACCGCACACCGAATCCAGGCATCAAAAGCACATTTCAACATTTAGCAGTGGGACTGGTTACACAACCTACCGTTAGCAAGTGTGTGTGAGGCAATGGATGCTGTTCATAGAGCTCTGCCAACTCGCTAAATGCACTTGAACTGTTGTTATTTATCCTCCAATAGCTATGGCTTCACATCATCCAGAAACTCAGTTAAAAATGCAGTTCCGGTTTAAGACCTCTTAAACCAGGGTGGCTCGTGGGAGCGATATTTTGTCACAGTGACGTTTTTCTGTGGCTGTACTGGAATGTGTGCTCACAGTTTGAACCATTACCTATACACAGCAGTTAAGCAAGCTGACAGTAAAACACGGGAGTGGATCAAAAGGCTATGCAATGGGAGTCCCGTTCCCATTCCTGCCTCTGAATGTACTTTCTTTGGCACAGACTTGTGGCATTTCCAGCATCAGGGGTGCTAACCCCAACACCCTGGATCCATTCCAATGCAAAGCTAAACAATTCTGCTTTGGCTAAATTCCTCCTTGCTGTGGTTTAATCAATTCCACTAAAAGATATCTTAAGACACCCTTGGAAACTAAATGTGCGCCTCTCAGCAGATCCAAAAAGCATTAAAAAAGAAAAAGAAAAAAAAAATGAAAGGAAAGACAGAGCCAAGCGGTTTCTTTTTGAGGATCTTCCAGATGAAGAAGCTGGTGCCCGGGATATCTGTCTGGTGCCAGTTATCCTTTAATAAACAGCGAGAGCTCTTATCTCTTAATGTGCCCCTTGCTGACAAGATGTATAGGCGGTAGTGGGTAGCTTTGCTTTAAGTGGGGTGGTTTTTGGAATGACACCTAACTACTGACCATAATTTCTGGTTTATTGTGCTGCGTCAGATCAGAGCGACACATTGCCAGGTTCATATAGTGGTACTCAATCATTTTAGACAGGGAACCATAACAAAAGAGTCTCAGGCTGAGATCAGACTATATATATTTATATTTGCTATACTATGAACAGGCCCCCCGCCCCACCCCCCACCCTCCCAAGTGAAACTAAATCCCCTTGTTTCTTGTGTTTAAAGTCTTTACTGTAACAGAGACATTGCAGAAGAGAGTAGTCTGATGTCTGCAGTGCACAAGAATATAGGGCATGGATTCTTTATGCTTTCAGAAGAGCGCAGAATCATTCTGCGGTGTTAGCAAGGCAATCCACAAGACACTACACCAGAAAAAGGACCGCAACACCAAGACCTCTCATAAATGTGATGTCCATGCTCTTTCCAAGTTTCTGTGTAAAGCGTTTCTGTCTCACTTCATGTTTTTTTTAATAAAATCCAAAATGAGCTAGTTAAAAGGAAAAATATGGACATACTTGAGTCGGACATTTTATACATCAAAAGTTCCCTTAAAGTGAAGCCAAATTTTCAAATCCAATTTATTTCAAACCCAACGTTTAGCCCTGTGCTGCATACTAACAACAAAAAAGTATTTTTGTTTTTATGCAAATTAAAAAAAAAGTTGGAATGTTAATCCAAAGTGACAATAAGGTTTTTGGCCGCCACTTGGGAAGGATTCGTGAGAAGTAAAATGAAAACGAGGAAGAGAGATTTCATTTGGCTTTCTTTGTGATTGTACGGTAATTCTGTGTAAACACTGACCCAGTGTAAATATTCTCTTCAGAAGCTTCGATCACTCCAGATTAAAAGGCTGCAGGACCCAGAATGCGGGCTCAATCTTGCAGTGCAGTGGACCTTACCAGACAACAAGCACTGGCTTACTGAGCACAAAACACTGGTGTTGAGAAAAAGGACAACTTTTTTTATCGGAATCATAGTCTCAGAATATAGCAGTGGCATGTGAGGTATCTTCTGTGAGGACCTTTAAATGGCACAGGGCCATATTTTCAAAGCATTTACTCCAGTCTTTAAATCAACTCCGGAAAGAGGTAAAACATCTCCTTAATTTTACAATGCTAGAACCAAACTACAAAGTTACACATTTCAAGTCCTCTTAAGCACTCTCCACATGTTTTTTGCCTTCCTTTTTTGTAACACACAATGAAAAAAATAGCCGTTAACGAATGGAGGAAACGCTTTGAAAATGTGTCTCATAAAGACTGAAGGGAATCAGTCTACTTTCAGCTACCAGCGCTTGCTTTGCCTTTTTGTTTTCAAATGTGCAATACGGACTTCTAAGTACAAAAGTAAAATTGATTACCATAATTTCACCCTTCTTACTGTACGTAACTGATCTATTTGAATATATTCCTGTACTGACTGTACACTGCATTTATTACAACATCACAATGCAGCCACTGAGGTTTATTGAGATGAGCAGCATTCTCATGTTTCCATGGTTCCCATTCACAGCAGGCTCAAGGAACGGTATCCGTGCTCAAATGGGTGCTGCATTATTTATGCAGGGGTAATTTAGCTGTTTGTTCAAGTGAAGGGAGTCAAGCTTAATGTTTCACCAGATACAAGTCTTAATACATGTTTAGAAGACAAAAAAAAAATTGTATTGTCAAAGCATTTCATTGTAGTGTGCTCTCAGAAGGCAAAAAAAAAAAAAAAAAAAACATTTCAATCTTGTAAATGACTCCATATTATATCCTTCAAGCCTACTGAAGTATGGAAATACAGTACTTAAGACTTTATATAGAAACTGTTGTTGAATAACAATAATGCTTAGTCCTACAAGACCTTAAGTTAAAATGTACATTACATTGACTTAATAACTAAATCAGATTACAAAGCAGAGTTCTACATAACGGCAGTTCGACTCAATTATTTTAGGTTTAGCAGATACAATACGGCCAATGCAAATCATCAGAGCTCAGGTACCACACTCGTACTCAACGGTACATTAAAAACCTTGTTTTCAAGACTTGAGAACTTCTGCCGTCAAGTCAACACAGCATCCTATCATCAGAAAGCCGCGCTCACGACTAGAACTGAACAACGTGAGTGCAGTAGTTTCAGACAAACGACTCAACGAGAAGTCCTCATCAGTGTCTTCATGAAGTTTCAGAGTCATGCCCTGTTGGTATTCTACCTCTTCTCAATTATCTCTCGGTGACCCTGTTACCCTGTTTGCCCAGGTCCCGTGTCAGCATGGTTACCATGACGAGCAACAGAAGTTCTTGTTTCACTCTGTGGAGGACGCATCATCACTACACCCTTAATACTTTGACAGCACAAGCCACCGGCTACCTCAAGCCTTATCTGACTGGCTTGGACCGTGCAAGCCTCATCCTCAGAGGAGCCCACAGAAGCATGTCATTACACGAAGGGCACTGTTACATCGCTGTGTGTGTTGCTTGTTTGTTTTTATTCCAGAAAGTGTTTATTTATTTGCTTAACTCTGTCTGAATGGCTCCCCCCCCCCCTAAAATTAAACTGAAAGCAAAGCAAATGGTCAGTTAACACAGAGAGGTCAAAACCACTCTCAACACTGGAAGAAAATACAAAGAATATGATATCCACGATTCAATATGACAACCCAGAGACAAGCAAACAAACAAAGATGAAACCCTGCTTTTATGTAAAAAACAAAACAAAAAATAGGCATAAGTTGAATCAAAAGACTCTATAAAAACAACTATTTTGTGGTGTTCATTATTCATATTTCAAAAATAACACTATAGAAAAATGAACGATTGTATCAAGTATGTCATAAAAAATGTCATTAAAAACCAAAACAGCAGTGCAATACTTAGCATTTTCCCACCTACACTGTTCTTTCAGCATATACTGTATGAAAACAACATCGAGCATTTAACTAAAAACACAGTCATTCTGAACTGTATAGATTGTGTGCTCTTAATAGCCAGGAAACAGGTGGCAGCGACTAAGAAGAGATGCAGCAAAGAACTATATAACCCCCCTCCCACCCCCGTGACACCACAGTGGCTGCAGAAGATACATTGGCAATTAGGAAAAAGTGTACTGACCTGCATGGCACTTTGATGTGCTGAAGAACTTATAATAATCAAGTGTAAAAAGTTCAGAAAAATAAGCTGACTTACTGGAGAAATAACCCCCTTTGAAAGTAGAAGAGGCTAAACTCCTAATCCATTCACTTTCAACCTTCTCAGAAGACAAATCGCGCGAGATCCTCAGCACAATAAGGCAAGCAAAAGAAGGACACAATAGCGGTAGCCTCATTTAACAAATGGCAAAGTCTGACTGGTTACTTCAAAGATCAGGCTTTCGCTGGATGTCCCACACAGCTCAGAGCACAGCATTAACATAACAAAACACGCTTTTAAATAACCCTCCGCAAATTTATTGAGGGGGCTTTGAATACAGACTATGAGAATGAATTGCTCGAGGATCTTTTTTTGTTCTTTATCTGAATAAATGTCCTATGCAACACACTTCTCTTTTGCAGGAGTGGCCTCAAAAAGCAGTTGCTATTGAAATCTGAAGCCTTATTCAGCAGACTATTCAACAGGCTTAGTCTTTTATGTTAGCTGTTACTTGGTTACATGCTTCAAACTTCAAGCTAACATGGATTAAAAACATGACATTACATTTAGCTGCCAAGGAAACATCCATCCTCTGACTAGTCTTGCTATAATCCTGCATATAGTGCGAAGAAACCAAGGGGGTCTTCGTTCAAAATGATACACCTTGGAAAATATCTCCCCGGACAAAAGAGGAACAGAATTACACACAGAAAGTGAGCACACAAAATTTCAACACTGATATTAACAAGGTGACATCCCTGAGGAGCATCAAAAGCACTGACAAGCGGAAGAGTTTGATTCTTTCATCCAAAGCTCTTAACGAAACAGACATGCGAAACAGGAAGGCTGTGTGGCGCTGTGCCACTGTCGTGGGGGCCGGTGTCATAGCTCCCCCTGCTGAGCAGAGCTTGCAATGCGACACACTGCATGGGGTACGTGAGGTCTTCTGGAGAGGGAGGGGGCAGGGGTGCAGGCTGCTGCTACTGATAATGTTGGCAAGATGAGTTAAGAAGTTATTGAAAAATAAACTGAATTTATCTGGCTTTGGAGAGAATAAGGATGGACACAAGATCATGGAAACCTACCGTTACACAGAGTGCCCTGTTTCTTCTCAGAGTGTGTTCATTTTCCATGGCCCATCTATATCAAAACACTACACCCGGTTCAACGCGTTTCATAACAAACTAGGCGATGAGGATGACACATCTCTTGTTTCGTCTGCAGGAGGTCGGGTAGGTGGAGGACTTATTTAAGCCAATCATCCACCTGAGGTTACACGATTAAAATAATTCAATTCAGCTGCACACAATAACAAGTCCAAGTGCACTCAGTGTTTAAAAATATTAAGCAACTTTCATTTGGGTTGTTTTTAACTCAAGAGCACAGCTGCGTTTCAAAAGGTCAGACAGTGCTCGAGCAAGCATCTATTTCCATTTTTAGGATGATTAGGATGGGTTTTTATTCAGTGTGATTGCAGGACATTCACAATGAACAGCAACCCTCTATCTCTCTATCTATCTATAGCTTTATCTGTATATATAGGAATTGCCCGCCCCACGCACAAGAAATTCAGAAGGCGAAACTTGGCACCTCTGTCTCATGCATTGTTATTTATGATTCATTCTGCATTGTATTTATATTTTCTCCTTGCTTTCTACTTGCAATTACTAGGGCAGCGCTCCATTAAGGAAAATGAAAGTGGTTTTCTCTTCATATCTGTAGTTAGCTTGCACCTCAGATTACCAGAAACCCACTGGATGAGGACAGATGGAGGGTGTCTCCAGTATGAACATTATGAGTCTATGAACGACTACCACATATGAAAAGGATAGGATGTTGAAATCGATAAATTCAGAGAAAGGCAACTCGGAAACCTCGCCGTCTTGGGTGCTCACAGCCAACAATTTCAAACCGGGCGAGATGGTATAACCAGACACACTCTGTCAATGACAGGCCACGAACTGGGAGACCAAGAGTCACAACACCTGCCCATTTTGCAGCGTCAATTGTTAACAGGCACATAAAAAGTCACTGCACCTGCTCTAAAACAGAGTTTGTCATTTTTCGATCACATCTAGTGAATTTTATCCAAATATAAGTGATATGTTTCTTTTGATGCTCAGTATATTAACAAGGCACCCGTTTTCAAAGGAAAAGCTCTGGCACTCTGACATATCATTCCAAGAACAGTAGTAAAACAGAAACCGGACACAGATTTCTAAAAATTGCACAGCATTTGTTGTCATATAAAACAATGCAAATAAACCCAAATGCAAAAGAAAAAGATGGGGAACAAAATGAGAGAGAAGCAGTGGCAGGTTTGTGGATACCATCTGTCACTCTTGCAGGTGCATCTTTCTTGTGTCTGTGTGCGAGCTGATGTGTGTGCGCATGTGTGTGTTTGCTCTTTATGTGTGCGTCGGGGGGGGTAGCAGTCAGTTTTGCATCCATGGCAACTTGGCATGTAATTCACAGAGAGACTTGCAGAAAACTAACCATGTTAACTTCAAAAATATTTTCAGTTGCTTTTTTTTTCATCTTAGGGAAAATTTTCCATGAAACAAAAAGAAAATTAGTCTTTGTTTCCATGGCAGCAGCAGCTATTAACTATAGTGCCCATCCACAGTTATGCCCGCACTCGAAAGGTGAACCAAATGAGCTGTGACATTAATGACACACTAAGATGTGCATTGGCTGCATCCCATATTAGGGCACTATTCTTTTCTGCTAGCTGATAGGCTCCTGTGCATCAGCTTATTCTAAGTGATTTCTTTTGAGAACAGACTACTGCCCAGTGTATTTATTAATTGAACCCAAAAAAATGAATGTGTTACACAAATATGTTAAAATATTTATGCAGACAAAATATATACTGCAGCCTTAGCGCTTGATATGCGTTACTAGATTTTGAAAAACAGTTTTAAAGTTTTTAAATCACTTAGATCCCCATGGATGGAATTATCCAGTGATGTAATGCCTTATTTTTCTAAATGAAAAGAATCCCTTCACCCTAAAAAGGATGACAGGATTAAGCAGCATACATTAGAGTGGCGCTAATGAACAGATTGTAAATTACGCATTTGTTACATCCACCCAAGGCAAGCTGCTGAGATCTAGAGCAACACCAGCCTACAACATCCAAGTTGCTGAAAGGATCGCTTTAATGAGATGCACAGCCTCAGAAATAGCTGAGCTGCCCGTGCGTGCGTGTGTGTGTGTGTGTGTGCATGTGTAAGCATTGTCTCTAGTCACGACACCAGTGGGTGGGTAGAGACATGCTGCAACCACACAAGGTCTCAGAGATCCTCGATGCGTTCAACAGGCAAGAGGTCCCGTCCACACCTCACCCGGACCCATCCGATTCAGATCACCTCCGCTCCCAACTCCTGGGAGATGAGATTTGTTGTTGTAATCTCAGACGGCCGGCACCTCCCAAGCCTCCTGGTGTTTCATCATTATTTCAAAGCGGTGTCTGTCCCTCTCTGATCCTGCAGTCGGCCGTGCCGCTACCTTTCCCCCCGGGGAGCAACCCTATTCCCTCTTTCCTTTGATCTCGTTATAACGCTGTATCAACACCACGGATACAGTTGCAGGGTCAATCCTTGCTTATTTACTGTCCCACAGAAAGACAGTGGAGCCGAGCACTGCCAACTGCTTTAGCACCAGGGGGTCTGAGACAATGGAGCAGCAGGTACCGTAGCAGCGTGACGAATGAGTGCTGGTCAGGGGAGGCTGTTTAAATAAACAGCTGGAATGCTGGGAAAAGCGCCTCCAAATCTTAAGATCTCCCCCCTCTCTCTCTCTCTCGTTTAGTGTGAGCTGCTGAAAAGGGGTCCCGCTGTGCAATGAATGCTACCGCAGCCAGACCTACCTGGGAGTTACAAATTGATGTTGGAGACACATTGCTAATTGATAAGATCTTAACTTTCCCACTTAAAAACAGCTAATTGTAAAAAATGTGCCCTATTAAAAAAAAAAACTAAAAGAAAACCCACAGTGCTTAAAAAAGAGTTCTTAATGTGTTTGTTCAATGTAGAAGTGTGTTTATATATATATATATATATATACCTGTATATAAAAGAGTACAATCACAGAAGCGGTTTGTTCAGCATCATTATAGATTAATTTCCACATGGGTTGTCCCTTATAAAAGTTTACCATAGTAAAAGCACAGCAAAGCGTAATATAGCATAGTAAAAGCACGGTAAAGCATAGGTTAGCATTGTAAAGAACAGCGAGGTATGGTAAAGCACATTAATAAACATTCTGCATCATTATAGATTATTGATTTCTTAAATAAGGCGCAACGTTTCAAAGAACACAGAGAATGAAATATGAATGCTTCGTATGGGATGATCCTCAGGTATCTTACAAAGAACGGTTTTGAAAAGGAAACAACAACAACAATGCTGGTTATTTTCTTATTAACATTGTTCTGCACTTCCGGAGAATTAATCGCCATGGCAACCCAGTCATTACCATTAACGCTGATACCCTGTGAGGGCTCCCAAAACACAAGCAGCAGGTATCGCCATCTGATTCAAATTAGTGTTGTGGAACTAACATTACACAGCAAATAAAAATATGACATCACACTAATACAACAATTGTGTGCCGGCTGGAAATCAAAGAGAATGTGCATAACAGTTAGAATGTGAAACCCAAGCCTCACACAGTGAAACTATACACAGCCACCTAATCCATGCCACTGACTGCTAATTCATTTTTACAACACTGGCTTCTGAAGACAAGCGAAATGCATGCTGTCCAGTACGAAAACAGACACTGTAAAGGAGTAATGCCCACGAGCAATAGAAGTCGATATACTGCCCTCACAGCTGGAATCTTTCTTGGCATTACATTACATTGCCTACGTCGCTTTCTGTTTTTAGAATGAGCTGTGATTTTGTGGCAGGGACATATTGTGTGCCTTCATCGTTTGTTTACTTGACTTTGTTTCTTGTAAGTTCTACCTTGGAATGGCCATAAACAATCCCTTACTGTCAAAGTTCCACAATTCTAAAATGGAAGGGACATACAGAATGTCACTCCCCGCTCCCTGAGCCCCAGCAGCATGAAGAGAAAATGAACAATTCAATTGAACAGTGCAACTCTGACGACCTATCTCCTGAAGGAACTCAAGGAATTGTGTGGCTGTTCAAGACCAGATCCAGCCCACCAGTACATTTTAAACCCTGTTTTGTGCACCTCATTGCAAAAATAAGAAAGTCAGCATGAGATTTTTTTGTGGGTCACACATGTCCCTTGTACCTGAAAGGGTTAAAAACAGGAATTTGTGCATACGTAGCTTATAATGCACAAAACACTCCTAGAGCCCTGCTTCCCTGCTTGGACGCAGTTCCTTCCTTTTAAATAGAATTCCCATGGCATTGTACCCTGGCTTAATGTCATAGGAGAAATCTCAACAGAGCTTAATAAGATAAGCAATTCAAATCTGCGGTCTTAACATGCAGTATAAAGAACTACAAAAATAATAAAGGCCCAAGCAATATTTTATCTGATTTGTACTTAAAACAACTGAAATCATTATAGCCTCTGAAGCAGAAAACTGCCTGCATGCTTTTTCATATTAAACTACCTTTTAACTGCCTGTGTGTTTTTGTTTTTTTATTTTAGTGCACGGTTGGGAAAATGAAAAAACACACAGAGGGCAAAGCAACATTTCTTTCTACTTTCCCAGCATTTATCAGAGTTTTGGAATCTTTTCAGCGGATTCTTGGCAAGGTATAATCACTGCCTGCGTTTCCCAAATTAAAAAAAAAAGGAAAGCAAACTTCTGTAGTTGTGAAAAACTAAACAGTCAAAAAACAAATCTGTACTGCACTGTGATCTTTTAAACATAGAAGAAACAACACAAACCATCACCCTACAAAAACAAAACAAACCTAATTTATTTTTTTATTTTTTTTATTTCATCCATCATCCACAACCAGAAAGTTAATAGGTCAGCTACATAAGGTCAGAGTTCAATTGCGCAAGGACATTTTGCCAGAGGAATTTGTACAACCCATTAAATACAAGGCCTGTGTGGTATTTGAGATCTGCGGAGCGAAGCGTGTGCCAGATGATTTACTTAAACATATAAAAGTTCAGAACCACTAAAACAATTTGTTCAGCAAAATCACACATTACAGGGAAGGAAATAAAACTCGTATTGCATAGCAGTTTGATACACTCCAGGTTTTACTGTGAGCTTGATTAGCCACAGCGTACAGGTAACCAGCTCAGGTGTGTCATATTAAACTCCTAGTAAAACCAGGAATCCATCCCTGGATCATTGATTTCTTAATGGTTCATCCCTTATAAAGGTTTACCACAGTAAAAGCGTAGCAAGGTGTAATAAAGCACAGTAAATGACAACCTAAAAACGGGAGCTTCTCCAGCTCATCGGTTACTTTACTTGGTTCTCCAAACATTTTTCTTTAACGTGGCTGTCATTACTTTTAATATACTGTATACATAAAAGAACAACCAAGAAACAAGCCTCTCTCTACACAAACACAGACAGACAGAGTGCTTCGATATCTGACCAAAACAACAAACCGGTTGCTCCAAAAAGAATATGTTTTACGTGTTCTGAATGACTTGTGTAGTTACGCACTTTGTAGTTGAGACATTCCTCCGGAAACGTTTAGAGAAGACAGTGCAGCCTCAATAAATATAAACGCACCGGCCAGTGCAAAACCGCTCCAGACCGAAGTGAACTGCACACACACAGAGCGTGGCTCGACCAAGGATAACACAGCCACACACAGCACAGAACACCCTTATATCAAACTCATTGGAGAGCTTCTGAACCAGGACTTCAGACAGTGGCAAGCTGAGCACTCAAAACAGAGAGGGGCCAGAGTAAATTTACAAAGCCATCGTGAAATTGTAGTTTCATACAACGACCTCAAGAGAGACAGTCCTGCGGTTTGGGAGCTGGAAAGCTTCTGCTCCCCGTCCCACCCCCGGCTCTGCTCTGCTGCTTGCTTGAGTACGGCTCCTTACAGAACAGAACTGATATGTGACCCCGAAACCTAAATAAACACAAATATAAATATAACCCATATACGACCTTAAAGAAATAATGCCTTCTCTCTTATTTTATCCAGTCACTTTCTGCAATACACTAAAGCTATGCAAGGGTAACAAAAGGATTGCAATGCATAGCTCACATTCTGGTTCAAATCCAGGCGTGCTGAATGCTGCTGTGTTTGATAACTTCTGTTTTCTTTGCTGCGTGTCAAAACGGAATGCGAGAGTTGCTGCCGCTCGGTTGATTAAACAGTATTCCTTGAGACTATTCTACTGCTATATTTTATAGATGGAATGGAATCTGACCAGACTTTTTACTGCGTTAATAAAAAAGGCACTTGCTTGTGTTACTGGTCTCCTAAAATATTTAATCGGCTTCTTTGTGTTTTTTTATTTTGTCTTGCAATTCTGGGGGCAGAGAGACAAGAATGCTGCCACCCTCAAAACCTGAACACAGCAAATCCACTGCGATCATTCTGTGATCTCACAGTAATTACAGATAATGCAGTGTCGCATGCACCAGTGGATCAACAGCAATCTGTTTCTTATAAAACATCTCCACACATCCCTCTTCTTCAGTAACAGTGGGACTTATCATTAAATTACACACACCAGATCTTAATTAAGATTGCATTTTTTCTGACGTTTAATTACTGTACAAAAAAAAAACAACAACAAAGTATGATTTCACCCTAAGCAGCAAAATCCCAATTTTGCCGCGTTAACTGATGCAGCAACAATAGGTATTGTGGACACCAGTCCCTATATGAAGAATGAAACAGGATTTACAAACACGCTTTAACTGAATGAAGTGCAGAACTGTGTTAGAGGCCTGTAATAATTTACAGTGAGTGTGACAGAGATAACCGTGTGTTACAGGTAGCGTTATGGGTTGCACTGTCGTTAGAATCAGACCCCTGTCAGTAGGATGAGGTTAAAAGCTCTCGAACCGCACATGCAGAGGAGCCTGGCTATTTTACATGGTGGTTAAGATGCTCGTGTGGTCGCCGGTTCGGGCCCAGCCTCCACCCTGCTACACGTACCACCTCACATTGGGTTAATTTCCAAAACTCTGCTGAGGCATCGGCTGAAAGGTTTGTCTTAATCGTTCTTATAGTTTTAAAACCTCTCCAGCTAACTCATGCTGCCCTCATAAGTTCCCCACTGTATTTCTGCATGCTATTTGTTCAGTTTTACCACGCTTACCCCACTGTTATACCATGTTTTTACCATAGTTTACCCTGGTTTGCCACGTTTATAAATATGTTTACCGTGCCCATCTGTGCTTTACAATGCTTACCTATGCTTTTACACTTTGCTATGCTTTTACTATGGAAAACTTTCATATGGGCGAGCACCTCTTACCAAATCACACAGAAAAAAAGAAACTTAATTAACCCATCTGTGCCGGCTGACGCACTGACACAGCTCCTCTCTTTGAACCTGAAGGACATGAAAGGAAAACCGCGTCAGACACAAAGGCAAAGGACAACACTTAATTAGACCAAAGAGAGGCTGGAGCTACTGAGAAAAATGGTCCCTTAATGGCCTTATAAAGGAAATAAGAGACATCAAAAGATTAGGACACTTGTAGGAAATATGAAGAGAAAAATGTGTTTCTTTTGTAAAATTAGAAAATAATTGAAGAAAGGGTATGTTATCTGTCTGAGGGCAAGGAGTTATTAATACATTCAACAACATTATATATAAACTTTCAAACTTAAACAGCATCAGTCTAGCTGGCTAGTTCTACCATGCTATCTGGAGAAGGCAGAAGCCCAAATGTTGTAGCTAATTATTAAAATAGTGAGTTTTCAGTTTACCAATTACTTTTCTTGTTCATGTATGTATGTGTATATATTAGACACACACACACTCCTATACATACCAGTATTATTTAGAAATTGCATTTGAATGCAATTCAAAACTGAAAATAATGGAACAGCTTGCCATACAGTATGCTCTTCTGCCTCATCAGCTGGGTGACATACAGTAGCATACATGCTTGCTATAGAGCTGTTCACACTGAGCATTGCTCTCAGCCTCAAGCAGATTTACTAATGTGCAGTACAAACTGCAAGGCCACAATGCACGGAACACTAGCATCACATTTTCTATTGTCACTTGAGGATTCTAAGGATCACTGTCAATTAAAAAGAACTGTTCTTGTTTGCTTATATTATTAATAGTCTATTATCCACACCAGTTTACAAGACAGCAGATTACAAATTATATTGAACGAATATTGACTTACTTTGTTTGAGGTTCGTGTCCGTCTGTGGATCCAAGACTCTAAAATAAATGAAAATAAAAATAATTATTATAAGATATGAGGTCAGTAAGGTGCCGTCATAGCAACATTTAAATCAATGTACAAAAAATATATCATTTAGGTTTCAAATATACATTAGTCTGTTTTTTTTTTTTTCACCCATCAATATATTTTTTACACAGAAACTGTACATTTGTTATAAAAATAACACAGGTTTAGCTGCACTTTGGTAATAAAATCCTATGGTTAATGTGATCTGTTATAAAGAGAATGCAAATCACTCTTTGAGAGCCATACTCTGTGCGGTGATATAATCTGTCATCTTTTTGGAGCACACAATTCGGTTAGGAACAAGGCCAGGAGCAAACCTTGCTCTGCAGTCCAGCAACAGAATGAAAATCGAAGCTGCTTTTTTTTTTAACACTTTAAATCTTTGGGCTGCTGGAAAAAAACAACAACAAAAAAAACACACAACAAGAGTTGCTAGGAAACTTGCTTCGAATGCTATGAATTTAAGAAATTTGCAATGATTCAGGCGAATGAAAAGAAAACGAAAAAGAAAGCGATGTGCTGAATCCATGGGGACAGAATGCACAGTCTGTACTGTGAACTGCTGCTCAAGGCTGCAAGCAAAATCACGACTCTTCATTTTTTTTTTTTTCTCCTGTCCCTGACAACTGCCTTTTCATACACTGAGACGAAGCGTACGTGAGAGTAATTAAAAGGTTTCTCAATTGAGGAATGTGTCTGGGCACATGTTCCCCTGCACTGGCTCCTGAACTGCAGACCAGGACCCCAGAAGTGGGCCGTGGCCTCCTAACTATCAAAAATCTATAGCTGAAATGACTGATGCTGCTGTAGGATTGAGGTCCAGTAAAGGCTGCAGTGAAACGGATGCAGGAACAGGTCACGTGCCACCAGATTATGATACACTTGACAACTTGTGTTAAAAGTCGGGCGGGCAGACATAGAGCCTCTGTGATTCCGATACACTTAATGTCCATAGCTAGTTTCATCACAAGTGGGCTAGCAGCTTTCTAGACACATGCAAATAAGTAAGCTTTACATAAAAACAGTCATGCCTTTACTCCCATTTCAGCCCAGTTTCCATGTGCTGCTGAAACGTAGCTTTATAAGAGATCAGAGCTGCTACCCGGGGTCTGTTTCTCTGGTCACAGGAGATCCCTCTCCATGCACACTGTTTAATGTCAGTGCACTCCTTATCCTAATCCGGGAAGCGACAGCACAGGAGGCCTTTGGGTTCACATCCTATTGTGCATTATTGGTTTTGACAGCAATGGATGCCGAACATGAAACATGGAATCGTTATATATAAGTTTTCAATAAAACATGTTATGAAGCAGCTGTTTTTCATGCCTTGTTATCAGAGATAAGCCGGGGATATCTAACTGCAGCACCTATTCTGCAGAAAGAAAAAAGATTAAACTACAACAAATTATTAAGCAGTTAGAAAGAAAACCTGAAACTGTGATGGTAGTTTCTTTAGTAACATACTCAGACAACCCCTGCTATTACGCCTGCATGAATTAAACAAGGAATTATTTTTTGGAAACCGATGCCGGGGGATATAGCCCACTGATCCCATCCCTAGCCTTATGTCTTTACAGGAGACTACACAGTAAAGGAATGGGGTGTTTGTGCCAACTGGATGGTGAAACAGTACTGTGAATACATATAAAATGTATATTATATATAAATTGCTGCTTGCAGTCGGTTTCATCCCTGTACTGTAGTTCATTTTAATGAACAATTTGTGGGTATGTATTTATGTGCTCAGGTTGTGTTGCAATAGCCAGGGCATATGCTGGTTTTGTCGTGGATTTCCTCATACTTCTGAGAGGCATTATAGAAGACGATCAGGCTTTCCACAGCAGAACTGAAGCTTTTATACTGAAGCAGGGGCTTTTTTTCCCTGATTCAAGGCTTTACTTATTTACAGGAGCATGCGATATTCAAAGTGTGTGTTTTAAGGATGGCCATGTGGTGACTCTAGAACAGCATACCCCAATACAAAGAAAGAAAAGACATTCTATTTCTTGCACGATTCCAATTTGTATTTGTAATTCCCTGAGCCAGGCATGAGAGTGAGGCTTAATGAACGTATTTGCATATCATTCCAAACAATTAGGCAAGTGTAATGTGCTTTCCCAGAGACAAAATTAACAGTAACAAATGGATGCTGTTATTATCTATTTATTTGTGTGTGTGTGTGTGTGTGTGTGTTATGTAGCACAGTTGCAGCTCAGCAAAAAAATGTCTTTGTTTGTTATCTATCGCAATAAAACCTTTTAAATTCAGTTAATAAAATGCGGGGTGGAAAAAAAAATCAATACCTAATCAGTTCTTTATTTAACCAGGCAAGTCAGTGAGGAACAGATTCTTATTTTCTGAACTGAACACTTAAATGGTTGTATTCCTCTATGAAATGTTGCTTTTGCCTTTGTTTCAAAATTAGCCCCTAAACCTTTGTCCGCTATATACACAATTGTAACTAATATAGCCAGGCTACAAGAATGAGAGCACTTGTCCCAGTCTGATTCATAACAGCAACATTTACATTTGAATGCTGTACGGTAAATCCTTAAGATCACTTGTGTCTAGTTTAAGACGTAAGCCAATGGCCTTTATTGATTGCAGTATGAACAGAAAATGTATTTCTGCTTTGTCGACTGATTATTGTACCCTTCAGATTTGGGCTGTAATCATTTCAATTTAACAAGCTTGATCTGACACAAACCACAACACAGGCACCAAATCATTTGCCAGCGATTTCACTCGTATTGGCTTTCTCTGATCTGTGATCTTTCCATAGAAGAAAAGCAAACGTGCAAAACGATTCACGCAAGCCAGCAACGGACTGCACAGCTAAACACGCAAGCTAAAAAGACCAGGGCTTTTTTCTTGTAACTATTTCCACAAACTCGAGATGTGCTTAGCATTCCGGGTATCTGTGAAAGAGGCCCGTTCAATAATCATCCATAATTCTTTGCATTTAGCGAGATTCACTTTTGTCAAACATCATGGCAGCTTCAAGAGCCAATCGCATTCAGTAATCTCTAAAGATTCAAATGCTCCCCTCTAACTGTTCTCCCATGCCAGTGGGGGGGACGGGGAGTGGAGAGAGAGAGAGAGAGAGAGAGAGAGAGAGAGAGAGAGAGAGAGAGAGAGAGAGAGAGTAAATGGCAAGGTTTCTTGACACCCGATCCCTTCGCAAAGCAGGTGGCTGTTATTACACTTCTCGTCATTATGAGCAGCGGTCAAACCTTGCCAGACTGTTCTGACTGTTCTCACAGGGGGCTGCTTGGCTAGTTATAAAATGAAGACAACTTTAAAATAGCAAAACGCGAGCCCTTAACTTTGACACACCATCAGGAGGTCATGTGTGCTCTGTTAAACCGAGGCATTACAGTAAAACTCATATTACTTACTAATCATGGAATGAGATGGGTATCTTAGTCTTCAGGCACTTAGTGGGAGTCCTATTAAAATGTATTCTGATCTTTCATAGCTGTGGGCAATATAATAATAGACCCTACAAGTGCAATCAGCAACCATTCCCCTAACTGAATCCCAGACAGGTAATCAAATCGGCAATAATAGATGCGACTGAGAACGCATTCATACTTAAAAGCAAGAAAAAAACTCCTCACAAACGCCTTTGAATCCAGCTGTATTATTATACACAGCAACACAATACATGCATAAAGAAAACTATTATTAAAAATCAAGCAGCAAGAAAAAACATAGACTCTTCTAAAAGCCCTCAATCACAACAGAAAGCATGGCCGTGTTAGTAACATGATACACACGTGAGGCGGAGCTTCCAAACACTATAAATGAAAGATACATGTTTGATTGAGCTAGATCAATAAATCGATTAATGCATGCGTTGATGCGTCTTGAATAGACAGCTGTCTTTAATGAGGTCCTCTAAGAAAAAGTTTGGACTGCTACCTCTCAACTGTGTGAGCCAGACAGAGCCGCAGAGGAACCATGTGCTGCAATTCAGTCCTGACCTTTAAACACAGAGCTGCTGAAGCAATCCCTCGGATAGAAAAGACTCGCGAAAAGAGAATAATTATTATTATTTGACATGTGATCAGAAGCAAAAGTAACCAGCATTCATCAAAGCAGTCTGCTTTCAAAGACAGGCACTCAAAGCAGTTGTTTTGTCAGTAATGTGCTGTAAGCTGCTCCTTTTACTAGAATGGCTTCTTTACTTTCTTCGTTTAGGAGGTTGGTTCAATAAACCAGCATCCCAAAGGGATAAGCTGCAGGTGGCCTAGAGCATTTTACAGCACCTTGGATTGCACCCATCAGTGGATATCCTTGGTTTGTGCTGGAAAACACTCTAAGAAAGCCATCTGTGTCTTCATCAACCCCTAGCACCTTAACAATTGTAACCTGCACTCAAATCCAGGCTTTCACAGCCACTAATCCTGTTGCCCTTCTGAACACACTCATTGTGTAGATACAGTTTGTAGGAATAATTGCCCCCTATTTTTTCATTTTGCTAACTGTCTTCATCTTTCCACGATCTCTTGATTTTAGTTGCTTGACTATTTTTTTGTAATTAAAAAAAAGAAAAAATGCATCCATAAATTTAAACCAAATAAAAAAAAGACATCGAGCCTCAATGAAGCATGTCTTTTTTGTACTATTACCACTGCAATTGAAAATGACATGATGGAACTATTGCGCTGCAGACCCGGGTAGGTCATAGACAGGGCTTCAGTGTGGAAGGATTCCGGGCTGAAGAAAGCCTGTACAGGGCACGCACAGACAGGCAGACCGATAGTCCACTCAGACCAAAGCAACATGAACAGTGCTGGCTCTATGGATACACAGTCTCCCAGAGGACCCCAGGAACTTAGACAGCTCTCCTGCAAAGCCCTGAGTCATGTGTTACTCTTTTAATGTGCTGGTTAACAGCACTATTTCTAATGCCATGTGCCACCACTTCTTGGATCGACTCCTGGGCACCGACATCTGGAATAGCTTCTTTCTTCTTTTTTTGTTTGCTTTTTTAATTAAATCAATTATAAGCATGCTGATCAAGTATTCCGTGAGAGTGTGTGCGTGTGCGTGTGCGTGTGCGTGTGTGCGTGCCCTGGTTATAATCGTATCTCACTTTAATTTCTACAGAAAGTATGTTGGTGGGTCCAAGGCCACAATAGCACAGAGACAAGGCCAGTAGGGTGGTTGCAGGCATGTTAGTGAGCCTGCTGTTAATAGCTGGTGTCAATATGATGGCTTGGTTCGGATCATATAGACTAGGACAGGGTTAACATAGACCAGTACAGGTACCAAAGTTAGGGTGGTGGTGGTATTACGATCAGCTGCTGTTCAGATCATTAAAATACACCTGAGTCTATCACCTGAGGGGGTATATATATATATATATATATATATATATATATATATATATATATATATATATATATATATATATATATATATTTTTTTAAATGAGAGAGAATAAATAAACCCATTAATTTTGACAGCCTTAAAGGGGTGGCCGTTGTTTGTTGCTTTCTTGGCAAACTTTTATTCCATTGCATAATTAAGCAGGTCTTGTGTGTGTGTAAAATACGTATCAGTGTATTAAAGGAGCCATGAATGTAAACACTGTCCTTTTGAAAACAGGAGACAGAATAAACCACAAATATGAAGCCCAAAGTGTGAACTAATTGTTGGAAAAAAGTGTTAATGTCTAACTGGAGTTAAAGAAATCCACAAGCTGGCAAATGAACTGCAAACGTATGTATTTTATTAAGGAAACAAACGAAAATGAAAATACTGTAAATAAATAATGACCTTAAAATAACTTTAGAATAGGGAATATTTCAAATTCAGGCACAGCATGAATGTTTAAAAAGCCACTTCTGAGAATTTCCACAGCTATTTTTTTCTGCTTTTATTTTTTTGCTTTTAAATTAAAATTACTTTTCAACTGTACCATACTTATATTTTGCTCAATATAATTTTACAAGATTTAATTCAAACGATAACCGATTTTCCAATATTAAATGTAACAGTATCTATTTATATGTTGATGTGTTTCATTTTTTAATTAGTTTCATGTCTGCCAGTTTTAAATTAAACTAATCCCCGCCAAATAGGAAAATGCTTACTCACGTGCATTACTAGAGTAGGAACTCCAAGAAAACCTGCCAAAACACCGTCAGTATTGCTGTCTTACTCATCAATACTGAAACTGGTTGGGAGATGCAGCTTTTATGTATTGCAGACTGTGAAGCCAAAAAAAGAGATGCCAACTCTCCTGTGTGGCACCACACCAAGTACTGTCGATGTTAAAAAAAATTATGAATCAATAAAAAACGCTATTCAATATAATGGTGTACTTTCAGAATAAATGCATAAATAAATAAGCAATCTGGTAAAAACAAGAAAAATCCTGATTTCAGTGTGCTTCTACTTGCCCAAAGTAAACTATTACACTGAAATGATTGTTTTCTGGTGTTTGCTGTACGACATACAGAACCTCTATGCAGGTTAACTGTTCAATGCAGAGGCTGCATCTTAATAACATGCATGCATTCATGCATTAGTTTCAGCCTTGCAGGATGTACATTTTACTTTAGGGAGATGAGGTTTTCAATTGGAGGAGAGCAAAATTAGATGTGGTTCAGGATTCATTCTCCCCAGGACAATGATTCCCCTGCAGCCCGCAAGGGAATGGGGGTTCATAGCGATAAAAGGACATCATTAAATCTCTGCGTATTAAAACACCGATGAATAAAAGAAAAAAGACAAGAAGCCTTTTTTAGCTACAGAAATGAGAAGATTACCCGGCCCTCGTCGAAGCGAATAGCAATCATGCCTTTTCATGACTTTATTCATGAAATACATAGAAATGCTGTCATGTGAAAACGCTGCTGATAAACCGCCAGGCAAACAGAAAAGTCTGAAAGAAGTGACTTTAAATGATATTTGTTCTTTCACCATTTCATAATGTTTCCAATCACTCGAACGGTTTGAATTACAATTACTCACATTCTGAAACGTTCTTGGGTTGTTGAGTTGTTTTGAATTTGGGTTCAGAAGCTGTTCTTCAGTTATAGTTGCCTGCTATGGACCCATGCAGGGCTCAACGCCGCTGGCTTCCTCCTCTGTCTGTATGGGTGAGAGGGTTCCACCATTTCCCTTCATAAAGCTGTCAAAGTGTCCCATAAACCCCTCTCAGAGCCAATGCTCTGTGCTATTCCGACTCCGAAGGCTCGGCGGTTTTTACTTTTCCTTTAAGTGCAATGCTTTATTTCACAAACCTGAGACACACATACCCGTTCCTAATAAAAGAAAAAGCTACTAGCCGTACTAGAATAGACACCCGGGGTATTGTAACCAAGCTGGTAGATATGCCTGGCTTATAAGTACAGACCCTGGGATCTATCTTAATGATCTTACCAGATTTTACTCTATTTTAGGAATGACGTCAAAGAACCAGCCTTGAGGTAAAAAAACACCATCGGTATGCATGTAAAAGTTTAGGGGTGTCAGTATCTAGAGTCGATGCTTAGATCATCACTTCACCTCTTCTATTGTGGTACAAGAGGCCCCCTGGGTGGGCAGGAGGGCTGCACAGAGTTCACTTTGAGAAGCATGGAAATTACTGCAGGCTTCATCGCCACACTGAAAGATAATACAGATGTTATATCTATGCATTATCTATCCAAGATCAAAAAGCATGCCCAAATCCTCAATGTAGAGGTGCTGCACATTGAGTAATGCATTTGTTATCTGGTGTAGAGGTGCTGCACATTGAGTAATGCATTTGTTATCTGGTGTAGAGGTGCTGCACATTGAGTAATGCATTTGTTATCTGGTGTAGAGGTGCTGCACACTGAGTAATGCATTTGTTATCTGGTGTAGAGGTGCTGCACACTGAGTAATGCATTTGTTATCTGGTGTAGGTGCTGCACACTGAGTAATGCATTTGTTATCTGGTGTAGAAGTGCTGCACATTGAGTAATGCATTTGTTATCTGGTGTAGAGGTGCTGCACACTGAGTAATGCATTCGTTATATGGTGTAGAGGTGCTGCACATTGAGTAATGCATTCGTTATCTGGTGTAGAAGTGCTGCACATTGAAAGTGGTTCTGGCAGCACAGCAAAACAATGGTGTCAATACATACGAATGCCAGTGCAACAGTTCTTCCTATGAATTAAAGTGAAATTCAAAGTGTTCCTAATTTAATGCATGAGGACGGCAATTATCCTAGATCAATAGATCAAGGTCAATGGAATATTAAAATTGCATTTTATTCAGGGCAAAAGCAGGAAGCAAAAGTGGCATGGAGCTTTAATATGTATATATTAAAGCTCCATGCCATACCATATACACACAAACATTTCACACTGCATATAATGTACAGCATGTGATCATAGCCCTTAAAAAAATTTTTTTTGTAAAAATTAAAAAATAAAACACACCACTATGTCTAGTACACACATTTGAAAAAAAAAAAAAAAAATCAATGCAATTTTTATTTATAGTGAAAAGCTGCCATGTAAGATTTACAAATCTGCCAGCGAGTTACAAAACCAGCACAAGGTGTGTCATAGAAAGTGCTATGAATTGCTGTGTTCTGCAAACTCTCTTTCCATTGCATGAAGCTATAATGGCCTAATGAATAAAGCCGCGGCTTGCTAATTTGTTGCAAAAACGCCCCTGCCATGTGAAAGCTGCTTGTCACTGAAGACATATAAAACAGCAGCTCAGGACGTGAGTTTCGGCAGCCACTTAATATCACAGCCACAAGCACTGCCAGCAACTGTCTGCCAGCAGCACAGAGGCTGCCTCCTCCAGCCCAGGAAGGCAAGCTTGATTATGAATGCCAGCATTGCTGCCCTAATTAGGACTGGGAGAGCTTTAACAACTGTGCTACAGTTTAGCTGCTGACAAACATGAAAAAAAAACCTTGTTCAAAATTAGCAAAGTGAAGTGAGAAGTTCTAGAAGCCCCAACTGTCTGACCAGCAGCAGTGAAACGGGTCTAATCTGTGGAGGGGTTACTTCAGTCCAGAAGCCCGCTAGTATTACCTACAGGAGCCCCCCACCCCTCCGTAAAATGAATTATAGTTAGCTCTACGTGATAATTAACCGTGCATTAGCAAATACCCTGAGACAGAGGGACTTCTATTTTCTCCTCCGAGCTTTGACTAATAAAAAAAAAAAAAATACGTTTCAGCAAATTATCATTTAAGATGTGGAATGCTCAGCCCACTGGAAGAAAACAGTAAGCACTAGAATCATTGCAGGAGGGTTTCCTTGCAAAAGCACACGGAGCACACTGCGGCATTGTCCACTGCATCGAAGCCACACTGCTTGAAAAAACAAATACAATATACATTTTACATACAGCGAGACCTGCCGTCATAACAGTATGCAAACAAACGCATACTCTGCACAACGAAAGAGCATACTGTACTCTGTACAGTGATTCCGTGGATATTTAAACAATATGTGTACCAGTCTGTCTAGTACAGAGCTTGCAACACATTTCAATCTATATATTTGAACTCAAAGTCACTCTCAGACACCTCTTATGATTCTTGCATCAGATGGCTGTATAAAGTGTGTTTTTTTCACACTATAAATGACATAAGAACATGCTTCTATATTATTATTCTTTTAAAGCATAATGCGGACAGAATGCGAGTTATATCAGTTCCAAGAACTCTATGGAGACTGCAATCTTAAATCATAACGGACTCTATGCCTTTAAACCAGAGTGCCAGCAGAACTCAATTTAAGTTCAGTAATGAATCCTGAAAATACGCATTAGGCTCACCTTATACTTCTAGTGGAAAAAAAGCAAACCCTGCACTGCCAAAGGGGATCCAGCAAATAAATAAATCATGGCTGGCATTAGGAGAGAATCCAACTGGGAGGAGATAGTAATTTGCCAGGATAGATACAAACTCCCTTAGATATTACTCTTTATAAATATGTATGGGCTCTTCTAGCTACCTGAAACTTTTGGGTTTCCCATACCCCCCCCCCCCCCCAACCCCACCACACGTTTTTCGATATTAACGAACGCTACCGTCACTTAATAAAACACAGATGCAATTTAAAAGGGCATTAAGAACAAAAAGGAAAGCCCACCAACTACATGAAGTCATGTATTTCCAACGCAGACACAACCCTTTTTTGACTGATAACCTGCACACAACATTGATTTTAATGTAAGAAGACAACACCCCATTAAAATGTATCCTTTGAAAGAAAAGAAAAACCATACAGAATGCAGCAACAAAGACACATCTCCGGCTTGAAGAGTGAAATGCAGCCTGGCAGCTCAATATATAACGAACAACGGCACACAGCTCCGAGCACACACTGCTGAGGAGGGCTTCTGGGAAGGTTTTATCAAGCCATTAGTCTTGCTTTCCACGGTAAACAACACGCTTGCCACAGCAGGTTCATATACCCGAGTCCCTTTTAGTTTTTCTGTAACAATCCTGCCACTGGGTGCGGGAGCAGTTGATGTCACATTGAGCTATTACATTCTATACCATAGCCATACCATAGGAAAAATCAGGTAGTACATTCTAACAAGCCGTATTGTGATGTCAGAAATGATTTAGTTTTGCGAGCTACTTGCTGAAAAGGCCGGCCAACGAAACAAATATAATTTAATTGAGGGCTAACAAAGGTAAATGTGTAAACTGGAAATGTTCAGGAAACATAGACCTCATTGCACAAGAAACTACAGCATCACATAGCTTTCTCATCGATCAGGTCAGCTATCGGTATTGCTTCATACTACACAGATACTTATTGTCATAGATGTCATTATAATAATTCTGTGTTCAGGAATACTTACTGGATTAGTATAAATGAAAGCGATTAAAGCTGGGTAGCTATTTCTGACTATACCCCACATGGCGAGCATGCAGGGTATAGGATGGGGGCAAAAAGGGACGGGTAGCAAATCATGGCAGAACACCGGCAGATAATCTGCACTTCACAGCAGGTTATTAACCTGGAGATGTTTATTCTTTCAAGCTAACACTGACTATTATATTGATCAAAAAATCGTTACGCCATATCATGAAAAAAAAAAAAAAAGTATGTACATGGTGCTGCTGTTCAGAAATATTAGCTTTCTCTCATAATATCACTGGGTTTGCTTTTTTAAAAGTTCTAGAATGTGTTTGCATTCCAGACCCCCTAGATTGGATGTTTGTTAGTTCTGCTAGATGAGAGCAGACAGACACTCTTACAGACAACAACTAAAACTGTTTTCTCCGAGATCCTGAGCTTTTCAACAGTTAGGCAAAGGTGAAATCGTTCCAATGCAAAGATTTGGACAATATTATTAAAAGTTTGCACACAGATAATCCGCTTCCCTGGAGAAATGAAGACAACAAATCTGCTCTTTAGTGTAGAAAGGCCTGCCTTTAACCCAACAGGAGACAGAAAAAAAATAAAATAATAACACTGGTAGTGTGGTAAAGAGTGTAAGCTCGCCCCCTTTTGGTCATTTGTTGGATGCACCCCCCCCACTTCAAAACGCCGTCCAAATAAAATGTGCAGCTCATTTTAAGTTTAGTGTTTCGTACTGCTCTGTTTGACTCTTAGGCAGCCTGCAGGTCTGGATTTTTGATTAAATTGAGAGACATGCAAGAATTCTCCATTGCCTGCCAGAAACCACGGAGCAGAGTCAGAGGCGAGGTAAACACGAAGAGCCCTCGCAGGAATGCAGACTTGTGTGAGGCCACAGGGGAGACACACAATGACATCCTCTCGCAGAAATAAGAGCTTAATACATATAGATACAAAACAAGAAGAAAAGAAAGAAAAGGGAAACAGATCTAAAACAAAACAGCAGTCCACACACTGGTCTGAGCACTATCTATAACAGCACTTTGAAACTAACCTGGCACAAATCTCATTCAGGTGTTTATCAATAAATCAGGGGTATCTCTTGTACCAGTTCATCGATATTTCAGAGTTGAAACACACGCGCGCACACACACACACACACACACTCCTATTTAATGAAGGGAGATTCCAGAACAAAATGATTAAAAGCTTGTTGCTTTTCCGATTGCTTGTTCTTTTTAGAAGGCTCCGGTTATGCAATGCTGTCCTATTGCTTCGGTTCTTTGCTAAATCAACAACACATTAAAACGCAGCCCTTTTTCTTCCCTTTTCTTTTTTTTTGTTTAACTTTGGCTCTGGTCATTGACAGAATACACTGCCTTCAAATCATCATCACAGAACTTTATCATGCAATGCAAAGACAGCATCGCTCTCGCCAACATGGCCTCATTGGTTTTTCTTTTGCTGGTGCTGCCTGCTGAACAAAAACAATTCAATAAAAAGTATTTCATGCATCATGTTAAACCAGTTTTTTTAAAAAAAAAATAAAAACTTGCCTTATCTTTCTGAGCATACGACATGAGCAAATAAAACAATCCAGGCAAACACCTGTCAGCTTCCCAATAACAGCGCATCAAGAAAGAGCTACTGTACCTGTTTACATCGAGTAATGAGATTAAAACTCTACACAATGATTAACTATCTATCACATTGGTTGTAAATTAACTCATGCAACTACTTTGAAAAGCTGTCCGTTTGCGTTCAAAAACGATGGAAAAAAGACTCAGCTGTCCGCTCTGAAAATGATGTGCAGGAAAGCAAGATCAGTTTTTTCTCATCTTTTTTTAGAAAATGTTTTTGCCCCGACTACATTTAAAACTTGCCATCAACTCCCTTCCCCGGTTCACTGATTTCAGGTTTTCTTTGCTGCATTCTCCGCACTCTCTTATTAGCTTTCCCTGTTTAATGGCTGGTGTCCTGTCAGGATAACATACTGTTCAGCATGACTACTCTTAGCCAATTTCGACATGCCTTCATCTAGCACATCATTAAAAGGATTTCTAGGAAGTGCTTATCAGAACGTTCCTTTAGCTCAGACAGCATTGTGTTTTGTTTCCGAGGGTCCCGGATTCAATCCCCAGGCTGCCCTTTCCCCCTACCTGTCCCTGGACAGATTCATGTGTATGCACACGGTGCCTGGTGATCACTGTCCTTGTGTGTCGTGCGGGTCTGCACTGGGCGTATGAAGTGGGGCCTCTTGTGAATGCTTAGCCTCTTGGCTTTTGTTACAAGAGCTTTTTTGCTGGTACTGGGTACAACGGACTGTGGAAATCGCAGAATGGCTTAGTGGAAATTCCTGGACACAGAAGCAAGGCAGAATAAAGCAGCGTTCAGAACTCAGAGACAGGAGCCCAGCAGGTATAAGAAAGGTGGCGTGCTTACTGGCATTCTTCCCTGCACTAATCTATGAATATTGGAAAAGTACATCTGCTATTAAGGCACTGCAGCTCAATTCAGAGGAACTTTGTCGAAATTGGATTAAACTCCAAAACTGTGACCTCTTGCTTTCAGGAGCATTAGTGCAGAGTCAGTTTAATTATTACATTCACAAGCGAGTGCTACACACTTACAAAGTCAAATGTAGCAAAACCCTGCCAACATGGACTCTGTACTGTCACTTCACTTGGTCTCTAAAGTGAAACAAAAGGTTGAGATACCCTGCTGGGTGGTTTCCGCGTCATTACCCCCTGCTTATTGCTGCCGGTTACATAGACACAAAAAAACCCAAGTATGCCAAGTATTTCCAAACACAAGAATGCATCTCACTGCGGTCATCCATAACGTTAAAACACACAAGTGTAGTATGAAAAAAGAAACCAAGTTATGCATTTAGTCTTTATACTGTATGTTAGTTTAGAAATACCAAAAGAAATATAATCAATCCAATGGCAAATGTTTCAATGTCTTTTTCAATGGTTGTGGATGGATGATTTGTAATAGTTATGTATGTATAAATGTATGTATGTACTGTTAACCCAAGTTATAAGCATTGTTTCATTAAGGCTTTTGCCACAATGTAGCGACTCATTTTGTCAAGAGATACTGAATTATTTAAGGCATTCCTGCCAAAGCACAAAACCAATCAAACAATGGAAATTCTTATTTTTGTCCCAAGTCACAGCCCCTGTAACCAGCACAACCTTTGTTTTGGCTGCTCCCAGCCACACACACATGCAAACAGAATTCTTTCTTTAGTGCAGTACCAGATGTCTGCATTGTTTGCAATAGCGTGCGTCCTTACAAAATGCTATGGTGCCATTTTTCTTGTAACACCTTTAATGAAATATTTGTAAAAATCTATGAACACATCCAATAACATTTATAGGGTTCCCTAACACAACTTTGTGCCATTCCAGGGAGTGGAATGAAAAGTAATTTACCAGAGATGAGATTCACAAAGAATTCAGATGTGTTGCTGGCAGAACATGTAATGCATTATTCAATTGGTAGTATTCACAAAATAAAAACCTCTCAATTATTTATTTTTTTACTGCTGATGTAAACCCATAACACTCTTTAAAATGTCGGCACTGATTTCTGTATACTTCATGAGCTTTGCATCAGCTGAAAGCAGTCTCTATGACTTCACACATATTTAGCTACAGTTACCAGTAACAGCTGCCATTGCTTTGAATATGTCATGCATTCCAAAACCTCTTGCACTCCAGTGTGAATCCAATATCAGGGGTTTTACTGCCTGATCCTTTTAGCCACCCCAACTTATATCGCCCATGTTTATTAGTAAATTAAAAATGGATTATAGCAGCAGATTCAATTTCTTTTTCATTTCAAAACAGAGAGAAAATCCCGACATCCACCTGAACAATGCTTCGGGAGATAAAAAAAAAAAAAAATCTTAAAGTTAATGATATTATCTCCCTATGATGGCTGTAAAGTACAAACATTACTAAATTACTAACAGTACCATGAGAAAGATAATGATAATGTAAAAATGATTAGACAGACAGACTGTCCATCTTACATCACTGATTCTTTACTCTCAGAGTGACACACCGGTCATATATAAAGCCAAACAGACAATTCCACAGCTCTGTGCATCCCAGTATCCATACCAATGAGTGTCTACACAGACATCACTTTACTGTCCGTCCATCCGCTGTTCTTCATCCGGCACCTCTGACCCTGTTCTGTGATAACGTGACGAAAACCATCTAAGACTTGGCGAAAAACAGACTCAACTCCTGGAAAGACGGTCCAGAAACCTGTTAAAAATGGATCGCAAGTTTCTAAGTGGGTCGCATTTAACGTCAAAACAATCAAGTAGAGGCCATCTGGACCACTGTAGTTCAAATTTGTTTAGTGATCCCAGTTGGAATGCAGAAATAAAAAGTTGGGTTTCTCTTGAAACCTCGAGATTCAAACCAAGCACACATACTTATACTGCGTCCTGCTACAGCTGAACTGGGTTTCAGATAGGACTACAGAGCTTCATTTTATTAGCTGCTGCAGGTTGAAAACGGTATATTCTTTGAATATACCAGACTCACTGAAAGAAAGAAGACAACATCAGAGCAGACACACCGGAACAGAGAGGGGAACCGGAAGACTGTTTCACGAGAGCGAAAACGAGTACGAAAGAAACTGCATTAACCTCAGTGCCACACGAGTTTCTACTGACTGAAAGAAATCCTAAAACTCTATCTGTAGACATTATTTTCATGAGGCCTGGGGCGAAGGTGGTTAGGAGTTGAATGTTCTCGCTTGAATGATTTCCACAACTGAAGCATTCTTTCAACGATAACCTGAGCACAGCTGCCTCAGTTGCGCCCATCTTGTCTCCATCTTGTCCCTTTATTTTTTGACAAGTCTGTGTAAAAGGTGCCTTCACCCGAGTTCTGCTCTTCAGTTCCAGTTGCCTGTCAAGGCTAGATCAGCCCAAATGGTTTGAAAGCAGCAAGAGCTACTTTGTGCTCTACATGAGAGACGTCTTAGCAAGTGTGACAGCCATATAAACAGGGGATCGTTTTGAGAGCAGGGGTGCTGTCATTGGTCATCTCTCTCCTGGATATTTGGGCGAGCATCTTGAATTCTTTCTTTCTTATCTGTAATTGCTGCCCGCTCTAATAAACAAGACTTACAATTGACTTGACTGCCTGAAGCCTTTCCTGCAAAAAAAAAAAAAAATGATACATTGAAGCTGACCTAATGGGCGATCCCTGGCGTGTATACATGTGAATGAATGAATTATGATATAGCTCATTAGGTAACAGTACTCCACACAATACTGCTCAGAATCTTTGCGATTGAAATAGATAGTGGTGTTTGTCTCTATGGAGCAGCTATGACAGGACTCCTGACTGGAGAGTTTGAGATGAAAAAAGTGTTGATTAATTGGCACACAGAGTTTAGACATGTCGAAACAAGCATTGTTCTGTTCACATAGAAATCACAGCAGCACTGCAGAACAGGAAGCAGCTTCACTTCGCTGTAAAAGTAATGTTCTCTGACATTAGCTTCTCTTCAACAGCATCAATGAATACAAAAAGACATTAAACTCCTGATGCATAATCATTGTCATTCACAAAATGTACACATCTGCTCCAAAACAACCTTTGTAAAGAACACCCTGTCGCCATGAGATTTATTCTTTGATGGATCTATAAAGTGAACCATTGTTTGATGTGTTGTCCCAGAGAGCTTCTATTTTGAATGTCTTTAATTGTGTGAACAAATTCAAGCCAAATATGTACAAGCTTTGGAGGATCCACACCGAATCACCTCCCACCAACATCAAATGCATTTCCATTTAATGCAATTCTAAAACAACGGATCCATCCGTTAGGTAACAGCTTCTATTACATACAATGATCTGTGCATGGGACGCATTTCTGGTTTAGTGAATTATGAAACAGCTCTGTTCATAATGATCGTGTGTACCATACTGCATAGCTACTCATATTAATGTTTGTCATTCATGTAACCAGTTATCTGCATTAAACTCACCACATAAAGAGAAAGCTACAAAATAGAGATGCATGAAGTTCCCTGGGTTACGACACTGGCAGATATTAACTTAGTGTAAAGTGTGTATTGAGCCCTGAAGTTCATTTATAAATGCTTATGTGGGTAATGTGTTTTGGAAGCCCTTTTATATCATATTGGGAATTGGATTTAGGCATGAACAAATGTACCTTCATTTGAATGATTTTATTTCTAGACGAATAAATTGAGTAACATGCATTCTCCAGCCACATCCACAATGTCTGTGTTAGTATGCACAGACGGTCCATCTTCTAACCCCAGATTCAGAGTGTCACATACGACTTGAAGCCTTCAATGAAAATCACAATACAAAATGTTTGAGCACGCATCACTCATAGAGAAGAACTACATTCTTTAAGATAAAGAGAACTACATTCAGCCATGCAGGTGCCCCTGGAGGTTATTCTCCTTGTTCTGTTAATAATATATAATTCCCAATTACAATTTCCATCAAGAGAACAGGCTGCTCCACACGTTTTCTGAGAATGTCACCCCTTTTATTCAGCGTGGCTTGAAGACTTGCAGCGTCTGAGAATCTAGCTTCCAACAATGACACTGAAATTATTTCCTGCAGCCTTCCATATCCATACTATAAAGGAAATGACCTCTTAATTACTAAGCTATCCAAACTGACTGTGGATGTTGCTAAGTGAGCTTGTAACCACTTAGAGACAATTTCAATCCCAGGCAGGTTGTATCTAGTATCTAGACTGACACTACATGGGTTCCTATATGGGGTTGTGAGATGTGGTTCTGGTTCTGGGTCACAATCAGGCACTCTCTGTTGTGTTACATGCAGTAGTTTCAAAATGATTCCCTGTTGATTAAGAGATTTCCTGAAACCATCAACATTTTCACATTTATTATGAATCCAAATACAAATCTGGGTTCAAGCTCAGCCCTACTATCAGCCAGTACCAGAGACCACATTCTACCAGCCTGTAACACAGACTACATTCTATCATCCAGTATCAGAGACCACATTCTATCATCCAGTATCAGAGACCACATTCTATCATCCAGTATCAGAGACCACATTCTATCATCCAGTATCAGAGACCACATTCTATCATCCAGTATCAGAGACCACATTCTATCATCCAGTATCAGAGACCACATTCTATCATCCAGTATCAGAGACCACATTCTATCATCCAGTATCAGAGACCACATTCTAGACCAGCTGTTCTCAAAGTGGGGTTCAGGAAGGTCCACAATGGTTGCTCAGGGGATCCCCAGAATATTTTGGAAACACTCTTTTGGAAAACAACATATGTATTCAATGTGCATGGTCTTTCAAAGCTGTGGTGAGATGCGATATACCGGGACATACCCTGACTTTGTTCCTACAAATCTCAAATTATGTTGCACATGCTTCCAAAAGTCCCAGTCACACGGGCTTCTAAGCATTAATTTCAAATGATTGCCATTAACGTGTTTTACAACGATTGCAGGGATTTGTAGAGCATCCCAAGGTCCTGAGCAAGAAGAACGTCAAAAGCTCCTAAAAATTCCTAACTGTGTAATACCGGGTACGTGGTTGACAGAGTATAGATGCGGTGTGCTTGTGCAGGTGTAAACACAGCGACATACATAGCAGTTCTATCAGAGAATCCTCTGCACTGACATTGGCTTCTCTGTCTTTATGCAGTTAATTAACAAACAAGAAAAGGACAGGAGACAAGATATGGACCCAGTCCTGGTCAAACCTGTGGATTTAGGATGCCTTCATTAATCCTACAGATTGAATCTGCCCAACACATTACCTCTTTGCTTTACTCACTAAAAGCAGGCACATTTAGCAGGAATAAAGAAATCAATGCGAGTTAGGGGCGAGCAACCCATCTTTGTCATCTTCAGGCATTGTGAGCTTAAAAACAAATGTTGTCATTTCAAATAAATCTATACCAGGAAGACAACCAAATAAATATAACCGCGCAGTTTAAATCAGCCAACTAAGAACACACAGATAAATCCTATATTGTGACATGGTTCAAAAATAACCTGTTTTTTCCTCTCTCTCGCACTGCAGACTGCAGTCAAGACATAGCTGCCTATACATTTTTTGTCAGATGGGGCCCAGTAATTCATGCAGACTTTTTGCTTGTTGAATGAAGCTTTGTTTAACAGAGAGATTAATGGAAGAAAGTCAAACATCAGCTACGCCTATCCAAAATATTTAAATACATCAAATCCCCTAGCAGTCTGCCATCTAGTTGATTTTTGAGTTCCTGAGTAGGAGCACTTTCAGACAATCTTGTGTCTTTATATGTTTGTGAAAAGAGCATTCATTACCACGGCAGCCGGCCACACAATATTGTCCCTCTATAATATATTCCCTTCTGCGGGCCAGTGCATCATCAACCAAACTCAAAATCACCAGAAAGTTATTGGCAGTTCTAGACAAGCATGTTCCTAAAAACAGAACAAAGCCAAACAGCGTGTGTTTTGACAGCACGTTTCCAGAGCATCTGAATGCTTTTCAAACACGGCTGTGATATAAATAACAGCTCCATCTCAAACATCAGTGGTTCCTGAGCTGACACATTTATTATCCATCCAAGTCTATCTTTTTTTCCCCCCATATAAACGAGCAAGGAAACAGCCCTGTAATGCGTCACCCTTACTTCTGGAAGACACGCATAAAGGCAATTAGAAAAAGCACTGAACCGAACGAGTGAGGAAAACGATGTGTAGATACTGCTTATCGGTTTGTCGAGTTGCTAAGCGTGTTTCTGTGCTCCAGTTCAACTGCTTGTTTATTTCACACAAACAACTTATCAGCATCCAAGATGCGAGAATCACTAATAGACTTTAGCAGTTGTGCCTGGGCGGTGTTACAATGTACAGAGTCATTTCCACACACGCTGCGTACAACAAGCATGACTGTGCAGATTTGGGATACATTCCTTGTAATGCACACCTCCTGTATACGAGACTAGCAAAAACACAGTATACTACAGCCGGAGCGGACTGCACACCTCATACAAAACACGACTGTGCCCTGGCCTCTACTGTACTTGTGACAATAAACAGCAAAACACTATTAAATGTCATAGATCATACTGTAAATGCGGTCTGTCTCGAAGATAAAAGGCACGACATTTCTATTCCTTATAAGAGGAACCGTTTGTGATAACAAATGGTTCTTCCATTGCCCCTAAAGCAGGGTTGTCCAATCACTGTCCTGGAGGGTAAAGTCATTTTAATTTCTCTCTCTCTCTCTCTCTCTCACTGCGCTGCCTACCTGTCATAGCTATTGTGTTGAATGAACACCAAGTTGTGCATGAACCCGAACCCTGTGCCACTACTCTAGTATATTCCAGCTGAACCAACAATGTTTATTTATTTATTTATTTTTTTTACCACGAGTTCAGGAGGGTATTAAAATCAGATGTTCTGGGGAATCTAGCAAGTACAGCCATATCACTTAAAAGACTCGAGATCAATGAGTCTTCAATCTGGCTTTAAACGACTTGACAAAATAAATCTATACCAGAAAGACAACCAAATAACTAAAACTGCACAGTTTAATTGGCCAACTAAGAACACACAGATAAATCCTATATTGTGACATTTTACAGGCTTAAAGCCACAACAGCATCAAATGTTTTCAGACGATATGAAGCAATATGAAGAAAACAACCAGGCACGTCGTCAAAGCGATTCCATTTGATCAGTTCTAAGAGGACCTTCTGTTGGTTTAACTGGGCTTAATTTAAAGCAGATGAAGGTTCCTATAGGTGGGGGTAATATATTGTATCCTCTTGCTCCAGGTAAATGCCCTTTACCTAAAGGTAATGATGTTATTGTACCCGATAATCGTGCTTCTGTTGCAGGCAGCCAGGAAAAGATGAGTTTAATTCATTACACTCCTTCAGTGAAGAATAAATCACAAAAGCCACTGCATTAATACTGTACATGGTTGTAATATAAACTATTGCAAATGCACTATAAGTTCAATTTCCTTGTTTTTCAGAAAAATGTTTCTGCTACGAGTTAGAGCTAGTATGTACATGGCTTGATTGAACAAGCTTTTGAGGCAGACGACAAGCATCGAGAAATTCATTACAATTTTTGTCAATAGGGGGTGGATTCAGTGAAACACAGCTGTGCTTTATCACTATTTTCATGTCCTATGGTGCTATTCATTTATACTTCTAGACGCAGGGGGACTAAGCCAAATGGACCACTACTTTAGCAAAAAGTGTGCGTTTAAAATGACAGAAGCCCTTATTGTAAAACCCATATTCACCACTTCCTCTGGGCAGTTCTAACAATGCGGGGCTGTATTTCTTTAATTGAATCTTTGCAGCTAATTCCACATGAATTATTTTTACATGCATGCTTTACCACTCTGCATTGATTGATACCAGTCATCACACTTTCTCCACGCTTGTCTGCACTTAACCAGCCCTTCAGCAAGCTGATGCCTGGTTCTGTATATTTAACACATGGCAAAGGTTCGGATGTTCGACAACGAAATGGCTGTGTTGTACTTAAACAACAAAAAGAAGATGAAGATTGGCCTAATCAGAAACAAGCAATTTATACATTCCTGTGCATTATTCAACAGCAATTATCCTTTTTAAAGTGGCTATTTCTTTCTTCTTTAATCCAATGAACAAACTGGCAAATCCGCCAAGAAATCCTGAGGGTTCTTAGGTAATAGGTAATCGTTCCAGTGTGCGTCTGTTAACTTTCCCATAATTGTGCTGTAAGTCCTCTGATGATTTTCACAAGAGTACGCCGAGTGTTATTAATCAGGAATGTCCCTAGAACCAGCTCTCATCAAGGCACCGCTCTCTCTTTGGCTAGCAAAGGGTACGTTGTGTTAGTCTTGCATATGTCACAGATCAAAGAGGGCTACAGAAGGTTAAATGGACACTCATCTGCAGTAATGATCATAGTGGCAAATCTATGAGAAAGAACCATGAGGTTCAAGTTGCTGTATTCACATCCACATACAGACAAGGCTGATGATTACTATGGCAATATATGATGCAACTTATGTATATGCAGATATGTAAAACATAACTTGAAATGATGATAGTATTGTCAGTTTATGCCTCTATAACAAGCAACAACGTGAAATAGTATATATCTAGTATATATCTATGATTTTTATTTTTTTTTTACCTGGCAAGTCATTTTGAAATAACCCATTAACCCAGCCGCAGCATATGATAAAGCACAGAACTCGATATGGTCACAGTCACAATGTGTAAGTCGAGCATCTTTTACGATACCGCATAACACAGGTACATGGCACGCAAACACACACATGCAGCATGCACACACTTAATCAAACACACAAACACAGATCCTCCAACGCGACTGGGTGCGAGCAGTCAGCACTGCTTGAAAAGCTTGCGGAAGCCGCACTCACGTGAATGTTCCTCAGCTTCCTCCTGCCCTTCTCCAGCCTGCTGAGCAGTTTGTGCTGCTCTTTGCGTTGCTGCTGGAGCAGCCGCTCATCAGCAGAAAGGCTCTTCCTCAGGGCTGCCTTGTCTGCGATCTCCCAGAGGAGCACAGCAGGATCATTGCTGGCATTGAGCTTCTCGGCTGCTGAAGGCAGTGTTTCAGCTCTGTCACATTCCCAGCGCCGTGCTCCTGGTGAAGGGAAACAAAAGACAAAAAGTGACAACTGATAGCATGTGAATACTCAGGGGGGCAGCGAGCCAAGCCCAGGGTTCAACACATTTCATTGCAGGGATAGTGCATTTCTCATCTCACAGTGCCATTCATTATGAACCCTGATCATCCCGCAGTGGATGTGTTGTTTAAAACCCATGGCAAGGTTGACACCTAAAGCTAAACTGGAATGTTTTTAAATATATATGCTAAACGGCTTGCTGGTGGGTTTTTTTAAAATATTTCCCCAGAGAACTAAGAGTTTAAAATTCCAGGAATTTCACACAGCATTCCCACAGACAAGAACTGAAAACATCATGTTCCAGATTAAGGATATGAACATATACAGTGATCCAGCAGCATGCTTTTTATTTTATTGGAAATATACGCAATGTATGTATATGCAAATATGTACAGTTGAGCCTGTTTAACAAGCAACATGACAAATATATTATACACACACACACACACACGCGCGCGCACGCACACAAACACACACACACACAAACACACACACACATATTTGTTTTACTTGCATCTTTTAAGTTCTTTACTGTACTTTTCTCCTTCCACATTAATACACTGGTTAATATCTACAGACGTTTCCTTCCTGGTTCATCATCAGGTTCAATGAAAGAAAAGGGTTCAGACTGCCTAAATGAGCCAGGAGATACCTTTCCAGGATACCTTTCCAGGAATGAACCCTTCCATCCCCAAATGACATCGCCAAGCATGAAATGGTTAATGGAGGTTAGCAGTCATTGATGAATGATCACCAATCCCTTCTTAATAATTAGGTCTGTCCTGAATTCCTACAATAGCCCTGCACCCGAATGACACTGCTATGCCAGGTGTTTCTAATATTTCCAGCCTCTGTATTAGGTCTTCGTCAGGATGACTGAGGCAGGATAACCGAATACTTACTCAAGTCAAGGGTCTCGCTTCATAACCCTGGCATTAGTCATGCTTAAACACACACACACAAACCATATGGCTGTGGTTTGCAAAGAAATGTTATGCCTTATTGATTTCACATGCATGTGTATATGCGCATACACACACAGGAATCTTCATCCATAACTTTATCCAAATTATTATTTTTTTTCCATCTTCCACAGCAAATGCATATCTTGTCAGACATGGTCTCAAACTGCACGGCTGACGTTGCCTTTATTCAAGTAATGCCCTTTCACCTCAGTGACCTGGGAGAGGCCTGGGAGAGTGGGATAGATTTACGGGCACTTCATTTTTCATCATATCCACACAGGAAATTTTTCTTTAACATACTGGAGGAGGAGGAGGGTCAAATTAAAGAGTTTCTTAATGCAACTCAACACCAGTGAACAGCTCTGAGTGTCTGACACCTCTCCACACGCCTGCACCTAGGATTCAATTCCATTGCTCTGGCCAATTAACATGTTGCATGTTTAAATATTTTATAGTTGATTTGAGCATATTCAGGAGTATCCTGTTGGATCCTGATTCTTCCTCGCTATAGAGCGATCTTAATGTCAAGAACCCCCCAGCATATCAACAAACTTGTTATGTACTCATAATGCATAAAACAATTTCTCTCTATACTGTATATTATATATATATATATATATATATACACACACACACACAGATTCTGAAAAAGTCATCCTGAATATAGTATGTCATATGAATCAAATATAATTTCAAATGCTTTAAATCAGCCGGTAATACGAAAGCTGTTAATATTTCGTTACACAAAAGTAGGAGACGGCATGCGATCCCTCACTCGTTTTCAATACTTTATCGTTTCAGTGGAATGCAGCTTGCTAACCTGCTGTGGTTTAAAATGTTCTTTCCCTGATTTGTCTCTCGACCCTTCAGTGTAGTCTGGAGAGTAAGAAGCTGTAGCCAGCCCGTTTTGTGTTCTGCCAGAAGTGCTGAATGCTGCTTCACACTGTCTCTGCACTGCTGAGTACCATGGGTACAATTAGCATTGCCAGTTACCAAGGAACCGCCGCCAGTAAAGCGGATCTTATTCTCGGAAAATGAAAGGATATCTGGAATAAAATGGGAAGCATCAGGGGTGTTGATTAACAGGTTGTGCTGGTATAAGAGAAATCAAAAGGACAAAAAAAGAGCCACAGATAATTGGTTGAAGACAAGCTTAGTAAAAATTTCCATTTCACACAAAAAATAGAACAGTAAGGGGGCTCCCGAGTGGCGCGTGGAGTGCAGGATGCGCCCTATAGCCTGGAGGTCGCCGGTTCGAGTCCAGGCTATTCCACTTCCAATCATGGACAGAAGCTCCCAGGGGGTAGCGCACAATTGGCCGAGCACTGCCCGGGGATCGGCACACCGCGCACCAGCGACCCCTGTGGTCTGGCCGGGCGCCTGCGGACTTGCCTGTAAGCTGCCCAGAGCTGCATTATCCTCCGATGCTGTAGCTCTGAGGTGGCTGCATGGTGGGCCTGCAGTGTGTAAAAGAAGCGGTCGGCTGACGGCACACACTTCGGAGGACAGCGTGTGTTTGTCTTCACCCCTCCCGAGTCAGCGCGGGAGTGATAGGAGTGAGCTGAGCATACGATGCATATAATCAGATTAAATAATAAATGAGAAAACACAGTGCTCCCTCTTTACTATCTGCAAATCAAAAAATCATGAAATATTGAAAACGCTGAACTAAAGAAGGGTTTGTACTGTTGGGCAATGTCGTACACAGTGCTGCACTGCCTGCTTGCCTGCTGGGCTGCTCTATTCTTTCCTGAAAAGCATGAGGTTACAGTGCTTCCATTGTGCCAGCCTCTCAACCCTGCTCTCAGCTGTCATCTGGACCAGGCCTCCTCAGATCATGTTCTTCAGGAGCACAGCGAGGAGCCTGTACCCACGACAGTGCTACGGCAATGCTGCCTCAAAACACAGGCTCATTAAAGCTGCATGACAGGAACCCACCGCCGGCAATTAACTAATTGCAAACAAAAGACGAAAAAGTGAGGTCATAGGAGTGCACTGAACAGGAATTACAGTCGCTCTGTCTGTCTGTGTGTGCACATAATATATATGAATTATACATGTATATATTACCAGTGTTACTGAGGGCATTGATAGACTGGCTGACCTAAAGAGAAGTTACAAAATGAGTCTGCAAGGTATTTGTTTGGGTCAGATGGGAAAGCAGAAGGACATATTCATATTTAGGCCAGGGATGGAAATAAGACTCCCATTGCATAGCAGTTTGATCCACTCCTGGTTTTACTAGGAGTTTAATAAGACACACCTGAGCTTCTTACCTCTACACTGTGGCTAATCAAGCTCATAGTAAAACCTGGAATGGGTGAAACTGCTGTGCAACAGGAGTCTTATTTCCATCCCTGTAGTCTAATAAAATGCTGAGCTGCGGGCTCTGGAAAGAAAAGACTGTTTGTGAGCAGTGCACACAAAGAAATCTGAAAAACAGCTTTGCTCTTGCTGCTGCTGCTGCTAATACACTGGCTCCCCATGCTCATTTTAGACTTTGCCCATAAGGTCTGATCAGTTTGCATATCGAAGCTATACAGACACAGCTTTTCCAGGCACACTTAAATGAAATGCCTATCAAAAACATGCAATGCACAATCTTGCAAACTAGTTAACAGGAGCTTTTCTCCAAACAAAAAACTTTGCAGGTTACAGGGTTAACACCAATCTAATGATTCCTAAGAGACAGCAAGACATCTCCAAAGACAGGATGATGTGGGCGATACACCGGGATCCATCACTACACCATGGTCTATACTACCACTACACTGTGGGAGTCCTGTCATACAGGTGCTCTCGGATAACAGCTTTGTCTGCATTGTCTTCAGAAAAGCTAACAAAATGGTACAACAGAGGCTTGAAAAAACTTTTCTAGCCAAGAAAAAAAAACACAGATTTAAACCCCCAGTGCCCAGTTGAGTGGTTAACATTTTACAAGGCAGATCCTCATGTCCTGTCTTTTGTGTTCTGCTGTCTGCATACATTTATTGGTAACGATTGCTGTGCATTCATCCCGCGGGTTTATAAAACACTGCGCCAGCGTGCAACATCTGCCAGTGCCATGCAACACAGGAACTTTAAAATACCCATTTACAAGGTAACGTCTCTTACAATGGGGCTCTTATGATATATGCCAAGAGAAAATAATGTCATCTGTTTCAGACAGCGCAAAATGATTTTACACTCTACAAGTGCACTTAACTGCAAGCCTAATTTCATTAAAAACAGGAACTCGAAAGAATGAAACAAAACAGGGCTAATCGTAATGAGGAAAAAAGGCCTGTTTCTATGACAACTGCTGAAGCACGTTGTTATGGTCACAGCAAAGGGCCTAACAAGCCACAGGCATTGACAGTATAACAGAGCAGCTTCATTGCGAAGCTCTGCATCGCAGAACCTGCCATGATTGATGAAAGAGAATTCATTCATGCCAGCGACTGAAGCGTGTCAATGGAGAGATTTTTAGCGATTTTTCAGATCAAGCTGGGCTTTTCCCTCATGTAAATGAATCACACCCGGCAGTACACGACACACACAGTGGGATGGCAAATATATACTTCACAGGAAATTGTTTATTGCTTTTAATCTTGTTATGAATGATAATTCAAAGGGTCTTCTTTAACCACCTAATGTTCTGCTGCCCCTTGATGTAAAGATTGCGCTGTTGGCAGATGTACTCTGCATCTTTTTTTCTGTGTTTTAAAAGACCTCCGACAAGAGCTGCAATGCTGATGTTCTGTTAGTTATCACCAAGGTAATCAAATGTTAACAATCTGTACTGAATATACAAAGGACAAGACTCTGTAGGGAAGGGGTGCGTGAGCAATCTACAAGGAGGGTTCATTTGGCTAAAGCAGCAACGACTTGAGAATTTCCAGGGAAACCTCTTATTGGTTTTGTGGAAGAACTCCAGACCTGGGGTTTGAGAGCCCACAGTATTAGGGATCACAACCCAGCCACTAGCTAGTCCCACCTGGTAGCCTTACAGAAAAGAAAGGAACCCATGTATTCTGTATTTTCTATTCTCATGTGAAAAACACTTTTGTTCGAGGCCCCTGCTTTGAAATCTATTTTGCTAATGTCATTTGTAATGAAAAGGACATTTTGTAATAGACTAGTGACTATTCACAAAAGAGGTTAAGCAGACGATTCCTTCTCCAACAGTAAAGTCATTTTGGATTTATTTACACTGTTGTTGAAGGAAACATTAACCAAATTACACCTTTCCAGATGGATGTCAGATTCTGCTCCTTCAGGCGATGCTCGGTTGAGAGACACACTCAATTTCACGCTACGCTGGCTGTGTAAAAGTGTGATGTTCTTTCTGATGAGCGGAACAACCTTTTTGTATTTATTTTTTGGAAAACCCATACAGCAATTGATGTGTTTCTTTCATTCCACAAGTTTCTATATGTATTGTAACGTGACTGTTTCATTCGTACATTTGTATTTGATTTCAGTCCCCCCCTTCCCCCCGTGACGTGATTTATTAACCTCCTTATTCGCATCTATGATAAATACAATAAAAGACGACAGGGAGGTTTAGAGGGTCATTTTTAATGATATTTGAGGCTCTAACTGTATTAATCCAGTTCAGGTTTTCCCGCAGAGATGATTTATTGACCCATTAAAAGCATCACCACCTACAACAAAAATACAGTCAATAAAAGTTTGGAAATAAAAATCTGATTTACACAATTTAGGATCCATTTAGATCATTTAAATAGACCCCCAGCCTTACAGAGAAACATTTCTATTGGTGTCATGTTAAAATGTCTTTACAGCGAGAATGAAAATGTAGACGTTACTATAGCATCAGGGCGCAAGCACACGGTCAGGCACTTAACCCTTAGAGTTTTCAGTTTGCAAGAATCCTTAACCAGTATTCTGGGTTCATAGGTTTTCAAACAGTTTCCATTAAATCAAAAGTCAGAAGAGCCAGTTCTGCTGCGGTGCATTATGCTGGCAGAAAACAGGATTAATATTGGCAGGCTGGGAATGAAATGAAGGGGAATCCACACAAGCCATTCCCTCGAGAGGCAATTTTATTCACTGTAGAGTATTACATGCTTAGCACAGAGCCAGACCGCTGCGACACCTCGATCATATCAAACAGTTCTGTTTTCTTTTGGTTTTTCAATTACGAAAGTCAAATGATAGGACTGGAGAGCAAGTCTGTTTCGGCAGCCGACAGTGCAATTTGATAAATATTGATTTGTTTTTATTAACTTTACATAGCAACTGGAGAAGAATGGTGCACTCTTATAAAAGAAGAAGTGCACTATATTATACTGCCTGCTTATTTATTTTTTTCGCTGCAGTAGACAAACAGATGGGCATACTGGCTATATCATAAGATTATGCAAAAAAACTAATGAATACAGGGTATCTGCCTTTTTTATCCACATAACCTACATCTCATTGCTTCTCAAATCATCATAACCACAAGAACTGTGGTCCTTACCTCTGGAACAGGTCAGAATCTGTCCAGGGGATGAATTGAGTTCTGGCAGTCTCAGCCAATCGCTGACGGGACATGATTCGAGATGCAGCAATCAATCGATAATCGTTGTCTGCACGAATTACTGCACTTATTACCTGTACGATGTTAGATTAGGGAAAGTGGTTGCTCACTGCACCTTCGTCATTGGTTTTAATACAAGCTAGCATCAGACAAACCCCCCACACCTGCATGAGGTCTGATCGCTTTTCCATTTGCTTGTTGTCTACGTGCCACTTCACCCTGTCCCGCGCTTCTCGCTGCGTGACTCTGTCAGGGTATTCTTGGGATTAAACAATGCCTCCCCTTGTTTACTCATACAGCGGAGAGACAGATAAAATCATCATGTCAGGTCTCGTCGGGATGCTGGTTTAATTAAAACACGCCTGTTCTGCTAATCTCCTCACTTTAATAGAGACAGCAGAAGAGATCGCTTGCCGTAGCATTGTGTTCCAATCCTGTCAGAAATCACTGCGAACACGGAATACTCCTCTTCTGTAAGACTTGTGAATAGCAATGCTCTCCACCTGGCATTGTGGTTCATAGAAATGCACTGGGACACCAGACCCTGGCCTGTGTGGAGTAGAGGTGGAGACCATCCTGTCCCAGTTCGATAAATAAATCTATATAGAATTATAATCATCTTCCTTATCATTCTTTTTAATCCAATCAGCAAAATTACCAATTTCCAGACTACAGTTTTGAAAACATTGCGCATTATCAGACTGGACTGAGCTCAATTGTGGCCCAGTATGGCACAAATTAAAGGATATGTTTTTTTTTAAACAAATACAAATTCAAGTTTTCAGAGAGGGACAAAATAATTGGAACTGTATGAAACTAGCATGAAACCACTCGAATGACCTGCCCACTCCTGTCACCAAGTTACTCCTGGCTTGTAATATAATGTTTTATATATATATATATATATATATATATATATATATATATATATATATATAAAGCAGCAGATGCACAGTGTGAACGTTTTGCTGCAGTGAGCAATCAACACATTTACTGTCATAGACCAGATAAAAAAAAGGTCTTTGACTGCTGCAAAACAAAAGACAGCCTATTGAAACTGAACTGTATAGTCCACACAGACAAATAAATAGACCCCACGCAACTGTAGAAAAACAAAAACTGCAGAATTACCTTAAAATAAATCGGGGGAGGGGCGGGTAAAGCATGCCATTTCTCTGTATTCAGTTCAGGGCATCTTCCGTTGCTATGGCGATTTTTAATTTCCCATTATTCTCTAAAGCAAGGATCTTCAACCCTGGTGCTGGAGAGTCCCTATCCTGCAGGTTTTATAGGTGTCGTTACAACATCAGTGGCTAATGATCTGGAACACCTGTTAATCTTGACTAATTAAGCCAATAATTGGTGTAATTAAGTAACTGAGAGGTTGGTTGAAATGAAAACCAGCAGCCACAGTAGCCCTCCAGGACCAGGGTTGGAGACCCCTGGTCTAAAGCAAGCTGACAATTTCAGTAGGATATCATGACCTAAACCCTACAATTTGTCCTCAAACAGTTATTTCCCTGTACTCCAATATTCGTGATGAGTTAAATGTCATTAATTACAAAGCAGTGGAAAGGGGATTTTTAAATAGAAAACAGCCGTGTGGAATTACAGGCGCGAATAAAACCTTTTCAAAAGCCTCGTGTAACAGGAGGAAAGGAAGGATGTGGGCAGCTCTTTTTCTCCTGCCAGACACAAACCCAAGTGTAGCAATACTCAACACAGAATCCAATTCACTGACATGAACATGCTTTTGCAAAACTGAGAATTAAAAAGATCAGAAGATAGATGTACAGGTGCCCTCAGCCTAACCCTAACCCTGTAGGGACAGGACCCCAACTCAGCCACTATAGATCTGCATTAGGTTATTTATTATGAAACTAGTTGGACCAGACTCTAGGGCTTTCAATGGTTCATTATAGTATAGATTTTTGTATTGTATAATTGGGAAAGGGGTGTAGGTGGAGCCCAAGCCTCGCACCTGCTCTGCTACACAGGAGCCCCCCGGGGGAGGACGGCAGGCGTCTTCGTTTCCTCCCGGTCGAGACGTTGGGGGAGGGGAGCAGAGGGAGGGTCCAGGACTTCCCCAACACTGACGCTTTTCTTTCCACAGGCCTACAAAAACAAAAACAAAAGTCAAGCAAGCACATTGCAAGAACTTGGTAATAACACACACGCATTTCTTTTACTGCTGTGTAACAACAGGCAGTAGCCTTGGGAACACTCTCTTTCTTTTAATGCTGTGTAATAACATGGCAGTAGCCTTGGGAACACTCAACTGGTGCAACAACATTGCCCTTAACGTAATTACACACGAGCAGTTACCATGCAAACCACAAACTATCAGTAGGTATTACCATGCCATTACATGCCTATGTATGCTCTGTAATATAAAGTCCTATCACTGGTGCTATGAGGATGGGCCACCATAATGCTTGCGGACAGTAACTTTTTTAGGTAACGCTTTACATTAAGTGTCTCTAATTACTGTGTATTTACATAGTAGTTACTTAGTAAATACATGTGTACTTACACCTCATTACAATGTTATTATGCATAGTTACAAAGCACTCAATGTGTAAATCTTGTTGCATGATACATGCAAGTACACAATTGTTTCAGAAAGGAGTTAGGGTTAGGGATATATTGTGCAAGAAAATGAAGTACATTGTAACTATGCATAATAACATTAGGTGTAAGCTCACAAGTATTTACTAATTCTTCTAGACAGTACACAGTGCTTCAAGATTTGTACATCATGCATTAGCGGGGATCCCACTGCATTCTCTTGGAATAACATTTTTTGTTTGCAATACATCCACCTTATTCAGCATACTTTATTAATAATATATACAATGCATTGTCTATCCACCCAGAGAGTAAAGAGCAATATGAGCTGAATAATTCAGCAGTAAAATATCTCATGTACAACATGATTCCAAAAAGTCGTCTTGGTTTTCTCATTAAAATCCCATCTGGTAGGTTTAAAAACAGGGGTTTAGCAGTGACTGAGCAAAAACAATATATTCTCAGATGATGTAAAAATGAAATTAAAAATGACTGGTCCAAACTGCAGGGAACTGAATTAAGCACTTTCACTCTGCTGTAACTTGATATTTCTATTGTTTATTACTTTTTGCAATAATTTTGTAGACATTTGTTTTAACTGTTCGGTGCCTTTGATTTCAGTTGTGATGTCTACTTTATATTACACAATAAATGAAAAGCCACTGTACGTTAAAAAAAATGTTTAAAGACAGACTTTAGGCTATAGGTTCAAATGCTTTCTTTATTCTTTATCTTTATCATCACAATATATTACATTTAAAAAAGAGGAGCTCTAGAGAGAGATATTATATATATATATATATATATATATATATATATATATATATATATATATATATATATATATATGCAAACATACACATACACACACACACAATAATATAAAATAACAATTAGATACATAAAACACAGTATGGAGAAAAATCCTTCTCCGTGCATTAGCCATACAGCTGCAATGCAAAAGCAGGTTTGGAAAAAACCAATTGAGATAAACCTGCATTTCACCTGAAATTAAACCACTTAATACAAAGCACTATCCTCCCAGATTACTAGTCACACAGAGTTTGCAGCAGTTGGAGCTGCAGGTGCACTTTAAAGCATGAGTCATGTGCAGTGTACAATCATCACAAACAGCCCGCACTGTGCGGCTCTCACTATATCAATGTACCTGCTCTCTGTCACAGTGTAACTCCGGCTTTTCCAGGACCCCTTCCGGTAGGATCCCCGATTTCTTTTCTGTCGTCGGAGAAAGAAATCCACAAGTTTCTCTAAACTGAACATCGTTTCCTTCAGGAGAAACCGCACCAGCGTACATGCAAGAGCTCCAGTTTATTTATGTATCTGTTGCATGCTAAGGACTTATAAAAGGCGGTTGTTCTTTTAAACTGTGGTGTAATCAACCTGAAATGGCAGAAAGCTAAGGTGTTTGTGGTAGTTTAGTCACGCTGAAGCAGAACTCCCATGCTGTTTGAGAATGATTCAGTGGTTAGTGCGCTCTAAATAATCCCTGACTTTAGCAATTGTAACTTTGAAAATGCCAAATCTGTAACACAATCACAGGTAAGGCAGGGTTTTTCTTTACAGGATACAATAACTTTTCTTTTTTGTTTCCTGACCAGTCATTAATATTTAATTCCCCATCAAGAGTCTTTATTGTGTTCTGCAGCTAAAACAGTACACAAAAGAGCCTGACATTTCACTGCAAGAGAGATCACAGGAAATCAAAGCGAGCAAACATCCAACTATCACAATGAGGGGGGAAAAGTAAATAGACCTTTTCTTATCTAACACTTTGAAATGGAAGAAAAAGCCTTGCAAGCAGGCATGCGAGTATTGTTTGTACTCTGTGTGTGTCCTTTTCTCATCTAGCTCAGTCTTACAATTAAACAGCATGCTTCCTTTTAAAAACATGCCCTTACACCCTATAGAGAGTTAAAACAGAGGTTTCTAATTTTAATCAAATAGCTTTTGCATACTCTGTACTGTAGCTGCTGTATTTACTGGTTATAGACCTCAACAGATCAAGAATTTCAGGAAAGAATACTCTGTTGTTTGTTGCATCCCTGAAGCACACTAACATTTATAGACGGAAATAGGAGGCTGAAAAAAAAAAAAAATTCCACACAGAACCTTTATTTTGTTACCACTAGCAGACAGTGCGGCACCCTGGGTCATACGATACCCAGTGAAGAAACCCACCAGTCCAGGAGGCCGAAGTATATCACTTTCTCAAGCTAATTAGACCTGCATATTACCAATCTAAACAACCCATTTCAAATGCAACCCGAGGCCAAGAAATAGATTTTTCTTTTATTGTAAAAAAAAAATAAAAAATCTGGCAAGGAATTAAAAAAAAACACTGCAGGAATGTGGAACTGCATTGTGAATTTGAAAAATGTGCACAGTAAAAAAAAGAATGGTTTTAAACGATGGGCCAGCTCTGCAGAGTGTGCTCGGTGGAGTTTGAGAGCCAGGGTGTTGTGGATGCAGCAAGTTGAGACCTGTCTGCTTGGCTTAGTTTTACCTTACATTTCTGATTGAGTGTTTTAAAGTGACATGGATGAATATGAATACGTTGTAACTAAAACAGTTTTCCTGTATTGCATTTGGACACAATAGAAATACAGTATTTTGCATTCAATCTCTAATTCCATTTCTCAATGCAAGTAGTATTCAGCATGCATTGCAATAAGAGACAAACACATATTTCCTAATTTGGTTTGTTAACTAGCCCTCTTTCTTTTAAATCCCATGTACCGATTCCTATACTGGGGTTTATTGTGCTTCTTTTCGTATTACAGCCATTTGGTTTGTGTATTTCTTTTTTATTAAGTCTGGTCGTGTTAAGCTTTGTAAACTTGATGGTAAAGTGCATATTAAAAAGAGGCAGCGATATGGCCTTATGAAAACATTATGATAGTGTACTTTTCCTGTGGTAACAAGAGCGTTTCTCTAAATGAAGTGGTGCTGGCATTACACAGCAGTGGTTAAAACGGATTTTATTTTCAAAAACTCGACAGCAATGGCCCTGTGTAGGAATGGGAGGGATCAAACTCGTCTCACAATAAACAGAATTTTATTTAATATGAAAGCTATTTTAAGTTTTTGTTTTTTGTTTTTAAAGGCATAGGTTAAATGCTTCTCTGAACCCTTAAAACTCTGTTTCCAAACCGTACAGATTCATTTACATGCAGCTTGTCTGAATGAGCCCCTATATCTATCTGCAAACCCAGCACAATCATTCCGTTGTCATCCCTGCATGAATGTAAATAAAACCACCTCCACAGCACATCAAGACATGCTGGGGAAATGCAGAGTGCTTCTCTTTACAGCTCCCAGGAGAAGCTGGGAAGTCAAATGATACAGTGAAATCAAATCATTAGCCACGAGATTAGCGAATGAATGGAATCATAAAAAAAGATCTAGGCGTTTATGTTGACTCATCTAGGCAACGCGGGGAAGCTATAAAAAAGGCCAACAAAATGCTCGGATACATAGTGAAAAGTGTTGAATTTAAATCAAGGGAAGTAATGTTAAAACTTTACAATGCATTAGTAAGATCTCATCTAGAATATTGTGTTCAGTTCTGGTCACCTCGCTACAAAAAGGATATTGCTGCTCTAGAAAGAGTGCAAAGAAGAGCAACCAGAATTATCCCGGGTTTAAAAGGCATGTCATATGCAGACAGCCTAATAGAATTGAATCTGTTCAGTCTTGAACAAAGAAGACTACGCAGTGATCTGATTCAAGCTTTTAAAATTCTAAAAGGTATTGACAATGTCGACCCAGGGGACTTTTTCAACCTGAAAAAAGAAACAAGGACCAGGGGTCACAAATGGAGATTAGATAAAGGGGCATTCAGAACAGAAAATAGCAGGCACCTTTTTACACAGAGAATTGTGGGAGTCTGGAACCAACTCCCCAGTAATGTTGTTGAAGCTGACACCCTGGGATCCTTCAAGAAGCTGCTTGATGAGATTCTGGGATCAATAAGCTACTAACAACCAAACGAGCAAGATGGGCCGAATGGCCTCTCGTTTGTAAACTTTCTTGTGTTATGTTCTTATGGGCTTTTCTAAAACACTAGAGAGAAACGTATCGGGGCTTCCTTTTGTTCTGCGGTAGAAACCGACACCTGGTTAAGGAAACCCGAGGCAGCCCCCACTTAAACTGTGTTTCATGCAATTAGGCAACGGTCATTGCTGAATGTCAGTCACCATACCACCATTTAAACATTGCGCACAAATGGACTTTCTGATCTTTGTTTTGTGTCTTTTTAACCCAACTATGTTTTTTTTAATTTTTTTTTTAATATGATGTAATGATGGTGGGAAGCCTGTGGATCATATGCCTTAAAGAAAAGTCCCACAAAGTTTTTATCCTAAATCGTATCTATGTAATCAGACAGAAGAGCAGTGTGTGAAAGAAACATACAGGAGTGTGTGCAGGGATGAGGAATCTCTGGGAGTTTTGAATGACTTTGCAAAAGCAAGTATGGTTTAAAAAAAAATATATATAATACATTATAGGAAAGAACGATGCCATTAAGTAGCTACATCGTGTAAAGTAATATTCATTATTTATTCATAGTCGATTGCGCATACACATCAGTTTTGTACACATTATTAGCACTATTCTAGCATTACCTTTATCTAAGGTAACATTAAGAAGTCCAATGCCAATAGGGTTAGTGGAACCAGCAGTGAATGCAATACCGGGAGTATACAGCAGAGGGAGCCAACATTGACTTCCAGTCCTTTCCATTCCAACCAAGTCCTTCATTATTTCAGTAGGGTTAACTAAATAATGAACTAAGGAGCAGCCTGGAACAAAGTCCTGCAACGGAAGAGACTGGAACAGCCATGGTCCCCTGCCCCTGGTACAGTATACTGCGTGTGACAAGCAGAGCGGTCTGAAAAGGATTGCTTGAGAAATAAGAGACAAGACCTGTTTCAGCAGAATTGTGGGGACCAAGTTGTTTTTTTTCCTTCTTTATCTAGATGCTGCTTGTCTGCCAAATAAACAGTGTTGCAGTCCTAAAGTTTTTTTTAATTTTTTTTTATGAAGTTTAAAACAACGGTGGTTGACGTTATCCTTGGGCACAGTGCATTGGAGAAGGGTGGGAAGTGTTTGACACGCTCACATGTGAGGACACGCGATACTCAGGAATCATGTGACGCCGGAGGCAATGATATGATGCTCACTGCTTCCAAAAAAGAAAAACAACAAAACAGACCAATACAAAAAAAAAACAACTGTACAGGAAAAAAAGCATTGTCTGTATAACAGCGGTATTGACTTGCAGTTCTTTTAATCAGGCTCACATCCCAAACGTGTCCCTAGAGCCTTGTTCAAACCAGGCCTTTAATTGTTTTCAGTTAACTTGGTTGGAACAAGATTTTCGATCGGAATAGACATAAAGAGCCATGAGTGAGTACCACTGTACTAGAAATATAAAAAGTCTAATATAAAACAAGACAGAATTACAGATGGATGCTGCTTCATGAGACAAGCGGTGGGGAATGTTTCAACCCCCGGGAGCACACTAAAAGAGATCACAGCAGCTGGGTACATGCCACACGAAGCAGGAATCGCTGAACCAACAATACAATACAAGAACTGCAAAAACAAAAACCTTCTTTGACAGGACATACCATCCCCAGCAAACCGGGTGGCAAACTCTCCTGGCTTAGCTGAACTGCTTGTGCAATGACTGTAGTGCGAAACGCAACACAGAACAAAGAGAAAAAGGAAGACCTGTGTGTCTTGATTGTACAGCCGGTTCTGTCACGATTCGTCCTGTTATTGTACGGTTGTCTTGACAACCTATACGGTGCTCCAATGAGACAGATGCTGCCTCGGAGTCTGCACATGCATGTGCAGGAGCTATAGTGTATTCTGTAGACTCTCAAAAAGCATAGAGCAAGATGATAGTTCAGGGTCAAGCAGGAAATAAGAAAGCTGTCAATTAAGTGAAACTTTTCAGACTCCCACAGTGAGAATCGCAGAGCTCAGGTGGGCCTGAGTAAGCTCTCATTAAAACATGGAATCGGTCCACCTGCTATGCAACGGGAGTCTTATTTCCACCTCTGATATGCCACTGGGTTTTACACCAACGCCCTTTGATAGCCAAATAAAATTATACCACCAGAAAGTCTCCTATTGGAACAGCGGCATGCATGACGAAGGGAGCTGCAGGTTCATCTGAAAGGATGGAAGCTGGTGGCATTTACCGCAGCGATAGCTCAATTTGACATGAATAAATGAGCAAACACAGCAGCTCCCACATAGTCTTGGTAGACCACATAGACACTGTTAAGATACTTTAACATTTGTGTGAATAGAGAGACAGAGGGAGAGAGGGGGGAGAGAGAGAGAGAGAGAGCGCTTCTTCACTATCAGAGGTTATTCTCTCTAGTCTGCAGGAATTCCCTAAACAAATATTTGAATTGTCTTTCTTTGCACACTTGTCTTCTTCAGGTTACGAAACCCCACATTCTGTAGCTGCGTCTCCACTGAGACAGTGCAAACCACATACCTTTATCCTGCTAAGCAACACCGACGAGAGTGAAGTGTTGACGGTTGTGCTAATCGTTTAAGCACATCTCTGTGGTATTGTAGTGCCGTGGATACCGGTAACTAAGTTTCTTTTCCAAAAAAAAAAATTAATGTGGATTTAGACCATGCATTTGGTTTTTATAGTGTAATTTCACCCTTCAGGCTGCTCAAAAAATCTTACAAGAAAAATAAAGGTTACAGTCAACATTAGCACCACTTTCTGAACATCCGCCTTTTACAACATAAAACGCATAAACTTATTGTAGCCAAGAAGAATAGGCTGATAATAAACACTTCGATAATGCAAGTATGTATGTGTGGCAAACAACATTGCATTACACAAGCTAACAAGCACTGCATTACACAAGCTGCTGTCATCAATGGAACAAACAGCAAATAAAACCATTGATACAAATCAAAAAGAAACGTTTACCTTACAGTATTTCAGTCAATCCAACTCAAGATGCTCACCACTGCAGCCTTCAGAGTCAAAAAAAAATAATGCTTTACAAACTAATTGTTGTGGGAACTTCGCTGCAGTTTGAGTCACAGGTTACGTCTTGCCTACTGAGACCCCAGAAACTAAAAAAAGCAAAAGCCCTGCTTGTGGCCTTCCTGTCGGTCCTCAAGACTACTCAGCGGATCTGTAACTCTACATCATTCTGTACGGACAGAAAAAATTGCGTTTTAAAGAATGCTGTTTATTTTTGCCCCAAAAAACTTTTTTTGTGCTTCTTTAGGAATTTTCCTTCTTGAAAAAAAAGGGACAGGGGTCAGTCTTTTTTGCTACTTTACAGCTCCCTTGGCCTTTCTCTTGATTTCAAACTATTCTTAGCAAGGCATTTTCACATTAAAAAAAAAAAAAAAAAAAAGATTCTGCCGCAGTGATCATACAATGGGATTCGTTTCACGACCATTAAGTGCTATTGTACTCATTTGAGGACAGACTACTAATTGTTTGGAGCATTTAACTGGCATCTACCTGTTATTTTGTTAAAATAACTTCCCCTAATTGTGTTAACCTCAAAAGTGAAGTCTTAGTGTAATGTATCAAATGCATCAGCTTGTGTTCTGATTTTTTCAAAGAAAAATAATGGGATAACACCTAATGCTGTGGGTTCGACGGGTGGGGTTCTGGGATGCAATGGTTAGATGGTACAGGTAGCGGTAGAGGGCAATTTTACTATTATTTTATTGGTCTAAGAAGGCATGGTCTACGTTTATTTTGGACTAGATTACAATGCAACAAATTCAATTTTACATGGAAAGAGATTATACGCCTAGCTTTCTACGCCTAGGGTTAGTACCATGAATCCTTGTGTCTGAGAAAAATCTGTAAACTGAATGAATTAAACCATCGATGTTATTTCTGGACCGCATCAGCAAAACTCACATCCAGATACACAGTACCGATGGCAAATATCAGTAATGGAGAAAGGCTTCGGTATAAACTTTTCATGATGTTAGAGAACGAAGCCTGGGAACATGAACTGCAAAGGAAGCTGCACTTTGGGTATTTGTACAAGCCAGCTGGTCGTATTATTCTGATGAGGCTCGAACAGGTTTATTGATTAGTCGTAGCTCACCTCAGGGTGGTGTGAGCATACCAGTGTGAAGGAATCTGCACCTGCTTGCCGTATCGGTTTCTGTATAAAGAGTTTCTTAACATTGGTTTTGCTTTTGATACCTGTATAAAAATGAAGTGCAGGAATGAAGGAACGAAGGGATGGCCTCTTAAATCATCAAGGCTATTCATGTCTGTGGTATTACTTTAAACCAGAAACACAGTGTGTCTGAGTTCTACATGGCCAATCTCTTGGGTCTGTCACCACCTGTGTCTATCACTTTACATCGTACTCCGCTCAGATTTCATAAACAATATTTCTCTGTCAATCACACAGTTCAGCATGTTTACACCACTGTGACAAGCTGGGAATAAAACAGAGGGTTTTTTTCTCAAGAAGGTTGTATTTGGGGGTTCAAATCTGAAACTGTGTCTGTTGCGATCCCCCGCCATTACGCAGCGCACACTCACCACTACAACGTTACTGCAAATGAATACCTGCAGCAATGCTTTCTCATTTTAAACAGACAGCTATATATGGTACATGGCTCTGCAGCAAAGCAGCCAGCAACAATCACAAAACCATAGCAAGGTGTAACAAAACCCAGTGAAAGCATGGTAAATCATAGGCAAGCATGGTAAATCATAGGCAAGCATGGAAAATCACAGGCAAGCATGGTAAATCATAGGCAAGCATGGTAAATCACAGGCAACCATGGTAAATCACAGGCAAGCATGGTAAATCATAGGCATGCATGGTAAATCATAGGCAAGCATGGTAAATCACAGGCAAGCATGGTAAATCACAGGCAAGCATGGTAAATCATAGGCAAGCATGGTAAATCATAGGCAAGCATGGTAAATCATAGGCAAGCATGGTAAAGCCCAGAAAGGTAATATAAAGCATATTACAAAAAACATGGCAAACCATGGTAAACCAGGAATAGCAGTTTTCTGCATAGCAGTTTGATCCATTCCTGGTTTTACTAGGAGTTTAATAAGACACACCTGAGCTTGATACCGATACACTGTGGCTAATCAAGTTTGTATAAAAACCTGGAATGGGTGAAACTGCTATGCAATAGGAGTCATATTTCCATCCTTGTAAACTGTGACAAATGCATAGTATAACAATGGGAAAGTGTGGTAAAACTGCAAAATGACTGTACAAACTTTTCTAACGGTAGATGAAGCACAAACAGCGAAACCCGTCCCCTATACTCATCCCCCGTCCCCTATAAACACATGCTGGCTCTGAAGCTTTGTTTCCACTGCCCAGCACTGCCAGACTCAAGAGGGGTTCTTTGAGCCCACAATTAAATGAATCATTTCCACCTGCAGTAATAGACAGACCTATTCTACAGTGGAACCCTGTCCTCAAAGAAGGTAGATTGAACCTCGGCTCCAGTCCCATCTCGCCCGCTCACTGTGGGCAGCTGAGTCAACTGCTTTTAAACTACTTTAACTCAATGCTTTCCTACACTTCAGCTGTACTGTAACAAAGTAGACTTGAAGGGATGCTGCTGAAAACGACACACAGCAGATATTCTCTGTGCCGAGATAATAAATGACAAGAGTTAATGTTTTCTTTAAAACTAGTTTTCCACTTTACAACACTGCCATCTATTGGACAAAAAAAAAAAAAAAATGAAGAGCACAGATTTGTAGTTTGGCCAAATTAAATAAATGCAGACTGCTCTGTCAAAAATACAAATAACCCACACACTTCAATGCCCAGCAGGGTTTTTTGTTTTGTTCATGAGTTGGTGTGTGGACAGAGAGCTTTCAAACTACAGTGCTTCTGTTTCATTTCTGTGAATTACAAGTCAGTTACAACTCCACTTTACACATCCTGAGCCATCCTGATTTACAGACACTGTGGGACAGGTGAATGCCACACAGTTCAATGCAGCCACTGAAAGCTAAACTAAGGGCAAGAGGTTTTGTGTTTTGAAATCGTAGCTTACTGCAGCTTTAAGAGTTAAAACCATTTCTCAATAAAGCCCACATTAGGCGTCAGATGTTTTACAGAATGCACCTCAAAGCTCTGCTTTCTGGCCAACGGCAGCCGCTTGCTAAATACATAATAAAACTTCTGCTGCCCAGATAAAGATTTATAACTAGTCTACTTTATTTCAAGCAAATTTGTGTTTTCAAGTCCACTTACTTTATTTTAGTTGACTAGTGCTGTTCCAGTCTGGCTTAGCAGGGGGTGATGGAGAATTCCTCCATTGTGCTTGTCTTCATAACCATCTCATTCAAGCTAGTCGGGGGGGAGGGGGGGGGGCACTAAAAATACTCTACAAGCCTGCCTTGGGTATTTTTCTTTTCAGTTTAAGAGATTGCAATAACCCTGCTGCTCCTTGTTAAGCAACTAGCTACTAGCAAATGCAATACGACGTACGTGTGTGTGTGTGCGTGTGTGTGCGCGTGCGTGCATGATATATTGTGTGCAAAAATACATTTTAAATATGCATTCATGAAATTCATCGACAATGTATACAGAGCACAACTGCAAATCCAATTTGAAATGTTTACTAACTTTAGAAAAACAACTTGGTGATTCGTGTGTGTTTATTTTAAGATTCATTTTTCTGATGAGCTGCATTACCGCTTAAGATTCACAAAGGAATAGCGTGATCTTTAAAATGGCCAGTGCATGGTTGAACAGTACATTCATTATTAAGATATGTAACTAAAATGCTATCTCTTGGGTAACTGAAACCTTAGCAGAGAATTTGATTGGCTTCTATTGGAAGTTATCCATGACACAAACCTCTGCCCTTCTTGGAAAGATGTCAATGAGAACTGTAATTGACACAAAGCAGACAGGACCACAGCCTCTGCAAAAGGAACGACATGCAGCACAGCATCTCCTGTACCAACACCATGCTGCAGTACTGGGAGAGCTCTGGCTGAGAGTGAGGAGAGAGCGCCCTCTGCTGGGCTACCACTCTGCAGCACCTAACTGTCAGTGCAGGTCTCCCATTCAAGTCCTAACCAAACACACCCTTGCTTTGTTTCTGAGAGCTAAGCAAATCAAGCTCCATTGTGAGATGAGGAGATGCAACAAGCAAGCGATTAATCCGAGCCTCAATTAAACATTATATTACTAGCCCATGCATGTTTTCAATTGTCTCAGGAACTGTGCACATTTGTTTTGCCTATCGCTTTTGAAGAATAACGCTTTTATTACTATGCATAATAGTATGCATATGTGTGCTTTCAGTTATATTTGAAGGTATTCGTGAGGAGTCTATATTTCTATTTATTTATTTTTTTGCTTCCTGCTTTTGAACAATAAAGTGTTCTCAATTATTATTATTTGCTTATTTTAGCAGACAACTTTATCCAAGGTGACTTACAGACTTACGTCTCACCCGAAAGACGGAGCACAAGAAGGTGAAGTGACTTGCTCTGGGTCACACACAATGAGTCAGTGGCTGAGCCGGGATTTGAACCAGGGACCTCCTGGGTACAAACCCTCGTCTACTACCTCTCTGATGATCGACTCCAAATTGCATTTAGAGCAGGGATGGCCAAAGTCAGCTCTTCCACGTCTGTCTTTGTTCCATCCCTGCTGAACCAATTACACCTGCACTCAGATCCTGCAGCAGTTTCATTAAATCACTTTACCATGTAACCCTGGAAAGGAACAGCCCTCCAGGACTGTGATTGGAAACCTGTGACTTAGAGGTTACTAGTTATAGGGGGCGGCAGGTGGTGTGTTGAGGGCTATCCACTAAACGTCCTGCACTGTGTGTTCAATGAGGGTTTATTTGAAGGTACCTTATTCTTTGGTCGTGGCACTCTGCTGCTCCCTGTGTCTGCATCACCTCCCCGGCTGATTCCAGAGCTCTGGGCAGCAGTGTGGAAGGCATGCATAACCAAGCCTCCAGATCAGAAAACTTAGCGCAGCTTAGCATTTCCAGAACACTGCAAAACACAGGCAACTGTGTCGTAACACTAAAAACATCATCCCCCAGCTCTCTCACTGGACCAAGGAACAGAAACCTCGAGTTCCAGCACCCATTTGCTTTTGAAATAATGCATGTACTGGGGCATTAAGACCGTGTAATAAAATTGAATCACGTTTTAAATAAACATTATGAAAACGCAGACCAGTAATACTATCCAAAAAGAAAAAAAAGGCACATATTGCGACCTAATTTCATTCCAAATGCAATGCTTTCATTTAGATCTGGCTGTTATACACTATTATTAACTATATGCACAAAGGACAATATTTGCTTCCAACAAAGAACTTGCCAAGCTCACAGTACATCACAGGTTTTAATGCCAAGCTTAACTTAGCAGTGATGGGTGTCAGGCACAGCTAACACAAATACATGCTTTGTGTCATTTCGAAATGATGTTACCTATGAATGAATATACTGCATTATAAATACCTGTCATCCCCAGCTGCTGCCTGGTTTCCTGCACAGGGTGCTGTCCGCTCTTGCCCTGAAAATGCCCCCTGCTCTCTGTCCAGGGACATCTCTGCTCTCTCACTGTGTGGAAAGAATGACAAATTCTCAATCAAATACTTGAGCATGACATTATTTAGTTGATCACCTCATACTGCAGTCTAGACTGCAGTACATAAGCAGGGATGGAAATAAGACTCCTACTGCATAGCAGTTTCACCCATTCCAGGTTTTACTGTGAGCCACAGTGTAAAGGTAACAAGCTCAGATGTGTCTTGTTAAACATACAGTAAAAACGGCAATGGATGTTTTAGTTTAGAAATAACCGCTATTTATCCCAATAAACTTGAAGATCCCGAAAATTACAAAAGTTTTCTTAAAATATTCAACCAGCAAATATAACGTCTCCATATTTATATAGAAATTTCTTTAAAATCCAGTAAGACCCTTGTAGTGTTATTCCAAATGACATGGAAATTTGTCTCCCAGCTGTCAAACTAATTTCACAGCTCGTTAAATACCCGGCAACATTAAAGCCAAGCTGCTTGGTGGCCGTTCAGTTCTCCACGTGGCTAATGTTTTGGCTGTAAAGGCTGAGGAGAAACACCCAGGAGGGGATCAAAGGAACCGTGGAAGCGAAACAGTTAGTCGTCATCAACATCGTGGACGCGCATCTAGGTTAAATAGAAAAGTACGCGCAACAGGAAAATCGACAGCGTCACCAACCCAACTCCTTGGAACTTGCAACCCACCTCCCTGCCCCCAGCCCCCAGCCCCCAGCCCCCAGCCCTGCGTGTGCCGGTCTCCATATTTGTTAATAATAGTTAATACTTTCAGAATTGTTACCAAAAATGCATTAAAAAAAGAGTATAAAGGGGCAGACATAAGATGCTGCATTCATGGATTTAGTTGCTGAGCTAAAAAAAAAATTCTTGTTTTATAACAGACCCGTATAAGACAAACACAAAGCATCTTACTTTATCTAATTTAACAAATCGCAAAGGGTTTTTTTACTTTAACCGAAGCAAAACAATAAAATAAAACCCGCAATCGACTGGAAAATGCTCTGAGGAAGAACTTATTTTTTAGTAAGATATTTAAATTGCTGATGAAAGAATACCGTTAGGTCGAATTTGCCCTTTGACTAATAGTACGTGTGTGTTTGGTACTTAACAGTAAGTTACAGTCGTTCCTCGTCTGGGTAAGTAGAAAAAAAAAACTTGTACCTTCTTTTTTCTCCTAAAGGCAGACTGACACATTAGATGTGACGGCATTCAAAACAGCTGGGCGCAGACAGGGCATTTTTTGTTGGAAAAGAGTTCTGGAAATGTTTACTTTATATATAAAGCGTTTAAAGAATTATTCAAGCTTCTACGATTTTAGGCTTTGTATTGCAAAACGTTCTTAGAATTTTTTTTTTTACCGACAACGAACTTAAAACAAATGCATGAACCCCGTCACTTACCATTGTTTAATCCGGTCCTGCTCTTCTGTGTAGGAAGTATGTGCAAATTCTAAATTCTCCCCAACCCCCAAGGGTTATCAATAATTAGCTTCTCTTGTAGACGGGTCACAGATGGGTCGAATGCCAAAATACTTAGTCTTTGAAGGACAGAACCCCCAACCCCGTGTGCGCTTGGATCCTGCCCGCAGACTTTGTAGTGCGTTAGTTTAATGTTCCATTTCTGCAACGTGATTCTACTGTATAGGGAATTACAGGACATACTGTTCATCTGCGTCTGTCTTTCAAAGGGGTTTGTTTGGAACGAGATAACCATTGCACAGGAAATAATTCCTCTAAAGAAAACTCTAAATGGTATACAACATCCCAATTAAAACGCCCCAGACTTTAGATAACAAAACCATAGACAATATCTTCATGTTAACTCGTCCTGTTTCCAAAAACTAGCTTGTTTTTTGAAACCTTTACTGCAGATACAACCTGTACTTTAAAATGGAATAGTTCTCTATTTTATTGTCTGGATGGAGTTTTAATTGGTTCAATTAAACGATTTAGAACAGGGTTAGAACAAAAACCAGCACTGGAAGAACCAACTTTGGACACCGCTGGTTTAAAGCTACAGGGTTTTACAGTCACAAAGAATACATCGGTGTCTGTATACCGCGGTACGTAGCGTGCTATCTCTTTGATCAGGGTGTGACAGCTGGGTGTGTCCATGCTGTTGGCGTTCAGCGAGAGGAGGTTATAATGATGCGCACATACACATTGAAACTCTGAAAACAACAGAAATGTAGATGACGTTTTTTGGTTATCGTTTTGGTTTTATCACTTGCTGAGCTGATTTCTGCCTTATAAGGTAAACAGTCTTTTAAAATATGGAAAAAGCCATTATCTGGGTTTAAAAAAAATATGAGAATGAGAAAAGAATGTGTGTATGTGGGGTGGGGAGTTTGCAACATTAGTCATCGGTCTAACATAGTAGCATTCTGAATAATGACACATATGGTACCTTTTAAAATGCCACAGTCAAGCATTCCAAGGATATCCAGCAAGGATTGAATTACAGAAGACATGGACCCCCCTTAAAGCTGTAGTGTCCCACACAATCATGTTGAGTTTTACACTAAACTACAGCTCATGCTGCAGGTATCCTAGACACTCTGTATAGGTTCCTATGGTTACTTATGTTCTGAAGCCCTTATTTCGGTTCTATAAACCACTTTAAATAGCAGCAACCGAGGGTTCCATCCTAATCCATAGGGTTTCCGGGTGGAATCTTTCGAGGGTTCCGTAATGGGCGGCTTCATATTTGGAACCCAACCCTCCATGCAGAAATATGAAAACATGCCAGTAATATAAGGGCAGCAGTGTGGAGTAGTGGTTAGGGCTCTGGACTCCTGACCGGAGGGTTGTGGGTTCAATCCCAGGTGGTGGACACTGCTGTTGTACCCTTGAGCAAGGTACTTTACCTAGATTGCTCCAGTAAAAACCCAACTGTATAAATGGGTAATTGTATGTAAAAATAATGTGATATCTTGTAACAATTGTAAGTCGCCCTGGATAAGGGAGTCTGCTAAGAAATAAATAATAATGAATATAATGGTGACTATCATAACTACATAACTTGATTGTTTGTTTTTCTGTGTAACTTTTTAAGTGTGTCTGAAATGGCCTTGGCAAGTGAAGCTTCATATAAACACTGAAGCAGCTGTGTGTTGTGTTGTTGCCTGCTCATTGATGTGGCAGAGCCCAGGCCAGTAAAGGGCAGATCTCTGTAGGCTTTCCATCGTTAAGCAAGCACAATGAAAGAGTCTGAAATCAGGCTGGAGGAGAGTGATGACCAGGCTATGGCAATTCTAATCTTGCGCTGGTCTTTACAAAAGCCTTTGCTGTTTAAATCAGCTGTGCTTACAGACAGGAGGATGCACGTGCCTGCCATTAGAGTCAGGGCGATCATCAGGCACCTGTCTCGGGAGCACCAGAGTCAACTGTCAATAGCGCAAAAGCTTTGCACTACCTGTCAATAGCTGACTATCTGGAGCAAGTGTTCTCAAAGTGGGCTACCATTGTAATACCTGCTCAGTCACATGCATAAAAACTCTACTGTGGAGTGGCTGCAGTGGATTCCTAAAATCGAACAATTACATTTACATGGAAGATGTAATGGTTGCGATTTGCATTTGTGGGCACAGTAGACTCAAGTCACTTTATAAGGTGTCTCAACTACTGCTATAACTCTGCTGTCAGGGGTGTTACAATAGTTCAAATGCATTGGCACGGTTAGCTTGAGGGTGATGTCAGACCAGGAACGAGACACAGTACTGTGAATTACTGCGCCCTAAATAAAACAAGTATCGCGCTGGTGTAAAGCCAGCACGCAAAGCAATTGTTTATCTTCTTATTTATTTCCCAACCCCCGCCACATGCATGCAGAAAGCGTGTAGAATCATCGGCAATATAAGCCATTCGAATTCTCCTGGGTAACACTCTTAACAAGGTACACGCGTGTAAACCCGTGTTGAAACACTAGATGGCAGTGTACGTCCAGAAACTGCCCAAACTGCATTATTTACAGCCGGTTAATTTCCCTGCGGTTAGTTAGACTTCAAGGAGCTGTGGAGCGCTGAAAGTGTGACATCGAGGTAGCAGGTGTCACTGTGAGGAAGGCAGTGAACTCGAGTCCAGGAAATATGAATGGGTTTATATTAGTAAGAGAGCTAACACGTGTCTGAGCAAGTGGACCGCTATGTATAAAGGGTCATGTGTTGGGTTTTAAGCAACATATGCAAAGTTAAATGAAAATGGTATGTATCTAAAATATTGAAAAGAACCGTGATTTAAAAAAGGTGTGGTACAAGTTATTGTGTGTGGTAAAGAAATGCATCCTGTGTTATACAGAGACATGAAATGCATCCTGTATTATATAGAGACATGAAATGCATCCTGTATTATATATATGAAGATATGAAATGCATCCTGTATTATATATATGGAGACATGAAATGCATCCTGTATTATATATATGGAGACATGAAATGCATCCTGTATTATATAGAGACATGAAATGCATCCTGTATTATATATAGAGATATGACATGCATCCTGTATTATATATAGAGACGTGAAATGCATCCTGTATTATATATAGAGACGTGAAATGCATCCTGTATTATATAGAGACATGAAATGCATCCTGTATTATATAGAGACATGAAATGCATCCTGTATTATATAGAGACATGAAATGCATCCTGTATTATATAGAGAGAGACATGAAGAAGAGAGACGGCCAGGGTTGAGGTCAATTCCTTTTATTTCACAAACCGTTTGTTCAACAATTCCATATTCAGGTGAAAGGTATTTCACAGGATACCTTTATCCAGCTCCTCAGCCATTTCAAGTTTTTCTTGAATTGTTAAACCACGCGTTTACGTTCGCCTGCCCACATGTTGCCAGTCACAATGGTACTAAGTCATTGTCCTAATAATGGAACCTGTGCATGTGTTAATGACTGCTTACCGTACAGGACACCTGTATTCTCAATTCCAGGTGTGCAATCGCTGAAAAGGGAAGTTCATCTCATATACTAGGTCAGACTTTCACAGGACAGGTGTGCAATCACTGAAAAGGGAAGTTCATCTCATATACTAGGTTAGAATGCTAGACAGGAGACAGGGTGTGCAGTGGGCTAATTCACTAGTATGCTATGCTGTTCTCCTTGGGGGACTGGGTTCAAATCCATCTTATTCCTTCCTTTATTTTCAAAGCTTGGTTATTATAACATTACAATTTGTTTTGCATTTATTTTTCATATTGTTTCATACTGTTTTTCTAAACTGTTTTAAAGGAAAAGACAATGCTGTTTGGTCACTGGTATAAAATTAAACTAATAACTAAAACGATTGTATTCGTATACTGTAGATTCCCAGGGTTTAAAAGGACTGAACTACAAGGACAGGCTGAAAGAACTGAATCTGTTTAGCCTGGAACAAAGAAGAGCCAGGGGGACATGACTGAAGTCTTTAAAATCTTAAAAAAGAGCAGACATACTTTAATCACAGTACAGAAACCAGGACCAGGGGACACAGCTGGAAACAAAGTGGGAGATTCTATAACATGTTAGCAGAAACCCCTGATGATGCTAACAAATGGAAAAACACATCCCAGCAACACTGCCAGTTGATATAGGACAGAAGTTGAAACAGATGTAGTAAATTGCAGTTGGCACTAGAGGGAGCAAGCAGAACATCATTTTGAAAGAGCGAATAGATTCAGCATAGTATTGTATTACCTGTAGGGCGCTACGTCTTTAAAAGGGGCATTTTACACAACCACAGTGTTTTCAATTGAAACTTTGGAGACGTTAAAGTCTTTCGCTTTAATTAAACATCAAGCCTCATAATTAACTACCGTAAGATTCCCCCCATGTGTCTCTGTTGCTCTGTCCGACTGTCTCCCATCTTCCTCGCACCCGTGTTGTTTTGCAATGTCTGGTTGGTTGGTTCCGGGTTTGGGGCGGCAGTCGTGATTTTGTGACCTTTCAACCCCATATAGTAGAGCGAGGCTGTAAACTCTGCAGAACTGAAGGCATGCTGTAGCACATACTGATGACACAACTGAAACCCCTTGTGCCACCGTGCCTCCCCTGTGAATGGAGTGAATGCATGTGAAAGCCGTTAGCGAGGGGAGGAGAATGCGTGTGGTGCGCAGTACAAAAGGTTAAAGCATCTCGTTCCTGCCTCCACACGATAATCGATGGAGAGGCAGCTGGAAGAGAGAGGTATTAGCGGCAGCCGTGCTTAGAGAGACGTCAGAAGGTCTCAAGTATAAAGGACGATGCCTCCTATGGATGATCTGCTAAAAGGAAACAAAAGTTGTCTTTCGCTCAGGAAACATCTGGCTGATGCTCCAGTTCTTAAACAGGTCAGTGGTTATTTTATAAGTCAGCGAAACAAGAAAAAGTGTGGGAAGAGTTAGAGGAGCGAACCTGATTTCACTGTGAGCAAGCAGACAACTATAAAATACACAGGGCTGTGAGGAAATGTCATCCAGTTCACTGCTTCCCCCCCCAGGCTCTCCGGAGTGCTTCAGCGCACTACCTCATTTCCTGGCCTGTGAATGTAAATATCATGCTTGATGTAGATGAAGCACGAAAAGTGAACCTGTTCCATGTGGAGAGTATCCACTCCTGGAACATACAGAGTCATCTCAGAGGTTTGGCAGGCAGGCTGCAAAAGATAATGTCCTCCTGAAAATAAAGCATGGAAAGTTGTCTTCAGTTCTATGATATACCTAATAATCTCCATGAGGTTCAGGGGGGGAAATAAAAATCTGATTTGCCATCCAGTCATTCTTAATGCTAGCAGTATTAGAATATTAAGGTTGCCACTGCACTTGTGGGACAGACCGCGCCATTCTTCAAAACTGTATGTGAAGACCGATTACCTGTTTTAATACGAAGAGGTTTAGCAAACAAGGGTCAGAGGTGGATACAAACAGGAAACCCCGCCTCCTGCCCCTGCACGCTAGGAGAGCGCAGCTATATATTTGTGTTAGCGTCAATTAAAAGGACAGGGAAACACAATATTGATATTATTATTATTAGATGGCATTTCCCTTTTGAATATCAGTTGCAACTGCAGGAATCTGTTATGAGCGTTGCGGTATCTTACTTAAAAAGAATGCACTCTTCAAACAGCCGGAGGTTACCCTGCGACACACACAAGTGAGAAAGAAATCTATACTGTACCTAGCTGCTATACTACCTTCAGCGTGTCACACCTGGGCTACATCTTTAGTAGATTACACAGAAGCGATATGAAAAATAACCTGGCAAACGCTGGGGCTCAGCCTAGTGACTGGATACAGCTATTCTCTGCAAAAGAACATCTAGTGACCGGCGATCGTTCTCAGTGCAGTCAAGGGCCGCCCGCGACAATGACCTGTGCAATAATTCCACACTGGGCTGAGAGCTCCCACAGTCTCCATTCAGCTTTTCTAAAAAGCGCTTCTGTGAAAGCAGGCATCCTACGCAGCATCCAGAGAAATGCCCGCTGACTTAAAAGAGGCTCTCTGGCAAACTGAAGCAACTGTGTTCTTCCCTGTTCCTATGCCTTTGAATAGACACAAAGATGCAGAAAGAAAACAAAATTAAAAATTAAAAAAAACAAATGATACATTATTGATCAATACCCATTGTTGCAAACGTATTTGACTTGAATATCAATTAAAAATAAGCACTGGAGTCTTCGAACCCATAATAATTATCATATGGATGAATGCATTACCCATGTGTTTTTCAGTTTGAATTATCTTCAAGTTATTGCTGTGTTATCTTCAATGTAATAAGTAAAAAGTGAAAGCTTCCCTTCTTTTCCTTGTATAATAGAATGCCACAGAGACTGAACTGGCCAGTTTTCAGGAAAATGTGTTCTGTTGTAACAGAATAATAGGCTTCTTTCCATACAGCCCAGGAACTGATCTGTCAGTACACTGTAAGCTCACTCCATGCATACGGCGACAGCACTGACAGTGTGCTGCGCACTGCAATCTGGATTCCGGAACAGGTGTCTCTGCTGAAGGGACTTGCGGAAACCAGTGACATAGAAATCCTAGAGTGGAAAGTGTTATTTGAACTGGGGGGGGTGCACATTCACAAACACAGCAGGGCAATGTTGAAACCTCACAGTGAATTAGGTCAAATGTGACTGCGAAAAAAATCATTTGTAAAGGTAGTTTCTCTAGTATTTTTTTTTTAAAAATATTTGGTGATACAAATCACATAATTACATCATGTAATAAGCACATGGAAAGTGTAAAATAATCCCAGAAATTTTTCAGTTTGGATGAAGTACTTTACCGGACACCAGGGCAATGCTATCCTTTATAAAACGGTATCATTTTCCAAAACTTCATTGATATGTTTATGATGAAGATTTTTCCAGACAGGCTTGTCCTACAGAGTCTCGACATACAGATGAGTTAAACTGAGCGTGCTAGGGATTGACAGCAAGCCTACCATCAGAAACAAGGTCTTTAAACAGATTCTTACTTCTGAGACCCCCGGAGATGCACAGCCCTCGAGCCGACGACACCAGCTCTGACATTTCACTATTTTTCTCGCTATCCTTTTATCAACTTGAGCAATGTTTTTCATTTAGGCAGCGTGAGTAGGGGCGGGGGGCGGGAAAAAATCGCAATAACAAATACATGCAGACCTTTCTGATGTGGCAAAGTTTAATGAGAAACAGCAGATTTAATAAGGGTGTAAGCACCAGCTGGCTCTCAGCTTCATTACAACTCAAATAACAATACACCTTGTGTACTAAGCGTTTGCTGCAGTTTGAAGCCAGTTTGTGGTCTGGATTCTCATCGCCTGGCTGCAGTTAAAGGTGTGCCCTGTAGTGGTGTGTGGTTCGCTGGCGTTACAGATTCTCACCCCCTCCCAGAGAGCTCTATCACTGCTCATCCAAACAAGCCTGGCTCTTTTGTGCAGTGGTTAAAGTGTGTGCGTGTTTGGAGGGTTCAAGTCCAGCCTCAACCCTGGCCTCAAATAAGCTGGACCAAGACGCAGCTTTGAACAGGGTTTTGAAATCAGGGTAAAACTTAACTGGTAGTCCAAGCAAGATCTAAGAAGTTGACTAGGTAGTAACTAGTACTTTGCTATTACCAGTACACTTAACTGTGTCCTATGAGCTATTGGGTCTCAATGGCTACACCTCACAAAACAGACACCTGCAGGGTGCTAAAAAAATAACAACTTTAATATGAGTCACAAGACCGTCCACTTAATGAGTCTAATCCCCTCGAGCAGCTGCTCCAATACTTCCGAACAGTCACATGACCTTGGTCCGACTGGCTCAATACCTGCTTCAGCCTGAATGCATAATTCTTTATGATAACACGTTCAGACGGAAAGCGCTGAATAATTATTCGGTGGCGTGGCGTTCCTGGCATTACCCAACCTTGTTTTGTCATAGAAACAGCAGGTGTGTGATTGAATTACATGTATCACAGGGTCCTGTTTTCAAGCAAATGGAAAGTTTGCCCAATTTATTTTTTTTTAAAAAAGGAGTAACAATAATTTACTGTTGCATAACTAGCGAGAAACAAAATCACAGCAGCTTGAACTCACCCGACCTCCCAATAAGCTGCTTCCTGTTAGCTTTGTAACATCAAGGCAAAATTACACTGTCTGGTCAAAGATATTTGCAATGCATGCAAATGTATGTGGTCACGTGATGTATTATGTGATCCACTATACAATAAAAGGTATTGTGTGTGCAACTATTCAGAAATATCAGAGAAAGAAAGCGGGCCATGATGGATTGAGCCCCCTGACGCGTGCAACATATTGTGACAAGCAACAAACAAATAGTCTGAATGCATGAGTGACTTTTCACTCTTCTGTTAAAAATCAGAATGCCTTTGGAAACTTTCCTCGCTCGTCCCTGAAGAGCTGCTCTGTGCTGCTGTCACTTTCAAGGTGATTCTACATGGAATTCTGAACCCCAGAAGACAATAAAGAGTGAGCCTGGGGAAAGAACTAAAGGATTTTCAGCACCAAGTGGACGATGATGACGTTAAAAAAGAAATAAAAGCAATGAACAGGCCTCATTTAACTGAAGTAACTCAAGTGTCCTTAATTAAATGAGAAGCACAGCCGCGCCACTGTGACGTCAAAGAGAAACTTGGTAAAGGTAGAGAATATCTCAATTATCTTAACGAGTGTATGCTTCACCAGGATGTGAAGACTAAAAATCATACGCCAAGTGAATCGAATCAAGAGGAATGCTGTATTTTATTCTGACGATAAATCTGCACTATTCTTTCAGATATGGTAATGGTCACAGGGAACTACATATTACACAGCAATGGGTACATTTCCTGGAAGTCATGAAATCTGTAATAACTGTGAAAAAGAAACAGCCTTAATTATTAGTTAAGATAACTGATTTTTCATACCAATACCAAACTGCTCAGAGTTTATATTAATCCATACAGCAGCCGTGGTAGATCTCTGCGTTAACCCTTTCAGTCGGTATGTTAACATATGCTATATGTTTTGTCCTGTTCTCATGTATACTCATTAAAAGGAGTTCTTTTTTTTAATTTCCCATTCTTCAATTCAACAAATAAAATTCAGGACTGAAAGGGTTAATCCAGGTCTTGCATTACAAAAGATGCCACTGAAAGATAAGGAATGGAAAAAAAACGGGCAGAGGAATCTATTTTTCAAAGCAAGCACAAGTTATTTTCGGAGAAGAATAAATAAATTGCAGGGTTACAAAAGGCAAGTTGTTTGTTGCTGGTTTTATTTTGTTAATTATTTCCATCCCTCTCTGAGCTACAAAGCAATGAAACGATTTTCACACAAGTTGTTTGTCTTAAGGAAAAGAAACTTTCCCAGCCCCTGGTGCCACTTTGAAGTCATTTCTTCACTTGTTTGCAGTAGCTGGAGTAGTTGTTGCAGGCTTTCTGTAGGTCTGTGATGAACGAAGGCACTCCGCTCTGAGGAAGAAACAGAGAGCAGAGTCACTGAAGGAAGCTTCCATGGGACTCGATAAAATATCCATCTGGGTGGACTGGAGACCACATCAAAAGACACAATGTGAGAAACATCTGGACTCGAAGCAGCCTCTGCCACAAAAAGAGAGGCTACAGCTGGGATGCACAGGAGTTATGTTTGAATTGTTAAAAAGACTGCAGAACATTGTGGTAAAGCAATCGAGAAAGAGTAGTTCCCCTGTGAAACTGTACTGTGTTAGCATGTTTAAATGCAAACAACAATATGGTACAGAAGCATGGCAAAGCATGAAGAAAATCATGGAACAGTACATGCAGTGTAATACAGGGAAGATTCACCACAGTACATTTGTATAAGGGTACACACTGCTCCCAGATTCCCATTATCCCTGAGAATATTGCACATCAAGCCACAGATGTTTGGGAGATGTTCAGTCAAACTCAACAGCAAAGTAAAAAATAATAAATAAGTGAAGCGCTAAGCTGTGCTGAAATTTCACAGATGTCAAAGTGCATTCTGCTGAGCAGATCTCCATGCTTTTTGAATTTGAATTAAATTAGGACACTGCTTAACCTTGCTAAAGAAACACAATGACCCTCAAGGGTTGCTGCCAAAATCTGGCACGGCTCTGGCTAGATAAACGCATGCGTGGATATACACTGAGCTGAGCGACGTTATGCCAGGCTTGTATATCTCTCTGATGTTTCCCTGTATGCAGCATGCTTGCTCTGAAAATACAACAGAGTGTAAAAACTCCATTACAATTCTGAAAAGAATAACCTAACCCTAACTCTAACTTAAGACTGCTTACAAGTTCCTAAATTAAAAGCCTTAGTGGTTTATATGTGAAGCAGATATTAGTGTTCCTCCTTTCTGAAAAAATCAAAAATGTGCGAATGAGGATTTGCAGTATAACAGCTGAGAATTGAGAACCCACTGACTCACCTTGGCAGCCCAGTTTATAAGCCAGGAGGGAATCGATCCACCCGGATTATCAAAGTAGTTCATGAAAACTAGAACAGAAGCCAGGAAACAAGCGTTAAAACCGACATGAAAGAGACAAAGAGACGCTACAGAACGGTGATGCTATTAGAAACTGCAGCTTGTTTTGGAAGCAGCAGTGGTTTCACCTGAGGCTCTCCACACTCTAGCAATCTCAGTTGTCTTCCATTGTTTCAAGTAATATTATTGCTTAAAAACGGTACTCAAACAAGGACTGACAGAGACAGACGATCAGATTAAAATAGCAAACACAGCTGTGACTGATGGGCTATATAAAATAACCAGAAGATGGATAACCGTGGGTTAATGATAACAACGCTGCATAAAAAAGCTTATTCCCCCCAGTTTAGCGCTATAAATGAAATGTAATCCCGGACTGAGAATGCTGTATACCTTACCTTTAACTCCAGATCTGCCATCGCTCTCAATGGCCAGGCTCTGCTTATAGTCACACACCCGAATGACTCCGGACTTCTCAGGACACTGGGCGACAGAAGCGCTCTTGGCCAGAATAACCCAGATTTTCCTCCCGTCCACATCCAGATCCCGGCGTTCACGCACGTACACGTACTTGTTGCGCGCGTTAAAGAAGAAGCAGGGCGTTTCTCACTGCCTGTGGTTACCGGCAGGGTCGGGGTCAATTCCTGTTTTTCAATTCCAATTCCAATTCCCTTTGAATCAATTCCAACACAGCATTGATCAAAATTGCAATTTGCAGTATTCTGCTAAAAACGAGCTTCTCACACAGTGGCAACAAATTACTTCAATGGAAGTCTCTGTCAATTCAATTTAATTGGCTAGAACAATCCCAACAATGACTGTGTCTCTGAAATCCCAAAGAAATTGCTTTTGTAAAGGAGCTGAAGAACAGGAATTGATGCGAACCCCGGTTACCGGTACCATGCGATCGGAATTACACACACAGTCCAATGGTCTGGTAATGCAGTTCTCATGCTTTGTACAATGCATTAAAAAAGCATGTCAACACAATGCATACCTTTTCCTCTGGGGGAGCAGAGTTGATGCACAGAGCTTTTCACCTGCTCACTATTCACATCAGGGTTTGTACAATGCATTTACGATCTTCTTGACTATACTTCTTTCACTGTGCTTCACCGCACTTTCTTATTGGTAGACATTTATAGCAGGGGTTCAGTGCTAAGAATTGAAGAAATGCCCAATATATATTTAACAGGGCGGAGGCTGGACATGAACCTGCGACCATGCACATCACAAGCAAGCATCTTAACCACTATGCAAACGAGCCAGTCTCGTCTGTATTGTTACAGCACTGCTTGTTACCATTTACAAGGATACATCTCTGTTTGACATGGGAAAGGGGTACTTCACCTCCCAGTAAATCACTGGCTTCCCAGCACAAACCATTTCAGACAGCTCTAGAAAAGAAAAAAAACATAAGAAAAAAAAAATCCAAGTGCTTTTCAATACACAATCTAAAATGAAGAATGGTGTGCCATTCTTTTTAGGAAATGAAACGTCATTTCCTGTATAAAGATGAACTACTGTAAGATGTTTTTTTTAGATGATTTAACTTCTGACTTCATTCATTATTCGTGCCGAAGGATGAGCTCCGATTAATAAAATGTTACATCGTACAGTGAATGTATTACCCAGATGATTTGGTTTTTGACATATAAAAAGAGAAATGTTCAAGCCATGGGTGAATGGGTAATGAATGAGAGAGGTTACAGTGGGAGAGACTACAAGCTTATGCATTCAGTGTGGTTTATTGCACATTGCTATGCTTTTACTATGGTACACTTTTATAAGGGTAACAAGACTATGAAACAGTAAGGATGCTATACAAGGGAACACAAACAGGGAGTTCAGATTTTATTGGAGCTCTGCAGTGGACATTTAACCTTTAACCCCAGGTACACCTGCAGGTCAGAGTTCTTCTGTAGAAAGCAGGATTTTGTTTCATGGTTTAAACCCTTTCTCATATGACTGATACACACAGAAGATGCTTCCACATAACACAACACAGATAGAGATTCAAACTCACTTTGTGTTACCTGTGTGACACTTTGAAGCCTGCCAGCGATGACATGCACATCAAGGAGAGGTAAGAGAAACAGTAAGACAGTGAGATGTGAACATGTGACAGCCACAGACATAATGCACAGAACAGGCACAGGCTGAAACGAGGAGTGTAAAATCCAAGGTTATGTTGAACCCAAGGTATCGGATGCATTGAGTTCCCTGTGATTACTGCAGATAAGACCACATGAAAAGAGACACGCTAATTATTTTTCTAAGCCACACTGAGCCACATGTATTATACAATTTGAGAAAGATAAATAAAACTGAAATGTTACTGAACACAAGCAAAAAATACTGCAGAGAGCCGGGTTGAAATAAAAATAATTAGACATTTGAAATTGGGGAGAAAATAAGAAAAATAATTGGCAATTCCAAACACTTCCAAAAATATGAACAGCTGACTGATGGGTAAAAACAATGGGCGGTAAAATACCAACCTTTGACATATTCATCCCATGATTTGCGATACTTTAAATCCATATACACATCTGCACATAGCTCTGGAGTACAGTTGGCAAGACCACCAATGATTTTGTATTTGTAGAGTCCTGTTCTCTGTGAAAACAAAAGCAGGATGTTTAGCGAGAGGTGTAATTATTTAAGCACAACATGCATGAAGCTGACACTTAGTCCGTATGTTTACAGTACAGAGAAGTGCAGAATCAATAGTGTAAGAAATAATCCTGCTGAGTCGCAGGGCTGCAGGACCATTTTTTTATTTTTCTAAGACACACTGAGCCACATGTATTATAGTCTTTAGACCAAAGTGGTCTAAATAAAACTGAAATGTTACTGAACTAACAGCAAACAGGCAGACTATTGAGAAATCTTGTAACATAAAACCTTCTGTTCTATTCTTTTTGTCCATCGTGACCGAAACGGACTAACAACAGGGAGATGCATCTTTTATATAATAGTGCAGCAGAGTTCAACCCTCAACCTGTTCCTTACACACTGTTACCACAGTAGATGTGTAATAAGAATATGGTAAACTATGGTAACTACATAGTATAACTGTGGAATAACTACCGTGCAACTGTACTGTGGTAAACTTTTATAAGCGATGGTGGATGTAAGAAATTTAACAGTAAAGCCCCTTTCACAATGGCACTTCACCCACCCGGGTCTCAATCCTGCGTGCTGTATTTCGGCTCAGCCCACTGACTCGTGAGCGTCCTCCGACGCGTTTTTTTGTGACTTCAACAAAAAATGATGCACAAAGTGATTCTAAAACAACGAGAAGAATACATTACTTCATTTAACTTGGGCTGACTCAAAATAAGGTGCGCGTTGCAACCCGATTCCAGCCGATATACATTCTGCTTGCGATGGTGCATCCAGTATTTCCATATAGTGGCATACCTAATTCCGGTTCTTGCAGTTTTATGAATTTTACACAGGTTTTTTTTTTTTTTTTTGGTTTTGTTTTTGTACACACTGCCTTTAATTAATGATAAATTGAAAAAAGGTTTTAAAATGTAGGTTTTGCGCTACGTGACTACGAAGGTGTATTTTTCACAGATTTTGAAGTTGTACATGAAGTAAAACTAATTGTACAATAAATTAATTCGCAATGAATCACGTAAATACTATTGTATTGGGGGGGAGTGTAAATAAATACGAACAAGCTTTCTCATAAACAAGATGCAGACAGGAAACAAAAATCCTTAAACATCAAACCCGATACGCACTGACGCCACTATGTGCAAATAACGCAAAACAAGATCTGACAGGATCAGCTGCTGCACGCCGTGCAACCTTGACAGCGTTTGTATTTGACTATTGAACCCATTTTTAACGACACACATTGAAATTGTAAGCTTCTATGGTATTTCTATGAAACCCATTGACATTTTTTTTGCATTGGTACAACGGCACCACAGATGTTGAATCCAGCGTCTACGGTGTATATGAGTTTCTGTTTGATCCTATAAATGACCGCGCTGGCATGCTGCTTCCTGCACACGCACTGTGTGCTATTTTACCTTGTCGTACAGCCGGTAGATCTGAATGCCCGAGATGTCAGTGAAAAGCTCCCATCCTCCCTCCAGTTGGGGTTCATCGATCTCTTTGTAGGCTTCCTGAAACTCTGCCTCTTCAAACTGCAGCGCCATGTTTTAAAATGAGTGGCACGGTATCATGTGAGGAGAGTCACTGAGGGATTGGCCGCTGCATACAGTATGTGAGGCAGGCTTGACACCTGCTCAGAGAGACTGCCGGTCAGCTGACTGCTGCTGTATATATCCGAGGGATGAGACTGAAGAGCTCAGCGATTTTTCTTTTGCACACTGAGTGCCTGGTTACATAACAATAATAACACTAATAATAATAAAAATATCAATAACACCCACAATGATTAATAATAATAATAATAATAAATAATAATAATAATAATAATAATAATAATAATAATAATAATAATAATAATAATAATTATTATTATTATTATTATTATTATTATTATTATTATTATTAGGTGAAGAAAAAGCAGCATTATTATTTAGAAAAACATCTACAACAATAATAATAACTGGGTTCCTATTCACACACAAGAGTTCCAGGGACTCCCTTAAATAACCTTTCTTTCGGTTCTGCATGGAACTAAAGGCGTCGCTTTGTTAGGAGTGTAGGACAGGAGGATTCAGAAACAGCTCTGACAGCCGCAGCCTGTTACACAGAATACACCCAGCGCACAGTTGGAGGATGTAAATGAGACAGGTTATGATCTTTACATATTAAAAACGAGAGAAGCAGGGAGTCTGAGTGGCCTGCGTGGTGGGGTGAACTTACTCCACAGGATAATACATAACATGCTCAATCAGGAAACGACACAGGAGGAAACACAACTGGAAGTCTGCCCACCCAACGCAGAAGTATGGACATTTTAAATGAGAAAACCCAACTGTTATTGAATGTGTACCCCGAACCCAAACGCCTTTGTTTCCATCTTTCTTTTGGTCAAACCAGGGTCAGTAACAGGTGTGAAACAAGTGCATTGTGGGGCAAGGGGCGATGCAGCTTTTAAACATTAAACAAAACAAATTAAAAGTAATACGTGGGCCAGATCATTTTTTTCATAATGGGTCAGACGCATCAACTTTTTGTCCAACGGTTACTGCATCAACTATAAGAAATACGAGTTGTATTCCTCATAAATAATAATCAATAATACTAATTATCACAAGTGTATTTTTCCCCCAACTACAAACTATTTGGGTTTGCATTATATTCCAAAGTTTAAAAGTATTATAGACTAGGCAAAACAAAAATAAATAAATAAACCATATATATATATATATATATATATATATATATATATATATATATATATATATATATATATATATATATATATATATATATATATAAACCATATATATATATATATATATATATATATATATATATATATATATATATATATATATAAACCATATATATATATATATATATATATAAACCATATATATATATATATATATATATATATATATATATATATATATATATATATATATATATGTATTATCGTTTTTATCATATGTAGTGTTTTTTAACATGCACTTTGACATAGGCAGACATACTCTGAAGTGGTTTTCAATTAGGCATTCGAAGGGTTAAATTGAAGGCTTTTGTTTCAGTGGTTATTTAAATAAATAAATAAATAAATAAATAAATAAATAAATAAAAAAAAAGAGGTGTTCGCGACTTTGAAACTCCCCTCTTAAGCAGTGGCACATTTCAGACGTCCCTTCTTTCCTTAGCTGTGCTCGCATTCAAGCGGACTCTACACACATGAGGGAGTCCTCAAGGAGACCTCGATGAATGGGAGTCAAATTCCCATACCGGTTCCCAGCAGAGACACATTTTAGAAAGGGGGCAGTACAGACGGACAGGCACAGAGCAGGGAGACCCTTTTCACGCTCCTGTTCGCGTTGGTTATTGTGCTTCAATTCTAAATGTTTTTTTTTTTCAGCTAGCTTGTTTTCTTTGGCAGAAGACGGAAGGCATTTTTTTTTTTCGTGGATATGAAATGTATTATGCTGGTACCTCAGCTCATACAATGTATATATATATATATTTTTTTTCTTCGGAGGACAGTAAGGGGAAGATGCATTAGGGATTCCTTCTACATCTTTTCAACTTCAAGTTAATGCAGAAATGGAGAGCGAATGTGAAAGGTACGTTACTTTCGATTTATTGGTATAAATTCAAAGCTGTCGCACAGCATAAACATAACAGAATATACAGCCAGGACACGGCTAGAGATGAGAGGAGTTGAGGGCTGTATTTAAAGACATTTGTTTATGTCAAGGACATACATACCATATAACTACAGGCTATTATAAGCGGTCTATATATATTTTATAATAATACTGTATAAAAACAAACACAAGGAAAAGCTGTATGTGTTACAATGCTGTGAAGGAATTCGCTATGTTAAACTTACACACCTTTCTGACTAAAATGTGTTTACACGGGTTTGTACTATTAAACGCTAAATTGGGGTTGAAATTAATTATAGGGCGTCATATTTTTCACAAAATCGATTACTTTAAGTGATTGATACTAAAAGACACCGTTTGATGCTATTAACCATGTCATGAATTAAATGAAATTAGCGTCGTTTAAAAAAAAAAAAAAAAATTCAGAATGCCAAAACATATTTATTTTTTTAATGGTTACCTATCAACAACTCCTGTTTATTATAACATTCTAATGTTTTAAAAATATAAGTAAATACATAAATATGACAGTGAAAGGCAAAGCCGTGTATCCACAGCTGTAAAATTATGTACAGTCGATATTGGTTTACTAAATGCATGCATTTATTCAATGCACACACAGAGTAACATTGTCCACTTTCAAGATTCCTCAAGTCCTGTTCAATCCTTACCTATCAGTTTGGTTTTATTAATGCCTTCTGCAGCATGTTTCTAATTCATATTTCATTCTTACACTGAATTTTTTTATATATATAATTTTATTTAATTGAGAGAGAGAGAGAGAGAGAGAGAGAGAGAGAGAGAGAGAGAGAGAGAGAGAGAGAGAGAGAGAGAGAGAGAGAGAGAGAGAGAGAGAGAGAGAGAGAGAGAGAGAGAGAGAGAGAGAGAGAGAGAGAGAGAGAGAGAGAGAGAGAGAGAGAGAGAGAGAGAGAGAGAGAGAGAGGACTGTGTGGTCCAGTGGTTAAAGAAAAGGGCTTGTAGCCAGAAGGTCCCTGGTTCAAATCCCGCCTCAGCCACTAACTCATTGTGTGACCCTGAGCAAGTCACTTCACCTCCTTGTACTCTGTATTTTGGGTGAGATGTAGTTGTAAGTGACTCTGCAGCTGATGCATAGTGCATACACCCTAGTCTCTGTAAGTCGCCATGGATGAAGGCATCTGCTAAATAAACACATAATAACATTATTTGTTTATTTAGCAGACGGTTTTACCACCGTTTTGTTTTTTATATATATATATATATATATATATATATATATATATATATATATATATATATATATAAACAAAACGATGGTAAAACGGATCTTTAATAAAACTACAATGTCATAATTCTGCTGTTTTGGAAATGCATTTATTAACATAATCGATTATTTTAAATGAGATATATATATATATATATATATATATATATATATATGACAGCATAATACTACAACATCATTTAAAATCTTTCAGGGAGTGTATTATCCCCAGATAGTTTAGCACAGCTAATCAATTGGCAATGTGTTAACACCCCTGGCTGCAGAGATGGCCAGCTGAGAATAATGAGTTTTGTTTTGCACAGCTCTGAACTCACTCAGAAGAGAGACCTGGACCATCCCATTTAGAGACCCGCCCCTCGGATCTATAGTCAAAGCACAGAGCTCTGAGCATAGCCATGCCAGAAGAATCTAATAAAGACATAATGAGAATTCAAAAGGGTCCAGAAAGACTAGGAATGGAAAAGACTAATAACGACTGCGTGGTCACCAACGTCCCCCTGGTCAACGAAGTCCAGCTGACCGCTGCCACTGGTGGTGCCGAGCTCTCCTGCTATCGGTGCACTGTGCCCTTCGGTGTGGTCATCCTCATAGCCGGGATCGTGGTCACTGCCGTGGCCTACAGCTTCAATTCGCACGGATCTATCATCTCGGTCATCGGGCTTGTCCTCCTGTCCACCGGACTCCTCCTGCTGGCCTCCAGCGCTTTGTGCTGGAAGATCAGGCAGGCGAGAAAAAGCGACCAGAGGCGACAGAGCCAGACAGCTTTAATGGCAAGCCAGAGAAGCAGCTTTGCTTAAAATCAGTGGTGCGTAGCAGGAAACAGAGAAATCGATTGAGGGGCGGAGGGAGTGGGGAGGACTGAAGACCACTCTTGAGTTTGTGAGGTCAGCCAGGAGATGCACAGCATGGTTCCAGCTGCCCTGCTGTTAAGGCACTTCCTTACAGCTTCCAGGATGCTTGGAAGTACAGTTGGCTTGTTCATCCAATTCCACGAAAGCCGGTATGGGGTTTGCAGAAACATCTTCTGCTCCTCCAGATTGTATCTGAAAGCATTCAGCCCCACAGAGGACCTCCTTCTGAGTTTTTTCTTATTCTGAAATAAATTGCCAACATCTGGATGGCTTGGAAAGCGGCCAACGTAAATGTCTTTAGAATGTATCAGAACGGAGACGAGTGGACATGGACTGGAGTGTAGGACATTGTTTTCCATTCATTTATTGGGGCACCTGCTGGGATGTGCCGGACTGGGATGATGATTTCAGACTCGGAATCGCTGGAACGCTGGGCTCACCGGACCTGTGGGGACGTGGTTCTTTACAGCATGTCTCCTCGAAATTGTGACTGCTCGTTTTTACTCACTTGTGGCATTGTATGCATAGTCTCATGAATAACTGAAATGTGGTACTGAAATATTTTACTTTGATAGATATAGGGAGCAAACTTTATCGTGCATGTATTATAAATTACTTCAGTCAAGATCAGAGAATGTAGATCAGATTATGGATAACTTTAAAAGGATTCCCACTGAGCACTTTTGATGTCTTTGTTTTTAACTTTTGAGTGTTTAATTTCCTCTGAAATAATCTGAATAATTAAAGTGCTGCTAGAGCTTTAGAGAAGGGGTGCTCCTTTCCCACCAGACAGCCAGTCACTGCCTGCACCCCTCTGTCATCACCAAGCTGTTCCCTAACGTCACTCTTCAACTCTGACAGCTCAACTAACTAACTAAATAAACAAATAAAGCATCCTAAGCATATGTCTGAATTCGTGTCCGTACCTGGGTTATACTGCATTAGAAATGATTTTAGTTCCCCTCCAAACCTCTTCTATTAGGTAGGTTCAGAGTGTGTTTCTGATGCCTCAGAAACACAATGAATAGTAGTCGTAGTAATAATAATAATAATAATAATAATAATAATAATAATAATAATAATAATAAATCATTGAGTTTATTCACTTTGTGCCCAAAGGGCCTGCACAGGTACATCTCAATAGTGCAGCACTAACACAAAAAAGAGAGACCGAGGTAGACCAGAATTACAAACAATTTAATACTTCTTTGCTGATTAAACAATTAAGTAAATATCTGGATAATTATAATAATAAAAAAAAAAATAGCTAGCGGTATTCTGAGAAAGCAAGAGTAGAGGAAACTGATAGAAGGCCAATCATTAGCTTTCGTTCACTTGAATTAAATGTCTTCTATTGATCGGAGGTCTATTTAAAATTTCAAGTAGAAATCTTAAACGTCACACATCCCTGCTAATTACTGTGCATCCACCTAATTGATCTTAACTGTATACTAATTGTAAAGTTATGTTGAGTCCGAATCATATTGCATAAATTAAAGTATAAATAAATAGTTACATATATATCTTTTTTATTGTACTTGTATCTCTCCCAATGTTTTGGTCATCCCACACTGGAGTCAAGAAAATTCCACCTCCCTTTAATCAGTGGAGCTGCTCCAGACAGACCTCTTTCCTCATTTGTTTTTTTATTGCATTGTGATGCAAGTAAGAGGGGCAACAAATCAACAGCAGGATTAATATTTGTAGTTAAAGGTCAGCAGTATCAAGATCTGCTACTGTTTAGATCATTCAAATAGGCACCATTAGATACAAAATATAACCGGGTGTTCCACTATTATGAAATCTTGTTTGATTTCCCCAAAGACAAACAATGGGGAAATCTGTCATTTAGCACGGTTTGCATGCTGAGATTTGAACCAAGCGCTGTTTTGCAAGGTGTCCCGCTGAATTCAATAACAAACTGAACATTAAACGTTACCGAGCACAGGCCATGCTTGTTGAGTTCCACTTGCAAAGCAAGTTTTGCAAATCGTAAGAAAAGAGAGGAGAGAATAAGAGACCCTTAACGGACCAGTTTGGTTTTAAATAGCAAGCCCGGTCTGTGCAAGTGTAACTAGCAGTTATATTTATAGGTAGCATTTGCGCTGCTATGCCTCCCTGTGACACCAGACACGATAATAAAATGATTTGCTTGTGTCAGAGTGACACCGACTACACACTTTGTCGCTTTTCGAGGGCTAACTTTATCGCTGGCCGTGGCGAGCCTGCTACAGGGAGAAAGCATTGTCTCACTCGGACACCCAACTGCAATGTCAATCACTTCACAAGGAGCTGTAAAAACACAAAGGTATCCCCTTTCCAAAGAATGCGTCGCCAGGGGCCACAATTAAGAAATGAAGACAGTGGCATGATAAATAATGAAACAGGTGGTATCCCAGTCCTAAACTAAAGCAGGACTGACCTGTAGTATGTACAGGGGGGTAAGCACACATATTAACTGGGAAAAGAGCCAACAGCAGACTCCCTCTGAACCTTCAAGAAAAACAAACTGCGGTAAAGCACACTGAATGCATGTACACCCTTTCACTTTAAACACTAAGCTCTGCGAATCTACAGAAATAAACTGTGCTTAGATAAACATAATAAATGCAATTTAATGTGAAGTACGTAGCCAAGCTTGCCTTGTAAAGCACAATAAAAGTATAAAAAAGGAGTTTAAAAAAAAACCCAGAAAACAAAATCTTTCGGGACTGTTTTTAGGAATGTTTTCTTAAGGGTTGTTTTTAAAGCACATTTTGATTTCTCAGCTAAATCAAGTTTGTGGTTCATGAAACCCTTTTCCCAGGTTTTTGAATGGGTTTATTAGTTTATTCTCATTTTTCAAAGCTCTGTTTAACCCAAGAGAATAAATAAAAATAAAAACACACCCTTAAAGCTCTATATCATGCAGAAGACAACAGCATGCAGAAACCTGGTGGAGCAGTTTATAGGTACAAACATCTGTATAAAATACAGGAAAGCAAAAAATTGTACATTAGTAAATGTACCAAAACAACCCCCTGAAGGGAATAAGCTAGCCAGGTAAAATGTGAAGCCAGCCTAATGTACATTGACGGGTGCACAAGCTGCACAGGGTGTTTCTAGCAGCCCTCACTCCCCCTTAAATATTTTATAAAGCAAAGGTTAAGCAATACAAACCTGCAGAGTGGATAATGTGATAATGTGGCCATAATCTTAGGCGGCCGAGCACAGAAAAAGGTGTGCTAAAGAAACTTTGTTCCTTTTTTTTTTTTTGCAATCCTGCACTTTCGCCCCTTCCCCGGAAAGCTCTTAATTGCCGGAGCGTTTAGAACATTTAATACCCTTGCCTCCTGCTCCTCCTCCAAGCGCTCTGTGGCAGCGTGCTGCTGTTCCAGAGCTGGGAGAGGCTGGGTGGGAGTTGATGCAAATTTTATTGTCACATTCTGCTGTCTCTCCCTTCCTGAAAACGTTGGCAGTATTTGCTTTGGGAACTAGACCTGAGAGTGACAACTCGGAGCCGAGTAAACTCACAGACACTAAGGATGGAAAGTGAACTAATTGGGGAATAGAAATGGTGCACTCTTCAGACATTAGCGGACCTGGGAACTATTAAAAGAATAGAGTGCAGGAAATAACTACTGTTTCTACACCCTTCTCTTACAGTTTGTGAACAATACCTGTCACACTCTGGACCACAGATGATCATTATTAAAGCATTAACTTAACATTTGTTAATATAAGTCAATATGATACGCTGTAGATCACATAACACTTTTTTTTTTTTTACAGGTCAATTTACATTACCCATGTCTACCGACAGCAAAAATCATCCTGCATCTTTTATTTCATTGTGAATCAAGTCTTTCTTTATGTATACCAAGTTCACCCAACACACAAATGCAAAATCGTCTTTTTCTTTGTCTGTACAAGGTGACTGTTAATCCTGGTATAATTAGTGCCGTTCCCTGGGGATTTCAGGCTCTGGCTGTTCTTTGTGGTCACCTGAGGCCAATGGTAACTGACAGCCTCTCCAATATGACCTTTTCAATCCTTAAGAATCCAATTACTTCACATATCTGCAAGCCCATTTTCCTTGAAAACCAATTCTCCAGATACGCTGACTAAGGCAAGCCTGATTCATATAGAATTTTAAAACCGACATGCTAAAAAAAAAAAGGGCAGGACAAACCTTTTTTTTTTTTTAAATCATTATAAAAATGCAAAACATGTTGGGACCAACCTGAACCGTCCCATTAAAAATAAGGGTCCAGATCACCCCCTGCCTTGAAACTTGCATGGAACCACAATACTAGGGGAATGGTGTAGCCCAGACGTGTGGTACAGTATACCTAGGCTACTATTGACTTGGAAACTGTTAAATGTAAAGGTTATACTGCACCAGCCCACTAGTATGTAGATACTAAAGCTCCATCAGCTAATTTAAAACTGAGTCAGTGAAGATCACATATACCTGCACACACAGAATAGGGAGCCTCCTTGTATCAAGCCCTTTTCTTTAACCGCTGAACCACCAAGCATGCCAGCCAAGTCTACCTTAGACATGAGTGGTCATGGATAGTTAATTGTACTGTAATTCTGGATATGTATTTTTTGTATACAACTGTAAGTCGCCCTGGGTAAGGGCGTCGGCTAAGAAATATATAATAATAATAATAATAATAATTAATAATAGTGTACCATCTAGTGCACACTAGCTGTGCAGTGTATTGCATATTGACAGCATTAGTGATTGTTCCCTTAAATTTTAATTTCTTTTTAAAGTTCCTATTTTTCTTTCACATTTTAAAAAATATATTAAATCACACTTAGGAGACCATATGAACATCTCCTTCTGCTTAAACCAGGAGTGTCAAATCCCAGTCCTGGTGGGCTATTCCACTCCAGGTTTAACAGGTAACATGAGATCATGAACAACTTCAGGGTCTGGATGGAGGTTTCATTGGTTCAATTAAACAATTCAGAACAGGGTTGGAACAAAGACCAGGAGTGGAAGAGTCAGTTTTGGCCTTGCCTGACTTAGACCATTCGATCTCTCTCGTGGTTGCAACTGATATGTAAAATGTGTTATTAGCATTTAAAAGTTGTTATGTTGTCTGAGTAAAGCTTTCACTTTTCTTAAAACCCTCTTTTGTGTGTGCCTGTGAACATTTTTCCTGGAAAACCAGCCCGTCATTATTTCCTTGCGAACTCCATCCACCTGTCATGTTGGGTTTTTTTGGCAGGGAGCCAGCTCCTGCAGGAAATAATAGGCAGCAGGATACTGGTGTGTGCCAATGGCCCTGACCCTCCCATTCCTGAACATGAATAAGCTTAAAGTTATCACTGCAGATCGGCCCTATAGCTCCTGGAATTACATGGGTGGACACGGTTAAACCAACACGCAAATCAGCATGAAAAGAAATCTTAGTGCCGAGGCTGTTTGCAATGTCACTTATCTCGCCGGGCAGAGGGTCTTCTCCTTGGACAAGGGTATCTCTTTGTAAGTCTGTGTCAGAAAATGCTGATCAGAAACAATACTAAAAATGACACTCCTCAGTTAAAATCGTATCCCCCATCGGCCAATTCATTGTAGATTGACACCAGGGTTTTTATCAATGTGTAGAAGAGGTCTGGAAAAGTTTGACTCCAATAGTTTAGCTGTTACCAGGCCTGGAAATAATTAGGTGCACAAACTTGTATTACAACACAGTGCTGCTACACTCCACTCATTCTGCTAATGAGCCAGCTCACTCCTCATGGAACAGTGTTCTGGTGTTTTGTAATTATGTCAATAGTTTAAACACTGCTAGCTCGTGCCTAATTAAACGTATAACAGTGATCATGGCACTCCGTTTTCTTGGTCAATTCTCGGACTGCTTGTCATTTTTCAAGTGATCTATCAGTGAACTAATCAATTCACCCATAGATACAGATGCAACAAATGTATTCAGAAATCAAATAAGTGATCAATGAAATATTCAGAAATCAATAAAGGCAGTTTTGAGTATTTTTTTTAAATTTAATTTTATTGTTTTAAAATGATGTTAAAGGCTACTTTCAATCGATTTAAAAATATATATTTTCTTTTGCTTTACAGTTTTTATTCAGGAAGTGATACTTAATACAGTTTACTTTTTTTTAGCAGGAAAATGGGCTGTGAGTGAGTAACTTAATGCAATACAGTGCCAATGGGATTTATAGAAAACATGTGTAGCATAAACACAGATGTGTGCATGCAGATTGATCCCTTACTCATCACAATGAATTGCATCCCATCAGTGCCTGCCTTCTGACTGCTCTTTACTGTGTCCCAGTAACTCTGCTATAACTCTAGCAGCATTTCTTTCATCATTTTATTTTTTTTTACTTCATCAACAGGAATGGATGGTTCTCTTTCATGTGCTGCCAGTAGGACTCAAAGAGGAGATGTCAAATCTATTGCCTGCATGCAATCCCTGGGGTTAAATAAATCCTGCATGGGTTTGTCTTCCTTCTCCCATTCAGTGTATGGAAAACCCTTCCTGATGTACTTAAGAGTATCTGCTTCAACAGGTAAACTGGTCTCAGCAGGTGTACATTAATTTCTTGTAATGCACCTAGAAAACTAGATGTTATGGCTAACCTCCTTATAGGCTTACAGTATGCTCCCATAATGAACCCATCAATATTTTGCATGGTTACGTGTTGCTTTCCTATTGCAAATCCATTACATGTGGCTCCCAGCAAAGGTTGCATGATTTTCCATGGCCTTGGCCTTCAGAAGTGAACGATCCCCCCCTGCATCTCCTGTGGGATATGATCTCATGTGCAGAGTACGTAGTTTGTCCTTGGTTCAGGGTGTGCTCGATGTGTTTCGGAGTTTCCAGCCATGCATCTCTGTTTAGTAAGACATCTTTGTGTGCTGTTGGCTGTGAAATGAAAAATCCCTCGATGCTCTGTACTCTTCGGTTGTGCACACCCAGTTTTATTATTTTGGTCTTCAGTTATAGGATGCTCAACTTTCCCCAAGAATGGTAACTGGATTATGGTCAAAGCTGTGGATTATTTTGTCTCTCTGTTTCTCACTTATTGTGAACCAGGATTGTCATCCTGGTGATAAATCTGCCCCTTGTTAAGCAATGATCTCCCCTCACTCACCAGTACTTCAGTTTAAATCCACTTATTAATTGCACTCACAGAAAGCAAAAAACAATACCATAACACAGACATTTTAACTGATAAAGTTCTAATAAAACCACCAGCAGACCACAGCATTACCTCAAATGAATTCAGAACCAATATATTACTGATGCACACAGGCAAGTCATTGCAATTATGATGTAAAGCACGACTATACAAGCTTAGTAAGGGTAAGCGTATGGATTCATGCTGGTCCAAAATCCATTTGTTTAGACCAGAGGGAAATTGACAACAAAAGAAGAATAAGAATGATTGAGTAGGCCGTTCGGGTATAAATATTGAACACATCAAGACGCTGGCCCCAGTCAAACATTAGCATGACAGCTAATGTGCTACAGCCCTTTGTGTTTAATAATAAAGGCTGTAAAACTATCCTGCCACTACACTATAAATCCACTTCCTATAGCAGGCCATTGGGCCCCACTTGCTTGGCCACACAAGCACTGCATAGGGTTTATCTGGGGTCAAGTGGGATCCTAACAGATGGTGCACAGGAAGTAGTGCACAGCGCGACAGCAGGGTGAATTTGTTTCAAATGAGTAAAATGGAAAAATGTTAGAACTACAAAAGTTAGGGTTAAGGCCCCCTCCAAAGCTATATGAATTCAGTGTGCAACATGGTCCCTTCACAATCAAAGCGAAGCACATTTTCCACTATTAAACCCCGCAGTTTATCATAAACCATTTTTTTTTTTTTTTAAATGATTGCAACAGGAAGACACAATTGTCCTCCTCCTAAATCCAGTCTCGTGTATTTCCTGGCCTCGTTTTATGTCATTTTTTAGCTGAACGTTTTTGTGTAGAAGATGATTGTGGGGGTGTGATAACCAGGCCGATTAAGGGTAGGGTTTACAATGCTCATCAGGTAATACTCCTGTAAAATCCAAATGGGTTTTACTGTATATATAACCAGAGCTCTTACAGTTTCACTATATTAAAATGATAAACCTCATGGATTATCTTGGACTAGTTCCACGTAGAGTGGTCATTTTAAAACAGCTAAATATTCACAAAGAAAAAAAAAACATTTGTTCAGTTTATTGTACCATTAACCCATTAAGTACCAAATTCAGAACACAAGCTGTATTTATGTCATTTGATACATTCTAAATCAATATTTCTTTGAAGAAAAGTTTGTAAATCCTTTGTTTTGCCTGCAAACTGCTGCTTCCTATTTTGAGGATTGTCAAGTTAGACGTGCCCGTAGTCAGACTAGTGAAATGCTACGCCGTCTATGAAGCTCAACACACAGAAAATTAAGCTTTTATTACCACTGTGGGGAGGCAAACCCAATTTTTAAGCTTCAGTTTCTTATTTTATATTAAGGATTCATAAATGCATGTGACGGTCTATATTTGCAGAATTAACATTTGCGGTTAACAAAACTAGAGTAAGTTATCATATCGTTAAAGAGAAAATTAAAAATAACAGGCAGATGCCAGTTACAAATACAAAGTAGCCTGTCCTCAAATGAAGACAATAGGGTAATATGTTCTACAGCAGTTATTATCTTTTGGAAAAAGATGATGGGCCCTGACCCTCCCATTCCTGAACATGAATAAGCTTAAAGTTATCAGTGCAGATCGGCCCTATAGCTCCTGGAATTACATGGGTGGACACGGTTAAACCAACACGCAAATCAGCATGAAAAGAAATCTTAGTGCCGAGGCTGTTTGCAATGTCACTTATCTCGCCGGGCAGAGGGTCTTCTCCTTGGACAAGGGTATCTCTTTGTAAGTCTGTGTCAGAAAATGCTGATCAGAAACAATACTAAAAATGACACTCCTCAGTTAAAATCGTATCCCCCATCGGCCAATTCATTGTAGATTGACACCAGGGTTTTTATCAATGTGTAGAAGAGGTCTGGAAAAGTTTGACTCCAATAGTTTAGCTGTTACCAGGCCTGGAAATAATTAGGTGCACAAACTTGTATTACAACACAGTGCTGCTACACTCCACTCATTCTGCTAATGAGCCAGCTCACTCCTCATGGAACAGTGTTCTGGTGTTTTGTAATTATGTCAATAGTTTAAACACTGCTAGCTCGTGCCTAATTAAATGTATAACAGTGATCATGGCACTCCGTTTTCTTGGTCAATTCTCGGACTGCTTGTCATTTTTCAAGTGATCTATCAGTGAACTAATCAATTCATCCATAGATACAGATGCAACAAATGTATTCAGAAATCAAATAAGTGAGCAATGAAATATTCAGAAATCAATAAAGGCAGTTTTGAGTATTTTTTTTAAATTTAATTTTATTGTTTTAAAATGATGTTAAAGGCTACTTTCAATCGATTTAAAAAATATATTTTCTTTTGCTTTACAGTTTTTATTCAGGAAGTGATACTTAATACAGTTTACATTTTTAAATTTTCTAAATATTTCTTTGAAGAAAAGTTTGTAAATCCTTTGTTTTGCCTGCAAACTGCTGCTTCCTATTTTGAGGATTGTCAAGTTAGACGTGCCCGTAGTCAGACTAGTGAAATGCTACGCCGTCTATGAAGCTCAACACACAGAAAATTAAGCTTTTATTACCACTGTGGGGAGGCAAACCCAATTTTTAAGCTTCAGTTTCTTATTTTATATTAAGGATTCATAAATGCACGTGACGGTCTATATTTGCAGAATTAACATTTGCGGTTAACAAAACTAGAGTAAGTTATCATATCGTTAAAGAGAAATTTAAAAATAACAGGCAGATGCCAGTTATAAATACAAAGTAGCCTGTCCTCAAATGAAGACAATAGGTTAATATGTTCTACAGCAGTTAATACCTTTTGGAAAAAGATGAGGGGCTGGTTCAAATACTTTTATACTGTATTGATATATTTCAACGGCAGAGAGTTTGCTATATTGCATACAGTGTTTTGATTCTCAATGCATAGCACAGTTTGCGATTGCTTGGGATTGAACCCAGCAGCACAAGGCACTTGCTTGCTATCCCACGGCAGGGACAGCAGATTGATCACAAACCATGTCAAAACAATAGGGTGGATATTGTGCTCCGCAGGCTAAAGGTCAAGCCTTTTTAGTGCTGAAATTTCTCATCGCCTGTAATCTAATCCGACTGTCTCGCTTTGAAAATAACAGAGCAATCCCTGTTGTCACTTCTGCGCAGAACAAATGCTGCTTCATGTCAGTCTCTCTGTCACCCACAGGAAAACTGACTTCCACACTGTTTACAGACCCAGCCTTGGAAATCTGCTCCGAATCTCAAACTTCCTCCGCGATAATTGCTAACACAACAGTGAAGCATGGCGACGATGTTAATTTGACATCTATTATTTTTTTGGGTTCAGGCCTGTTCCAGGATGGCCATCTTGTTTATACAGATGTTAGTGTCTTCATCTTATTTATACTAAGTCCTAACAAACAAACATTTATAAATTTGGTTTAATTTCCAAATCTGAAAGCATGGGCATGGCTCATGAAAATGAACCCCTAGGGTTACATTTCAAGTATGTTGCTCCCTTATAGCACATGTTAAAAAGCACCAGATTACAAAACAGACAAGAATTGCCATAAAAGGTAGCTCATAGTTTTTGGCATTTTACATTGGCAGTTATCAGTTTTATAACTGTAAGTAATATAATAAACAATAAGAATTAAACTGGAAGACTATTTAAAACCGTAAAACAAATATTTGAAATGACCCCATTGGATGTAATGGTTACATTATAATACAATACAGTATGCATTGTATGGTTTTAAGATACTTTGCTTGATCTTTGGGAGGCACAAACTCCACACCATGGATCCCATCTGACACTTGAAATACCTTCGAAGGCTGCGCTCCCTGAAATCATCGCAATGCACCTTTCAGGGTCTGCCGACTACAGGTTTCATCTGAGCATCATTTAAAAATATATCAAATAAAACCAAAAGATGATTTTATTGTATTTCAAGAGAGAGAAAATGAAATGAAAAAAAGAAGGAGATCTGACAGTCATCAAATGATTTCAACACTGAGAAATGCGTGTAAAATATCCTGGATTGTCACATTATTCTGTATTTCCAGCTGTGACCTCCAGCACTATGTGAAGCCTGGGAACAGCAGCTGAATGGCGGGGTTGCATTGCAGAGAACCAGGCCTGGAAATATAGGCGGGTCAGCCATGGCAAGCTTCAGGGAAAGGGATCGGCCTGAATCGCCACCAACTTTCCGCTCCTAGTTACTGAACTAAGAGAGAACGTCCCTTTCCACAATCACTTTTCTCACACCTAAAACGAAGAGATCAGAAGAGGGGAAGATACTAAAAAACAATCTGGTTTAGCACATCCTTCACGGATCTCGCAGACCTTATTATCCCTTGGGCGGCTATGGGATAATCTGTTTATTACCAGCTAAAGAAACTCCGCCAGGACCATTAGCCATCGACGGCATTGCCAGCAATGGCAACACACGTGATTTGGAGCACATATTGCACAGTGCTCATGGTACAGTAGCACACTGTATGGTAGCATGGAAACTGAGATGGCTTACCAGTGTGTTTCTGATACATTAGTATATGAAAATGTTATGACTGCAGTACCATTCCACCAAGCCTCATTCCACTGTGCTACCATTTCCCCTTTGGGTCATGGCCATTAAAGATCATTTGCTAAGGACAGGGGAACTGTTTTTTTGAGGGACTGACTAAGGGAATCTATAGTACCCAGAACTAGTGTCTTATTTCAAAGCAACAGCATTCCCAAGATTTTGCTAATTTAATTTAACAGCTTTAACCCAAATAGTCTAAATAATAGTTTACGCCTGTTGTAATATACAATATTTTACTTTCAATATTGTGTGTTGCCATTGGATTTATTTATTATTATTTATTATTATTTATTTTATTTTCCAGATATAAACCATCTGTTGGGGTACAAAAAAATGCATTGCATAATTTGGCATAGTCCATAACACTTACGTTTGCAAACACGGAAATGCTTTGGTACAGGCAGCTGTATATAATGGCATTTCATCTTATGTTAAAGCCTCTAGAACTACACCCATTTGTAAAACTGACAATTGAAAATAAATTTTAAAAAAAAAGAAGGATTCACTACATACTGTATAAAAGTTCATTATGAAAGTTTACAAGACTTAACGACAGCGATATCAAGAGATCCAACTGCAGGTCCAACGTCTAACAGTTTTATTTTTTAATTTGTGTGTGCAGACTTTTTAATTCTAGCTCTACCCAGACCTGCTGTCTCCAGAATTCTCGCCCTCTAATCTGTGGCTTGACCACAGCAGCTTTAAATCACACCGCAACCTGAACCACAAAGGGCCGAAGCGCAATCAGTTGCAAACGGCTCATTACCGTACTGTAAGCGCCCTCCTGAGGGGCCCATCAAATCAGTTCATCTCCCAGCAACAATTTAGCAATGATATTACCAGCAACAAAAAAAAATTCTGGGAAATGAAATGTCATCAAGTGGGTTATCATCAGATATTAAAGAAGTTGCACGAACGGAACCGGTTCTCATCGCTCACTTGTCTCTGCCAGGTTTCAATGGCTGTTGTGAATCACAGTTGTGTCCCTATCGGTATCTCTGAGTGAGACACAGTTCTTACAGTAAACAGATAACAGGGTCTTCTTTTCTTTTAGGTTCCTCTCCCTTGCCTATGCCAAGCGAGCGACAGAGATACTGATTATAGAGTCATTTTTTCCTAAAGGTAGATTATTTAAAGAATTTGGATCGTTTTTAAGGAAACAAGAAGGTGTGTCTGATACAGCTGCAGAGGGTCACCTAATAAATAACAATGATGTCATGGGAAGTAGATTCTTCTCTCTGTTTTGTTTCCTTTGATCTAGCCGGCTGACGTGTTTTCTTAGGAGTGATATCCCTGCTGCTGGCATGGGACAGCTTCATCATTTTTTTTCTTTAAATGAAAGATAAGAGAAAGTGCTGAGATTTGCTGCTCCCTGTTGTACAATGCAATGCGTTCCATGGGAAAGAGGAAAGCAAGCATTTTTCAAATGGCATCTAAGGACAACTCACTTATGATTGATTTTAGCCAATTGTATTTTTAATTCAGGCTAAGATCCCATTTTTGAGTTACACTCTAAGCTTCCTCTTGCCTACCATTAAGAGAAAAGCTAGAACCTTGCAAACATGCAAGCAACAATCAAATCTGGTCTTCCTCCAAACCCTATTGTCCATGTGAGCTACCAGGTATAAGAGTTATACCTGATACAGTAGGCCAAGACAGTTCAGTGGCTACTGGGGAATTTGTTTCTTGCAAACTAAGTGTTTGCTGTGTTAAAATCTAGTAAAAGCACAGCAATGTGCTGTAAAGGACAGTGAATGCACGGTAAAGCATTCACTGTTCTTTACTGAGTAATTCAATTATTTTTTAGAATGGTTGTGAATGTGTTACTGTTCCCTCACAATGGGCCTGAGATTAATGCAGTCTGAAGCTTTACAGAACACACTTTCAATCACTGGTGAACATTCTGAGAGCGTTCCGAGGGGACCATAGAAAAACATTGTCCATTATGTGCAGAGAACAATGGGCACAGGCCAACTCCAGGGCACTCTGTCTAAATGCCAGGTTAGCACGTCCCCAAGGTGCAATTAGTTCTGCATGTCTGTTTTCTCATTTTTACAATAAATAAACTGCAATACAATTAAAAGACAAGTTACCCTGCTCTTAACTTCACAGTGCTTCTTTCACTGACCCTTAAACAATCGTCAAGCTGGAGACAGCGGTAAACTTGTTTCTCGACAGTACACAAAGCAATTTCTCCAGATGCTGTTGTTTAAAAGCCTGTGTGTGGAACAAGCTTGTGTAGGTGTGGACTGTTTGAGAGGTGTTGGAGCAGCAGAACCGAGGGATCCTTCTTTCAAGTCAGTCCAGCTTGCGTCTGTCCAGTGTCCTCTGCAGATCTGCGCTGCTCTTTCTACAGCCCACCACCTGCAATCAGGTAAAGGAATGTTGGGACCTGGGTCGGGGTCAATTCCTGTTCTTCAATTCCATTTTAAAACCAATTCCCAATTCCCATTCCATTGTAATCCATTCCAACACATCAATGAGCAAAACTGCTATTAGCAGCTTTCTGTTAAAATTAACTTCTCACAGTGGCAGGCCAATTGAAGTCACTTTTTGTTAGTCAGTTTATAAATTGGCTTCAAATGAAAGCAGTCAGCCAGCGTCTTGTCATGTAATTTCAAACGGCAGCCCATTGGGAGTATGGCTGTGGTAAAGCACACAGCAAACACAGACAGCATCTAGCGGGAGTCAGTATGAGGCTGCCCACCTCTCGTGTAGTACTTTTATTTGCTAAAGAATGTATTGAATCAACTGGTAAATACAGGTGACATGACCATTTTAAGATGCTATATCCCCGAGAGGAATTGGAGAGCTCTGTAACAGTAGTCTAACGCTAGGGCCCTCAAAAGGGTCACCAGTATACAACATTTTAATAAACAAACAGCAGAAACGAAAGGGGGGGGGGGGGGAGGAAGGGTGTGCTGAAAATTTGGGAGGATAACGGAGCAGATTCCCACTCCCTGAAGAGGAGCTAGAAGACGGAGTAATATAAACATTCCTGGGCTCAGGAAGGAAGCAGGCCTCCATGGGTCTGCTTGGGGTGCTGAGTGTCTCGTCAAACAGCTTCTCAGAACCTATCCAACTCACACAGCACTGAACCTATCCAACACACACACGGCACTGAACCTATCCAACTCACACACACGGCACTGAACCTATCCAACACACACACACACACACGGCACTGAACCTATCCAACACACACACACACAGCACTGAACCTATCCAACACACACACACGGCACTGAACCTATCCAACACACACACACACACGGCACTGAACCTATCCAACACACACACACACACGGCACTGAACCTATCCAACACACACACACACACACGGCACTGAACCTATCCAACACACACACACACACACACGGCACTGAACCTATCCAACACACACACACACACACGGCACTGAACCTATCCAACACACACACACACACACAGCACTGAACCTATCCAACACACACACACACACACGGCACTGAACCTATCCAACACACACACGGCACTGAACCTATCCAACACACACACACACACACGGCACTGAACCTATCCAACACACACACACACAGCACTGAACCTATCCAACACACACACACACACACGGCACTGAACCTATCCAACACACACACACACACGGCACTGAACCTATCCAACACACACACACACAGCACTGAACCTATCCAACACACACACACACACACGGCACTGAACCTATCCAACACACACACACACACACGGCACTGAACCTATCCAACACACACACACACACACAGCACTGAACCTATCCAACACACACACACACACACGGCACTGAACCTATCCAACACACACACACACACACGGCACTGAACCTATCCAACACACACACACACGGCACTGATCCTATCCAACACACACACACACACACGGCACTGAACCTATCCAACTCACACGGCACAGGACAAAGGATTCAGTTCACAAAGGTGGAGGCGCAGTCAGACGTTTACATGAAAGGCTCTCTAATTTCCTGGACTGGTTGAAATTTGTATTAAATCTCATGGATAGGGGGTATAAAAGAAAGCAGTGCGTCGGTATAAAACCTAACATCAACAAAGCCGATGCACCACAGTCGACTCAAATAACCATTTGAACCTCAGCCCAGCATTAAAACACAAGCCCTCCCCAGGTTTTCATTTCCTTACTCCTCCCCAGCTTGCTACATGTTCTCACATTGTCCTCTTCACATTATATCACTGAAATGGTGTCACGTGTATCTGTACTCTAGGAAGTGACCTTGCAGAGCCATGGGGCTATTGTAATAATGATCCCAACAGCTGCAAAATCTTAAAACTTTAAACTTGGATTTTATCTACCTCCCTTTCCTTTTATTTTTTTTAGGACCCTCTCCCCCCAAACACACACAGTTTTAATGGTGATCAAACATAGTTTTGGCTCCAAATGTCGATTTAATGAATTTGTACCTTAGACAGCAAACTCAAATCAAAGAAGGAGTGCAGTTCAGTTCCAAATGGTTTTCAGGTAATGTAACTGGCCTACATAAAAGCAGAACATCTACTGGCATCGGTCATTGCAGAAATCCAAATGCTTACTGCAGTCGTTTACAGATGTTGTTTGTTTAGATCTTTGTGAAGCTTTGCCAGGAAACAACACAACAACAGGGTTAGGAAAATGACTGCCACATCCAGACGGTTTACCAAGGCAGTGACTGTGAACCCAGCTTGCAGTCATGGGACAGGGGGGGTCCTTCTGTTCAGGGGGTCTGTCCCGTGAACAGGAAGCATTGTTGGGGAGAAAGCATCCTGGTGAAAAAGCAGATTCAGAATCAGCTCCAAAGACCTAGCTCATTTCTTCTTCTTATTTTTTCAATATCATTTTTTTTTTCCCCAGTTTCAATTAGCTCACGCTGAGGTGCGACTGTATTTCTTCAAGATTATTAACCAAACGTCATAAGAAATTGCAGCGGGAGCAAAGCCAGGAATAGCACTTCCGATTCCGCCTCTGTAATTGCAGTTAATCGTTTCAATGCTTTTGCAAATCCGAGACAATTTAATGGAAACATTGTCAGTCACGACAAAATTGCATATAGCCAGATTGCACAAAGGATGGTGTACATTTGTCTGGTGGTCACACTTAATAAGCATCTAATTAAGATGGATTCCTCTTGGCTTGGGGGTTTAACAGGAATGTGGGGTGAATAGAATGGGTATTTTAATGATCTAAACAGCAGCCGGCCTTAATATCGCTCGTCTAAACCTGCTAGGATCAACTGCAGTCCACCTCATTTTCATTGCATTCTGGTAATTGGGCTCAATACTTAAACACCAGTGCGGTCTGGGAGTAAAACTAATTACAAACAATTACCTGACATCAATTCTGCCCTGCAGCCCATTGCAATCATGCTTTTTTTTTTTTTTTTTCAGTGCAACAGTATTTTTAGACTTCAATTTCATCAATTGGTTTCACAGTAAACATGTAGTGCCGTGGCAATCTAAAGGAACCCTTTTACTTTATTGGTTCCCTATCCAGTTTGCAAGAGGTTTAAAATGAAGAGACACTTTTGGACACCCTGACACAGGCCTTTAAGCTCTCCTGCATTCTGTGAAATGAATTGCTTTAATGTTCTTGCACTAACTAGATGAAACAAATACTTTCATATATTCAGGTCTTAAAAACCTTTAGGAACCAACCCTTTTAAAAGGGCTGCAGTTTATACACTCTCTTTTCACTTTCGCGGACTGAAAAAAAGTTCCCAGTCCCTGGCTCTGCCCAGGCATGGAAAAGGAAGTAAACATCTCACTATCTGCTTGGTCATGAGAAAAGCGTCAAGCGCATCATTTATCTAAACAATCCCCTACCCTAACTTTCATCGTCTCCTCTTAACATGTTGACCCCTTGGTGCAGGGAATCTGCAATATTCAGGACAGTGTTTAATTCGTTTGTGACTCTGCTGCGCCATTGTAGCACCATTTATTAACATCTGAAAGAAAGTATGTCAAAGCTTTAAACACTGATAGGATATCCAGTGGCTGTGCGTGACATCGCTTGTTGTTAGCAGAGCAGCCAGGATGTTTGAGAAGGAGGGGCTCCCAGTTGCACTGACGAACGATAGCATTGTAAAAATAAACAAACACACCGACCTGGCCTGGCTTGGGAATTCACACACTGCCAGGCCAAACCTGCGCACTTGCCATTGCTGGGTCACTATCAGGTCTTCACAGCACAGCCAGAGGCCCCCGACACAGCACAGCTCTCAACAGGGACTGTGTGAGATATCCTCCTGGTAATTCAATGGATACGTTGCCGAGCTCATGCGACACCCTGGCACCAGGTCTATGGTGGGAACGATCGGCTCTCGAGATTTATAAACAGGAGAAGCCACGCCTACAGACATGCCACAGACAATCTGATATAGCCACTAATTGCCTTAAAAGGGTGGTGAGTGAGAACACAACAATGGGATATTGACAATAAGACATCCCTTTGGCAGGAAAAGGGCTTTTTCCTTTCACTCGGTTATTGACTTTTTTTATTGTAGAATGCAAATGCTCACAAAGACGTAAGGGATTCTCATTGTTATAGCTAGGATAAGAAGATTCAGGTATTGCGTGCGAATTTATGAACAGTTTGGCCCTGTAGTTTGTTTTTTTTTGTTTGTTTTTTAATCTACATGCAGAATATTTAGCATTTTTACAATTTCAGACATGTTTTCACTGTGTATGTAAAAAAAAGTATTTAAAATAGCTTTTATAATACATACACATTTTAAAATGCTTTTAAAAGGACAACACAATAATACATCTTTAAAACGACATAGTTAGATTCCACCAGACAAAAAAACGAATGCATGCACAGAAGTCTGATTAAGTGGTTAACTGAGCCTGTCTGTGCTGTATCATGATTCCACAGTGCTTTTACACTGAACTACACTATGACATTCTTTACCGTGGGATACCACAGTACACCACAGTAATGGAGGCTCCTTAAAAGCAGGCTCTAACCCCTGACAACAGTTCAACTCCATTGGAGTGGAATTGAATCCTCACACGAGATTTATAGACATTACCGTCTGGCTTCAGTGCAAGAATCTGACCTCAAGGACCAATGCTGAGTTGCTTCAATCAAACAGCTGCCAGACAACACAGACACATCATACTCACTCCGCTCATAGACTGACCAGACTCATCAGGAGGCAGGTTAAGGCCAGTTAATGCGTGTATTTCTTTATTTAAACAGGGAAGACACAAGTCATAAGTCAGGAGAGAGATAGCAAAGCGTTGCTTAGCTCAGTGAAAACCCTTCTTTAACAGCTAGCATTGTGTACAGCTTGTTCCCAACTACACTTATCGGTAAAATTAAAAAAAAACCTGCTTTCATATTCGGTTCATTCTTCAGTTAGATTCTTGGTCTGGATTTTTTTCAAATTGTTTTAGTCCAGTTGGATAGAATTCACCCATAAAAGAAGATTATATATAAACCATGAAACCATAGTGAACTATCCGTTTACTTTCTGCCACTCCAACTCAGTATTTATGTATTAAAAAAATAAATGAAAGGATTCGGTTTGGGTGTAACCCACTGTGTGTTCATTTTGGTAAAATAACTGGAATAAATTGAAAGAGCCAGGACAAACATTGAAAATGATCTTGGTTGCATTATTAAAAAATAAAAAAAAATTTAAAAATCTTACAGATGTTTGTTTTTCAAATTGAAATTAAAACGTGTTCTTATCACTGGCATCATACTCTTTTAAGATCATCAAGCAATTCCAAGTCATTGGGGTTTAGACCAAAGGGGGTTTGCTACAGACAGCTGGTATCGGATTACCGAATATGAGGATCCAATGCAAAACAAACAAACTCTGCAGAGGGTGAATCCCTGAGACTCCTGACACTACCAATCTGTGAAAAAGGAGGGTCAAAGGTACCATCTGAAACACGAAGAGAGCAGCGTGGTGTCAATAATCCATACAGTCACTGACGTCATTAAGATCAGACTCCCAGGCTTTGCAATGAGGTAGCAATTAGCATTGGCATTACCCAGCCCAGGGTGTCTATGGAAAATACGCAGTGCTGTTTTTAACAATCAAGACTCCAGCCAGGAGGGCGGCATAACTCAGCGTCGCTCCTAAACGTTTTGCGATTATTGTCAATTAAATTCACATCTGGTATAGACAAAAGAAAGCATGATTTATTGTTTTGGCTTCAGGGTTTGATAAAAGCAGCCCTTTCTTTTTTTTTGTTACTCCAATTTGGCATCCACCTTCTGAAGCAATTTATTTGAGATAAATATCTCTGGTAAACAAAAACACTGAACAAAAAGCATCTCACTGAAGCCAACACGGACAGCGTTCATCTCCTGAGACTGACTAGGTGGTGTTTATAAGACATTGGGAAACAGGAGACTTGAAAACTCATCAGCAGGGCTTAGCCTTACAAAAGGATGCAGAACACCACACTACACCCCCAGAGAGGCTACATCAATTCACCCCAATAGCAATACAGAGGATTAGTAGCTTTCCCCTTGTCTTTATCATTAGCTTCTGCTATTGTATTGAGTCATTCCTATTTACAAAAAATAATAATAATAAATACAGTCGGTCAGTCAGTTATTCTTTATTTGCATGATGGCTATCACAGTAATATGCATACAGATGTATGTATATTTGGTCAGTGAGTATATAGTGTATATACAATAATAGAATACCCTTATAAAGTTTATTTGGGTACTTTTTTGCTGTGCTTTACCATGTTTCACTGCATTACAATGTGTGCTTGTGTTTTACCATACAGTGCTTATACTGTGCTTTTACCATGGAATGCCACACTTTTGATGATGGTCTTGATTGTCAAACACCATCTATACTTCACAGGCTTAAACTTCTGCCCACAAAGAAACATCTCCATAACAATCAAACTCTGGCGCCAATAAATGAAGGAACAACTTCAAACCAAATGTTTCTGACGGACGGACTCTAGAATGTTTAAATTGAAACCCAAACAATGTTAACCACGAAACAAGGGCAAAGAGCCATCACGAATTCTCATGCTTATTGCACACGAGTAAAAAATATTTAACTTAGCTGCCAAATGTTGCATCAATCCCACCACACACAGACCACAGTAAATAACAGAGCCTGGATTGGCAAACAGATCTGGAACCGATTATCTGAGTGCTGACTGTCTTAACTGCATTGTGGCACTGCGTGTGAATGTCGGCACGTTCTAGAACTGGAATGTAGAACACTGTGTGAATGTCTGCACAATCTAGAACTGGAATGTAGAACCGTGGTCTTAGCTCACAGGTTCATCTCAATCTGTGATATTCCATGTACTGTAAACGGGTCATGTATACGCCAAGTAATTTGTGCATGTGGTGTTAAATCAGTTAAGGACACTCAATGAGTGAGAAGACATTGATAGGAGTCACAGGGAGTTCAAAGTTCAGAAAATTATAAAGTATGGACGTATATAGATATATTTCAAGATCAAAATAAAATACGTGACTACCGGTATACACAATACTAGTACTGAGTGTTGAACAACTATTATTATTTTAAAAATACATACATTTCAAACCAGAAATTTTAAATGGAAAAAAACAAAACATGAAATGACATTTATAAAGAGCGAAAGACGTATGTTTTGTTACATTAGCGTTTGACACAAAAGTACAGTAGGTCCAGCTAATATTTTAATCCACCCAGCTGGCATTAGTGGCACCTGGAATAATGAAGCATCTGCTCCCATGCCTTGTATTGAGTTCATCTAGCTGCGACTGCCCTCTGCTGGCTATCTAAAATTAAAATGTATTTCTGCAGCTGTGGCTAACCTGAGCTCCCCTTTCTGTATCCCCAATTACTGACTGGTCATGTCTCAGTATCATTGTATATCCTTTAAATACCGAAAATTCAAAACCAATATCAGTATCCAAGGAGAATCAGGATCCAACAGGATACTCAGCAATCACTCGAAAAACTTAATAAAGGAGAAAAGTAATTGATAAACTGAAGACTTGCTGTTTTAATAATTAGCTGCAATGCTTCAGATAGCAGCATGGTATATGAAAATGGCAGAAGCCAAAATGTTGTAGCTAGTTATTAAAATAGTAGAGAGTTAGGTTTATCTATTATTTTATTCTATTTACACACAGACTTAGTGCCATGAGGTTCTGACTCAGCTACTGGCATTCATATATCAGCACCGATACAGAGTGCCAGATGTTTCTCATACCAAACAATACCCCTAGTCAATGCAACGGCAGGGTCAGAGTGCATTCTTAACCTCCACCAGACAGAGGCAGAGGTGTCCAGCCGTCACTATATGAATGAGAATGGTTGGCGCAGCACTTGGGTTGGCAACAGCAATGCCTCATTCTAGAACTGGCCTCATTCTAGAACTGGCCTCTGGGAATGTCTTGGAACAGGATTGAAACAGGCTTATCCTGTACTGTAGAGTACTAATGGAGAGGCACTGCTGAATCACAAACATTCCAAAGTGAGGTTATGTCCTCTTATACTCTTTGTCTCTGGAATAGCTATGACAGAGCATTCAATGTTAGCACTCTGAGTATTATATTATATTATATCTGCATCCCCCCTACCCCTTCCCAGATCTCTTATTGATCTGGACAGATGGTTGACTCTCAATCTGCACTCCGGCTAATGCATTAATACAATTAAGATTAAAATGACATCAAGTACAAAATGAGGGCTGCTGTCTGAAATGCTAGCAACGCGGTGCGCATGTCACCGCAGAGATTAGATGGTTTATCCGCCCGTTGCTCTCTGAAATCAGATGAACTGGGGCAGGATGCACTTTACAAAATGCACATTACAAAACAGTAACCTCCTCGCATCAGGGGAGATTTATCTTTAGCAAACATCAAAGAGCTGCTGCTGCCGCCAAAACGAGCCCTATTGCAGTGATATAACAGAAAGCATGTTTACCAGCCCGCAGGAAGGCTGGCACAGGGATATACCCCTGCTGTGAAGCCAGTGTTGCTCACACTGGCCAGTTTCCCTTGCATTTTCAGCTGGTTAAAATACTGCTCTCAAGGAAGATGTCTGATGATATGACAGCTAATTCTGTTTCTCTAAAGCACAATCTAAGTTTTTAGCAATATCGCGCGAGTAATGTGGTGTCCCCTGAGAAGCGATGACATTCCAATAATATTAAAAAGTCTACACTGATTCCTTCTGTATATAGGAGTTTAAAAATAAAAAGACTATTGCATGTAAAGACACATTTTCCATTTTCTGTTATAAAAAAGTTTGCCATACTAAAAGCATAGCAAAGTGTAATAAAACTGAGTAAAAGCACAGTAAAGGATAGGTAAACATTGTAAAGAATAGCGAGGTATGGTAAAGCATATTAAACATGGCAGATTGGGGGTAAACTAGGGTAAATGCACAGTATAACCATGGGAAAAGCACGATGAAACTGACAGTGCAAAAGTACCATGGTAAACTTTACTGGATTTATTCAGTTTAAAGAAATGCCTATAGAAGTCTACAACGAAAGTCTGGAGAAGATTCACCGTGCTGAGACAGATACGATCAATGCACGTTTTGAATGAGGTCCCTGAGCAGCATTGTTGTAACAGCACATTGTTCGCTTGCTAAAGAGAACAGCTGATCCCTTCATTAAATAAACAGAAGTCGTCTGCTAGCACCCTGTTAGTTTAGAAGCAAAACAACCCCAAAGAATCGAATGAAACTGTTTATTAAATACTGCTGCCAAGTCCTTCATAGAGCCTGCATTCACTCCCTGCTCCCCTTCCACCCCCACACCCTGGCAGGACAAAGAGGGCTGATCCTCGACACGAACAGCAAACACTGGGATAAAATGAATATGGCTGCTCTGTTACAATGTCACCAGCTGTTACCTATTGAGTTTGCTGTGGTTGCTGAAAACGGAGTAAATAAATAGTTTAGTAACGCACTTAAATTCAATTACATAAAATCTATCTTCCCACAATTAAGTCTTGGTATAAATCAGTATTTTCACAGGTCTGACAGGGCCAAATTCAAGATGAGAATTGGTCTTAACCAACTTTTTTTGTAGCAAAACAGAAAATAAAAAGCTCTGATCATATACAAGTCCTAGCCACATGCTGGCTAACAAAGGCATTGCAAGCATTTTTTATTTTTTTATGTGTGTGTACCTGCATGGGAAGGGGAGGCAGTGCAAGGTTATAACCCCACAGGACCCCACAATACAAGCCAGGATGTCATGCACAGCCTCACTGTTATCCATGCTGCTGATGTTAATCAAGGTGCGTGTTTCATACTTTGTTTTATTAAGCAAAACCTGCCATCCCAGAGGAAAACACCTTCCTGTTTAAGCATTCAACCTGTTTCATGTATGATTCAGATGGAAGAAGTGGTTGTGGAGGAGCCTCAGAAATGCTGATTTTGGCTGTATAAATCCTACTTAGTCTGTGCAGTTGGCAAAATTAAAAGGGTGGCTTAAGTTATTAAACTGCGCTGCTTTAATCATCGGCAACAGAAACTCAAGGTTGCAGGAGCGGTGTGGGGATTAAAGTATTTTTACCACAAAGCCAACATATCCATTCTGATCTCTGGGAGAAGGGGACGCTGTCCTGCTGCTCCTCCTCACGCACTCCCTCACTCACTCCCTGGCTGGCTGGCTCGCTCAGTCCCTGGCTTCACCCTTCTCCACTGCGTGCAGGTAGCTGCAGGCTCTTTTTTGTCGTTTGTTATTGTTTTACTGCACAATGTGAAGATAACATGGGATTCCGATGGAGTTCTACCTGGAAATCGACCCTGTGACTTTGAACCTGATCATCCTGGTCGCCAGCTATGTCATCCTGCTGCTGGTATTCCTGGTGTCCCAAGGCCCTGTCATGACTGCAGGGGGAAGGACCCCAGCAAGGAGTATGACTCTGAGCCAGCCCCAGCCACCCAGTCCCCTATCAGGCTGGTGGTGATGCAGAGCTCCCCTGCCGCAGCCCGCTGTGGAGAGAAGATCGCCAGCACGTACGAGGCTCCCACTGACCTCACAGAGAAGAGAAGTACTTTGGTCTAAAAGTGACACACTGTGTTTCCAACCCCCCTCCACCCCCTTCCGCCCCACTTGGAGAAACTGTTCTGGGTTTTTTTGTTGTTGTTTTTCTTTTCTAAAATGTTCACAATCAACCTGCAGAAGACGAGGTTTAAAAGGTAAGTGATTTGCTACACTTCATTTTCAGATCATGATATATTTATGGATAGGTGTATCTGAATTGTTCAAGGTTTGAACTCCTTTATCAAACTGTTTAAAGCTGTATTGTGCTTAAGCAGTCGGCTTAATGTCCACTATTGCTGTCTGTCACATATTGTACACGCCTGATTCACATTCAGTGTGCTTTAGTTTAAGCAATCAACTTAATCTCACTGTAATCATGTCACTATATCCAGGTGCAAATTTAGTTTTAAAAAAAAACAATATGTAACAATATTACATTAATAAAAGAATATACTGCAATTATTAACTTGCATGTAATCCCTCTTGCAATATCAGTGTACTTAACACTAACAGACAAAGGTCGTGCAAAAGCACTTCTCGGTCGTAGTTTCATTTTTCGATAAGAACTGCACCTATTTACACGAGGCAATGTCTATTCATGCCTTTATTTTACACTTTCATAACTTTAGGATCAATTTGTAAAATGCTTTACAGCATTATAGTGTCTGGAAATTTCTATCTAGTTTTGTTATTCTCACTCAAACATTTCTGCCTCTGGTCTGGTTGGTACAATATGGGGTCCATTTTCAAAATGAAGAGGCAGTGGAGTAACCTGCAGTTTAACAGTGCAAGAAACTAAATCTGCAGCTTTGTGGTGTGCTCTTTAGCCCTCACTGAACTAGGGTGAGAGCACATTTCAGCTGGTCTACATGTGAATCTAATCTAGGTATCCGTGTCTCTGTGAGGTGAATGCCCTGAGGAGGAGCAGACAAGCGGATCCGACTCCAGTGGTTACACAAGGCAGCAGTTACAGGCCTTTATTTTATTTTATTTATTTATTTTATATCATTTGGTCGGATTTCTTTGTCATTTTTACAGCAAAGGTTTAAAATAATGCTTTAAATGCTAAAAATAAAAACAGCAAAATGCATACAGTACATAAAACAGCTATATACAGTATATATATTTTAAATTACATTTTAAAGTAGATTTAGTAAGCTTTTGGTCAGTTATAAAAATTGTCACCCGTTTATTTTGCACAGGAAAAAAAACCCTAACCTTACTTCTAACCCTAACTCTAACCAACACTAAAACCCAACACCTCCGCCTCTACTCACAACTTTAAGGACCATTTTAAGGAATCCTTTTTTTAAGGGCTGTTTTTTTAAAGAGTGTCTGGTTAGGTTTAACAGTGGATACTTGATTAATAATCTAAATTGGTCTTTAGACTAAATATTCCTTGAAAACAGTCCTTAAAAGGGTCAAGGGTTGGGGTTATCCACAGCATTCATGAACATGAATCCTGACTGGTGATAAATGGAGATCAACAGGCAAATACTCTGGGTATGCAGAAGCTGTTGAGGGTCATACTGGCCAGCTGGATGGACTGTGTTAATAATGCAATTCATTTTGGTATCACAGCATGCGATCACCAAGAGAATTGCCATTTTAATACTCGATTACCGGACAATCCGGTCCCAGCTGCTACGGTCGGCTAGGCTACTATTATTTTGAATTGCATTTGCTTTTGAATATCTGGACTTTTATCATTTACTGTACATCCTATCATGAGATATTCAATAATACTAAAAAGAAACCAAGTTAGACATTTTGACAAACGTTTCGAACCTAAAGCGCCTTTGTAATCTCACGTGCAAGTTGAGTGCTGCAGTGACAATGTCGGAAATACACAGTGTAACAACAAAAGCCGTCAATAGCGAGTGCTTAAAATGTTTACAAACATGTTAACTGCATTGTAACTACACAGCCATCAGCAGAAACCCACAATAAATCGACTTCCTAGCATGCTGTAAACTTTATCTTATCAGTGCCAGTCAACCAGCAACTTGGACTCTGAGCTCAAATAAGGGTACCAGCACAAACACCCCCTTTGTCATGACAGCTATTAGAAACACTTCTTTCTCACCCCTTTTGAAGTCGTATCCCATCATGAAGCTCCACTGCGTTGCTCAGACATCCCAGGTGAAGCACAATCAAAATGAATCCATTTGTTTACAGGCTTTTCCGTAGAACAGAAGCGGCAGAAACAATTGTGGGCCTATCTGTCGCAGTTTAGTCCTTAGCGGAGCATGCTTCTCTGGAAAGTTATCGGGCTACAAGAGAGGGCATCTAAGAACCCTGCTAGCAGGCGCAAATATCTGATTGTTTGTGCCTCTTTAAATATTTCTAATTGAGCTGAAGTAAGTTCAGAATGGTTTAGGTTACTTTAAAATCTCATGAATCCAAGATTGCTACTGGTATTCTCTATAACATGTCATGTTTTGTTAAATTGCACCTAATTGCTCTGAACACCAATAGTTTTCTATTGTAAATCTCAGTTCCTGGATGATTAACAGTGCTTGCGAATTGGACCGATGTCAACACACTAAGACAATGCCTTTGAGGTGCTCCCTTGCTATCGGGCTGTAATTTGAGTTTTTCTGGGGAAAACAGTACATTAGAAATAATGTTTTTCTGGTTGTAAACATTTTTGCAGCAGCACTCCCTCGTTATTTCACAAAATCGGTTCAACCGCAGTTCGATGGCGTGTCGACTTTCCACTCGATAACAGCATCTGACAGACGATCCCAGATCACTGGCTTGGTTCGGGTCAGCTCTGATCTCGTAAAGCCAGGGAATGAGGATGCTGGGACTGCTAACCGTTATCTGTTTCCCTGGCCCTCCCCAGAAGGTGGTTTGTAGTTTTATTATACTTGGTTGAGCAGCGGCCATCCTTTGCAGTATAAAGTGCTTTGGCCAATGTTGATGCAAATGCACTGGGGGAGGTGAGATAATAGGAGTTCTGTGCATTTCACAGCAAGCAAATTTGAGACCATGTACCAATTCTTTATAGATCATGAACCTTACAAGCCTTACCTTACAGACCTGTGCATAACGTAAGGGTGCAGTGATGGTGACTATTACCTGAATTCTGCACTTAAGGAAACCAGACTTCTTTGGCATGAGCTTATGAGGAATACTTGTCTAAGCCCTAAGCTTCGCCTCAATCCCTGACAAGTCCTTGTATATAAATAGAAGATTACAGTGGACAGACCCCCAAGCTCCTGCACAAAACCAGGCAAATCCCCACCTGCGCAATCAGTAATCAGATCTATAATCTGTATAGTGCTGGGCACTCCGTTTCAGCGTTTTGTTTTAAGGTGGGTCTCAGGGGACTACCAACACCATGCATTACTAAAAGAAACTAAAATTCAATGACAAATGTTTCAATTCGATGCCTTTTTCAATATTCTAGTCGAAACATTTGACACTATTGAGTGTTTAATAGTTATGGATGAAACACCAAGGATTACAAACCCAAGCAGTTGAACATTATTGTCTCTAAAATATCAATTCCTTCGAAGGACTTGGCAATTGATTTAAAAAAGGAATTGGAAATGGAATTGGAATGGAAAAAAACGGCATTGACCTTCCAATGTTCTAATTGCAATGTGACCCGCAGCTCAGCAAGTTGATTTTTAGAAGTATCCCTGTGCCTCAAGCTAATGAAAGAGGAGGCTCTGGAAACAGAAGCTCTCTGTTCAACACACCATTAGATCAGGTCAATTATAACCCATCCAAACACCCTACTGATGAGCTTTTATAGAACTTACTGTACAGTACACCAGCTCTCCAGCTCTCATAATATATCTCACATTCTCCAAGGATCCAGAGATGAACAATTCCCATTGCGGTTTGAAAAGGAATTAATTACCCTCAATTCCCTTATTAATTATACACCTCCAGGAAGCGAAGCGCTGGCAGTGCCTCGTGAGAGAGTGAAACCATGTGCCTGTGTTTACACTGGGAACAACACTGCGGCTTGGCAGAAAGCTAGCATGGAATGGTTGGGCTCCACCCACACAGCAGTGTGCACTATGTGTGGAGCCAGGTCTAAATGTTGTGACACTAGGACAGTGCTGCTAACCAAAGTAGAACAGGCTCTTAATGCTTTTCGGGTCTAGCAAGGGCATGACACTGCTTAAGCTTCTTACACTCTTTCTTACCACACCTCGAATGCAAAATTAGCTTTCTCTCCTTCTGACTCCAGACAAAATAACATTTTGATTTCATACAGTTTGTCAGGGTTTAACCATTAAAAAAACAAATCAATGGCAATGCAGGCGTTGGCACTAAAATATCAGTACTAAGGGAGCAAAGGGGTAAGAGTAGTACAGGGGCTATGGTGTGAACCATTAGTGGATGGTGCCACAGTGGTAGCATGTTCTATCTTTGCATTACAATGGTATGATATCAATACCAGGAAGTGTGCTGTTCTATTAGCACCTCGCTGCACATGTTCTAAATCCTTTGTGCTGCCCTTGCTAGTGGTCTGTTAAGGGTGCTGCTGTGGTTCTTTCCTCAGTTTTTTTTTATAATGGTATCAAACTGGTATTTTACAAACTTTATAAATAAATAAATACATATAAGTATGTTATATTGCCGAGCTGGTTGGTGAAGTGGTGCAAGACACAAGGAGAGTGTCCCATTTCAACAGCGGAAAGTGGGTCAGATTCCACATCAGTTAAGCTGACAGAAAAGTATTTCTTATCTAACAGTTATTCCAGGCCCATATGTGCCTGTACAGTGAGGATACTGTGTGTGTATGTGTATATATATATATATATATATATATATATATATATAGACACACACACACACGCAATTTGAAATTACCATAAAGATTAATACTACGAAGTAGGATTCTCTTGCAGCATAGAACAGGCAGGAGGTACCATGTCCTGTTGCAGCCTTTGTGAAATGTGGTATTTGAATACAGCGGGGTATTGTACTGTACGGTATGTAGCTGCTTCACACATACCTTTCCAGTAATACAATCATCACGCTCTTCTGGAAAATATGTCTGGCGCTAGCTAGGGCAACCCCTGCCGTGCTCTGTAACCGTGCACCGGGGCATTCTGCAAGGCATGTGGCACTGAGCTGTTTCTGCAATCAGCTGAAGAACATTTAGTCTAGACAGGACAGCGTTGTCAGATAAACCAGGCTTGCTGCACCCTCACCTTGCAGAACAAAGATCACCGACGCACTGCAGCGTTTGGTATGTGCCCCGGGGACATGGCCAATCCACATGAGAAGAATATATCTGTATAAGTGAAACGGCTTAAATTATTTCTATTCCCCCTCATTTGTGGATTTCTGACCCATGCTTATGTTCCCAAAAGAGAAACTGACATTTGCGTAGTTATCCATGATCATTTACTGAACCGAACCCGATCTGCGTCAGGTTACACTTCCAGTATTTCCAGTTACTCGGATGCTTAGACTTGGTTAGTTTATTTAAAAGGTTGCAGGAAATTGCAGCCCAGTCAACAAAACTAGCAGGTTTATCACCAGCTTATCAAAATGTAGGCTTTCTTCAAATGTTTGCCCGGAGTAGCTGTGTGTAACTGGTAAGGTGCCCAGTGTTAGATCTTCACACAGGACCCAGGAGCTGCTTCTTGTTTGTTTCTAGTTTGGTTGACCGGTCAGTTCGTAAGCATGGTGTTCCTAACTGATGTGAACACTATTTCCCACATTCACTTCTGGACTCTCCGGGACACGACACTTTCTTGCGTGTGTGTGTTTGTAGTCTTGTGCTGTTTTTGCATACAAATGAAAGCCCTCCCCCCTATTCTGCGCCTGTATGTGCCGATTATTTTTGCAACGCTGGTCAGCGACTGGGTTATCGGTTTATTGCAATGCAAACATGGAACCAAAGTGGAATACCTCTTGATAAACACGCATTTGCCATTCTCCCGCATAGAAACAGTGCAGCAGGCTGAAGGCGTTATCACTGGTGGAAGGGTTTGACTGCATTGTTCCTTTGGGCATGTCAAAGGTATACTTCATCTTCATTTCTTACCTGTTTAGTTTCATATTATGTGTGTTCTTTAATATGATGTATTGCTGTTTCTGCTTGGATCAGTATTTACCAGGATTAGTAACAACAGCAGCAAAAATGTCTTTTTTCTAAAAGGTACATTTCTGAAGTGAGGTGGTTTCGATAGTGACCACTAGGGGTGCGCAACCGATTTCTGCCCCCCTCTACAACTCTGGCAATAATAGGTTAGCACGTAGGAAATCTCTTACGTCTTTTAGAAGTGGTTTTATGAACTATTTTTTGCATGACAAAAAAAGTGGTCCTTCCATCTTAGACCTGTGACTCTGTTACCTGTTACTTTTCAAGCCCTATACTGTGCATTTATTGAGCTTTATCACGGATAACTGTGGTTTTACAATGCTTAATCATACTTATCTGTGATCTCCTTTGCATAATTTGAAAATGATTATAAAGATGTTCAGTAAGAGACAGGTAATGGATAAAAGAACAGATCCCATATGCTACGAGACCTGCACTGAATCTTTCTGGGCATCGCTGGAGAGTAAACAGATTGTTAACATATGGTGTCTGTGGTCTTCCTGGTGTGCCTGTTAATGTCAGTTTCAACCCCTGCCGCTTCTGTTGGCTACGGCTACTGAGCCAGTGGGTTCCGTTTGGCTGTATTCATTTGTAAGGAGGCTTTGACCAAACTCTATTGACCCCGATCTAAGCCTTTTCCTTCCTTATCACTCTTGCTTTGCATTCAACCAAATTCAGAGCAGCAGTGGTTTTTTTAATAACACTGTGTTTGCAAATGAAAAAGGAATTCACACGGATTATCGTCTGAATACAAATTCATTTTTTTCTTTATGAAAATAAAAAATGAATGAGATGAAAACAATGACGATAACGGTCAGTACGGTATTACAATGGAATCCGATGCTATTTTATTATTAATATTTTAATTTCTTTAAGGGAGCATTCTAAAACACTTCCAAAAAAATAAATCAAAACTCCAAAATGTATCAGAAAGTGTCCCTTCTGCATGCAGACGTTCCCTCCTCTACCCAGACCAGCAGATTTCCTTTGTGACTCGACTCTGTGCTCCACAAACCTGACAGACAGGAAGCTACTGTTATTTATAGTGCATTATAGGAAACGAAGAACAAGGTGACTCCCAACACACCACAACAAACTTGAAGTACTGCTTCTTTTTTTCACTTTTGTTTTTGGCTTGAGTGCAGAGGTTATGCAGGTTTAAACAAGAGAATGGAACATATATGTTCAGACAGAAAACCAATACAGAATGCTCCCTGCTTATAAACACAGGAGAGAGGGCAGACTTAAAACAAGACATTGCAAGTAGGCAAATTATCCACGAATCAAACCCCTCCAAGCTATTTTATCATACCAAGTCAGAACCCATAACTGTTTATTCCAATATAACAAACTGAAATTGCTGAGATGGGTTCTTTTAACTGGGGTCAACCACAACCAGACCTGTGTGCGAGTCCAACTCATTGCTTACAAAGACAATTCAACTGCATCTCCTTCAGCCTCTTTTGTACAGGAACGGATCGTCTTGGAGGTTTTCCCATGTATGTAAAATCTTACCCAACCCTGCAGTGAAAAGCATGCTGTAACCTGTTACACATTTCCAACGTCGCATCAGAATGGTGAACTCCCAGCTGCCTCTGCTTTACGCTCAGTGGCACAGGAACAGTTTTTAAAGTGGGGGTGCTGAAAGCCATTGAACAAAACTGTAATCCCTGCATATAATGGAAGCCATGCAAAGCCAAGGGTGCTGCTGCACCGACCAGCACCCCTGTTTACGCTCATAGAGAATCTCTGCGTTCCACACACCTCACCTAACAAAGGAAAACTTTATTTGTCTGTTTGGGAGTATTATTATCTCCAAGGTAAAACCAGTAATTCCTCTTCATATAACAAGACGAGCATGCCACACCAAGGTGACTTGAAATGTGGGAGCAACCGAGCTGCCATAAAAAATAAATTAAATCACCTACAAATCGTCCTGCATTCATTCTTTAGCGGTTGTTAAATAAAAACCAAAAATATGCACTTAACCTAGCGTTGCAAGACACAGCCTGATCTTGAGCAGTCCCTATTGGTCAGATCTGAGATGTAGCGCTGGTTGGTGTAGAGCCTGGTCGGTCACGTGACGGGCAATGCCTCGCTGGATATGAATGGTGAGGTTGTAATTTTTAGTGCTGGGGACTTGCAGAGAAGGGTTATCTCGAAATGTTAGCCAACGAGATGGTCAAAAACTCGCCTTAGCTACCAAACCCGTGTCAAAATGAGACCAAAATTTAAAACCATGCATGTTTAAGTATTTAGGAGCGCGTGTTGATGAGGTACTGAACGGGTGGTCGATGCGCGGAAGGCCTTTTATTTCCTCGTTTTTTAACATCAGCAATAGTACTGAACCGCTGGACTACATACAATATTATTTTATTTTATATTTTTTGGTTTGTTTTGTTTATTTTATTTTCTTCCTCGGCGGGTCATTGCAAGATGAGGAGGGTTAACAGTTTTCAGAGGTAAGCCAGTCCCGTTGAAGTTTCCTCTACTTTTATTAGTTTTTTTGTTTAGCTTACAGTTGGCTTAACGTTTTATAAAAATTACTGAGTTTAGTGCTTGTTATTACGTTATGCCTTTGCACAAATATCATTGGATGAATTATTATTATTATTATTATTATTATTATATTCGTATTTTAATGTTTGATTAACTTCTTTCGTTTACCTGATATTTTACTACTACTATTACAAAAATGTAATTAGCCTAATTTAATGTGTGACAAAGTTACTTACTAGATGTTCAACGCATTTTGTGAATCTGTAACATTAGTTGCAGATCATTTCCCGGTAGCACTGTTCACTTCTCCATCACTGGTACACTTCGCATGGTTTCTTTTAACAGAATACTTTAAGTAATACATCTTAAATACTGTCCTTCCAAGACGCTGATTATTGAGCGAAGTGTTTTAAACTTTGAATCCAATGAGATTTAGGTTCCTGAGCCCTCACCTGTTGGACGTCACAGTCAGTCGAATACTCTTGTGTGTGTGCGCGCGCTTTTTTTGCATGTGGGTTGTCAGTATTTGATTAAGTCTAGTAGCATTGTGAATGATTTGAATGAAATCTGAGGGGATGCAAATGTGTGCATGCATGATTTCCAAAGAATGTACTGAGTTGTTTACATGATACAGAATTTTTGTTTTAATTTGTTGTGTTTTCCCTCGTCTCCCGAGTGGATAAAGCCTTCACTCTCCTGCCTGTACCCCTTTGTAATTGTGCCGGGGTGCCGTGGTTATCGCATTTGCAAGACAAAGGGCATATATAGTGCCATGGTGGCAGTCTATGGGGTGCTGCCCTGTGAAAAAAGCCAGTGCATGCAATGAGGCTTACAGTCACAATGCACATTGCTGCTGGGGAATTTCTCTTATCAAGCACTACTACCCAATAATACTGATACAGCCGCTACAGTACTGTATCTGTATGCACACAGTCAGGTACTTCTGAAAACTAGGGAAGGGGGTGGATTGTAAACTCTGTACATGGAGCTTAAGTAATCCATGTTATGTACCTGCTGCAGTTTTGATGAATCCTGAACTCTTTTGTGAATGATTGTATACATTCCAGAACATTGGTGAACTTTTTTTTTTCTTTTCTTTTGTATGCCATAGCAGGCTAACATACAGGAGTGCTGGAAGTTTGCATGACACACGCTTGGCAAGCGTTTGGCAAACGTTTGTGTGCTTGAATGCGCAGCCCTGTTCTCGCTGGCTTGTATATCCATCACCAGTCAGGGGGAAGTACAGCTGGACACCAAATAGGCATATTTCTACAGCAGCATTTGAAGTTTCTCCTGTTGATTTATTATTTATTTATTTATTTATTTATTTATTTATTTATTTATTTATAAATCAAATTTGCAATTGGAGACTGCTGAATGATCCCAGTAGGACAATTTATCTAAATTTCCCTATTGGTACAAAGAAAAAGCTAATTGATTTAGAACATTGATACATACTTCTGTTGGTTCTTAGTCCACCAGAGCAGGCATTTGCCCTCTCTTTCTTGCACAAGAGTAAATTGTTAAGACGGTAATAGATTTTGATTCTAAAACAGGTTTGTTCAGGATCAGATTAATATATATATGAGATCGCACTGTTAATCTGGGAAGGAGACCCAGCTGCACAGGTAATCACAGCTGTAATTATGGTGGTGTTCGGCTGATGCCGTACTGTAAAGGCAGCACTGTCGTGCTTCACACGCCACTGTACTGTAATAGCACTTCAGGCACAGCCACATTATCATTGATGTTGCTCTGTCCGTGATATTGTGTCCTGAATAGCATGAGGTAGAGGGCAATTTAGATCAAAATGTGTGCGCACACAGAACGGCAGTGCTATTTAATAACGCCAGAGCAAAGTCACAAAGTCATTGCCAAAGTGTCACTACCGTCAAGGAGGAAGAAAACACCCATTGAAGTTACAAAACCACACAGTACAGCAGAAACTCAATGCAGCAGCTCTGTGGTGTTCTTAAGTTGGGGGGTTGGGGGTTGGGGTTGTGGTGTTTCATCAGAGAATACATCATGGAAACTACATACAGAAGGGGAGGGGAGGGGAATTGAACCATAGTCGCTTCAACAGGAAGCTCTTGGTTAAAAGGAAGTTAATCTAAAGATGTGACCCAAGTTCCCTTGCATAACCTCATATATTCACAGAATTAGCAGATAGGCAGCCTGATGTGTTGTGGTTGTGAATTGATCTTCACCAGTGTTTCTGACAGCATTGAGTGTGCTTCATGGTAGGAGGGTAACAAAAAAAGTAAATGAATAAACATGCCACTGGAGTCAAAAGCAGACACCCATGTTTGACATGACTCTCAAACTAGTAATAAGACAATTCCCTATAATCACTTGCACTGTGTCACAGTAAGCAAGCTCTGTGCTCTGCTGTGCTGCATTTGCAGTTCTGAATTTGGTTATCTCTTTGATTTCTCAGATTCATGAACGCTCGAGCTGCAGCTAACTGCCGCTACCAGCCCACTGGTTACGAACACGCTGCTAATTGCTACACACATGCGGTAAGTCCTGGCAGCGCTTGCATTTGTTTTTACCTTCAGGGAACATTTCCAGCTGTGATTAAACATTGGTACAGGAGTATCTGAAGGTTAATGAGGGGCATATGATGCTCTAGGTAGGGTGACCATGTGGCGTCGGGTTCACTGCAATGCATTCTGGTACTTGTAGTCTGTGTGAGACAAAACACTAAATCTAGAACCTACTTTGAATACCTCTTAAACATTCCTTTATGTAGATAAATGGGTCACTTTTTTTCCCCCTCCCTGTTTAGTTCCTCATAGTACCTGCTTTCGTGGGCATGACCCTGCTGTATCGCCTCTCGGATGACAGTTGGAAGAAGATCACAGCCTGGATTTACGGCATGGGCCTCTGCATGCTGTTCCTCGTGTCCACAGTGTTCCATACCATATCATGGAAAAAGAGCCACATGAGGTCGGTGGAGTCAGAATTGTATTATTGTATTTATGTAGGGTAAAAAAAATATATATATACACTGCACTCATTTTTCATGTGTGACCTGGCAGACAGATGACCATATGGTGATATATATATATATATATATATATATATATATATATATATATATATATATATATATATATATATATATATATATAATTTTGCACACACACTATATCTAATATCTAAACCATGACACCAAATTAAAATACAATGCAGCTGAGAAATATATCATGGTACTTTTTTTGCCTAAATTGTGAGACTGGCATTGCAGTAAAAAATGTAACTGGAAGACTAAAAGTTGGCAAGTTTAGATCGGAAGGTAAGGTAAAGCCCTGCCGTTTGTGTTTAAAGCCCGGGAATTGGGTTTGTTTCACTGGAATTTAACTTCTAGTGCTCCGTTTGTTATAGTCTTTGTGTGTGCTGTACTAAAATACTGTGTGCAGCTTCCTTTAATTTCCATGTGCTGTCGTTCTGCAGAAATGTGGAGCATTGTTTTCACATGTGTGACAGGATGGTGATCTATTTCTTCATTGCTGCCTCCTATGCACCATGGTAAGTTTAACATGCTTTACTTCTATAGGAATATAACGCAAGGTGGTGAGAAGCATGGTGGTCACAGCATATCAAACAGCGGTATCTTCTTTCCATATGTAATCGTAAGAACACCAGATTGAAGTAGACATTTGCTTTCTAACTAATTCAAAATCAAAACAGATTTGAATATTCGTTTTAAATTTAAAATCAAATTTGTACCAGTAGGTTTTTTTTTTGTTTGTTTTTTTTAATCGTGTGTATTTTAACACAGAATGATTTTAGATGTTTCTGTTATTCTTTTATATGTTAATATGGTATTGGGCAGCATGTTTGGGGTTCAGTTCCTTCTTATCAATTCCAATACCTTTTTTAAATCAATTCCCATTCCCTCTGAATCAACACATCGTTGATCAAAATTGCAAACGGCAGCATTCTAAAACAAGCTTCTCACAGTGGCAAGAATTGAATTGAAGTCCCTGTTTGTCAGTTAAATTGGCTTCAAATGAAAGCAGCTGTACAATCACAGCAATTATTACAAAATATGAATTCCAATTCCAGCTCCTTCAAAGGGAATGGAATTGGGAATTGATTTTAAAAATAAATTGGAGCTGAAACCCAGGAATTGACCCCAAAATCCTGTTGGACTTTGCTTCGGACTTGAATCTTTCACAACACAGCATGCTCAGTCTGTATTGTACTGTGTGACTATTTTGCAGGCTTAACCTTCGTGAACTTGGACCTTTAGCTTCACACATGCGATGGTTTATCTGGCTAATGGCAGCTGGAGGAACAGTTTTTGTGTTTATGTTCCATGAAAAGTAAGACCCCATTTTACTGCTTTGTGTTACCCTGTTATAGTTTTGTGATTAGGTATTTTACTGATACATGGCCAAGCCATACCTGAGTCACAGAGGTTAACCATTTTCTTTGAATAGTTATTTATGTTTTTTGTTGAAGGTAGATATTTTCATTAAATGAAAAAAACACTTAAAAAAAGACATTTTAAAATGTTAATATGCAAACTAATTGATTTTTAAACTTTTTGTAAATGTGACTGGCTATGCATTTGAATGCATGTCCTGTGACTGAAGTAGGTCTTATTATTTATTTATTTATTTATTTATTTATTTAGCAGATGCTTTTATCCAAGGTGACTTACAGAGACTAGGGTGTGTGAACTATATATATATGAGTGTTTCGTAAGTCCCAGCATAGTGGTGTTTTAGTCGGATCATCACAAATCTCAGTAGCGTCTTTGCTGCATTTCTGGTGCTTTTCAGAAACCACCATAGCTGGTTGGGGTGTGACAGAGTCCCAAAGTCATGATTCGATAAGTTTACCATTGCAGGACGCATTATTATTATTATTATTATTATTAGTAGTAGTAGTAGTAGTAGTCATAGTAGTATGACAATTTAAAGCGATCGTCCTGATTTTGAAAATGAATATGATTTATAATGACATGTGCACACACTTGCTTTTTTCCCGGGACTGACGGATGCTCTGTGTGTCGACGTCTCGCGTTGTACACGGTTTATATCTGTGCAGTGTTTATATTGGCTGATGTAGATATGTACTGATTTGTGTTTTCATGGCATGCCTGTTGTGCTTTTCCTAACTGGCACAGTTAGTTCAGATATTGAAAGTGTGTTGTTTGTTTATAGGTATAAGCTTGTTGAGCTCCTCTTCTATCTAACAATGGGTTTTTCTCCTGCTTTGGTTGTGATGTCAATGGTATTGTATGCTTTTGATTTTATTCATCAATTACAATGTGATTTTGTGTTTTTTTTTTTTTCCATGTTGCAGAAGTTTAGGACCGTACTCGGCTATATTTATAAAGCATTTACCGCATTACTGTTACATTGTCTCATAAACAATTCATTTAAGATCTCCTGCATGCATCTCAGTAGTTTCCTGTTAATGCCATGCTAATCAAATACTACAGCAAACTGCTAACAATGGGGAAGAAATAATAACAGTTGTTAATGTTATGCATGTCCAGCATTTACATACACACACACATTATAATATTATATTATATATATATATATATATATATACACATATATATATATGTTTCATTTTACACTTGCAGGGCTCCAAAAAATCCCAAAAGTAAATAAATATTTTCAGTAATATTAAAAAGGGAAAAAGTTTAGCTGAACAAAAATGTTGACAGTGTTTTTAAACTGGGTGTGTGTCGTATTTGCAGTAAGTATAGCTAGGTATTAGCAGTTCCCTGTTGTTACTACAGTGACTGGATAAGAGGGCATGTGTTAATAGTGAAGGAGAGCGAGGATTGAAAAAAAGTGAAAGTAGAAGAAACCCAGAACAGTTTCCTCCATAACGTGTTTAGTTTTGCTTTCATATTTTGTATAGGGCCTTTTTTCCTTCCAGTTTTAGAAATGTATACAGCACTGTAGCATACCAAGCTAAATGTATACAGTACTGTAGCATACCAAGCTAAATGTATACAGTACTGTAGTATACCAAGCTAAATGTATACAGTACTGTAGCATACCAAGCTAAATGTCTACAGTACTGTAGTATACCAAGCTAAATGTATACAGTACTGTAGCATACCAAGCTAAATGTCTACAGTACTGTAGTATACCAAGCTAAATGTATACAGTACTGTAGCATACCAAGCTAAATGTATACAGTACTGTAGTATACCAAGCTAAATGTATACAGTACTGTAGCATACCAAGCTAAATGTATACAGTACTGTAGTATACCAAGCTAAATGTATACAGTACTGTAGTATACCAAGCTAAATGTATACAGTACTGTAGTATACCAAGCTAAATGTATACAGTACTGTAGTATACCAAGCTAAATGTATACAGTACTGTAGTATACCAAGCTAAATGTATACAGTACTGTAGTATATCAAGCTAAATGTATACAGTACTGTAGTATATCAAGCTAAATGTATACAGTACTGTAGCATACCAAGCTAAATGTATACAGTACTGTAGCATACCAAGCTAAATGTATACAGTACTGTAGCATACCAAGCTAAATGTATACAGTACTGTAGCATACCAAGCTAAATGTATACAGTACTGTAGCATACCAAGCTAAATGTATACAGTACTGTAGCATACCAAGCTAAATGTATACAGTACTGTAGCATACCAAGCTAAATGTATACAGTACTGTAGCATACCAAGCTAAATGTATACAGTACTGTAGCATACCAAGCTAAATGTATACAGTACTGTAGCATACCAAGCTAAATGTATACAGTACTGTAGCATACCAAGCTAAATGTATACAGTACTGTAGTATACCAAGCTAAATGTATACAGTACTGTAGTATATCAAGCTAAATGTATACAGTACTGTAGTATATCAAGCTAAATGTATACAGTACTGTAGCATACCAAGCTAAATGTATACAGTACTGTAGCATACCAAGCTAAATGTATACAGCACTGTAGTATACCAAGCTAAATGTATACAGTACTGTAGCATACCAAGCTAAATGTATACAGCACTGTAGCATATCAAGCTAAATGTATACAGCACTGTAGCATATCAAGCTAAATGTATACAGTACTGTAGCATACCAAGCTAAATGTATACAGCACTGTAGCATACCAAGCTAAATGTATACAGTACTGTAGTATATCAAGCTAAATGTATACAGTACTGTAGCATATCAAGCTAAATGTATACAGTACTGTAGTATATCAAGCTAAATGTATACAGTACTGTAGTATACCAAGCTAAATGTATACAGCACTGTAGTATATCAAGCTAAATGTATACAGTACTGTAGTATACCAAGCTAAATGTATACAGTACTGTAGTATATCAAGCTAAATGTATACAGTACTGTAGTATACCAAGCTAAATGTATACAGTACTGTAGTATACCAAGCTAAATGTATACAGTACTGTAGTATATCAAGCTAAATGTATACAGCACTGTAGTATACCAAGCTAAATGTATACAGTACTGTAGTATATCAAGCTAAATGTATACAGCACTGTAGTATACCAAGCTAAATGTATACAGTACTGTAGTATACCAAGCTAAATGTATACAGTACTGTAGTATATCAAGCTAAATGTATACAGCACTGTAGTATATCAAGCTAAATGTATACAGTACTGTAGTATATCAAGCTAAATGTATACAGCACTGTAGTATACCAAGCTAAATGTATACAGCACTGTAGTATACCAAGCTAAATGTATACAGTACTGTAGTATATCAAGCTAAATGTCTACAGTGTAGACCATATATTGTAATGACACTCCAGTGCCCTTTTCCATTTAGTAATATATATCTGTTGTTGTGGTCAGAAGCAGTATTATTCAATTATATTAACATTTTTCTTGTTCTTCAATTTGCACAGAACAACACAGAGGGGCTTCAGGAGCTTGCTTGGGGGGGCTTTCTCTACTGCCTCGGAGTGATTTTCTTCAAGAGTGATGGAATCATTCCTTTTGCCCACGCCATCTGGCATGTCTTTGTAGCACTGGCAGCAGCTGTACACTACTACGCCATTTGGAAATATCTCTACAAAAGCCCTTTGACAGACCTCATCAGAGATTTATGAAAAGAAGTTCCAGTTGCATTGCGTGACTTTTTTTTTTTTTTCTTTTCTTTTATAAAAGATGCACTGGCCTTGATCTCCCCTTCCCTTTCTCTACTGTGAACGTTGTTTTCCATATACACTGGGCCGCATTACAATTTTCCCCCGGTACCACACGGCTAAAATCACACGGTAAACTTGAAGCAAGGCATTTTCTACCACGGTAATCCCACGCTGCAGCTTGACATGTCAACTCAGTACTTCGTTTTTCCAGTAGTGCGCGCCAGAGAGCTTTTAGGGATGCGCAGTATACCGTTAAGATTTGTGTAATCTCTTAGGGACTGTATTTTTTAAATGATTGTTTTTCAATGTCATCAAGACTCGTAATGTACTGTATAGAACAGGCTGTATTAACAGGCTTACTGGTTTTACTGGGAAACTCTTTCCATGGGTCCCACTGTATCTACAGTAAGGATGTAGCGCCGGGTCTAATATTAGACTATTCAAACCAACACTGCTTCAGACGTTTTTACAGTGCAAAGAAAATTGGCAGGTTTGCAAAAACTAATTTCAGTACATCTTTATCGAAGTACACTGTGTGTAGAAATTGGGAAAGAAAATAAATAACATTGAAGCATAAGAAATCCATGTTCGTTCTAGCACTAACGAAATTGGACTTAAACATTCTTAGGCTGAAAAGGCATAACCAGCAGTCAAAAGTTTACAGTGATCACATGACACATGTATTGTTTACTGTTTTATAAACATCACAGGTTTACCGTTTTTTACAGCTGTTTCTACGAGTAATGATACGCAGTGCCGATAAAGTGACTTTTTTTTTTGTACAACATTTTAAATTGTTCTAATTAAATGCTAACAAAGGCGACATTTAACCTTATTGGGTATAAGTATTTAGGATTTAATTGTCTGAAACGAAAACATATAAAAAGCTTATTTTTCTTTCCCATTTGGAAGGATATGATTTTAAAATGTTTTTTTAATAAATTGCAAAGTTACTGAAGCTCTGGCATAACATTAACATGCACAGATTCCTGAGAACACAACGTCTGGGAGACACATTCCATATGCAAACCGTGTATCTTTCCCAACCACTTTTGTCTGCGTTTGGACAAAAGGTTTGGTTTTTTATTACTGTTCTTATAGTATACCGGATCAGTATTGAACCAGGTTAAAGTTATGCATGCGGTTATTATGCATAGTTATATGAAAGATTTCCAATTGACTGCTAATGGGTGAGGCCAGGCGGGGAGGGGAGGGGTACTGTCTTGGGACTGGTGTTAATGGTTTAATTCCACCTAAAATGTACACATTTTGGTATGTCTTTCCAATAAGTGTTGGTAATTCAGATTACGTTACAAACTGAATCACAAAAGCTTTAGAATTGCATTAAAGAAATGTGGGCTTTAATTTTTCATATTGATTCATTTGACAGGGTGTCTTATTCATGCACAGGACCAAAAGGAGTTATTTTGATACATATTCACACTGATATACAGAATACAATAATGCAATGATACTCATTTCAAATAATAATGATAATACAATGTTTATAGTGGTTTTGCACAAAAACAGTGGTGCACAAGTAATGCATCTGGGGAAGATACTAGTTTGATTGCCTTGTTGGTTGGGGTTGGGGGGGATTTCATTGTCTGTATGTCGGTAGTTATTCAGTACTTGTATTAGGAAAGACATTCTGCAAATGGGCTTTTGTATGAATGATGCAACATTAAACTGATGCCAGCAGTCTGCTAGTGAAATTCCTTTCCAATGACTATACGCAATACGTATAGATGTGTATCTTACAGGTGCTTGACGAGGTGAGAAATGCATTTGTATTGCTTTTTCCCCCCTTAATGTATTCCTCATGTCCCGAGATGATTATTTGCCAATTGTTCAGCAGATCATGGATATCGAGCAGTGTCTGCTCCACTGTGGGAACTCAACAGTAGTGTCACCGAGAGGTGAACCCCGCCTCCTCAGTACAGCTAGCCTATGAAGATCATTCAGACCCTTTGATGCTGTGGTGACCAATATCAGACAGTTGTTATTTTGAATCTAGAATCTGTTTAACCAATTCCTAAACTAACTGTGTTTTGGATCCCTGGTTCTAGAATTCAGATATTGTTGTTAGTGGAACACATCACAGGCATCGAAGGGTTAAAATGCATTTTGTTTTTTGAAGAACAAATAAAATCAATAATACTTTTTTTTTTGGGGGGGGGGGGGCTGGTTTTGTTTAAATAAGTTATTAGCAGAAATAAATAATTGTCATAATAATCAGTTATTTAAAACAAAACCAGACCAAAAAAAAGTTTGTTGATTTTATTTGTCCTTCAATACAGCTGATGACACTGCTCTACCAGTATGTGCAGTTTAATCTCAATGATAGTAATGCAGACTCTCTTGTATTATCACACTTCCATCATTTGTCAATCTTGTGAAAGTGTGTTGTAAACCATTGGTTTAGTCTTTCAATATGTATCTTTTGCCTTCTTTTAACTGAATTTAATTGAGTATTTTCTGTGAGTAACAATTCCTTTAAATGTATTTTGTAGTTTGGGATTTTTTTTCCCCCTCAGCTTTGACACATTTACCTGCCTCATTTTTAATACTGCATCTTTTGTTTTAAACCTGTTATATTATTTGCCATTCAGTTTCTACATCAAATGTGAATTAATACAAAATAAAAAAATAAAAAACAGAAAAAGAGGTGGTTTTATTTTGACACATGGTTGGGTGGGGGCTAGAGACTTGAACCAAAGTTTCAAATGAGACGCCTACAATTGAAGTTCTTCAAATGAGTGGGCCTCACTGCAAATGTCTGCATGTCTTGTGTGTTTGAATCATCATGCAAAGGACATTCAAACTGACTGTACTGTAGGTTTCTATAAAACTACACTATCGCTAACCATCAATAGCCATTATTGATATCATTGACCACCATTCAATCTCATGCATTCAGTGGCCTGCTGAAGATACAAAGGGCACCCGATTAGTTCATGTGTTATTCAGACTCCCTCCAATGGTCAAGCGGCAGTGATGTTGTAAAATTAATTTTTCACCACTGCTTACAATCTGGTACAGTACGATCTTGCTTATAAAACAGGTATACTATTTTCCCTAGATTTGATTAAACCCTCCACCCCATAAGTACTCTCTGTTCAAAGCATTGATAAAATGGGCAGTGTCGCTGATTTGAGATCCCAGGATTAGGTGCAACAAATAAAATGAAATGAAGAGATTAATGGCTAAAGGAAGCCATTGAACAGGACTCATCAATGCTGTTTCAAGAGGTCATCCTGTCCAACTGGATTAGCGTACAGGAAATTGTTCTGTCGCTGCGCTGTCCTCAAAACATCTGATGAACCATTAACAATGCTGTAACATTAACTGCATGCATAGCCAAATACTGCTTCAGTAGTCTGGTTGATGTTCAGATGACTTCATTAAACACTTAAAACGTGGCTTTATTGTTGCATGCTTATAATAAACATTAATGACATGATGCGTTACAGAACAAAATCAAAACCGGGCCCAATGAAGGAGGCAGGATGCTGAAAATCAGGTTTGAATACATATTCTGCTATTTATGTGTTAATTTTGCTCGTAGCAAGCTCCACCCCAAAGCACAGATTCTGATTTTTCTTTTTTAAACCCTACATTAAATAATTAAATTTTGCCATTTGAAATGTAAACTTCACAATGTAAACTTGATTCAGAAAGCCCTGGTTCTCATGCACAGGTTTTTTTGGAGTGCTTTGCATTGACTCACATGCTGGGGTGTGCCATGCTTTTGACCTTTGAGAAGCGAGTTCATGCAGTGACCTTCTTTAGGCTTCCTTGACGTTAATGAATCCCTCTGTGTCACTGCTGCGCCCCGTCTTCCATGTGTAACCCAGATACAGGAAGCCCAGGGCTGCAGGACACAGGATGCATAGCAGGGGTTGGTCTTTAATATACGGTGTGGAGCCACGTGGTCTTCATGTCTGCTCAAGCAGATAAATAGGATGAGGATTATCTGGGAAAAACAATCTGCCCCCTGCATTAACTAAATGGGTTTCTGTAACTGAACATGTACGATGCATGTCACTGTAGAAGAAATTCCAATAGAAGGTTTGCCGATGCTTTGAATGTTAACCCAAAGAAATGCAGCATACAATTCAGTCCTGTTTTCAGTGCAGCCGCAGCAGCACTTGTCCTTCAGCCAATCTTTCAATTTGAAACCCCATTGCAGAATACACGTCTGGGTAAAGTAGTAAAAGAATATGACAATCCCACATTTTTATCTGACCTTCTTTATGAATAGGCGATTATATATGAAATACTGCCAAAAATGTGTTAATGTGTCAGTACGGTACAGTAGTTGTTAACACTTAATAAAATAAAATAAAATAAACTTAAAGAAATAAAAAAAATCATGACCGTTTTAGTAGGAAATGAACAAATCTCTTCTGCATGGTAGCCTATGAATCAGTCTAGGTTTAAAATCCACTGGAGACTATACTGTGCATAGTCCTCTAGTGATGCACAGGGCAGGTACTAGAGTTATAGATGAGAAGAATCCAGGCAAGAGCTTGTTATGTGTGATTTAGTTGCTGGTCAGGTGTCAATACTAACATCATTGTTGGCTGTATATGAAGCAGGCAGTCAGGCAGCACATTTCCACTGGTGGCTGTACAGAAGGGGAGTGTTGGGTGTGTGGGGCTCTGGATGGGATTTCCACTGATCTGCAATCAGATGTTAGAGGACAAGACTGTCAGAACAGATCTGATGGACTGGAGCTCAAGAAAGAACCACTTTTTGCATTACAGTAACAGAATCTTCTTATTCACATGAGGAACTGTTCTTAGCCTTCCCCGTGCTCTGTCTCCATGGTTTCCTGGGTCCTGGAATCCTGGGGGCATCATGTGATCACGTATAAGGCTTAGCCCAAGAATAAACTCAAGAGGTTCCACTCTTGATCGTTTGCAACGAGAATAGTACAACACTTAGCTTTGCGACTCACGGGGCAGTAGTCGTTTTTTGCATTCAAGCTATGCAAAATTAAATTATGCCTCTGTAGCGTTAGTTAACTAATACAAAATAATGTATTTATAATATTATGCATCCTCCTTGCATTGATTCTAAATGACCCCCAAAACTTCCAAATACATAACAAGGAGGACAAATAGCATATTTTATTCTATTGGGTCGAGATATCTAAAGCACTGCATTAAAAAAAAAAACAACTAACACCTACAAAATTTTAACCTAAAGATGTACTAAATCAAACAGACACAGGAGGGCGCCATTTGCATTAAACACAGGATTTGCGTGTGGTAACACAGCTAGACTGCACATTATTATGCGCACTGGACTCCTGAAGCTTGCTTAGAAAATGTGTGTGTTCTTGGGAAGTTTAACACAGCATACTTTGCTGTGGATTTTATCAGCTGGAAACCCTTGTGGACGATCCTGCACATTACAGTCCTAAATCTTTGCAGTACTGCTACTTCAGAATTTGGTTATGTTCCGGTGTCGTGTTATTTTGTGGTACGCGTTAAAACGTGGTACACCGTGTACCACATTTGCTCGGCCATGCACAAATTATTTTAGCTCAGAAAACAAGTTAATTACCATCTGAAAGGGGTACAGAAATAACACAATATTGAAACATAACCCTGCACAGCAAGTATGATTGCACAACCCATAAAACAGTAATACAAAAGTTAAAATGAGATTTGAAACGTCTCATTAATAATTCTAATAATATAGATACAGATACAGGAATGTATGTGTGTGGGAGGGACTCACAAAAGAGCACTTGAGTTTCAGTCAATGTTACACTTTCCTTTCTGTGTCAATTTTTTCAATGCAATTGTGAACACATTTGCAGTACCAGGAAATGCAGCGGTACATTATTCCTTCTGAAAGAAAAGTCAAATACTGTATCTTTCAAAGTGCAGCAAATGTGACCCTTTGTTCCCGAGGTTCAGAACAAGTGTGTTGTTTCCATCTGGTTGGTTTCAGGTGCCCAGACTGTCTGAAGCCCTTTATGATTCTCAGACATCCTTCATATTCCACTCTTTGTTAGGTGTGCTCTCTGCTCACACAAAAGATGCGATCGCCAGAATACAATTCATCGCAAATCTATTACGACTGATGCATGTTTTTTTGAAAGCTGTAGCCTTGTTAATCCAATATTAATATGAATAAAAAGCCAAGCTTGTAAACCCAAGGAAGCCGTAGAAAATGTAGCAAGTGTATTTGCAAAAGTTATTATCTTTGCAACATCCAAGTATGTAGACAATATACTATAGTTATGTAGCAAAACAATGGAAGAGACAGGAAATACATATTAAATTGCCTTCATGGATGTATACGTTGGCTTTTGAGGATTGCAAACACACACACTATATTGCGTGTCATAATTATCCACCAACAGGCTTTACAGGGTTAATCATTTGTGTTATTTTGACTTCCCTCCCAGTCATTGTATAGTGACCAGTTTAATGGTCATTTCCAGGAGGAAGTCTTTGATTTGGAGTCATGTTTTGATACTAGCTGAACAGAAATAGTGGCCAATAGGGGATAATGTTACCGTAGCTTGTGAAGGGAAGGTTGATTGAAAAAATGTAAGATTCCATGTGCATACAAATACATGTACATTAAATCAGTATTCTAAATAAATTATTAAATATATCAGTGGTTTTTACTACTTCACTGACAATACAGGGCTGCGTGTTCAGATTTGTTTTTTGGAGGCAAATGCAAAACCAATACTGAGGGATCATGCACAGTATGCGTGACGACCACCCTACATACACATCCTCTTGAGAATGCCCCGCACATCCCAGCTCTGTCTAGAATAAAAAGAAGAGTCTTACCAAGTGCAGCACCGACAGCCTCGATCCAAGGTAAAAGCAGCCTGCAGTCCAGCTCCTTCACTTGAACAGAAACCCTCTTAAAAAGAGCTGCACTAAACAGGGCTCATCTTCCTCAGTAGAGTACGCAGCGCTGAGACCAAACAGTCATGTATTTAACAGGTTAACTAAACCATTGCAGGCTCTGTAGTTCATTCAGAAAAGTGTGCTCTAAAGAGTTCTCTCAAACTCAAAAAGAAACGGGATGGTAAATAAAAAATTAAACAAAAAATAGAAAGTTCCCAGAGATTTTCTTTGTTCTCCAAACCAACTCTCATAATTGCCCCACCTGCCGCGCGTAACACCTTGTTAGTTTTCTCAATTGGGGGGAATTAGCAAACAGCCCCTCCTCCCAGTGTCAATCTGTATATAAATCAGCATAAAAAAATACGTGGATTAAAATTCAGTTTATTCTAATTGAATCTGTAGCTATGCTGTATATGGATTCATAGGTTAAACAGCCAAGCTTCTATTTGGAAGAAGAAAAAAAAAACATGCAGGGATTATGGATTTATTTGCTAGCAGCCTGTTAATTTAACAGAATAATAATGTATTGATTCAGGATTGTGACGTTCCTTGCAGAATGGAGATCACAATAAAGAGTGCTTTAGCTCAGGTCAGCCACACTGTTGCATTCTCTATATTAGGCAGATGAGATCCAGCGATGGTACCGGATAAGCTTGACTTGTTTTTTTCAGATGGCCTATTTCCGAAGGGGTGCCATGTTCTTGCTGGCTTGTCATTTTTTCACAATAGCTTTTTGTATACAGCTGTGCTGACTGATTCAAGCTTTCAAGACACTGGCTTATTGAAATATGACAAATCTTCTGGATATCCAACACTCCGACCGGACAAGTGAGCAGAATGGCAATTTGGGGGACATGAAGTTCGCTAATGAATGATGCAAATCTCTAAGGAAACACTTCATGGTACGTTTGAATCTGGAGTTGAAAGAACAAGATTACCCAGCAGGCCTTGCTGAAGTGGTTGTTAAACATGACCTCTAAATTAGTTTGAGCCAGGAAGAGGTTCTTTCATAAGGAAGCATTCAGCATGTGCAAAGAACTGCATTCAAGGAACTGTAAGATATATAGATGTATAGCATTTAAGTGTGCAACGCTTAATAAAAGAAGATTCAATATTTATTTTCTAATTTATTTGATGTGAAAAAGTACCAAAAAGAAGCAGAAAATACAGACCACACATTTGAGAGAAGAAACTGTAAAGAGTTTATTATTAAACACAAAGTACAGACATGAAGAGGGCCTGGGCTGGACAGTATTTGCATCAAACACATAAAACTAAATGGTCTTCTCTTATGTACCCTTCTCGCTGATGCAGTCTAGTGGTGTTGCCAGAAGTACAATGGTAATCTTTCCACTGAGATTATACAAAAATAATTCTAAAGGTAAATAGCTTCAAATGCTATTTACATGCATACCCTCTGAGTAGAGTTATATTGCTCCAACATGGAATTCAAACTGTTCTCTTATATAGAAATCAGCATTGCCTGAGCCTGCAGAAACCTAGTTTCCAGCTCCTTCTGAGTACTTCCGGATTCCAAATAAATCCCACAATGCTGTGACCTTTCAGCTCTGCTGACTCCTGTAGTAATAGTATGATGAGGGCGGGGCCAGCAGTTAAAGTGATCACGTGATTTCTTTGGAATCAGTTCTCAGAAGAAGTCGTGACTAGGGGGTTTACAGTCGGATCCAGAGAATAATGATTCTAATATCGGAGTGAAACAACTCAATCAGAAAGTTTGCAATTAGGTAAGGGGAAGGCGGGGGAAAAAAATCAAATAAAAAATTGCATTTTTAATTGAGCCTCTAAAAGGGTCAAAATGAAAGTCAGAGACTGCTAGACTGGACAGCCCTGAAGTTCTGGGTCTCTCCAAGCCATTTGTAAAAGACTCAAGTTTGCTTTGATGATGCATCTCTTACACTGCTCTCTGACTGAATTACAAGGCACTTGAACAGACTCAGAATCAGAGTTACATGCTTTATAAGAGGTAGGGCTATCAGGATCACACTCGCCCTGCATCTAGTCCCAGGTTTCAGAGCTACCCTCAGTTAGCTGTATTCAGGACGCAGGGGTGTGTGCAATCAGACCCCGGTTAAATTAATTGCACTTTCCTTATAGCGGCTTGAACAACTCCAAACAGTAACCCTACAGACTTCAATCTGACTGAGTAGATTTAGCAGCGGTCTGATTATGAAATCCAGGACTGGGGGCAGGGCTAGCGTGGGTTTCACAAGGACAGTAATGCTAACTCATTCTGGCTTGATCCCCTGTTCAGACCGTCTTCAGGCAGGAGACAATCCCCTGACGGAACTATTTTCCCCTGATTTGCATCTCGCAATCACAATCATCACCTTCTGGTTTCTGAAAACAGCATCAACAAGAAAAACGTAACTACAGATTTCTGAAGATCTTGCCACCCCAAGAAGTCAGACACTACAGCCCTGCATTAGACATCACTCCTGGGACGCAAAGGAAACGAGCAGAGCAATACCAAGTCACCAACAAGAAGACAAACATCTGCAAAAACAAGCACTGGTATAATGCCTAGTTAAAACATTCGAATTCTCCCAGCTGCCCTGAGTTACTTTGTTTTCTACGGTCATCAGAACTCACGCCAACTCAGTTTCTATGAATCCTGCATTCTTTGTTTTTTTTTCAACTTTTAAAACTAAGCCTCTTGATTTGCTATAAAACAAAACAAAAAAACTGTATTACATGCATTATTTTTATCCAGTAAAACATACAATGACACAGAGGAAATCTGCACAATCACAAAATATATAAATATATATATATATATAGTTTTTTTTTATAAATCTTATAAGGAAACTGAATTCCAGCACTAGGCCTGTCAGCTGTACCATGTCAGGGTTCATGAGATTAGGTGTTTATTACAGCACTTGAAAATCAAACAATTGACTGTTAAGCAGTAAACAAGGGATTGTTTTCAGTCATTCCTCCATAAACACTGGCAGTCCAAAAAACAACCAGTTTCACTGTAACTATTTCATGCATGACACCGGTCAAGCACACACACACACACGCACATGAGTGAAATAAAATACAATAATGATGCAATGCAGTGTCAATATAACAGCGTGTTAAATAAAGGAAGCAAATCTCTCTCAGGTCTCTATGTAAAACAAAGAAGTAAGACCCCACTGCTAAATCATTTCGCTGCTGTCCTTTGTGACCCTGAAGGCCTCACTATCTAAAGATGACTTTTCATTGTAATGTTTGAACCCTTCCTATGATATGAATCTCGTGGTGATGAGCCACGCAATGCAGAAATGGAGATGCCACTTAAAAACGTACTGCATGAGGACCAACAAGCTGAAAGCATGTCTCTCTGTACAATATCTGAGATTATATATTATAGATTTAACATTTAAATAGTATACCTATTGTTTGAGTTTGATATATATATATATATATATATATATATATATATATATATATATATATATATATATATATATATATAATAATTATTATTATATTATTAGTGCCTCTTAAAATGCAGTGTTTGTATTGGAAAAATACTCTAAAAAATGACCTATATAATTGCTTTGTATAAACATTAAATCTCTCTTTTATAATATCTATTTTTTTGGTCTGTAGTAAACAAATAGATTGACAAGTCGATTAGATTACCCACAGTATAGGACAACACCAGCCCACATATTTATATATATATATATTAATATGTCTTTTTACATTCATCTCACAACCAGCAACCAAAAGAAGGCAAACACATAGCTATAAAGACCAATTCAAAAGTGTGACTGTTCTACTTATAAACCATGCTCTGAAAAATGCAGAACTCACACTTAATCCAACTGTGGAAAGAAACCATGCTAAAATAATCATTATTATAACAATAGGAATAACAATAATAATAATAATAATAATAATAATAATAATAATAATAATAATAATAATACATGCTCCAACTCAAGAGCTGTTTGTTCAAAGTCTGTTATTATGAATTAAATAAAGTGTGATGTTTATAAAACTGTTTTTTACTGTTTGTAATGAAACCATCAATACTCCAGAACATTAGACGTGACTTCATTCATAACAACACACTCTTTGAAATAACCCAGACATTAAAGCTTAGTGAAAAGAGCCCTATAATACAAAATTAACACAATAATTCATTTTAAAAGTTATTTGTTTCAAACGTTGCGCCAGTGTATGAAAAGGTTCTCAAACTGCAGGTTTCAAAGTCCCCATCCCTCTGCGCACCGATGCTGAGCACAATCTCCTCAAATACTTGCGCGCTACCTGTGTCTTGGGGGGAGATGAAGTCTTTTGTAGGGATTTCGTTTTGTGCCCACAAGTAATATCCAGACTGCATGCCTTAGTTTACAATGGGGTTATTGCTTGAGCTATAAATAGTGCCGAAACACTCTTGTGTTTTCTATTACAAGCAATCCTCTCTCTCTATATATACACACACACACTGAGATGTTAGGAAGAGCTGCCTCTTCACCTGACACAAACAAGCACGCAGACAGGTAAATAAGGATCTTATTATGTAGCTAGTGTTCAAACTCACAGCACGTAGAGAAGCATGTTAGGACGAAAAACAAATAAATCACCCGCTGAAAGTAAAATACAACAAAAAGCGAGCTAGAAATGATAATCTTGCCCTCTCTAAATCACTGGAACCCCAAAGGTCTTGTGCACTTAACATTGGTAAGGGAGGCATTTTAAACAAGGAGGTGTACCCTTAAGGGTAATGAGCACAGACCGAAATAACAGATCAGGGATGGGAAGTAGATTTAATACGTCTGCAGAAGCAGCATTTGAAAAAAAAAAAAAAAAAAAAAAAGGTTTACGATGGTTCTCAGTTTAGGTAAAAAAAAAAAAAAAATCACTTGACCGTCCTTTCAAGATACAAGAGGGTTGAGAGTGCTGAAAAAAACAAAAAACGTATTTTGTTAAAGCGCCAGACGACGGGTTTGTTTTGGGGTGGCGCTACTGATTTTGGACTGGACGTTCTCACACGGGGCCGTGCCTGGCCTCGTATTTGGACAGGACGTTCTCACACGGGGCCGTGCCTGGCCTCGTATTTGGACAGGACGTTCTCACACGGGGCCGTGCCTGGCCTCGTATTTGGACAGGACGTTCTCACACGGGGCCGTGCCTGGCCTCGTATTTGGACAGGACGTTCTCACACGGGGCCGTGCCTGGCCTCGTATTTGGACAGGACGTTCTCACACGGGGCCGTGCCTGGCCTCGTATTTGGACAGGACGTTCTCACACGGGGCCGTGCCTGGCCTCGTATTTGGACAGGACGTTCTCACACGGGGCCGTGCCTGGCCTCGTATTTGGACAGGACGTTCTCACACGGGGCCGTGCCTGGCCTCGTATTTGGACAGGACGTTCTCACACGGGGCCGTGCCTGGCCTCGTATTTGGACAGGACGTTCTCACACGGGGCCGTGCCTGGCCTCGTATTTGGACAGGACGTTCTTGCACCGGCCCAGCTCTTTCCTCAGCTCTGCCACCTCCTGCCGCAGCGCGGAGTTCTCCTTCTCCAGGAAGCCGGCGCGGATGGCGATCTGGTTCTCCTTCAGTCGTCGGGCATCACGCGACCTCTTCGCTGCCATGTTGTTCTTTCGGCGCCTTGCCCAGTATTTGTCGTCCTGCTCGAAAGTTGCAAAAGAAAAGGGTACCGAGTTATATTTCATAGGGTTAATTACTGTAAATAAGGGAACTGAGTTATATTTCATAGGGTTATTTACTGTAAATAAGGGTACAGAGTTATATTTCATAGGGTTATTTACTGTAAAGGGTACCAAGTTATATTTCATATGGTTATTTACTGTAAATAAGGGTACTGAGTTATATTTCATGTGTTTATTTACTGTACATAAGACTCCCGAGTTATATTTCATATGGTTATTTACAGTACATAAGTAGATCCCTCCTCTTTTTTTGGCGAAGATAAAACAGTAGTGTACCCAAAAAGTGTGGGGTCTACAGACCCTCTCTCACAACAACAAAACTATATACCTGTTTTCTTTTTTATTATTATTATTTTTTTTTAATTTAGTAGTCACCAATTGATTTTTACCCCATTTTTCTCCCAATTTGAAATAGCCACCGCTACCACCCCCGCGCAGACTCGGGAGCGGCGAAGACAAACATATTCTGTCCTCCGAAAACATGTGCCGTCTGCTTTTTTACACTGTGCAGGCCCGCCATGCAGCCACCTCAGAGCTACAGCTTCGGAGGAAAACAGGCAAGCCTGCAGGCGCCCGGCCAGACTACAGGGGTCGCTGGTGGGCGGTGAGCTGAGGACACCCTGGCCGACCTAAGCCCTCCCCACCCGGGCGAAGCTCAGCCAATTGTGCGCCGCCCCCTGGGAGCTCTCGTCCACAGTCTGCAGTGGAAAAGCCTGGACTCGAGCTGGCGACCTCCAGGCTATAGGAGGCGCATCCTGCGCTCCATGCCTGTAAAAAAACTTCAAAAATCGACACAGCCCTTTACAATGAAATCTTCAAACTGACTCCAAGGATCAATAATTCTTATTATTCTAACTTTTTTTTTTTTTTAACTTACCTGCCACCTAGTTTCGACAGCTAAAAACCTAAACACAAAATAATGCCTAAAATAAGCATGACCCAATTCCATTGAGTAAAATCAGCTTCAGGCAATTCATTACCAATTAACCTGCCATGTATCTATTTTTATTTAACCAGACTGGAATGGCAAATCCTTAAATCCCACCATAAAAGAAACGTGGTCAGGGATTGCAGAATCACATGGCAACGCAGAGATGATTGGCTAAAATTAATCTTCTTACTCTGCCCCCGCAACCTGCTGGCCAATGGGCTTGCTGGGACAACATGTGAAGTTGGGTCACGCACTCTAATCAGGACCAAGGGCAGCTGAAGTGATTATGAAGAGAATTAATTCATACTTCTGAGAGCAGGAGCTTTTGAGCCAAACATGTGAGGGCAGATTGCAGTATTGACAGGCACCTTTATATCTACAGGAGATCCAGTGGCTTTAACAATCAGCCTGTCCTTACTGGGAGGTAATAGCGTGCGATTTATATTACAGATTTTGAGACAACCCTTATGAAAGTTTACTATAGTAAAAACACAGCAAAGTGTAATAGAGGACAGTGAAAGCATGGTAAAGCATACAGTAGGTAGGCATTGTAAAGCCCAGAGAGGTATGGTAAAGCCTATCAAAAACAAACCATAGTAAACTAACCCTCATATCAGTTTCCCAGAGTAAAAACATAGCAAAGTGTAATAAAGCACAGTGCCAGCATGGTAAAGCACAGGTAGGCATTGTAATGTATGGTAATCTATGGTGAATGCATAGTACAACCATGGGAAAAACAGGGAGATACTGGAAAATGAACCACGGTAAACTGTCATAAGGGAACAATGGAGAGTCAATTTATTCAACCCTTCATTACCGCGTTTACATGGCCTTGGTTTACTATTTATTTGCAGCAGGAATATTATTTCTACAACAGATCACAGTTTGCCCATGATCGTAGCGAAGAGGGAGGCTTGTCTCAGTCTTGTAACTGAAACTGAAATGTAAAACTGTGACTGCAAACCCTGCAAAAAAAAAAGAAACCAGCTCCAAATTACCTTCATCTCGTCAGAAATGAAGATCTTGCGCGCCTTTTTGATCATGGGCTGCGGTTTGAGCTCCTCATCTGAGAACTTGCGCTTGCGTGGGTCGAACACCTCCTGTCCCGGGACGCTGGAGAGGGCCAGGTCCGCGGGGTCTGGCTCGTAGCCCACGGGCACCTGAATGCTGTCGGGGTCAATTGGGCTGGGAGTGTTGCGAGCCGAGGGCAGGACTGTGGAGACAGCAGAGAGAAAGCCTTTGGTAATATTACATGGTGCTGATCAGGCATTTGCACCCTTGATCCTTTAGGGGGAGCACTGGGAGCATGCAAAGTGTAAACAGCACTGCACTTTCCCCCCCAAAACTGTACTTCAGTCCATCACTGCAGGGCCCTGGAAGGTGATTTAAGGTAGTATGGCAAATGCATGTTTCGACCCTCTAAAGCCTTGACTTGATCTGCAGATATGGTCAAATCAAGCATAATCTGATAATACCGCCTTAAATCATGCAGCTCAGTTTCCCCTCGGTGTGAGACCTGATCCAGGGATGACGACACCTTGAATACCCAGCGAGCATCCGCCTGTCACCGTGTCAATAAAACATGAAGGAAGTCCGACTTGCACAGTGTGAGCACGTTCAGGTACAATTACTGTTCAACAGCCTTCTGAGAAAACAGAGATATTCACAAAGGCATTCCCATTCATCTCCCTGGAAAGAGCGGGTTGGAGTTTCGGTGGAAAACAAGTCTTCATAATTGAAGACCAAACACAAGGTCTCTGGAGAGCCCCCAGACAGGCTCTGTAGCTTGTGCTGCTGCCAATTCATTTATACCAGGGAGTCCACGCCAAGGTTTCTAGTAAGAACAATGCCTCTGTTTAGTCTTGGGTAGAACATTTATACTGCATAAGTATTTCAAAAGAAAAATGATACCACATGTTCAGCTGTTTTTGACATGTAAAAGTTGACTTGTTTGGCCAATGCAACCAGTGCATTCATAGCCTCTTACTCGCCCAGCAGGGGATTGTGAGAAGTGTTAATTCATGCTTGAATGCATGCCTCATACATGGGATCAACATCGCTTGTTACAAAGAAACATGGAATGAAAACGGGTAAATAAATCCACATGAATGAACAGAATTCAAAATGAATTACTGCCACTAAATCATCCTTCCAAATACTTCACTCATTCATTACATAGCTAAGTATTTCTTACTACAGGATTTAATTCCATTAATTCCAATCTATCAACATGGAGGGCCATGCTTTCAGATGGTGTCGAGGACATAATAATTCTGCCATGCTATTCCTCAGTTCTCAGTAGCTCCTTTTTATCTAGTTTCTTGTCAGATGTTTTACAAGAGATGCTGTGCAAAACACAGTTGCTTCACTGACTTGATTTTTGATACTGCCCCTCCAAATATTTAGTAAACAAAGGCGTTTCCTGCTGTCACCTTGACGACTCATAAGGTGCGCACCCTGCCTTTTTACACAAGTGTATTAGTATGACATCAGTGTGGTGCGGTTGGTCTCCTATTGGCTTGTGTTTAGCACTACTGTTTCTCTGTATAATAACTTTTACAAAATCTCAGACTCGCCTTCTTACTTCCAAATACAAGTAGTAGCCAATGTTTTATATATATATATATATATATATATATATATATATATATATATATATATATATATATATACACACACACACACACACACACATCTATATTTAGAGAGAGAGAGAGAGAGAGAGACATAGATCATTAAAAAAAATGATCATGTTTGTCCCATTTCCTAATCCTAATAATACATTCATTGATACATTTCTTTATTCTAACACAATAACTATTAATACAATGAATCTAATTGAGGAAGATATTTTAGATATTTAGGTAACGTCTAAGCTCAGACTTGTTGTCGGCACGTTTCTCATTGTCACTGAAAGTTTCTGTTCGTATTTCTAAATGTATAAACCCAGTTGAGCTGCACAAGTTTGTGCCACATGCATTCTTTTCACACAGGCCCCTCAGGGGATTTGGTCCAGATTAGGGCAAGCTTCCTCATGCTCTGCGCAGTTATCCTGCCCTGCTGTTTTTGGGAACACGTCCTGGCCGAGTGCCAGAGAGAAACACAAACAACACGCGAGGCTGCCAGGCTAGAACTGGAGTGAAGTCTCTGGGCTCAGGATCACACAGCGCTTCTACAAAGCAGCCTGCTAAACCCCAGATTATATCTACAGAGAAAATACATCCCAAAGAAAGCGTTTCAATCCTGCAGCCGAGCCGTGCTTGACATGCAGATCTCTAGCCAGCAGTCTGCTCAGTGCTGGAAGCACTCTGCCCTCAAGGTCCCTCGTGCTGATCCCTTTATTAGGGTCTCGTCTTGATAAAGGCACACAAATGATGACCTGTGGGTTTTGCTATCTGCATAACACATTTAATGCATATCTTTATTATTTATTATTACAGTGTTGACTTAAATCTCCTATTTACAGTAAAGGCACATTTACGATATTAATGGTGTTCTGTTTCAGCTTTGCTACATTAGTCTTACTTGGCTATGTTGTTCAATTAGAGAACAATGCAAGTGGCTGAATCTACAGTGCTCAGATGTGCAATTAAAAAGTTACAATGGAACTACAGCATTGTAAAAAATGTGTCTTGCCGGATCCAGTATTTAAAGTTTTACGACGATTGTGTAACAGAGAAAGATTAAAAAGAGAAGGTTTTTTTTTGTTTGTTTTTTCACATTCCTCAAATTTGCATTAATGAGACTGTTAAGCCAAAACATCTGATTTGTCTGGTCGACTTAGTCAGGTTCATATACACCGGCAGAAAGAAAAAAGAACTTGAAAAGTACAAACTTCCACCAACTTTTCTTTTAAATACTAAAACCCTCAAGTTCTTCTAGGGGAAAACGGGGGAGGGAAAAGAGTGTGAGAGGGGAAACAAAATCAAAGCTGCAACTCGCTGGAATTTATCATGTTGTGCCAAAATCCTGCTGTAGGTTTAGATTTGCTATACAAGCTTTGAGCCTGAGCCTGGTTTCCAGAGCTGTACAGAACATGCCTGGAGTGACATTCGACTGCTTCGTACTGCAGCAACGCAAACATTCAATATGGATTTCTACTGCTGGGTCTGGCAAGGAGCCCAGCTGTTTCCAATCCAGCGCGTTGATTTGCTGCCTCTGAGCCGTCGGGGTGAATCACAGTCCCAGCTATTTATACATCGTCATGGAAAGGAGGCAGATGGGTTATGGACCTCTCAGCCTGCAACTAAACCTGATTTTTAAACCACGCTTGTTACTTTTACACACGGAAAATAAATCATTTCCATGTAATTAGAAACCAATGCTTTTGTGCTCCACCTCCAATCCCTTCTCGCCCTTTTCAATTCATGCGGTTAACCCTGTTTATAATCAAACTTTACTACATATTTAAATCCCGTTACAAAATGCATTTGGTTCCCCGTACAGTATGCTGCTGTTTATTTAAGTCTGCACAGAATTATTTAAGTGTTCTCACTTGACTGTGTCTGTCTGGAGGTTTGATCTGCAGCATTGTTAATAATAATATTCAGCTTGTATGGTACTCATTGAAATAGCCTTAAATAAGCTGCTGCTAAAGTCTACCAGAACACAAAAAACACATATTATACTGCAGAGAATTTTTGTGCATGAATCCCTTTCTCATCCTTGCATTAAGCTTGAATTTGTGAATACTGCAGGTCTTGCAGTAAGATGTATATTTATCAATACATGGGTACCAGTGTGCTTTAACTGCCTGGTATCCTGCTAGTAACAATGCTTGACTAGAACACCCTGCAATAGGATACTCTTGAGGGCCGGCATGGGAGATTCAGACACTGCCTTGAGGATTAACTGCACTACGTTTGTTCCAATGCGAGAGCCGCTGGAAGGAGTGGGAAGTATATTCTATGGATCAGGTCTCATGCCATGCTCAGCTGCTGCCAGTCTGGTGAGAGCACATGGCGCCACCATGTGACCGTCCAGTTTTGCACATCAGGATCACTTCATTTTGTGATTATTAATATATGTTTTGAACGCTGGAAAAAAAAATCTAAAAACTTAAGAAGGGAAACATGAAAAGGCCAGTACATTGGCATTTGACTCCATGCATTTTTAAACTGATCAAATACTTGGCCTAATTGTACGCACTTCCATAGCTATAAAGCACTGCCGAGATAAAGCGAAGCTTGTGCACTTGTGTAAACAGCCACTAGTGTGGAGGTGCGGTGCACACGTACAGCTTACTGTTATTAAACATGACACAGGAACACTGCATTGTTTAAAAAGAAAATAGGGGTGTGGTGCACGGGAAACAAATAAACAGAAATAGGTTTCTCCTTGATTCTGCAAACAAATTATATATATATATATATATACGTATATATATATATATATATATATATATATATATATATATATATATATATATATATATATATATATATATATATATATATACATACATACATACATATAGGGCAGCATGCTATTGAGAGAAAAGATTATAGATACACACACACACACATACACAGTATATGAATTCTGATGTATATTCAAATAACACTCAGCTGACAAAGTAGTCCAAGCACAAATGCAGCTGCTAATTCCAGCCACATGTACTCAGGCAGGAGGTAAAGTTCAGAAATGGCAGGACATGTTTGTGCTGTGTTCCTGGAAGCTGAGCACGCATTGCATTACCCACACTCTCATTATCGCAGTGAAATCAAACTGAAGGGTATGACGATGGCAGGCAACCAGCGCCTCAGATTCCTATCACTCTTTGGCTGAGGCGTGGAAACAAACAGACCGGGGCTCCTTAAAGAAGCCTCGCTGAAATTCAACAGCTGATTGAAGTACAACACTTGTGAATTTTCAAGCTGGACTGGAAAACTGTCAGCTCTCAAACAAACCATGGCACTGCAGTGCTGGAGTTGTGATTAGTGACTTGCAGGAGTCGTTTATGGGTCCAGTTTGTGGGAAATGTTTGTGATGCAGCTCCTTGTTTATTTTTGTCAACACATTAGTGCAATTACTCAATCATAACACCTGATTTCTACACCTTTAATTAAAGGTGTGTCTGATGAACGATATACATAGACACACACTTTCCCCTGACAAAGGTGTGTTAAACATACCGAAACGTTGAAAATTTGGCTCTTTTGAAAAGTTATTTTTTGGACGTACACCAAAGGTTTTAATGATAAAAAAATATTTATTTCACCACGTTTTGGACAAAAGCCCTTCTTCAGCTGTGTAGAAAGAAAAGTCAACACAGTGCAGTAAACCTGTTTTTGAAAAAAACTGTGGATGATGTCATGATTATGTCAGAATAGAATGTTCATGCAAGGCGTTCCAGTTCCTAGGTTGAAGATAAACTCTTGTTCCTGTAAATATATATGTTTTAACAGCTGCACTTTGTCATCAAGGGTGACTCGCTGGGCAGCTCAGACATGGAGGGGGCACTTTCTAAAAAAGATCCTGTCCAAGAACAGGAACTTCCTTCACAGTTAATATCACAAAAAACGTAAATACAGAACTATACACAGTGGCTCAGGTCATTCTAATTCAATCAGATCTCATCATATCATATTCCATTTTAGCTCATGCCCACCACTAAATGAAAACTGGTGATCTTGGTTAGAAGGCCTGATATAGTCTGGACACCACTGATTATTTTGTTGCGTACCTAATGGTGAAAATCTAGCTAGAGCAACTGTTACATGTGCAAAGGCCACTATTTACGATAGGAGGAGGGAGTTTGGGTCCCAATTTAAACGTGTTTCTAATGTATTTAATTATGTTGAGCATATTGTTGAGGCACAGTGAAGGTAAGAAGTTTGTACAGCTCATTTTGCAATTCAGAACCCTAGAAATGTGGAGGCTCATTCCCAATAGAACTGTGTTCATTCTACTTGAGCTAGTGCTTTGCAGCAGGGGTTTGGAAGCTGGGCTGGTTACCTGCTCTGCCTGGGCTATGCATGCAGTTCTGGTTGCTCATGGCCTGGTGAACGGAAGTGGACGCCTGATTGCTGAGGTCCATGACGGAGGGGGTGGGAGGGGGTGCGGGCGCCAGTGGCAGGGCGGGCTGCTGGTGCTGGTGCTGGTTGTGCTGGCTGGGGCCAGATGGGATCCCGTTTTCCGACAGAAACTCCTCAAGGTCCATGTATTCCAGTTGAAAGCAGTCCCCATCGTAAGGCAGGGTCTTGTCCCACAGCGTGGGACCCAAGAAAGCAGACTGCGGCACATTGCTGCCAGAGCCGTCGTCGTCCAATTTCTCCTCCTTCTCCTTCTCCTTCTCCTTCCCAAAACCTGCAACAAAATAACAACCATGTTATTACACAGCAAACCCTTCCAGCCAGGTCTGCATACAGACAGGAGCACCATTAACACATTGTCCTCATTTGGTTACTTTGTCATTTTTTTAGAGCATTTTTACCTTCCATCATCTCCCTGTTATTTTAATTTTCCCTTTAACTATACTGTTATTATAACTTACTCTGATTGCGTTAGCCACAAAAGCGAAGTCTAAATGTATCAAATTACATAAATACAGCGTGTGTTTCTGATTTTTGCAAAGAAATGTATTTGGTACTTAATGGGTTAACTCCGCTCTCTGTCTTAGAATCAAGCATAACACTCAGTCAGTGGCCATGATAGCTGGATTTCATATACATAAAGATAGACAGACAGACAGACAGACAGACAGACAGACAGATAGATAGATAGAGATAGATAAACAGGTGACTAGATTATTATATTTCAAGCAAGTCAATGGTATCTTGACTTGTTACATGGAAAGATATGCATTCATTAAGAGTAAATAAACAACTGTTGAAAAAAAGCTGAAAGCTCCATGAGAAACCAAACAAACAGGAATCAAAACGAAAGGAATCATTTCCCAAACACAGCGCTCTACTGGGATGTCATGGGAAATACTGGGAACAGTATACAACAGGGCATTCCGGTTCATTTTAAGTTTCCTGTCTTTAACTTATTTAACCCAGTGCAGTCGGTTATATTTTCATTGCAAACGTTAACACAATTTGCATTACAGAAGCTGATAAATACTTTAAATCAGTGGAGAATACAGAGACCAAATACCAGGGAAAGACAGTTATAATAAAAAGTTGTAATAATCGGTTTCGAGTGGTGAAGTGCTATTGGCTCGAATTCAGAAATCTTAACTGCGTGACAGCGAAGCAAAATGTTCTAAACAGCATCACAACACAAGACAGAAGTTCTGAACAAATTTATGAAAACACAATTAATGTTGGATGTTCAAGATAAAAACTGACACGGGAAATTGTATCTTAATTTTCTAAGTCACACCAGCATCACAATAATAATAATTGCAATGCATTTACAAGGCAGAATGTTTTTATACACAAACTTCCCAGCAGTTAAATTCTAGAACTGCAAACAATATTTGGTAATATGATAAGATGCATATTTGTGTACAGCTGTCAAGGATTAATGCAAATTAGGTGTCATTATTAGTTTGCATTATTTGTTTGTTGGTTTTGTTATATTTTTTCGCTTCATTTTTTTTTTAAAGCTATAGTTATATTGGAAAACGTACCTTCTTCGTGGTGCACGGACAGTTTGACAGGATTTTCCAGCAACGATTTCAGAACCCCATGCGTCGGAGGTAGGAAAGTTGGGGTTCCAGAGATCGGTCTTGCCATTTTCTCCATTTCTCGTACAGAACAGAAGAAAAAATATCTTCTTTAAAAAAAAAAAAATCTATCTATATATAATTTTTTTAAAGTATATATATGCACGTATATATGAAAATTAAATCCCTTAAATAATCCTTGACAGGTATTCAGTATGCTGAATAATTAACCCCTGTAGCTCACCCACCAAACATATATTTACAACAGTGCGTTCGCACATGTTCAACCCGACTGCAGACTGAGCCACAGCTCAGAGGATTCGTAATCCCTGTGCAGACCCTGACAGCGCTGACGTCACACTGTGGGACCGCCCACAACAGCTGAGAAAAGGCAGCCTCGGAGAGGAAGCGTTTGTTTCACGTCACCTTACTGTTTTACCTACAGCATTATTATAAATCTCTAATTTGCAAAACATTGTGTACATAAGTGTAGGCGGATAAAAACTCGGCCTTTTTTTTTGCTCATGGCGGGGCTTTGTTTTTATCATTCGACTTCATCTTATATAATCGGGTTCCAAAGGCGAGCCCCATTGGCGTTAGCGCGACAGACAGGCAGGTGATGAAGGCCGAAGGAATGGTCTATCAACAGAAAACTGATCCTCGCTCAGCTCAGGCGCACCACAGACACAAACCGGGTTTTGGTGTCAAGTTTGTGTCATTGCTACAAATATGCGTCGTGCATCATTCGAGCGTTTACTGTCTGTTGCCTCGCCCACCCTCGTTGAGTGAAACAAAGATTGCTAAGTCCGCGAAACAAATGATCTGCTGCGCCGTCGGCTGGGAGAATGATACAGCTTTATCACGCAGTCTGCACGGATACAGTTGAACGCTGCGGGAATGGCAGGTGACGTGATGAGGCAGGCCTGACCTACTTTTAACCAATTGCAGTAGCAAAACAGTAACGCTGAAATGTCTTATCCCTGGACTTCGTCACATTGGACTTCATGTGTTCCCGCTGGGAAAGGAAAACACAAAAAAAGTACAGGCTGCATGCATGCATGCATTAAAAAAATAAGTAACGGGTGCAAATTCAGCTTTAGAGTGAATGCTTTGCTCATGTCGCCCTGCGTTTGCTGAAACACGCTTATGTGATTATTTATTTATTTATGTATTTATTTATTTTTGCAATGCAATGCAATGTATCGCAAGCCAGCACAACGCTGATTCTCGAAGCCTTGTGCAGTAAACGTAGCTGCAGCTATTTTGTAAATAAATACATATAGTGTCAGTGTTCAAGGTGCTGTGTCTTGCAACTAGACACAAATTGAAATACCAAAATCAAAACAAAATAATTAATTGTCCTTGCGCTTCACGTAGGCAGCGTGTTCGAGTGAAATGAACCTAGCGGCCCTGTGATGAAAGTTTTAGTTGCCCGTCTGTTTAAGGAATTCAGTCGAGTTTTCATGTTTACACTTCCTTAGCAACAGTGGTTGCTACAGCACGTCGTTGTTGTTATGCCCAGCATGTTTAGTGAAGGCAGGAAGGTGTTATCTCGAAAGCCAGAGCAGCGAATGTTTCCAATCGTGGATACGCGTACCCCTGGGGGTACTTCTAAGGGTCATGGGGGGTACGCAGGACGACTCAGACATGCACAAGAAAAAATGAAAGTAAAATAAACCAATGATCTTGAAAGTAAAATAAACCAATTATCTTGAATTGTGTTAGCAGTATTATATCGTATCCCTAAACCATGTGTGCGTAAATATTTAATTTGTATTTAGCAGCTCAAAGTGAACTGAAGCTAAAATAAAAAAGACAAATATTTTTTGGAAGTTATAAATGCGCAGGTAAACAAATAAGACTCGCAATGCTCACACTTTGACGGTTTCTGTTTTATTTAATAGGCGCGGCTGCAACAGCAATAGCGGCTGGTTGAAATTGATGCATTTCTTACTTGCAAAAGAAAAACGAGGGAAGAAAACACAAGGGTACAGCAATTGCAAAGCGACAGAAATAATATGCGAAATTGAGTAATATAATTCAAATAGGAACTCCTTTACACATGTTTGTGCATGCACAGGATGGCTGACAGTATGTTGGATGTACATTTCATTGGTTTAAATTGGTGCGCATTTCAACGAAGCAGTATAATGAGGGAGGACTGGAGTATTAAGATCTTCGCTTTTTTTCTTTGAAGCACATGGCTTTTAGGTGACCTCTATGCATTCTAATCTACTAAAAAAAGTCCGTTTTTTATCTTTGGTGCAGCTGATTCTGACATTAAGTGATAAAGGCCTGGATCTTTTCTCGAAAGTCACTGCAGCAGTTGTGAACTTGGCTCATGTGGATGTCTAGCTTCCCTCTTTGAGTTTGACACCATCGCTCTTGTCTCCTCACAGCTCCTTTGAACCTCTGATTTGCTCCAAATGTGGCCACAGGCGGCAATTAAAATGGCACCTAATTAACCCTTTAAGGTACAAGGGACATGCGTGTCCCACAAATAAACATTTATGCTAACTTTCTTATTTCTGCAACGAGGTGCACGAAACGGTTTAAAATGTACCAACTGCTCATCCGAATTGTCAGCTTCCTCCTCGTGATACTTGAGTCACTCTCACGTGTATTTTAAGAAGAAACCGCTTGAAGAAGCGCTCAGTTCCTTGTGTAGAGAACTTTAAGGGGTTAAAGGAATGTAGAACTATAAAGTTGAAGTGACTATATGTGTGTGTGTGTGTGTATATATATAGAATTCAAAGTCTGAGGAAGGAGATGGTATCAAATCTCTGTACAGTTGCAACAAAGCGAGGATCCCTGTACAGTAAAGCATTGTAGGACACGTATCAGCACTGCCTATCTGTGAAGTAAAAGAACTCTGGAATGATCGATTTCTGAAACATAGTGAGAACTGCACAAAGAATAAAGGACGTGCTGTGCTGCAAGATAAGTTCCTAGGTGCAGTAGAAATGTTTGTTTCCATTTATGCAAACAACATAATTAAACTATTCAAATACACCTTGAGGCCAGACTGCCGCTTGTGCACAGCATGGTGCAAAGTCAGAAGTGGTTTACTGTACTGAAGCAGGTGAGTGGGTCGTTGATGAGCATCCTCATAAATAAACACAGCATTCCATGTACCTTCATGGAGTATTCTGTTTACAAAACGAGTACAATGCAAGGAAACGAAAGCATGTTTAACCCTATGTAATTAAAACACCGAATTCAGGGGAATTGATTTGCTTAAATCATGCTCCACACCTGCTTAGCAGCACGGCGCAATATGGAACAGTGCAATTCGGCCAGTCGCTCTGTCGGTCAATGTTATTTCCCTGTCCAGCAGGTCATCTCTGCTTCGAGTGGAGTTACTTCAAAGCCTTAACTGCAGATACGCTGCTGCAAAGCACTGCAGCTCCACAGACAGATAGCTCATGGTTTATGCAGCATTATAATGGAACCAGATGTGGAGCGAAAATATGTGCTGGAATGATAAGCAGCTGCAGACTTGAACCACCCTTAGGACTAAAGATGCAACCTGAAAAGGGAAAATGAGACAGCTGAAAACAACATCTATACAGTATCAAAAGTATATTACACAGTACTGTTCAGTAGCTCATCAATAACAGAATAAGCAAGACCACAAATGGCCATCTGGATTGACCCTGCTCGTTATATTGCAGTACACATGGCTAACCACGTACCTAGCTTGGCATTCAGTGGGTCCCATTGACTCGATCACGCTAGCCGGACTGGAAATCTGGGGAAAGTCCATTCTGCTGCAGCCTGGTCCACATCGGGTCCAAGTCTGATGGCTTTGTCTTGGACACCTGAGGATTATTGCCGTAGGTTCGAAAAATCAGATCAGCAGCTGGAATCTGCAGAGGCCAGGTCATTTCTCCATCTATGACTTTCCTCTCTGAAAGGCTGATTTAATCAAAAAACTATACAGCGCAAAGCCAGCAGGACCCAAGACCTTGAAACACATTGATACTTTACCTCTTGATTGAATTGAATGTCGCCATAGAAAGTTAATGATGCGTTTGCTATGTTTGTGATCGAGCCCCCTCATTACTACACCTTCCTCAGAGATGGCCATGTTGCACCAGGATGAAGCAGTATCGCTCCACTGTCATTATTCTGTTCATCTAGACTAGATCTCTCAGCTCCAGTGAGCGAACAGCCCCAGGCTATAACAGCACATCCTTCAGGTTTGACAGAACCAGCCACAAACACTCAGAACTCAGAACTCCTCTCTTCTGGAGCGAGGGACACTAATAAGAAGTGCTAAAAAAAAGGTATTTTTATGCACCTCTTTTTTCTTGTTTGTTGGAATTTAGTGATTTCTTGGCTGTAGTCATGAAAACCACAGGATTTGGAACACAGGCATGTGTGGAATGCTACCATTTTATAGGATACAATAGAAACTCCTGGTCATAAAAACACAACATTCAGAATACTCTTGTATTATGCAGAGTGACTATGCATAATTATACACCATCGCTACCTTTCCAATCAATCAGATCATTAAGTATTGTGACTACTGGCTTGGATGCAAACGTGGATTTGAACAGGAAGATGTATTCTGCTGTATCTTTAGAAGTGTTTTTCTAATCTGCCTCTAATCAAGCGGAGAGTGGATTTCTAGCGCACTCTTTGCAATGTCAAGCTGGGTCAGTCATACAAAGAGTGCACGGGAAACTTGATGAGAGGCAGCCACCAAACACTTATAAACACATTCTGAGTAATTGCAATTGAAAAAAAAAAGATGACAATGATATTAACATATTCAGTCGGATTTTGCAGATTCTGTTGTGGTTTAAACGTTCAACATTCTTTGTCATTGGCATTCTTTCCGAGAGCGAAATCTACATAAAATTCTCACCCCATATTTCAAATACTGCAGCACATCCAGAAACCTCTTGCTTATATTCTGTACCATAAATGTAACGATCACCTGTCTGCATTTGCTACAGGCTTGTTCCTTTATGTACTGTACATACATTACGGCTTATTCTTTAGCATGCTGTTAAAACTGCTGCAAAATGTGTATGTGGCAAGATGGTCTTTGTTCCTGTAATAGCTGCTGTAGAATGATAAAGATATAAAGCATGCATTGCTTTCTAAAAACCAGCGGTCGCTTGCTGACAGCTTCTCAATTCGAGTACTCATGCACAGTGGCACTGTTTGGAAACAAATTGCTGTTTGCCTTGATCGACAATCAATCCTTTTATAACATCTGTTGGGATCAATGCTTTCATCCCCAGGGGCCAGACGCTGTTCAGGTCTATCCTGGTAGAAGCATAGTTAAGAGGATTACTGCATTTGCTAAATGCCTTATATACTATATACTATCAAATCGCCCGCTATTGCTGCGTCAATGCAGGACCAGCTGCTGTACCGTCTGCAGGTAAACGCGGTCGTGTTCTGGGATTCACAGCAGCCTTTCTGACTCTGGGAAGGGTGTGTATTTATCAAGTGCCTGAATCAATAAAATAAATAAATAGTATAACATACACAGAGCGCTCAATTCTCAACGCTATTTACTCCAAATAGTGATTCGCGAAAAAAACCCAATTACAATTCTTAATGCATAAAGAACCAATTCCAGACTACTCACAAGCCCCGAAGTGAAATACCTGAGTTATTACAAGCTGTAAAAATGGTGCTAATGCCTTGTTCTAACTTGGCAAAGCATTAATATAACTGTTAGGAGGACAAAATAATATGTATTGCCATCACTTTTATTATTTTCCTGCGTAAAAGATGTATTGTAGACGTGTATTTGACAATGAAAAGCAGCAATAGGTTAGAGCCAGTCACAAGCAAACCAATATTGGATACATGGTTTATTTGGCCTGTTGACAGCCATAAGGTATACATTAATTAACAACACCATACCATCCTCTGTGCAATAAAAACAACATGTTTTAAAAGCATATCACTAAACACATTTAAAAAAGAAATAAATACAGTGTGGTGTAACAGAAATAAAATGACAAAAACATATAAAAATTGCACAATAAAGGTTTCAACATTCAAACATTCATACCAGTCAACCTCCTCATGTTAATCCACAGGATATACTGCCCAAGTAAAATGTATGTATGTATGTATGTATGTATATGTGGCCGGTTTGATCCGTCTGTTTGATCCGTCACTCGGTATGGACCATCCTTTACCTGTGTTCACCGGAGATTGCTTATTTAATATCATGTGTATTTTTTGTTTTACTCGGGAGAAAAGACATTTAAACAAAAACCTTACGCTGAGGTAAACCTGCAAGAACTTTAACCTGTATTATACACTTCAAATGTGTTTAAAATGTCCATTTCAAAATGTATTTTTAGTTTTCAAATGTGAAAACATCCACAATGCAGGCAAAACTCTTTAAACCACCACATCACTAAATATCACTGATATGAACAGTAAAAGAAACTGCATTTGAATTCTGCGACTTGTAAAATACTGTTTTGAATAAACATGGTGTGGAATGTGTTTGGGTTGATGTTGGCTTCATATCATTTCAATGTGATCCCGATGAGAAAACGTTCAATGCTTTTTCATATTAAGCAGGGTCCTATTTTTGAAATTACATTCAAAAGGCGAAATAAAATAACTGCAACCAGATTAAAACTATCAAATAACAACCTGCTTGCTTTCAACAGCAGCCTCTCACCGATCAGAATCTGCACCACACTAACATGTCCAATCATCAGAAATGTGGAATAACAAAATGAATAACACATACAGAGACAATGGGATATGTTTTACACACTTGTCATGTAGGGTATTGAAGTGCATTTACTAAAGCAGCGATCCGCATGACATTCATTATAATAACATGGTTCCAGTGACAGCGCAGTTGGGACCAGCAGGTTTGGATTGGCGAGAGTCTATCGTACTGTTAAAATGGTTTCATTCCTCTTCGAATGGCTTTGCCCGAGCTTTAAAACAGGGCACTTGAGGTCTGACTCAAACTAGCTCTTTGATGAATGCAAGGCAGTGTTTACTTGTAGGATGTGGAAATCAAAAGGCTCTAAATGTGGCCAACGTTCACGTAATCATACGATTTCCTATTAGGACTTTAAAAATAATCAGGGTCCATTGTGTGCAGATTCAGGTTTAAAGATGCAGTTTGGGGCGTATCCCAATTCAGAATAATAAGACTGTTTGTTTAACTTTGTTTTCTTTTTGATTAAGTTGACATCATTTGCGCCGTGTTTACATCTGATCCTTTGCTTATGTCTTAATTTAAAATAAAAACAATCGCAACATGCTTTCTTGTCAATGGAACATGAAGATGGGCCTGGACTGCGTGCAGCAGCTCTACCATTAGGTCACAGGTGAAAAGAAACAAAACACTTTTGGCTACTTGGCACAGATTCTTTCTCGCTTGAAAACCGACAACAACTCTCGCTTAGCTTTGAAAGCGTACTCTACAACTAATTATACAATATATACATTCATACAGGCTTTACTATATCCACATGGCCTGTGTTTAAGCAGGGGTTTGGGAAACTTGGTTTTTTCACTCCATTGGAGGACTTTGTGTCAACCAGTTCCATAAATATACAACTGACCTTGTTGCTGCTGGAGATCAATTGAGTCATTAAAGCTCTGGTAAGAACAAAGTCCTGAAACCGAATGAACTGTAAGCCCAAAGGATGCCGACCCCTGTGTTAATGTCAAACACTGAACACATGAGTGGCGTCTACACTGACCTTAACTGATGAGGTGGAATTGCAACAGCACATAATTAAAACAAAAAGAAACCTTATGGTCAAGGGCATCACAGCTTAGTGGTACATTACAAGATCCAGAGTGTTATAACCTGAAAACTGAAAGATGCAACAAAGAGGGCAGGTCCACTCTGGTGCGGGTCATTTCTGAACCAGCCCTTAAGAGTCTAAGAGTTATTGCTCCAAAAAAAACAAAAAACATTAAGGAACGTAATTCTTATCAATTCATGTTAGTATCTTTAAAACCTGGAATATTAAATACTTCATGGTGCTGGTAAAAAATTAAAATAAAGTTAAACTGAAATATTAAAAACTTATGATTTTACAGCTAAGTCTCACAGAACCCTGATTAAGACTAATCATGGTCTTCCTAAGGTAAGAAGCCCATGATTAGTGCTGATAGGGGTCTGTGAAAACACACTGGATTACCATGCCCACTTACATTGACTATTTTCTCTATGAAAACGATCATAATGAAACACACTGTAAATGGTACTGCACTGTGCACTGTATCTAAACCAGGCATAACGCCTGCAGTTTGTGAATGGTGTGTGTAGGAGTACTGGAGGTAAGCAAGGGCCAGTGAAGCACAATGGGAATGGGATACATAGCGGGGTACGGATTTTTGGGTTAACTTCTGTGCTCCTGGAGGTCTCTGGTGACGTCCTCTCCGTCTCTCTCCGAGTGAGACAGACCGAGTGCACTGGTCACAGGGTGGACCCACGAGGTCGTCTGCGTCACATGGCTGGAGCAAAAAAGAAAGAGAAAAAGAGACCTTATGAGTTCCTGCAGCCAGTTGCAGATGTAACGGGCAGTGTTGTGTGAGGTACTGCTGTCCCCAGTTGCAGATGTAATGGACAGTGCTGTGTGAGGCACTGCTGTCCCCAGTTGCAGATGTAATGGACAGTGCTGTGTGAGGCACTTCTGTCCCCAGTTGCAGATGTAATGGACAGTGCTGTGTAAGGCACTGCTGTCCCCAGTTGCAGATGTAACGGGCAGTGTTGTGTGAGGCAATGCACTGTGGTTAAGACGCTCGCTTGTTAAGACGCTCGCTCGCTTCCTGTTACACACAGAACACCTTAAGTAAAATTTCTCTTAGTTTTCCTCTTAAGTGTTTCTTCAGTGTAATATTTAAACTTAATACTTAAGGTATTTTATGACACTGGCTGTTACAAACGGTGCCAAAATGCGCCCAGTACTGATAAGCACTAACTGGTTCTGTGCAAGAAAAACACACACACTCACACGCAATGAAAAAAACAAAAGTGTTCTAAAAATAAAGGCTACCACATGGAATTGAATCACCCAGCAATGCTGATGTTGATGCAATAAGTTAAATAAGCTCACATTACTGTGATGCTTACATAGGAAATGTCTCTTAAAAAAACACAGCTGACAACTGGCTTCAGGGAATTAATGGGGGTCAGTTGATGCTCCTACTAGTGGATAAAAACACTCTGATCATTCAGTGTTTTAGTCACTGTACTGTGTGGGATCACATTACCCAGGTTAAACAGTTGTATTAGGTTTGACAGTATTTGAAGTTACTGCTGTTATAATTGTAATTAGCTGGTCCTCCCTTGGAGTAGGTAAGATAGATAGTGATGCTTTGGCTCTATGTTGTCTTGTGGTTACCACACTGCTTGTTAAGCTAGGTACAGTACAGCGTGTTGACTGTGTGAGGACCCGGAACGTATTGCCCATCTCTTTATTTCACTGTTTATTTTTAGTTTGGTTACAGTGCTGCGGTTAAACAGCTTTGACTCAATCTGCGCAAGGAGAGCAAGCTATATTACTGGGTCCCAGGACACTGTATCTTATACAGCATGATTTCTGGAAATATGCTTTGAACTCCAGATGAACTGAATATCTATATATGTAAAGTGGTAAAGCTGCTGAAATGCACGCTCACCTTATACTGTCCAGCAAAAACAGCACTGAATTTGTTCAGTACCATCCCACAGAACACTCTACAGAAATCAATCATTCCACTATACATTCTACAGAAATAAACCATTCCACTGTACATTCTACAGAAATCATGCGTTCCACTGTACATTCTACAGCAATCAAGCGTTCCTCTGTACATTCTACAGCAATCAATCGTTCCACTATACATTCTACAGAAATAAACCATTCCACTGTACATTCTACAGAAATCATGCGTTCCACTGTACATTCTACAGCAATCAAGCGTTCCACTGTACATTCTACAGCAATCAAGCGTTCCACTGTACATTCTACAGCAATCAAGCGTTCCACTGTACATTCTACAGAAATCATGCGTTCCACTGTACATTCTACAGCAATCATGCGTTCCACTGTACATTCTACAGCAATCAAGCGTTCCACTGTACATTCTACAGAAATCATGCGTTCCACTGTACATTCTACAGCAATCAAGCATTCCACTGTACATTCTACAGAAATCATGCGTTCCACTGTACATTCTACAGGGGCTGTACTTACTTAATATAGTACTTGATCCCGTCTGCTGTGTACGCTTCCTCCCAGCCGTACGGCAGACCTGAAAGAGAAACCCACACCTGCCATTAAAAACCAGCTGCCAAACATTGGAATAACAAACAAAGGAAAAGCTAAACTCCATCCAATGCATGTCACTAGCTTTCAGTCTGATTCAAGAGCAGCAAAACCTAATTTGAACACATACATACACAGACTAGACTGAGTGTTCACAAACTCCAGAAAAAAGATCACCCAGTTCAACTTTACTTGAAAGTTTAGGAACAATAACACAGGGCAAAGTGCACTGTAAAAGTCATTGGAAGTTACTAATTACAGTGCGGAAAGACCTTGCTAATCCAGATTTGGATTTTACAAACACCTCTGTTACCCAAACAGCCCCCTGGCAACTTGTTGCATTAGAACATTTTCTAAAACTATGCCTCCATCTCTGGTATGTAGTCTGGGCAGTACAGTACAGTACAGTACTGCACCTCCGCCATTGCTGAAGACTCTTGATCTGGAATGTTGAATTCTCAAACAGACCCTGGCTTCCAAGGACCTCTGGCTGTCATGCGACTGTTAAACAATTTGGTTATTTTTACAAATCTGTTTCATGTCGCCGATATGACAAATCTTACAGGAACTCAGCTGTTCAGATCAAGAGGTTTTTACTGCGCCAATAACATATTATGCCTCAATGTATTTGATTTTGTTCTAAAAAAAAAAAAAAAAAAGTTACTTTGTTCCAGGCTGAATAGATTCTGTTCTTTAAGCATGTCCTCATAACTCGTGTAAGACTGATGTATTGTAGGACAGTTAGTAGGCTTATGCAAGATACAATGTCTACATTGAGGTTAGCGATTAAAACGATTAGCATACAAAAAATGCTGTACGCTGACAATTACAGAGGTGCAATACTGAGTTTGAGAATCGTGTCCACAACTTTAAAACACCCACAATCTCTGCAGCAAAACAATAAGAGCATCAAGCACATCAGACCTAGTCCATGGCTCCTACAGTCCATACGGAGATGGGAAAGGGAGCATTGGGTTGTAAAAACACCCAGCAAGATTTCAAGCTGTGCCGATTATAAATGGATTTATGTGTAGAATTAATGACCACTGATTTTGTAAAGGACATGCTGTAATTGTTATAATACTGTACGTGGATGCATGATTTGAACGCTTATGTGCCATTTGTCAGCACAACTCTTAGATTGAATTGCTGGAAATTCGTCAAGTAAGCCGTTTAAGGGAAACAAGGAGAAGAAAGCATGTTCTAAACCTACAGACCTCTTGCTTTCCAGCCTATAGCTTGTCACTAAATCATTTCTTTCACAATCATGGTAGACTCTACTCTATTCCACGGCACCCATTCGCTACACTCTTCCATAGTTCCACGATCCTTTCTGTACACGCCTCGTCTCCTACAGATGTTTCTGATTGCATTTCCCGATAAACTCCAGATTTTCTACAAATAGTTTTTAACCTTTCGGGTGCTGTGTGGTTAATATGATGTGATTATATGCGTGCACTGGTTGTCTTTCTGGGTGCTGGTATCGGAGTCTGCTTGCAGAGCTGTGAGGTGCAGTTGGGTGGCACACTCCACACTGCATTCTGTAATTGCTCCTGTTCAAATGACTTTAATAAACTGAAGTCAAGCTTTCAAAATAACTTCAACTAAATCTGGTATATGGGTTTTTGGTCAACATGATGGAAATCTTATTGTTTTTGGTTATATAAATCCAATAATAAATTAAAAAGGTAGACGGCTGGAAAGGACAAAGACTTTGTGATCGCGTTGTTGCAGGTTACTGAAAGGCACACCACGGTAATCATAAAACTGGGCCGCGGAGAACAGAAAAACAAGTTTATACAACAATAATTAACAGAACAGCTATTATTATTATTAATTTCTTAGGAGACGACTTTATCCAGGGCAATTGTTACAATTATATCATATTATTTTTTTACATATAATTACCCATTTATACAGTTTTTTTTTTTTTTTTACTGGAGCAATCTAGGTAAAGTACCTTGCTCAAGGGTACAGCAGCAGTGTCCCCCCACCTGGGATTGAACTCACGACCCTCTGGTCAAGAGCCCAGAGCCCTAACCACTACTCCACACTGCTGCCCACTTGAATCTAGCGAGATGCTAGCTGCTTCAGAGAAACACAGCTTTTTTTTTTTAACTCCTGATGCATTCATTAATTGTAGGCTTATAGAAGTAAGGCTTTTAACAAATTACAAAAAAAAAAAAAAAACAACATCTTATTAAGCACTAACAGTAGTGTAGGACTGTGCCTGCAATGACTTCCCTGCTCTATACTGTTACAGCTTTTGCAGTCTTCTTCCAAGGATACCTGATTTAAAACTAGAACAGTTTGGTATTCTATAAAAATAAAGAAATGCCACACTCCAGCAGGAGTCCTGTGAGGTTCCCGACTTGATTTCCAACAGCATGTCAACACACGGTGCTAAGATGAGGCAGGACCTTATGGCCTGTTTGACAAGACTGCAAGGCTAACAAATAAACGATTTGGTTACTGTGCCATTTTCTTCCTCCCAGATTTTTAAAAAAATGATATTGCTAGAAACATTTCCGCTAAGTGACTGAAGTCAGAATTTCCACCTCTTAATTCCAGAAGAGTCGGCTACTGTGCCAGGGTAATGCAAGTCAAGAAAAAGAAAAAGAAAAAATTAAAAACTTAAGCCAAAAGATCTTTTAACCACGTAGTAATGGGATGTTCTAATGAAAACCGTGGCATTTCTCATTTTCATGTGGTTTTCTAGTTAGTATCTTCCCCATAACCAATAACTACAGGTCCTCATCGCAGACTACAATCATCAAAAGGTTAGCCACGGAAGGTGCACAAGGAATTGAGCGGCTGTTCAAACAGTTTCTTCTTAAGATACATTAGAGAGCGACTCAAGCATCACAAACTGAAAATGTGGATGACCAGATCCAGCCCGCCAGTACATTTTAAACCCTGTTTCATGCACCTCATTGCAAAAATAAAAAAGTTAGCATCATTTCTATTTGTGGGACACATATGCCCCTTGTACCTAAAGGGTTAAATATTTGGAAAGAAATGCCCAGTAGAATTTTTTTTTTCTTTTCTTTTAGATAAAATTTATACCCAATCCAAAAGAACTACTGGAGGCAAGGAGGTATGATAAAGGTTTTGAGAAGATTCACCACCAAAAATTTAAAAATCAAGGCAGTTATCACATCCCCCATGTGAGTGTGACAGACTGATGGACACAATCAGTGCATAAGGGTCCACATTATGGCTAAAATCAGTTCCCTTTAAGGTTTTCCTGTACAATTCTTTACTTAGTACAGCTGGTGGCTGCATATTCTAATTCTTGAAAGAAATGTAAATGCTTTCTTTAAAAGTCTACAGCTAATTATCCAGTATATCCCTACCAAGCTGGGACACATTACATACTCAAAGCCACGGTTTTCCATTCATGACAACATGCATTAGTCTTGCAAGTTTTTTTCACTGTGCAGTATTGGGATAGATGAACCCAGACGTAAAACGGGTTAGACAAAAAAATGAATGCACTTTAAATTAGGACTGACAAAAAATAAATAAATAAATATATCCCCATTGTTTTTACTCTCCTTTAATTTTGTGCTGATGCCAGGACTAATGCTGTATGCTGTCACATTGCAACTCCAGCACTGCACCCTGCACTGCCAAAGGGTCTAGGGTTCTAGCAGGGTACAGCACATGCCTGCATAATAACTCAGCTGCCATGTCATCAAACAATGGCACTGCACTAAAACGTGCCTCCCCTGTACTCTCTCAGTCACATGCCTGCCAGTCTGTTGGGCACGTTTTCCTGCACACTCTGGCTCTCGTTTTCTGCAGGAGCCAGTGAAGTGACATACAACCAGTAAGCTCTTGTTTATATGTGTAGGATCATCTGACCACGTCACATGCAAAAAAAAACAGAAGCCACAAGTTTTTCTTACTCTGTCTGGTTGATTAATCCTTTGAGATTTTTTTTGGTGCAAATTTCAAACTGCACTCTGGCTAAATGTACAGTAGGTAGCAATAACCAACTGTAGATTCTGAATTTGCTGAGAATTTTTCTTCAGGCTGCTGTAGCAAAGAGCTAACACTACCAAACATTCCTCCTGTGGGTGGATATCTGCAACAATTTTCTTTTTTTTCAGCCTGTTCCTTTGTTAAACATCAGTAGTGATTTGCGCAGTCTTAGAAGCACCTACCAACTGAGAATCTACCACCAGTCTATCAAAGTCTGCAGTTTTTTATCATGCATCACATATGAAGCAGTGGGGAAAACCAGCTCAAGTGTGTGCAAACAGTGCAGGTGCTTCAAGTTATTGTATACAACTTACAGTAAATGCTGAAAGCAAATAAGACTTGTCTGCAGATCCCAGTTTACCTTCTTTGAGAGCACACACTTCTGATGAGGGGTAATATCAAGTCAGGGAGGACAAGCAATCACAGTGTTATTTATTTATTTATTTATGCAAGTACTATATGTCTAAATGTCAATATATATTTAAATGCACATAATCAAATCACCTTTGCTTATTTTGTATCACACTACAGCTAACAAACTGGGGGGAGGTCCCATTGCATTGCGAATTCTGTGGGACCCATTTATTTGTACTCATAATTTTAAACTCAGTGGGTGGGAAAAGAATTAAGCAAAGGATCAAGCAAAAATAAATCAATAAATGAAGGGTTTAAACGAACTCTGAGAGGATGACGACTGCCTGACAGCATGGCACAGTGCAGCTGTTATGTGTAACGTTACCAGGCTTTGATTTTTCACAAGACTTTCATGCTGCTTAAAGTCACCTGTCCAGAAGGAGAATGCGTCTGTCCACTAAGCACTGTCACCTGCAGTCTCCTGATTTCTCGCTACTTGAGTTTGGGGGGGTTAGGTGGTGGGGTGCAACGTCTTGGGGAAAAGCATGTGGGCTCGTGACCCCCAGAGGCCTGGCTACGAATCTATACATGAGTTTCGAATTAGTCATCAGTGGACTGAGGTTGCCTGAGAGGAAGGATGGTTCCTCCCGTTCAGGATAGTCTTTCGACAGCCTGCCCCGGTGTCTGCTATTCTTCATAATAACAGGATCCTGCACCTTATTACACATTTTTAAAAATGAATCTTAGAATATTATAATTCTCAGGAGGGAAAGGTGAAACCAGGTATCATTTGAATTAGCATACGGTGAGCAATAAATGAATAAATAATTCAATACACAGATATGTGGCTTTCGATATATTTTATATTTTTTCCTGAGCTTCAGGGCGTGGAGCTGCAAGATGAATTTCTGCCTGTTCCGACAGAAGTAATGCAATGCGACACAGCAGCATCTGCAGTCCCAGTGGTAACTACTGATCTTCATGAGCCGAAAGAACCCTTTGCTAGTGCTGCACAAGACTGACAGCTGTGTGGGCCGTGTCCGATCACAAACAAATAATACACAAATAATAACGACCAGCAACGCAGCTTGAACAGCAGTAACAGGGGAGACCAGCAACGCAGCTTGAACAGCAGTAACAGGGGAGACCAGCAACGCAGCTTGAACAGCAGTAACAGGGGAGACCAGCAACGCAGCTTGAACAGCAGTAACAGGGGAGACCAGCAATGCAGCTTGAACAGCAGTAACAGGGGAGACCAGCAACGCAGCTTGAACAGCAGTAACAGGGGAGACCAGCAATGCAGCTTGAACAGCAGTAACAGGGGAGACCAGCAACACAGCTTGAACAGCAGTAACAGGGGAGACCAGCAATGCAGCTTGAACAGCAGTAACAGGGGAGACCAGCAACGCAGCTTGAACAGCAGTAACAGGGGAGACCAGCAATGCAGCTTGAACAGCAGTAACAGGGGAGACCAGCAACGCAGCTTGAACAGCAGTAACAGGGGAGACCAGCAACGCAGCTTGAACAGCAGTAACAGGGGAGACCAGCAACACAGCTTGAACAGCAGTAACAGGGGAGACCAGCAACGCAGCTTGAACAGCAGTAACAGGGGAGATCAGCAACGTCACTTGAACAGCAGTAACAGGGGAGGGAGTTTTCAAACATGCTTGTTTTTCTTGTTGGGACTTTATTCAGATTTTCTTATCAGTAGCAGATCTGAATGCAAGACTGTCCTTTACACTAATGCTACCGTTATTTTGCTCCAGAGGGTGGATTTATTGACCCCTAACATCACTGTGTGTTGATTTGTTCACCTATACCCTGCAGTGATAAGCCACAGCTTTTTACAGTACCTGGATTTCATGAACCGCGTATTTGTAGGGTAATCCTGGGATAAACAGATGATACTGAATGATCGTACGTGGTATACGCGGTTTTTGTTTGCCTTAGGAGGACTTCCCAGCTTATGGAAGGACATCCTCCTAAGGCGAATAAAAACCATATACCACGAGAGATCATTCAATATGCTGTTTATGCCACACGCATATTTTAAAAATAAATGGCAATAAAATGTATATTAGATCAATAAATTCAGGGATTATTTGATCTGGCGGATCTTTGCTGTCATTTTCAACAGACTGTGCTTCGATGCGGGATTCACTTCCAACCCCGTTTACGGCCTCGTCTTTTTAGGTAGATCCTTGAGCTCAGTTTGTCAGTGTCAGCAGCGCCCCATTGGATTGGACAAGCCTGACAAGCAAACACCTTAATAAACACACTACCACTACTACAACTAAGAAACACAACAACAACCACAGCTCCTACTACTCAGTAATACATATTAATAACAATATCAAAAACCAAAGCAGTTTCTGTACAGAATTTATTGAACAGTTTCCACTGCTGAAATACAAGGCAACAGTGTTAATACAAAGAACTACCCCCTCCCCCAAGGTTACCATAGGGACAGTTCAGGTTTTTCAACTCACGTTGCAGTGCATTCTGGTACGTTTTACCTGTCTCTGGACCCTTTCACCTGTTTTTTTCTTCTTTTTTTTCTTTAAAAAGAAGGACTACACTTACCAGAATGCACTGGGGTGCAAGTTAAAAAGCCTGAACTGTCCCAAACTGCCCCAGTGAACATGGACTTGTATGGTAATGCTAGTTTTTTATTGAAACATCATGAAACCTGCAAAGTGTGCAACTGGTTGCAGAGGCTTTGCTACTCAATGCAATTGTTTTCAACTTATTCTTTGCTCCTGATCAAATAAAGCAAGGGTGGAGATATCCAAGAACAAAGCAAATCGCACAGGTGCCAATCCTACCTGATGCATTCCTATTGCTGAATTTGGATACCAGTATCTCCACCCCACCCAATCATGCCGTGAAACGATGTGGCGAAACCTGTTGTATAAATTATAGGTTTCATGGTGTTCCAGAGAAACCCAGCCAAAGAAGTACTCTAAAAGGTGAGGATTTATTACAGTGTTTTGTGAGACATAAACAATGGAAAGCACCCATAACCACGTGCCATCAAAACCTCGATTTGTATTTAAATTACATGCATTTGAGACACTTTCTGCAGTAAATACAGAACCATTAAAGTTCTTCATTTTTCTGAAGCAGTCAAATAAAACCCACGGGTGATTCATGTTCTGGATGACAAAACAAGCCCCAAATCTATTGCCCGTTTTCAGTAGTAGCAGCCAGAAAAGAGTAGACAATTGCCTAGCCCTGGTATGAAAAAATGTGTTGTTTCCCACCCCCAATGTCATTATTCAACATCGTCTGTTCCTAAAATGAAAACAATGTAAAGGATTTAAATCTGGCGTTTCTAGTATGTTTACCTACAGTATGTATAGTGTGTGCTAAAAGTTGTAAAATTCCTGTAGTGGGGAATGCAGCCATCCTTGGTTGCATCTGAAAACAGTGTACAACAGCAAGTATGGATAAAAGTTTAACAGGGTTAATTACATCGGTCATTTTTAACAGTCAATCCCTCTCTAGAGGATAAAACTCTACTGAGGGGCTTATTTTTCAATTCCATTCCAAACAACAATAGCTGGCGAATCAAATATGAAAACGAAATCCACTTAAGTGTGCAGTATGAGCCTATTCAATTCCTAATTCATTTTTCTTTGAACTAAATCAGAACACAGGCTGTTTTTATGTCATTTGATACATTGCATTTAGACTTAACGTTTGCGGTTAACAAAATTAGACTGCGCTATCATAACAACATAGTCAAAGAGAAAGTTAAAATAACAGGGAGATGCCAGTTAAAAAAAAAAAAAAAATGCTCCAACAAATGAGGACTCAATGGCACTTCATGGGTTAATGATGTTCTGCGGGAATTTGCGCTATACTGTTCAGCGCTGCCAGAGGAATAAGGATACATTATAATGAAGAAGCACTGTGTAACTATTTTGTCGTTAAAATAACATTTTAAAAAAAGTATAAGAATAACAAAGAAAGAGAATACAAAATGTAAGCATCCAGGTAGATAAAACTGGTTGGGCTGTGTGTGTAACTCAGAGGAGCACGGCCTTTAGGGTTAACAGCATAAGATATTGAACGATCCCCAGACTTTGTTGTTGAAAACAACAGTGTTTTATAGAAGACCCACAGATTGCATTCTTTATTGTTCTGGCTGCACAGAATCCCAGAATGCCGCTCTGCTCATAGGCTGCTGAGCAGCCATTAACACGAGACCACGTTCCTTCCTCTGATGTGCCCTTCCTTCTGCCTGCATGTGTTTCACTGTATCCAGGCAACACCATCAGTGCAGACACAGTACCACTCAATAACCCTCTCATTTTCACAATGAATCGCTAGTAGGAGCTCTTCCTTTTGGCCTGCTTTTAAAACAGCACATCCGGCAATTATTGTGGGGCGGGGCGTGTTTAATAAGTGTTTTTACTTGCTATAACCTACAGCAGCTTGGACAAAAAAACAGAAGCACCTGCTATGTGTAGCGGGCTGTCTCTCGCATGAACGATTCTTCATTGATAACATAATATAGAACATATAAGACAATCAAGCCATTCCACTAGATACGGGCTTGTGTCAGGACTTCTCTGTACCGTGAAGCCCGTCTCAATTAACGCTTCAAGATGTTACGCAAAGCCGGGGCTTGTTAGGTCCGTGTGAAAATGGACAGTGGAGGGATCAAATTTCATTCATTTTAATTTTTTTTATTATTTTTTTTAAATAAAAAAATATTTACAGCATCGTACCCTTTTTTCAAACCCCTTTTTTGTGCTTTTTCTTCCTTCTCCTCTTATAGAAACGTGTGACTATTACAACTACTACTAATAATGATGACACTGATTAAAAAACCTTGACTAACCTTAGCAGAGCACGGGATGAGCAGCAATGGCAACACAATGGATTTGCAACAATCACTATAAAGTGGTGCTGATTCATTCCTTACCCAATCGTATTTTGTAATAGTTTGTATAGTTTCACTTATTCATTCTTTTTAAACCTCTGGATAATTGCCTTTGGTTGTGTCGGTCAAGATAATGTTGTCAAGATCTAGGACCTGTTAAATGGACTTGTCTTTCTTCCTACACAATAATGCACAGAAATAAATAAATAAATAAATACTTGGTGCTTTGATGCAATTTTTATTGTGAAAGGCGTTATATTAAAAATAAAGATTATTATTATTATAATATAAACACATAAATAAAAAGAAGCCGTTTGGATTTCAGTAAAAGTCTAAGTAAACGTATTGCTTTCTTTACTAAAATGAAGCCTTTATTCAGAAGTGCTAGTGCTGGCCCAGCTCATTTTCTCCTTGTAGATACAGTATCATACCAAGAACTCCTTAACTGTAAATCACTTCACTGTGCACAATGTGTCACTGAAGTTACCTACTTTCTGTTAGTATTGCTTTCAGAGAGAATGCTTCAGGGGAGGATTGGAACCACAGTTACAGCATAAACAGCACTTAGCAATAGTATCCAGCAGTCAAGAGTTACAAAAGGAATAGAAACAGAACAGGATCCAGTTATTTGTGTTCAATAATAATAATAATAACAATAATAACAATAATAATAATAATAATAATAATAATAATAATAAATATACACCCAACTGTGAATAATAAGGTTGTAATTCCATCAAGGGTTTCTGAGGACAAATCACGAGAGCACTATAAATCACGAGAGTGCTATAAATCACGAGAGCGCTATAAATCACGAGAGCGCTATAAATCATGACAGCACTATAAATCATGACTAATTTATCAATGTCACCAGCAACCTGAGATAAAAATTACAGCCTTATATGTAGTTGGATGCACATTGTTCCTGTTCAAATAGTGTATTTATTGGGCATGCAGTATGAACCGTAAAAATCACTTACATTCTACTTCAAGAATGGATCTGACAGATCTGCTAAGATCTTTGGCTTCTTGTGCGAGTGTTGCGGTGGTTCGTGGTCCCTTTCTTCCAATCCTGCTCGCGATCGCTTGAGAAGAGGAAGTCATGCCAAGCTTCCAATCACTCGGAGAACTGAAAAATAATATTCATTTAAAATCATTGCCTCATTTTTATTTTGCTTTTAAAGCAAGAGCGTCTGGATATAGCAGAATATTACGTAATGTATTGGTTGATATTGTGCTTTTAACAGTTTATGTCATTTCATTAGCACAAGAATTCAAATCACTGCACTGCAGTATTATCAAAAAACTGCAAGGGGTGTACCATGATAAATTAGGTGGATTTTCCTGTAGTTATACTATGCATTTACTATAGTTTACCATGCTTTCTAATATGTTTTTACCGCTCTATAAAATGCTAACCTTTGCTATGCTATGCTTGTACTGTGCTTTATTACACTTTGCTATGCTTTTCCTGTAGTAATCTGTTATAAGAGATGACTCTTCCAGTCCAAGTGTTTCGTTCTAACTGTGTTGTAAATTGTTTAATTTCTAGCGTGGCTCTGAAAGCAGTTTAATAAACTGCAGTGAAACTGCCTGGTGTCCATCAGTGGTGCTGTATTGTGTAAAATGTTCAGTGCAGGGGCAGAACTGACTCACAGCCTCCCTATACCTTAATAAACTATTTTAAGAAAGACGCAAGAAAGGGAGCCTGCAGTGATGATCGACCCTTAACTGTATTTAAAATTCAAAACTTCCAATCTCATTGCTGTGTTCCCATCCACCTACACAAAAAACTATTTTTTTTATTTCCCTGGAGGGCAAAGCAATATATCAGCACACATTCCTGGCACTCAGAATGTAGAATATTGCAAGAACAAGCACCAAAATGCTGAGAATGAATCTGTATTTCACATATTAATATGTTTACCGGTCACATGAGGATGAATATTTACGAATGGCTCCCTTCTCCAAATTGAATTGAATGTATTTATTTACTCATTCTTTAACCAGGAATAACCCCATTGAGACCAGGCTCGTTCATAAGAGTGTCCCGGCAAGATGACCAGAAACAGACAGCAGTCATTTCACATCATTAAAAATAACATCATCACTCTAAAAGACAATCCCATCAAACATTCAGTCTGGGATCACAAACACTTACACTCCCATCATTCTTGGAACCTCCTCATTAAAACGCATGTACTCATTGCTCTTCGTTTAGCTGAGACATTTGGGTTATTTATCTGATGCATACCTGATACTCTGATCCAGACTATTCCCTGCCATAGTGCCATAGCTGTGACTTAATGCTGATCGACCAACACAGGACCTTCTCCAAGGCACTTGATAAGTGTAAAACTACACACACACACACACACACACACACACACACGCACACACGCACGCATGCACACAGTTAGAGACTATTTAGATCTGCCACTTTTTAGATCAGAGTGATAATCACTCATCAGCGTTACGTGATAAGTGAAGTTGACGATTTTGCTCCAAGTTACGAAAGGAACTAACTTTGTGTAGCTTGTTTCAATTTCCTTGATTTTTATTTTTAGCTTTCAATTGCCTTTCTTTGACCAGTCTCTGTGGTTAGAGGGAGCGACTCCTGCTGAAATAAAAGCCTCATCATAGAGCTCTGGGGAACGAATGGGTCTGTAAAGCAGCAGGGGTTATCATTAGGAAATGTAGTACCCATTCCTCCAGAGGAGTCATCAAGGCACTTACTATATGCATGGATGGAGGTGCAGGAGCAGCTAATTGGAGCTTGTTAAAATCACTGCCAGGTACTGTACTTGCAGAGATGTGACACCATAAGCAAGGAATGTGCTTTAATCTTGATGTAAAAGAGAGCAGCTTTAAATGAAGACTTTCGCAGATCTCCTTGTCCTATTGGGGTCCTACAGGTGTAAGCACAAGCTTTAACTCTCTAGTCTCACGGTTCAAAGTAAATTGCACAGGTGCTTTCTTACTTCCCAGGAGGGTTACCAGTGCACAAAAATGTCAATGAAATGAAGAAATCTTCACTTGCCATACCAATTACATTCCAATCCGTCCAACACTTTCATGCATTTCAGTGCAACACACTACATGCCTCTGCCTAAATCAGAGGTGTCCAATCACAGTCCTGGAGGGCCATTCCACTCCAGGTTTAACACGTAAAACTACTTCAGGGTCTGGATGGAGGTTTAATTGGTTCAATTTAGAACAGGGTTGGAACAAAGACCAGGAGTGGAAATGTTAACTTTGGCCATCCTGGCCTAAATCTTCCCGTTCTTATTATACAATTGCATTTCTTCTTTCTTACCTAAAACTTGGATTCTCAGCAAGGACATCGTGCACAACCTGTAATAATTAACACAAAAAAAAAATAATATACCTAATTAACAGATAAATCATATTGAAAAAATACAATTAGAAAAGAAACGCACGCATAAAAGAATAGAGCTGTAACAAATATTTAGGCAATTACAGTATACGTGTACATAAAAACAAAATAAGAAATCCCCTTTCATTACTTTGAGCCATCCCGTCGGTCGCAATTGAACTGATATACTCAGTCCTCAACCACACACTTCACACACCAGAGAAGCACCAGACAACTCCGCACAGCAGACCCGGCCCCAGACTGAGGGGCAGAGGGGGTTCCTCACATCAGATCTCACTGGGGGAGCTATGTGGGAATGGGGGTGTGTGGGGGGTCTTGAACAGACCGCACCATGTCTGCCTGGTGCTAATACCCTGAGCACCAAGCGTGCAAATACACTGATCCACATCGAATCAAAGTGGCTTTGCTCTGGTTCTTTGTGTGTGTTTGCAGCCTCTAAATCCGTAAGCTGTCAGTTAAAATACCTCCACAAACTGCAGCAGCTTCTCTGTGGACACCTCGAACCCTTTCTTGGCGCCCTCTGATTTTCGGAGCTGACACTCCAGCACGGCGACCCTCTTTTTCAGATCTTGCACCCCGTCCTGTAAGGGAGAGCACCATGGAATTTAAAGCGAGCCTTCTTCAGAGCATTTGCAATAAGCCGTTCGCTTCACAGCTGACTTTCTGAGGACCCAGAGAGAACCTCAATAATAAACTGCCATTTACAATAGTGCTGCTCCGAAAGGCTTCAGGAGCTGAAGAGAGAATGTATTTGCAGGTATTCATAAATGGGTGTGCAGGGATCTGTCTGAACCAGAGATGCATCAAACAACACTATTCAGTACCTTTCAGCACTGTCGCAGTGGTGTTCAATCCAGCATGCACTGATTCATTTGCAGAATAAAGACTTCATAAAACTATTTTAAAATGTCTACATCAAGCAGCAGCTTATACTTGCAGTTTATTCTAGTTGTAGCTTGGTTAATTATTATTGTTAAAGAATCAATGCTTTCAACTCCTAGTTTTATGTAAGTGGCAGGAAGAGTCACAGGAATAACATCCTTTGATACAGGCCCCTATGTTGCATAATCAAGACAAATGCAAAAGTGCTTAACATCAGAAAAGTAAAGAAGATACAAAAACTCATAGGATTTTCTTAACTGTGCTATGAAAAACAAACAAAAAAACCCAACAATTTAAAACTCCAATGCTCTATATAAAAGTTGCTGGCCAATTATTATTATTTTTTTTTTTTTATTTAATCCTAAAAATAACCTGCCTACATAGACGTCATAAGAGCACATTAAACCCTTCTGTGCACATCATGCCAGTTACTGAATAATACAAAGCAAACAGTGACCTACTTTTGCTGGGAACAGGGTAGAGGTAAAACACTGAGCGGATTGCGTGACGGGAGCAGGGAGCTGCTATGTTAACTAAAAGAGCTGTCGTCACGTACTTTGATGCTGTTGGGTTGGTCAGTGCGCGGAGCCTTCAGTTCGGCTATCTCAGCCTCCAGGAGGCGAATGACCTCCTCGTAGTCCATTTCCATGCCCCGGGCCTGCTTCTGGGTGGTCTCTGCCAGGTGGATCCGGATCCGCAAAGCCCTGGTCTCCTCCACTGCAGCCTTCGCTTCCTGCAATGCAATTAAATCCCTTCAGCTGAAGCAGAGCAGGAGTGCCAAGCTCCCAGTGCAAAGCCGGCAAGGAAATCAGGTTAAACAAATTGATTAAAATATGCAACAACTCCATGTGTGTCAACACTGGTTAATATACATATATATATATATATATATATATATATATATATATATATATATATATCCCCGTCTGCCACAATTTTTTAAATTACATTTTTAGACATTTTAAAACAGTTTGTGTGAACTCTGTGGAGTTCGAGACGCTGCCCTGCCATAACTTAAAGAAAGATGCATATTTGCATGATAAAACAGATACATACGTAGGAAACTGAACATGGTGTCACTGTGCACACAGTGACTGAAGGGGATACACTGAAACTGAGGGGTAGATTATTTGGAAGTAACATTGTTATACAAGCATTTTTTAAACTGTACAGATTGTGTTCAATTTTAGGACAAGGGCTGACATGTGCCGTACAGCTGTGTGTCCTGCATGCAACTTAAAAACAAAAACAAAGCTGTTACGATAAGAGACCCAGCAGAAGAGAACAGAGCAGAGATCCGCAGTGATGGAGCCCCCATATCTCCCCTTGTCCTGCCGTGAACTTCAATGATATACAAATCAAGCAATGAATACAATTCACAAACAAACAAATAAACACAATTCAGAAGGCGCAGTTCCCCGAGGTTTTTAAATCCCGCTTTGTGATCATGTTGCGCACCGATTTCAGGGCCCCTCTCAACATTGTGCAGCTGTTCATATGAAGTGGATTACATCATAATTGCAGTGGCAGCCGCACTCTGTACTGACTATCTGCTGGAAGCTGATGACGACCTCTTCATTTCATTTACTGTGCAGAGTGGAGAAGAGGAGTTGTAGATGTTTAGCTATGAAGCTCGGGACTCTGGGTTTAGTCCCGAGCATTTGCTTTCTCAGTTGGTTTGTTGGGCTTTCTCTGGATTTGCTCTCCAGTAACCCCGCCACCCCCCTATGCAATTGCACATCGATTGCACATTTATCATAAAAGTGACGGATTATGTGCTGAACAAATAAAACACATTTGATCTAAGTTGCTGCTGCCCCCTGTAAAATTGAAAGCCAGCTTAACTAAATCTTTCATCACTAATGCAGTATAAAAAAAAAAATGTAAAAAAGATCACTGGTTTTGGAAACCTAGAATTATATAAACTGATATGATCTTAAATATATTAGGACAAGAGACAGAGATGGAGAAGAATCTGTACTATTCTTTTTAAGGATGAATGACACAGGCTCTCTCAATAATATTTACGACATACTGTCAGAATGGCTCAGTTATTTCTACAAGTGAATGTTAGTTCTACTTATTCACCTTGACTTGTACTGTGCTTTATTGAATAAGGGCTCTTATTCACGATTATTCGTTTTGTAAGTCACATAGCAAACTAAAAAAGTACAGTTATACAATACTGACTGAAAAGCACGTGCAATAAGCAGCTTCCTGCCAGTTTTGCAATACCTGTGTTTGGAGACCCACAACTGTGTCTGTATGAGTTTTGCTCCACTGCTGACTGGGAGGTCAGAGTTCTGAACCCCAGGCTTGCTTGGGTTCATTTAGCTGTGAGCCAAGAGAAATACATGCCTCAGAGTGGACTGGCCATCAACTCAGCAGGACAGACACTATCTACTTCACCTGCTGTTACCACGGGAACCAGATGTAGCCGCCAGCACTGTTACTGTAAGCCAATTAGGACTTGGCACCTCTGCAATAATAGGTGCCTACAGAACCTGTGCAAGCGTGTTGTTTGCATGGAGGTGCTTGTGTGGGGGCGGAAAAACAGAACAGTGCATTGAAACCACTTTCTACTATCAAAGCAGAAAAAAGACCCTGCGCTGAAGCAAGCGAAGAAATGCTGAGAGAGCAACATGCATAAAGCACGAAGCAAATTGTTATGCGAACAGTCCTTTAACAAAGGGTCTAGACTAGTCCAGCAAATGAACAGATCATAAAGAAGCCTGCTAGCTCATTATGGTTACTTGAAGGACAATTAGTCGCCCCCGTCAGACACCACAAAAAAAAAACTCAAGCTGCTGCAGCTGATCAAAAGAAATTGATCTGTTTTTCTCCGAATCCCATGGCCTTGTTTTTTTTTTTTGTTTTTTTTTTGTAAATTACTTTATGAAAGCACAAAAGACTTTATTATACTCCCCTCTCTTCCCTTTGTAAGACTTTATTATACTCTCCTCTTCCCTTTGTAAGACGTCAGGAACAGTATTAAGGGCTGTCTTGTGTTTTGAGGATGGGGGTGGAGGGAGGGGGTGGTCAGACAGTCTACTCTAAAAAGGTGTTATCAAAGGTGTTGAGTAGGTGTTCTTTACAAATCTGTGTTATACTACTACTACTACCAAAAGAAAATACTTCTAAAAAGGCAACATAATGTATCCCAGTTTTGTACAAGGGAGTATGTAGGCATTTTTTTAGTAAAGTGACAACAATTATTATTATTGAAAGGGCTTAAAATCAGCTTGTTTGAGAACACACATACAGGCAGTCTTATTAGACCACTCCCTGCATGAGGCAACCATGTGTTCACCAATACCACTTGGAAAGAGCCCTGTGCACTCTCCTAATATAAATCATTTATTGAAACTAAACAAGGACCACAGAAATGACAATCCCAGGGCTGCCGTTCACCCCCGGAGTCCCCAGGCACGCTGATAACGGTGACCAATTACCAAACCTAACCTAAAGCAAAGCACTTTGGCTAAAGTGTGAAACAGAAAAAAGGGAAAAGTTTTAAAAAACCAAAACTCTAGAATGCGACCTTTCTTTCTTTCACCGAATAAGATGATGACCCAGTTTTCAGTATTTTTCTTATAAAACCAAAGCCCAACTCAAAAAGATCTTTAGCGTTGCCCCTGCATTCGGATGGAGGGTCATTTGGTCCGGTTTACTGATCGCTACAATAGACTGCTATCCAGTTCAGCAGAAATTCAATTGGTCCACGCGGTACAGCTTTGAAAAGCATTCAGCACCTGTGGTGCGATCAGGTCAGGGATGTGCATTATGAACGGTGCACTCTCATTTCGTTTCTTGACATGCGTCAGCTTTATCATCGTCGTGAACAAACAAAGAAAACAAAAACAACCCACCTTCACTGCAACATGCTCCCATTGAAAAAGCAAAACATGAACGATTACAATCCCTGTGACTGCAGGTTAATTGCAAAAATTGGCCGGCCTGAAAAAAAAATTATATATCGTCTTACGTGACCTGTGCCCATTTTCAGACAAACCACTTTTGCAAAACCTTAACAACATCCATTATTGTTTCCATGTTCCAGCATTGACTGTGTTGGGAGCTGCAGATGATTGCTTTAGAGAACAGGATTCTTACAGGGTTTGTTTCTTTGTTATGCCCTTATTACTTGTTTATTAAGCAGACGTCTTTATCCAAGGCGACTTACAGAGACGAGGGTGTGTGAACTATGCATCAGCTGCAGAGTCACTTACAACTACGTCTCACCCGAAAGACGGAGCACAAGGAGGTTAAGTGACTTGCTCAGGGTCTCACAATGAGTCAGTGGCTGAGGTGGGATTTGAACCGGGGACCTCCTGGTTACAAACCCTTTTCTTTAACCACTGGACCACACAGCCTCCTTACCGTCTGTCTTTTACACACGACATAGTGAACACAGGAAGTGCCTTGATTCTGCGTCGATCCTCAACAATACTGTACACTCTGAGCCGCCTGTGCACAGCTGGGATGGCATTTGCCTATAATCTGATAAATCGGACACATTTTTATGCAAAATATTTGTAACCTTTCAGGTGCTGTGTGATTATTATGTGATTATGGGGACCCTCTGTATGTGCATGCATTGCTTACATTATAATTTCAAATGGGATTGTTCTTCTGTCAACCCATTGGTTTGTATAATTCTAGTTGTTTTTTTTAAATGCAAATTCAATTAAAATTGGGTGAATGGCACACGAGTGTGTGCTGCATATGGCATGCCAAAACCAGTTTCACTTAGAATACCATTATGCAAGTTTAACTTTTCTGAACAGGGCACACTTTGCATTGGCCTGCGTGGGCGAATCACTTGAGCAGTACGAACCCCCCCCACACACTCACTCACTCTCTCCCTCCCTCCCCCACAACCAGCAGCTCTAATCATGCATACTCTAATCGCTAATCACATGTGAAGCAAGCTATTCAAAACACAATGCTCATTTGGCTGCTTGGTAGCTTTGTATGATAATGATCAGTCAGGCAGCTAGTCTTCTGCTTCTCCACTCTGGAACCCTCAGTACCCCCAATTTCCCACAGTATTCATTCACGTCTTAGAAACTGTAAGCCTTAGCCTACAGAAAACCTTTATAACTAGGCTGGCCACTGACCTTCATTAAAAATCTAATGTGATTGCCTCTCCCCCTTTTTTTTTTTTTTTTAATCTTTTTTTTCTTTCTTTCTAACCGTTTGACTCATGCCATGGGAATACGAAGAAGACAGTGCCCTCAAGTGGTAGAAAACAGAAATCTTTTGGTGGCAGACAGCAAACCCATAAGCTACTCCAGAGCTTGTGATTCATAACCGAGCTTCCCATACCTGTGCATAGAGACTGTACCGCACTCACAGCACATGCATACGGGCTGGGATTTACTGCTGAGTTCACAAACTCCACGGGGTCGGTACAATTGATCTGAACAGAGGAGAGATCAATCACAGAGATCAATCGTGCTTTTTGTACCAAGGTTAGGAAAATCAAAGCGCAATTAATTTCCATCTGTAAAGATATTAAACTTGAGGGCGGGTCCTTATTAGGGTTTAAAGGATGCTGGTAGCATCATGAGCACAAGGTCTTACTTGTTTTGCTTTTTTAAGCTCCTCTTGCAATTGTGCACGAAGGCCTTCAGATTCTGCTAGCTGATCCTGAGAAGAAAAGAAAAGATCTTCTAATAGACACACACACACAGGCAGCACATACACACAAACACACACACGCACACATTTCAAAAGCGTTCTACTATAGTGGTTTAATCAATGGCTAAGATTTTATAACAACCACCACAAAAAAAGAAGAAAAGTATACAGTTTTAGAAGGATAGCAAACGTGTATGTTTTTTCAAATACAGCTGATACATGCTACTTTCAACACGTCCCCTAATATATAAGTAACATACAGAAAATATAATGCTGTTGAAGGAGCTTTCAAGCGTTGGCATACAGCATTAAAAAAATGGTATCAAACAGCTTTTGCTTTTCATCAGCCCATAAACTGTTTTCTCGCCTCTGCAAAGAGCCACTTCTTTTTAATATATTTCCTAAATGGTTCCCTGAAAGCAAATAGCTTTTAAAAATGTTATAGCTCATGCTTAATGGAGTACAAGACAGCCTTTTAATCTTAAATGGGCTGCAGGCTATGTTGCCACACAATACACAAATCCATCTACATGAAAGCCAGTGCTTTGTTCTGATGTGACATTACCTGCAACCTCCTTGCTTCTCTTAAAGCCTCAATCCGATCCCTTTTCAGTCTCTCCATCTCATCCATTTCCTCGGAATCAGAAGCAGCGAGCTGTTACAAAAGCATACCTTTATTTAAAAGATCCAGAACTAAAAAAAACACTGTACCTATTTATCTATCTATCTATCTATCTATCTATCTATCTATCTATCTATACAGCAGTGTGCAAATTAGAACACCCCATTGCTTCTGTAGCTTTGATTTGTTGTGCATATGAAATCAAACCACTGTAACTAAAAAATTTGCACACTGCTGTATTTTGTGTAGATAGATAGATAGATAGATAGATAGATAGATAGATAGATAGATAGATAGATAGATAGATAGATAGATAGAGAACAGTTGAAAGCACTACTGTTATTTTTATTGCTTGCTTATTTACAAGTTATCATTGAGGTTGTCAGGATGTTAACAATGGAAAGAGAAATGACCGGTCCGTTATTTAAACAGTTGTAGAATCACATTAGAATTACAGACACACAGCAGAAACCTTGTCTGTTTCACAGTGAGACTTTCCATGTACTGTACTTGCACTGATGGCTTCCCTAGTTCATTCCTCTGCTAAATTCATGCATCGAATGTAGCCCATGGTACCTTCCATACCATTTAAAAGCAGTTCTCAGCTCAACCTTCCCACAATGCATCTGGAGTACTGCCGGACAGTTAGCACAGGAAAAAAAAACAACAATACTTGCCCAATGTATATAGATATTTAAACGCATCCTGTTACCCCTGCTCTCTCTTGGTGGTCAGAAGCAATTCTGCACTGCGTGGCAATGTGAATGTGTCAATTAGTGTCTGGCAGCTGTCAATAACACTTTGTTCAATCAGTATCAAACATAAACAAAATTATAGTTTAAACGCTGTCATTTCATTGATGGAAAAACTTTAAAATAAAACCTGTCATCTCCCTTGGGTGGCTCGTTATAGCAAACACATTGACGGTCTGTAACTGCCTGTATAATGACTCCTCAGAGATGCCTGATCAGCCTGTCGGTAACAGCGCTGAAGGCATGCTATACCTGTGGCTGGTGTGTTGGCTCAAGAAGGTTTGTAAGATCAGTCGCTGCAAATCTCATCATTCCCTTGCCAATCCCAGCGTCATCCAACTGCAATTTGAAAAGGTCTCGGACGACTTGCACAAATTCTGCCAATGAAAAACCAACGTGTTTGTTAATTAATATCATTTTTAAAACACCCCATATTGACCAGAATACCAACAAACTACAAAATGAAATCAGCAGTTCAAATGCAAGTGTATTGTACGGACTCTGTGTATGTATGAACTATTAATTACAGTTTGGATGTACACAAAAAGTTTAAATTATTAAAAAATATATTTTATTTCAGGATGTTTTGGGCAAAAGCCCTTCTAAATATGGCAATAAGGCATATTAAAAGCAAGCCACAATTGAAGCAAATTGCAAAAGCGAGTTCATTATAAAACAGAGAAACGGTCCCGCTGATCCGCCCGTCCGCAAGACTCCTTAATAAGGATCTCCTCACCTCCATAGGCCACCGTCCCTTTGAATCGATCTGAGCTGCTCCTCAGCTCCGCTCCTGCTCCTCTGTAGGTCTGATCCCAAGGTATCCCAGCGCCTGGAAATGGAATGGAAAATAAATCCGTGCCTACAACCTTGCTGCAAAAAACAAAGCTAGTTTGTCATGCAAGCAAAACGTTCTGGGTTGCAAAAGACTGTTAGAAAATGTGCCAATCGTTGCTCGTTTTCACACGCAAAGCAATTGCTCAGGTACATTAGCTCAGTGTAGCTCAGGTACATTAGATTAGAGCCAGCTCTGTGCTGTATGCTGCACTGAGCAGAAACGTGTAGCGACATGCTAAAGGCAAGAGTATATGTTTTGAAAATTGATTTTCAGCCATGTGAATTCGAGTCCAGGCTGAGGCTGTAACAGACCTGACTGTGCGGACCATAACTCATTGCTTGATTAAATCTTTACCACATGACCATCATACAATAATAGCTTATCGATCGGCCCATCTAAAAAAAGGCTGCACAGTCACATATCATTACGTGAGGTTCAGTAAGCAAGCTTGATGATTACACTCACAGAGGTCATGGATATTCTTATCTATAGAAAAGGGTAGGTAATGAACTTGTGTAACCGGTTGTGGCTGTTCTATGGAACACGTGGTTCTTTATGGAACCTAAGCAAGGGTTCTATAGAATTCCTAGGAATGCTTCTTTTCTAAGTAGTTGGGAATAATACTAAATTGCTTCTGATTCTATGGAAATGTTCAAAGCGCGTGTCGCTTTCATCAGCACCATAAACCAGCGAGCCTGCAATCCTAACTGGGGCTGCCCGAGTCCTAGTTCAAATCATTTTGCTCTTGTCTTGCTGCAAATGGAAATGAACAGAACTTGGCCCCAGTTGCTGATGGATATTTCACTCACACACTGGCCTTTTAAAAGTAAAAGGTATCAAAATCAACTGAAGACTAGAAACCTATTCCTTGGAGTTGTATATAGATTGTATATAGATAAGCAAGCCAGTCTTTAAGTGTATATAAGGGTCACAGACTCTGGGGGATTACGTTTTAATTATGCCGCTGCTGTCCTAACAGCCACTTTAAAGAAGTACCAAATAATAAGAAACTGTGCTAAAAGACCATTGTTTTTCTATTTGGTACTGGTGTAGAGGGGCTGCAGGGATAAATACAATATGTGAAAGTGAACACAAGACAGCGATGCAGGATTGGTCTGACCTGCTGCAGTCTGTCCAGCTTCAATCGAATCGTGGAATTGAGGGAAATCTTTCTTCCTTTGGGTGTGCAGCCTTCCATGGGATTGGGAGAGACGGCTGGAACGACACAGAATCAACCGTCACTTAGAGACAAGAACACTCTCAGCATGCAGGTTCACAACCAGGCTGCCACAGGTGAGAAAAAATGAGCTGTGCTGTGAGTGAAAGCACAATCTATTCTGCAAGTAAAGAAACTCCTCACACAAGCAAATGAATCCTACAAAGATCTGCCAGCATCCCTTTCAATTCATGATATACGGTTTGAGTCCCGTAAAAAGAAAGAACAAGAAATCTACAGGCCCAGGCAGTACAGAGACTGAAATGCATTTGCAGCCAGTGGGTGCTTGAGTTTTTATTGAACAGCAGGGAACCAACAGGCAATGCAAAATGAAGGGAAACGATTAAGTCAGAACGGGTTTCAAATAGCCATCTGCTAATATGATGTATGTTTTAAAAACAAACAAAAAATGTAAATGCGGATGGCTGTGTTCTGGTTCCTCCAGCTGTACTCAGATATGCAGCAGACACACCGGAGTTGTAAAAGAAGCCTTAACAGTTAGCTCTGACACCTACGTTACACTTTGCTCTCCTTTCCTCGTCTGCGCTGTTTTCATACCCTGTTCTTCTGCGTAATGATCAGTTCACGACTGTGTAGCATACTGAGCAGCTAGACCACTTCTACCACTAGAAAACGTGTTTCTGTGAACAACACAACAACAACGTCTGTTCTAACAAGCGGCCTGATTTCTTTCAGCCGTTAATATCCCAGTAGTCATAGCAACACAAACAGGTTCACATCCTTTCAGTATCTCTGTATCTATAATACTTTTCCTCTGGAGATATCGCTCCCAGAAGAAAGAAAAAGGGCGCCCACATTTATCACATGCAAAGAGAAGGCGGCGGCTGACAAACACATGTATATCTCAGGACTGTCATAATTGATAAGTTACTTGAATGCAGAAACACGTGTTTTTGTACCTGCAACTATCTAGGCCTCTGATACAGATGCTTTTACACATGTGGTCATCTTAAATTGAACCTGGCTCCCGGGATTAAGGGACAGATTTTTCACCTTGCCCTTTCCAAACTAAAACAAAACTTCTATGTTTTTTATAAATATATATATACACACACATTATTGTGTTAAACACATCCCTCCCGCGAGCACAAAAGACTCCTATCGATCTATTTACAGAAATGAACGAAACATAACCCAGCCTTTTACACACAGCGCTAAAAGACTTAAAGGGCCAGGCATGGTCTCTTTGAAACTGGCACAACACAAGTTTGTTTCTTGAGCCCTCTGAAACCTCACTCCCTCTCAGGTGACAGAGTTGGTACAGTATCTGTTTACCAGTTCCCCAGGAATCCCTGCAGGAGCAGCTCTCCCAAAGTACAAAGCAGGAAGGAAATGCTTCATCTAATTCAGGGCACTGCCAGGCAGGGTACAAGACTCCCTATCCACCCTCCAGCATGAATACTGCAAAGCTGCGAGATCCACGCAGACAAGCTTGAAAAAATTCAGAGAGGGGTCAAGAAGATCACATCTCAGTTTACATTCCTTAGAGTTTGAAAAAAAAAAAAAAAAACTCTGCATCAGCCTAAGGCCTGTGTACTTCTCTTACAAAAGTCTTGTCTTGAGATCATAAAGGAGATTGTAATAAAGTACAGAACAGCGATTGTGACTGTGTACATACATATATTAAAAGCAGCTTCTGATCCAAAGCGATTTCAACAGAGTCCCCCCCGATCACCACCACCACACACACACTCATCACAACATCATCACTCCAGCTAGGGAAAGCTGGGTCTAATGAGAGCGCAGAAATGCAGGGAAAACTATGTTTTAATTTCAATTCATTGGTCTACCTTATAGTGTTCTGAAGTATTCCGAGATACAAATACAACACAATGACACAACTTTCCAAACCTGAGTCACCGGACAGCACAGTAAAACATTACTGATCGCAAGCGCTTTACTACCATTGAAACGCAATGCGTGTTACATCAAAAGGGCTTTGATCCTCCAGCCCCATTGAAATACAGCCGCTTCCATGCCTGCCTGCAGACCCCACTCACAATTAAAAAGGAGGGAGTAGGCGTCTAACGGAGAAACGCACTCAAGAGTATTTTAAACTGCCCAGTGAATGACCTGAATAATAATCTAATGACAGGAATTCAAGCAGGGATTCATTTTCAGATGAATGATGGAAAATAAAACTCAGAATATACATGCAAGTAACTAGAGTCGTGTTGTCTTCCTCGGCCTGCCACAGTGTATTTATGCGAGATGCATCGTCTCACAGCCCTTTGCTTTGCTGTATCGTCTGATATAAATAAGAACTGCGGGCAGAATGCAGGGAAGGGGTGACTTCGTTCGTCTAGCAAGGAGCATTCCTGAGCTCCACCATCCAAGGACATACCACTGACATTATCAAACAGAGTGACCCTGAACATCTTTCTCATATGGTGTAAGCTTTATGGAGGATTGTATTTATAGCCATGCAAAGGTGGCTGACTTTTTTTTCCCTTGTAAAGAGTACCAGCCAGTGTTTGGCACTTGGAATCAGCACTAGCCTTCATCCCTGGGGGCCTGGGTTCAAATCCTGCTCAAGGGAAATGTTTGGGGGTCTCTTTTCAGCTTCAGTGGACGGGGACAGGTCCGGACTGAGATGCACTGACAGTTTCGATTCAGCCAGTGCAACTGTGAACCACCTTTCCTCAGCGCTAATATCAAACTGGCACCATTAAACAAATTACCAGAGCCGGGTTCCTCCGGGAGAGTGCTGTCCAGTGAGATCACAGGAGACTGGTCTCTTCTCTTAGGAGCTGCTCGTATCTGAAACAAGGAATCAAACAATATATCTCTTTTTTCTTTGTCATCTTTCACATTCAATCTGTAATGTCAGGATTGTGTCAGGACTTCATGAGTTCCGATGCGTCACACAATCTCTGAAGCACGCAGGCAGGGTGTCACTACAAAAACATTTAAGAAAAAAGTTAAGAAAAATAAACTTACTGGGGGGGAGGGGGGCAAAAATCAATTAAAAAAAAATCTCGCCTGGCTCCCAAGTAAGTTTACTCTCTTTTCTTTTTAACGCTGTTTCAGTAGCACTCGCAATTCTCATTAAAAGACCTAACACACGCAGTACAGCGCGGTCTCCCCAGTACAGTGTTACAATGAGGGGGCTCCGTTCTGCGAGGACATCTCCGCACTTCCACAGGGGTTGCTGGCCCGGTGCAGCTGCTGTCTTACTTGGCTGAGTTTCACTGAAGGCAGGGTCTCGCTTCCCGTGTTGGGGGTGGATGACATCTTTGGAATGAGGTTCCCCGGGGGGGAGTGGAGGCCCAGTCCCGTGGGGCTCAGTAGATTCCCATTCCCTTTCGCCTGGGGCTGCAGCCCCACAGGGCTCTGGAGACCACTCCCGGAGCTTCTTCTAATGAACGCGATTTCCACCGTCGGATCCGGTCTGAATTAAGAACAAAGCGTGATTAGTTTGCTACTTTCTTAATACTACCTAGATAACTAGACAGATCCCAGACTTACTCATTGTTTGATTGCTGAAGCATATGCATTAATATTGACAGGCTTGACAACTAACTGGATCATGTGCATCTGGGCTCCGTGCAAAACAAACCCTGCACAAGCTACCAGGACATGCAAATAGCTGCTATAAAGAGAAGACACGGAATGGATCTGCCTCGACTTGTTGTTGCACTGTTTGCTAATCTAGGTCTTTACAAAACTAAAAAAAAGAAAATATTGTAATAATCCTTGCTGTAAACTGATACGGTTACAGAAAAGTTTTGATCAGAAAAAGTTTCACGGGTTTAAAAGAGAATAACAAGACCTTCCGTCTGCAGCAGATGGGAACGCTAAGGAGAACTCAATACACACAATCTGTTGTGTAGGAGACAGAGAATCTGCTACAGGACAGCATTTATCGAGAGTAGTTTATTTTTATCATGCTCTTAACTTGTTTTAGTGATCCACACCTCACTTTGTTTTTCACACAGTAGCAATGTGTCAGAGGCGGATGCTACGCCAGATGAAAAGCACTTACAATGCTCATTCCACACACTGGGGAAGAATCTCCATGAACCTCAGGTCTAAAACTTTGTGCACACAAATGTAAAGCAGGTGATCACTGTGGAGCCGGCCTGTTGCAGGGTCTTCTGTGATTGAAATGTTTAATTTCCTGAAGATTAGATCAACTCTTTTCATCTCAAACTTACTGAGGCTGCCAAAGAGCTGTCTATTATTGTAAGCAAATACCTGGAGCTGAACAGAAAATACAGAGAAAGCACCAGGAGGTCTATAGAACTGGTCTAAACTATAGTGGATCTCACAACAAAAATAAAGAAAAACTCCATGCCACATACCTGAGTTTCGTCTGGGTTAATATACTGTTTGCCTCTTCATATGTAATACCAATGAAGGACTCCTTATTTACAGATACAATCTGATCCCCGGGCCTAAGCCGACCATCCTAAAGGAGAATTAAATAAAGATATTTAAAAAATAAATCATGGATCGTGTGATAATCATTATACAACTTGCTAATATGAAAAGGTGCAATTATTACAAGGGGAAAATTATCCCTTAAGAGTTCTCTGACATTATGATTATTATTAGAAGAATACTGTAAAAACATACATTACATATAAGTATCACTAGATATAGCATGCAGTTCAGATGTTAATATTATTTTAAGAGGACACTGCCCTCTTGTGTTACAAGGAACCAACTGCAACCAGCAACAAAATACAGTACATTTGCAGCATGTTCCAGGACTATTTAACGCTTTAATGAATCCAGAACTTCAGAATGTTCCATCAGAATTGGAATGACTTGGTTTCTTCTAATGTTTTATTTCAAGCTGCAGTAAAAACACACTGGGCACTAGGTATGTAATTGCATTGTGTCTACAGAGTATAAACACATGCACTATTTGTAATTACAAAATCAGACTCTGGTTGACCTAATAAAATGTAGCCAAGTACTAATTAAAATTTGACTAGGCTAACCACTAGAGCTGCAGAAAGCGATTATTGGCAGGCACCGATTGTGTTTTATTCTGACGGTTTTTAATTGGAGGAGTAAATGAGCTCAATCGATGCCACTGACCCCTCACCTGGGTGTCAGAACCTGTTTGCTGTGCACGGCTCATTCTGAATAATCGGATCATTGTTTGTGCAGCTCTACCAACCACAGACAAACAAGGCAAAGGGGCACACAGAGCGCACGTGCCGGTACTACAGAAACACCCACACATGTACTTACGTGGCTCCTATAGTGCACTTGCTGCCTCTTAAAAAAAAGAGCTGCCCTTTGCAGTATAATTAGCTGCCCAAACAGGAACTCCTCTAGTTTCACCTCTGGCAATTTTAGTCAGAGTGCAATGGTTTGACACTATTAAATGAAAGCAATCATAATATTCATCACCATTCTGCTTTTATCAGTAACAGGATTCATAAATACATTAAGAAAATGCACTTCATGCACAGCTTGTGCAGCAGGTATAAGGACTGCACAGAGAAAACGAGTATAAGGTAAGTAGATCAGCGACTATGTATTTTCACACAGTTAGAAAAGCAGGCGCAGCACACTCCATGCAGTTACTACAATGTATTGTGAGATACCCACAGCTGCACAAGGCCTTAACACAGCTCCTTGTCATATACCGCATTACTGTTTGCATCATCAGAAACGTTAAAACGAGACGCTGCATTTTCTTCTAGCATTTCCAGTGCTTTCGAAAAACAGAAAAGCCTGCCACCAGTTCAATCACACTCTAAATGACAGAATGACTTGTCAGTTTATTCTGACTCATGACAGCTCAGTATTACATGTTCCATCTCTAAGAGACTTGGTTAGACACAGAGATAAAAAAAAAAAATAGATCGAAGAAGAGAGAGGCATTACACCAGCACAGTTAATATCAATGAATTGACGGAGGATGCCACAAAACTAGTTAAACAGGAATCAAGACAGTGTTACACGACCTCTGAGCTGCTGCAAAAGGTTATCAATATTCTCTGACGTTATTTTTTAACACGTTCTCAACCCCAATACATTTTAATCCCCCCCCCCAAAAAAAAAAAAACACCAATCTGAATCCCCTTAATGCAAAAGTGTTGCGTTACCCGAATTGCATTCTGTGTTGAAGGCTTAAACCAAACAGAGAGAGATAAGAGTCACCTTCTGGCATTCTCCTCCCGATACAGTTTCCTGAACGTACACCATTGGTCCCTCTGGCCGATTAGCTCCTCCCACGATGTGCAGACCTAACCCTGTTCCCTTGGCAACGCATATCAACTGAATTGCATTGTCACTGGGAGGAAGGAAAGCAGAATTAAGAGATCGGCTCAAGACGGAATCCTCAAAGCGTATTTTTTTTTTTTTTTTTTTAAACAATTTTAGCACTAGGAAAACTAGCTAAAATCAATTTTCAGTGCCTGAAACAAAATGATATTTATGCATGAGTATATTAGATTGTTTACTGGTCTGCAGTTGCGAGTACAGTTATCCTTTCTAGAGCGGTCTGCATTTCTGAAAGCCTAAAGGAAGTTGTAACCATGTAGCCCATGTTAATGTTCTCAGGAATTACTGCACGTACTTATTATGGGGGCGCAGTATAGAGCGCGCTTGCTTGTTTTAATTATGTACAGGAGCTGCAGCTCAGCACCTGTGCTGTTTCTTCTTTGAACGTTTGCTTGCTTCTATATTGCTGGACTGATTTGAAAACGTGTATTTGGCTTTGAAATGGGAGGGGTGAAACAGTCAGATTTTTAAATATCCTAAAAACCCATTCGCTGGCTATAAATTGATCTATGAGCATTATCATTCATGCACATTGGTGCGTTGGAGCAATTTGTGTGGCAGACAGACGCCCTTTTAGAAGTGTTTAATTTGGAATTACCTCCTTGGTGTATCTCCCTCAAGTGAGCCACTGTAGAGCACAGTCTGTAGAGCACTGCAGATTCTCACCTCTAACCACCCCAACTGGAAACCAGCCTCAAATGCGTTGGGTTACTCACTTGGCTACTGGCACGACCCCATAGCTGCTACTGTAGCTCGTAACAATATCCTTCGGACTCAGAAGCTGGGGGCTTTGAGACCTCGAGGAAGAAGAAGTGGATGATGTGCTTTCTGTCATCTTCCCTGAAAAATCGCAAGAAAAATCCAGGGTCACGTTGCAAAAATCTCTCATCTCCTCTGCAGGGCAAACAGCTTGCCATTGGTAACCTGTTACACACAGGCCATGCCTAGTATTGTATAAAAGCTGCATCTCCAGCATATCTCACAACTCAGCATATCTCACAAGGTGCTGATAGTAGGCTCTTGGTTGGCAGGGGTTTCTCGTAAGACTATGTCAGGCTCTTGGTTGGCAGGGGTTTCTCGTAAGACTATGTCAGGCTCTTGGTTGGCAGGGGTTTCTCGTAAGACTGTGTCACAGCAGGTGTTTTGATTTTGTTGTGAACGACTGTTACAAAAGGCTAGAAGAAGCCCTACTCACCAGCTGCCAGCAGAATAGGGGAGTTTCGTTCAGACCCTGCATTACTATGAGAACCGTTCTTCTCCAACAGCTCACGAAATGCTCTCCTAAAAAAAACATTGTAAACTAAGTTACAATGTCATCATTACATTACAGTCCCCCCTCAGCGGTGCTCAAACAAATGTAAAAAATAAATACTCCATTTATTTCTGTTTGCAAGAAACCTGCAACCTGCACAAACTAACTAACTAAAATACAAATGTTTTGCACCCTCTGCTGGTCACAAGATAAAACTGACAACGTAATGCTCAACAATACCAAGGACATGGCTTTGTGTGGTAGTAACCAAGGTTTGCATGCTAATTTTGTATCTCTTTTTCACATAAACTACTATCAAACTACTTTTGTTTTCCAGACGTCACTGACCCACAGCGCTATTAATCACATGCATTACAAGTAAACATGTTAAGACTCCAATTCTATTGGAAAAATATAGGGGGGTCTATTACCTGTAACACATGTGTGAACAGGGAGAGGAATCTGACTTCTAGTGTTGTGGGAAGACAAATTGGCACCACAAACTGAAAATGAATTCACCTGTATGTGGAATACCCCTAGCATCTTTAATTGTGCAAACCAGGGCCCGTTTCACTGTTTATCAGCAAGCAGGGGCTCCCATTAAATGCAACTCCTTGCTAGTCCCTGAAACCCAGCTTAGGTAAAGATAATAAGATCGGACGAATAATCACACTTAAATTAGTCTTAGCACAAAGCACTGTAAAAACCTTGCCCAGCCTGGATCAATTATATTAAATTATAAAACTGAAGTGAGAGATCTAAAATGTTATAAAAGACAACAACGATCTCTGCAAATTATCATTACAAAAACAAAAAAAATGTATTGATTTATTGTACGGTTTTTATCATTCCAATAAAAATGGCTAAACACTGTTTGACTCATCTTGTGCCAAGTACTGTACAACGTTTATTCTGTCAAAGTTGATTTGAAATTCTAAGATGGGTTCAAAATATATAGGCCATTGCATATTCAATTAATAAATAAAAAAAAACACAATCATTGGTATTTCATCAAGTGCTTTAAACACATGTATTGTTTAATCTCCAATATTCATATTTTTTTTAATCCATCTGGTTGTAACCAGATTAAAAGGTAATTCAAGGATAAACAGTCTTAATGATTGACAACACTGTAGAGACAAGCTGTATTAATCCTGAAATATTACAAAGCACTGACTGGACAGAACTCTATACAACATCGTTTAACTTGAATGTATTGCTTCTGATGCCAAGACACACCATGGCAAAAGCACAGCAAGGTGTAATAAAGCATAATGAAAAGCATGGTAAAGCATAGGGAAGCATTGTAAAGCACAGGGAGGTCTGGTAAAGCATAGGGAAGCATTGTAAAGCACAGAGAGGTCTGGTAAAGCATAGCGAAGCATTGTAAAGCACAGGGAGGTCTGGTAAAGCATAGGGAAGCATTGTAAAGCACAGAGAGGTCTGGTAAAGCATAGGGAAGCATTGTAAAGCACAGAGAGGTCTGGTAAAGCATAGGGAAGCATTGTAGAGCACAGAGAGGTCTGGCAAAGCATAGGGAAGCATTGTAAAGCACCTAGAGGTCTGGTAAAGCATAAGGAAGCATTGTAAAGCACAGAGAGGTCTGGTAAAGCATATTTCAAAGGTACAACTGCAGATTATTATTATTATTATTATTATTATTATTATTATTATTATTATTATTATTATTATTATTATCTTAAATTACTGTTCCTCCCCATCTACAGTATGTTTTGCCTGGGCAGCCTGTGATTTCGGTATCACTTCCTGTGGCCAACCTGGACGGCAGTGTTTCAGAAAGGAGGCTGTCGCATTTTGAAGTGATTACTGCGTCTATTTCAGTCTGCAAAAGCTGAAGAACAGCAGCAGCAGCACCTGGGGTTATGCCAGGCAAAGCCTGACAGCTCTAAGTCAGCAGCACTGAGCACCACCTGAGCTTTCCCTTGCCTATGATAAACTAAACGTTCCGCACTGACTGTAGCCTTCCCCCATTAATTAAATACATATTTATGCCAGTCACAAAATAAAGCATTACCAAGACATCAGCATTCTCTTACTTCGATTCCTCATCCCGAGCGATCAAGAGGGATATGTGGTTGGATGCAGAGGCTGTCCGCAGGATATCAACCGCCCTGAAAGAAAAAACATTTCAAAGTTTGCAATGTCTGAAGGGGAAGAGGTGGGACAGTAATGCTCTAGCCATGCTCTGCTAATAAAAACATACATGAATCAACACAGGCTGCCTGCAGTGTTTATTAGAATACCTCTCATTGGTCACACCTCCCAAACTCTCATTATTAACATCCAAAACAAGATCGCCAGGTTGTAGTCTCCCTGTAGTAAAGAAAAAACACCATGAAATTAGGAGCAGCACACTGCGTCTCCCTGCAAACCTCTCCCATCAATAAAACAGCCATTCTGTAACCCGCGCAAGAATCAATCCTGAGGACACATTCAAACACGCAGTACAAAACAAAGTGATGGCTGCTTACATCTGTTAACAGGCTAGCTATAACGCGTGACACAATAGGGTACGAATTTCTAGAACTAAAACTATAATAATAAAATACACTCCCTTTATTCATTTTTATTATTCCATTGTGTGAGCTTATAATCAGATAATGTTTTAGTTTTTCTGCATGTTCAAAAAAAAAAAAAGTACTATAGTACCTGAAAGTTACAAATGCCAAAACTGTGTTTTCTTCTTATTATAAAGACGTTATTGAATACAATATAGAATATACTATACATGCATGTAGACCTTTAATTAATAAAACTAACTATTGATAATAATACAAGTTTGCAGACCCTTATAAACGCTTCCCATAGTAAAAGCACAGCAAAGTGTAATAAAGCACAGTGAAAGCATAGGTAAGCATTGTAAAGCAGGGTAAAAATGCAATATTATTGTGCAATATTACTGTGGTAAACTTTCATAAGGGGAGCACAAACACATTACAAACACATTTCTGATGTATGATAACCTTGAGCTTCTGTTGTATATCGATAGTGTAAAAATGCATCTAACATCGCAGGCCAAACCCATACTGTCTCTGTCAGCAACCCCTCCAGGAAGTATCCTCTTGATATGAATGCCATACTCTTCACCGGTGTGCTCTCGATATCCTCCGATGATTTTTACACCTGCGGTAAAAGTGGCATTTTGTTTTAAAAAAAATAATAAAAGAACTAAAAGTAAAAAGCAGAAGATGAGAATCTGAATGGAAAACTCACCCAGGCCGTGCTGACAACGAGAGAACACCAAGCGCTGGACAGCTCTGTTTATTCCGTGCGGGCCCATCATCATCCTGGATACACAACAAAGACAATTTTCAATGCAGGGATGGAGGGAAGACTCCCATTGCATAGCAGTGTCACCCATTCCAGGATTTACCACCAGCTTCAGTAGCCACGGCGTCTAGGTAACCAGCTCAGGTGTGTCTTATTAAACACAGTAAAACCAGGAATGCATCAAACTGCTATGCAGTGGGAGTCTTATTTCCATCCCTGTGGGTCAGCAAGTGGTAATACTTCCACTCCTAGAAAATATGGGCTGTTGTTTTAAAATTGATTAAAATTGATTGAGTTTAATTTAATTTTTAATTACCCAGAATTATAATTCGTATCATATTCCAGTATCTCTCAGGAGTAAAATAAACCTGGTACAGTAGAAAGAAAGCTTTTTTTTTCCCAACCTCATTTATGCATTGGTTTCCTTTTGCAGCATATCATTTTGTTACAATCCTGGTCGAATATTCAAACGTGTATCCCAGAGCTACTAGAAAATAAATAACGCTGTGGGTACCCCTTCAAGCGTGAGACTGCCTGCTCATTAAAAATCTGTTGCGTATATATTGAGATGATTATCTCTGCAGGCATAGCCAGGTGCTGATTAAGATGGAGGTCTGACACAATGCAGCACCCACCAGTTAAATAATCTGTGCCGATCATTATTAAATAAAGTAGCAACTAGACAAGGACAGAACGGGGTGATTGCGATCAGACTTTAGATCAATCAAAAGAATTAATCCCACATTCTATCCGGTTCTTTATTTACAGAATGGATCGCGTTTGTTTTTAAATCAGGTAATCCGTTTACTTTGAATTAGTTGCTTAATCACAAATCAATAATCTTTCAAGAGCCCTGTTCCAACAAATCCTGCCGGTCTCGAAACGTGTTTGCTGTGCACCGTGTTTAATCCGCCATCACAGACAGTAAGAACCATGTTATTAAGAGGTTGTCAAGAGTTTAGGGCACAATGTGAAACTGAGTTTATTTGTTCAAAGGTACACTATACAGCCTAACAGTCAAGGAGCCGCCCCCCACAAGCCAACAAAATAACTGTTACAGAAGAGAAATTCATGAAACCAATAGATTTTATTACTATCCGTGTAAATGAGCAAAGTGGATTTTCTACCGTAATACACATCCTGCAAAACACTTTGACGCACACACTCTAAAAATCTAAATAGAAGACAACTGTGCACATGGACTGGGGCAAGTTCTATCTAGGTTAATGAACGCTAAACCACATTCTGCAAATGTTACACTTAGTGAAAAGAATTATCTTTGAACCTCAAATGAAATAGTTACTACCAGTAAAGCTTTGTAATCCCCTTTAATCTCCCTTACCCTTCTCACACCCCTAGAGGAAACACAATGAGCATTAACGCTACCCCACGCTGTGTATTTTGTTTATATTGCAGGCTCGCTGTGCACACAACTGCAGCTTCTCTTGTATTTTACACTGACCGTAGTCTGTCCAGCACAATCACATGAAGAATGCTGTTGCTAAGATTGAAACGCAATCTTTATTTAACTACAGTAAAAGCATTAAAAAAAAACTTGCTAGAAACAGTAAAAGAAAATACATTTCTGCACCAGAATAGAGGATTCAAATGTTCAGAACAGAGAAACAGAGTTTCAAATGGATAACTTTCTGTCACCTCCCTCTGCCATTTCCTGTTGATCAGCATAGCATCAGATTGCACTGCCAATTTTTAATTTACATTGTCTGCATTGTTATTCTATCACTGTACAAACAAACTGATGAACTACAGCCTACAAATAAGCAGAAATGTTACTCCGTCAGCAGTGTGTTTCAAACCCTCTGGACACACAATGCAATCACCAATGCAATAAACAAACCTACAGGTTTTTTGTGGGGTTTTTTTTGGTTGCTGTTCCCAGCGGCTGAAAAACAAATGTAAGAAAACAGATATATTATGACGTACCAGTATAAGAGAGACAAGCCATCAAATCTTTCAGGTTCTGCTTCGTCATGTGGAAGCAAAGACATTTTAAACGGAGAGGTAAACTCAAAGTCTCAAAAGACACAGCAGTCAGTCACTCAGTGTGGAAGAGATGAAGGTTCAAACCGGGAGGGCTCTGTAAAAACAATGCGTCCAGACAGAGGCAGAGGCACTAGCATGCCTTCCTATTTAATCTCTCTTGATATCCATGTGTTACATGCTCTAATTCACCGATTGCACTAACGCTCTCTGCAGACTCAAAGCACCTCAGATTCCAGTCAACAGAAACAGATATTACCATTCCAGCCCTGCTTCCCTGTGCTTTGTTTAGGGAAAGGATTAAGAGAAAGATATTAAATGTCCATCTGGCCACAGCCCTCGTTAATAGAAAGACAGGCTCTCGTGTTGGCAGACAATGCCAAGCGCACTGACCTGCTAACATAGGACTAATTAATTCCTTTATTTTTAAAATTGGTCTGGCTTTAGGATGCTGCGCTAACTAAATAAGCCATTTACTATGACTGGACCCTGTACTGTTGAATAACTTTGGTTTGTGTAATGTAGAGGAGAAAGGTATCTGTGGGCCACGATGCTGAAAAGGTGGAGTCCATGACTCCTTTCAAGGACCTAATCCTCAAGATCACCTTCAACGCAGATGTACACGCGGGCTTGCAGTGGAACTTCCGCCCCCAGCAGTCCGAAGTATATGTACGTTTCGGATCACGCTTTCAATGTGATATCGCAGCACTGCTGTCTGTTCTGATTGGAGCGTGGGTTTGCCCTCTCCAGAAGAGAACGCCTCATCATGCATTGCTTGAATCGAGTGTTAATGATTTACATGCATTCTGTAACGTTACAAATTATTGGGACAAAAGGGGATAGGTCCTCTTGCAACAGGCAATACTGCCACCACCCATCAGTCAGACACCTTCGTAAAACAGCAATCTCACTGATTGCAAATACCAATGCACATTGTAGAGCAGGGAGGGTTATTTGCTAATGTTTGCTAGAATAATTATGCAGATATAAAGTGTTTTGTTTTTATCCACTGTAGTGATAGAAATATTATTCTGTCGTAGGTTGCCCCTGGTGAAACTGCTTTAGCCTTTTATAAAGCAAAAAATCTCACCGACAAACCTGTGATTGGAATCTCTAAATACAATGTGGTCCCCTTTGAAGCTGGACAGTAATTTAATAAAATACAGGTACAGAAACGCAAGAACATGGTGATGATTGCTTTCAAACCAGCTGCAGCACCACTTCACAACAATAGGTGGTGTGTGAGTTTTAAGTTTGTAGTGTGAAGACTACTTTCTGCTTCTACAGTAACTGAGCTAAGAATGATTTCAATGCAGAAAGCATACGCATGCTGGTGAGGTTCAGCATACCAGGAATTAGACCTGTAGTGCAGTCCCAGTACAGGGAGCTTTTACATGCGTCCACTTGTAGCTGTATTAGCGTTCACATCACTGTGAACAACACAAGCAGACAGGATACAAAACTGACAGAGACACTGTGATCAAAGTGTAGTTGATACACAGCAGAGCAAAATACAAAGTGTTTACAGCATGTGTGTAATGCCTCTTCATCTCCAGTGTTTACAGCATGTGTGTAATGCCTCTTCATCTCCAGTGTTTACAGCATGTGTGTAATGCCTCTTCATCTCCAGTGTTTACAGCATGTGTGTAATGCCTCTTCATCTCCAGTGTTTACAGCATGTGTGTAATGCCTCTTCATAACCGTTGAGCGTCGAGGAGCAGAGGTTGAACCTGAACGAGGAGGTGGACATGCCCGTGTTCTTCTACATCGCCCCCGAGTTCGACGATGACCCCAGAATGGCTCGAGTGGACACCATCACACTGTCCGACACGTTCTTCGAAGCAAAGGAAGGGCAGAAGCTGCCTCTGCCTGGATAGAGCTGAAGGAAACGATGGGTGGGGAAGCAATTCTGAATCATTCAAGATTAAACTGTAGATTTAAAAAAAAATTTAAAAAAAAAAAAAACTTTTTATAACAAACCTGCCCAATCAAACAGAAAGATTCAGAAACATGTACTGTAGTTATACTCTGTCCTGGATTATTTAATGTATTTTACTAAGCACATATGTTCTAACTGATTTTTTTTTTAATGTATGGATGCCCTTATTCTGTATAGGATGTAATACAATTAACCCAGTAAATAATACAAATAAAACTAAAGAGATTGAAGCAAAATAAAATATCCATTTGTAATGGCACTTCTTCATTTGCTGCGATGAGCCTCACAGTGGGAAACGAAGGTACTAGAAAATCGAGACAGTAAGAGACACCGATCAGGCGTGACTGCTCGGACCATGCATACAGGCTCCAGCGTGTTGGAATGTTTGAAGAAGGCACCACTCTATACGTAAGTGCACTGGTGTGATTTATTTAATACCCAAACTGAATTTAAATTAGGGTTAATGTTTGGATTAACCCCAGCAAAGTTATTAACCCAGCAGATGAAGCTGATTAACTGTCTGCTTGTTTTTTTTAAACTGAAAGCACTAGAAGTGAAAACTTGAAATGAAAAGGCACTATTATAACTGCAGCTGATACTGTTAACGAGGGCATGAGTTCTAATTGGTGATCGCAGTACCGTGTACAGAGCTTTGAACTCTGCTCCTGATTAAACTGATAGACAAACAGCCGCAGTCTGTGCTTTTGACAGAAGTGGTTTTTGGCACATCCAGCTTGGTCAAAGGTCAGACGTCTGATTTGTGTTGCTGTAATTTTATATTTTTTTTTGTATGAAGTGTTTCACCAGGAGTAAACTTATCGAGATGGAACCAGAGACCCTGCATGGTATTTTCAGGGCTAACAAAAGCGTCAAAGTGGTTGATTAGAGCACTCTGTACCCCCTCCGGGATAAGCCACTGCTGCATTTCAGTGGAGTCTTTTACAGCACTGGGGAATGTTCCTGCACTGCATCAATCACAGATACAGGGTTATAAATCGCTGGCTCATGAAATCCAATGGGGATTTCACAGCTGTAAACTGCTTTAATAAAATCTGCCTGTGGCTTCTCATGGCAGGGTATCTGTTGATCAAATCAAATCCACTCTTCTCCAGCTTTCCTAAATGAGAACAAAATGGTTTTGTTTCTTGGGACCCTCTTAACACTGTCCCAATACTGAGAGGTGCTTGACGTCTTGGTTATATAAGACTTAGGCTGGGGATGCACTAATGCTGGGCTGATACTCTGAAGCACTGGGCAAGGATGCTTTAATTTGGAGACTGCAAAGCGCTGGCACTGAACCAGCGCTGTCAGCCCCACCTACTCTTTAAGGTCACATTGTCACATGATTTCAAGGGAACGAGGAGAGCTGTGCAGTCCCAGCACAGCAGGGTTAGAGGAGAATGGTGAGAACTCAATACTGGTGACTCCGATCCCAGAACTACCCAGAATGATTGCATACGCCATAGCAAGAGTAAAACAAGATTCAAACGACAAAGCAGCTTCCCCTTTAAACAAATCAGCTGCCAGGTTTACGGTGACTTGGCTCCTCTAGCTGCACCCCTTCTTCACCCACAAACAAACAATTAATACATGCATACGTACATACATTTAAAAAAAACCTGCTCTATATACTGGACTATAATATAATGAACTAGTGGCATGACAGTAACATTCTGCAAGGAAACATGAATCTCATATTTTATTTAAAAGCTAAAGAATAAAGAAAAACAGGGCAAGGCAGGGCTGATTCCGCTTGGCCATGCTCAGAATTAACACCTTTTACCACACAGGCAGCTCGCATGAAAAAAAAATATATATATATGTATGCATTGTTTATTTCTGTTTTTTAGCAGAAAGGAACTCACAAGCTAGCCACAAAGCATATCTGTTACATTACTGATGAAGAATGTTCTGTATTAAGTTCTCTGCCCATCTATCACACAGTAACAATAAAGAGAGCTGTGGTCTGTACAAAAAAGAGTTTAATAATTGTATTTTTAAAAAAGCTGTTATTTTATCTGAAATCAATACAGGAAGTGTTTGTATTTAATACGATATAAATACATATTTTTATATAGCGTCCTTCACGCCATGACATCCCAGAGCGCTGTACAAAGTTAAAAAATAAACCATTAGTTCACGTGTGCGCAGTAGTTACAAACAATTATTTAAAAGCACATTCAAAAAAGTATGTTTTCAATTTCAATTTAAAAGAATCCAGTGTTTCAACCTTCCTACTGATAACCGCAATAGAGTTCCACCACCGAGGAGCACCACAGCAAAACGATCCAGCTGTTCTGAGACAACTTTTTCGAACAACTCAAAGTTCTGCGTTTTCTGATCTCAAAGAACGAGTAGGAACATACAGAGTTAGTAGTTCTTGGAGATAGGATGGCCCTAATCCATGAAGGACCTAATAAGTTATTAGAGCAACTTTAAAATCAATTGGCTAGCTCGCTGGTAACCAATGTAAGGATCGGAGCACTGGGGTAAGGGTTTATAAGAGAAACAGCAAACACCACGAAAAAAAAAGTATAAATTATGTTTTAATAAAAGGGAAAAATATAATACAGTATATATCTTTGGAGGGGCATGATATAATGGAGGTATTGTTTTTCTGTATTTGATATATATATATATATATATATATATATATATATATATATATATATATATATATATATATATATATATATATATATATATGATTATTATTTGTGATACCTTTAGTGTTTAAATACATCATTGCTTTGCATCCATGTGCACGCAGCTTGCTGGTACTGTACTGTATAACCAGCAGTGACCCTTCTTAGGAATGCTATTAGATGCACCACTGCGTAACCCAATTCTCACTTCTGCAAGGGGCCTGAAAGCTCAGGGTTACAGAGATTATGAAACCATCTAGCTCCAGAATCCAGTGAGCCCCTGCAATAAACCATTGGCCCTGCTGCACAGTGCGATGCTGCTTCACTACCCTTTCTACATGCACACAGCCCTGCAAGGTGCTGGCTTTCCTTGCACGCATCACCTCAAGGCTGTTTCCTTAAGCCAAACCTGCTCACAGTACGAGATGAACAAACAGTATGTAAAAAAACCCAATAAATAATAAAACAGTAACACTGGATACTATTCGTTTATCATTCTACTTTGACAGCGTGATAGAAATGCCTCCTGCATCATTATAGTGATGTATCAACCACAGCTTTAACACTCGAGCTAAGTGAAGCTGTTCAAAGCTTTGCCGTCTTCGGTTTCACACCCTGACTGCTTGAGAGCTGGCTTGACTAGCCTCTTCGGTAGCTGCTAGACCAGGCATGATATCCTCTCTCTCTTCTTGCTCTCTGATCCTCTGCTTCCCCTTATGAAAGTTTACCACAGTATTTTTACATGTTTTTTTTGCAGCTTTTCCATGTTTTTCCCAATGCATAGTTTACCCTGGTTTGTCATGTTTATTGCTATACTTTACTATACCTTGCTATTCTTTACAATGCTTCCCTATGCTTTACCATATCTATCTGTGCTTTACAATGCTTCCCTATGCTTTACCATACCTGTCTGTGCTTTATAATGCTTCCCTATTCTTTACCAGACCTCTCTGTGCTTTACAATGCTACCCTATGCTTTACCTTACCTCTCTGGTCTTTACAATGCTTAGCTTACCTATGCTTTGCCAGGCTTTCACTGTGATTTGTTACAACTGGTTATGTTCTTACTATGAGAAACGTGTCTAAGGGTGCCTACATGTTTGTGTCCATGTAGTCTTTAGGCGCTAGTTCATATCATTCTGTCAATGTGATGTTTTTCATGTACCTGATCAACACGACTTTGGGTTGATTATTATACTGAATTACACAATAACATTGACAATATGTTGGATGGTTGGTGATCATTTTAATTAATCCTTTGTAGCAATTCCTTCATCACCTGCACAATCAATAACGTTTTTAAAGTTTTTAAAGTGTTGATAGTAAGCTGTGCTTCAATACTATAAAAACAAATAGTGAACATGGAATCAATGCAACAATACAAAATAAATGGAGTGAAAAGCTCTCCTCCAAAGCAAGAGGGTCATTGGTGCGGATTGGGCTAATGTACCAAGTGGACAGACTGAAGACACAGCTGCTCATGTTGGTTTGTGCTGTTTGCTACTTTCCTCGGCCTCTGTGGATAGTGGAGAGCTCAATCCCTGTAATAAGAGAATCGTTCCCTGCAGCTCTCAAAGTTACTTTCAAAGTGCACTTGTTTTGTTTGCCTGGTTTCACTGTATTTTGCAGGTGCCAGATCAAGGCGATGGAGTGTGGCTGGGTTTGCTAAAAATACATTTTGCAGGCACAGCTAGCTAGCAACAGGAACTCCTATTATTGAGTATGCATGAGAACAGGACAATATTTTTTTTGCATATATTTCTACACAATCTCAGACTGGGACCTAGGAGTCCTGTGAGGTTCCTAGATGATTTCCGTGATTTTCCATGTGTTATATATATATATATATATATATATATATATATATATATATATATATATATATATATATATAT